>OX465590.1:10927686-12127686 GCA_950022655.1 Alentia gelatinosa
GGGTCTTCACTCTCCAGGGCGTATACTAGGAGCTTCACTGTCCAGGGAGTGTACATGTACTTGGGTCTTCACTCCCCAACATCAGCAGATTTAAACATATATTCCCTCTTTTTCATATGAGACATCCATCTAGAAACCTCATACTCACCTTCGATCCTCATTTGAACAATGCAATTCATAAAGCAGCCACTGTGATGCAGTCTGGCAGAACCAGAATACGAAAAGCTGCATTCCTCCGATGACTGCATTGAAAAGTAGGGCCTTCCATCTAGACTGACCTGTCAACCTGGAGGTTTTGATGGTGAGAGATGACCTTTTTTTAATAATTCTCACAGTTTAAACTAACCCTCCACCCTGTCTGTGTGGAGGTTTTGATCGGTGAGATTTGACTTGCCTCATAGCTGTTACAGTTTAGACTAACCCTCCACCCTGTTTGTGTGGAGGTTTTCATCGGTGAGATTTGACTTGTCTCATAGCTGTCACAGTTTAGACTAACCCTCCACCCTGTTTGTGTGGAGGTTTTCATCGGTGAGATTTGACTTGTCTCATAGCTGTCACAGTTTAGACTAATCCTCCACCCTGTCTGTGTGGAGGTTTTGATCGGTGAGATTTGACTTGTCTCATAGCTGTCACAGTTTCGGCTAACCCTCCACCCGTCTGTTTGGAGGTTCTGAGGGTGAGAGTTGACCTAGCTAATAGCTGCCACACTTCAGTAATGGCGCGTTAATTGACGCAACATTAACATTGTTTCTGGAGCAGTACGTCTCTTGTTCCCGGGGCCAGGTGTGTTGAGTATGTAGGACACACGCAAGTACCTCCAGGTGTATGGGACTGGGATTATTATAGACCTTTCTGAGGCGTGTCTGCCACCGGCCATATCAAAGTCAGGTCGGATGGACTACTCGACCTGCACAGTCCTTGTTTTAAAATGATTACCTCGTTTTAGACTTTTTTTCAACTGTCTTCCTTCTTTTTCCGTTTTGGATTTCAATCGACACTTTCCTTGTTCTTTGACCGGAACCAGCATACAGCTGGCAGTGAAACGGCATTTAGTGAACAGGCCCCCCCATGACCAAAATATATGTGACTGTTTGCTATGAATAATATACCAGTTTCCTGTTATTATCACTAATTGGCGACTGCATGTTGCTTACCTGATACGGGAAACATAGTCACAGTCAGTCCCTTCCCTTTTACTAATAGCTCCAAGCTGGCCCAATGTGGTGTGCGGGCGAATGTATATATAAATCCGTACAAACACAAATGTGTTTTTTGTATAGCCACAATACACTGCACATGGGATTATTGCTCAATAAATACTAACAATTTTTGTGTATGTAGACGCTTGATCTAGCCACGTCCAAATTAATAAATACTATTAATGAGTAGTTCCCATGGAGGCTGCCTTATTCAAATTATATCGAAATCGAATTAAAAGTACCTCGCTTGGAACAGCATATTCTCAAATGCATTTTCGGTATCAACCATAACGGCACACAGTCAGTGCATGTATTAATGCAGGCACCTGGAAATACCACAGAGAAGGAGAAGAGGTT
Organism: Alentia gelatinosa; assembly: GCA_950022655.1. NCBI lineage: Eukaryota > Metazoa > Annelida > Polychaeta > Phyllodocida > Polynoidae > Alentia > Alentia gelatinosa. The sequence continues at coordinate 10,929,243 of OX465590.1, forward strand.
TTATTCACAATTGCTATCATATTTTTCCCACACAATTAACAACATGGTAGTGACTGTGGTACTTAATATCAAAGAAGGCAACTTTCTACCTTTCCATGGAAATCCACTGTTTTATTTTCAGTATATAAAATTCAATTTCTTGTGTAAAACAAAGGTGATATTAATTGACCATCATTTATACCATACAGACCCTCATCCCTATGTCAAGGTTGATAACAATAATATGTTTTCCATGTTTCTTGGTCCCTTTCAGGTAGTAAATTTCCTATGAAAAACATTTCCACTTTTGGTCTCACCCCGACCGACATCCCTATAATATTTTCAGAATACAACTTGCCACACTAGAATGCGGGCGTGTTGCTTTAAGTCACTGGCTTGTCACACAGTAGATGTTAACAGAACACACAGTTAGTGAGCCTGTAGCGACTGCTGTTTGATGTTATTTGTCCTATAACTACGTCCGATGCCAGAAGTGGAGGTCCATAGTTATAGGACAAATGACCTTGAACGACATTGTAACTACACTGATCCTAATGTCGATCCATTCTTAATGCACATACGTTGTGCTATATGCCATGCAAAAACGAAGCAAATGAATCAACTGTGTCAAACTGGCGGCACGTTAAGACCAGCCTACCCAGGTTGAGTGACGACCAGTATAAATAAATGTCTTTAAAAAGAAAGACATTCGCTACGGATTTACTCACTACGTTCTCGAATTATTGTCTACCTAAAATCAAACACAAAACATTTTATTCACTTACTAAGTCATCGCTTCATACCTCATTCACCACGTGCTAGTGAGCGCTAACAGTATTTTTACCTCACCCCTAGCAGTGTGAAGTATTTCATGGACGTCATAAGTATTGAGACAAAGACCTCGCCGCTGTGACGAGATTACTGCTGCCTAATCTAGAGTTAATCGTCGGACGTCATTGTCCGCACGTGGACGGCACGACAGGATTATTACCTTACTCACCTACTTCTACTTTTAGTTCACCGTGACACGGTTAACTAATATCCAACCTCAGTTCAAGAACAAACAGATACTGAAAACTTGAAACGGGCTGTCGACCGATTTCTATAAGGATGTACAAACTGTATCAAAACTGAATGTATAGCAACCGGACCTGTCAACTTGCACTTCAACATCTTACATTATCATTATTACCTATCACATCTCAAATGTATTCAGCCAAATGACTGTTAATGTCTTTTGATTTCGCTGATTTATGTTTATCAGAACTGAGATTGTAATCTAGCTGCAGCATCTGAAAAACTCAGGCAATCTGAGAGATGTATGTTTGATAAATATTAAAATGTTTGCCATTGTATGATTTCCACACATCCCCTATCTACATGCAGATATATCACTTTTCCATTTTTTCAGTTTAAATCCAATTTTTCATATTCAGTATGTAACTTACTTTCATTGTGTCAAACAAGGATGATATTGATCTAGCCTCATTTACGCCAATAAAACAGTAGTTTGAACCTCCCACAGACCCTCAGCTCCATGCCATGACCGACGATGACATGTTATCCGAGTTTTCCCGGTCTTCCTGAGGCAGGAAAATCCACATGAAAATATTTCTACTTTTTCCCTGACCCCAACTAACATCCCTGTACATGTATTAACAGGAATTATATAGCATATGATCATCATCCATTGTACAAACCATGTTTCAAATGTATATAAGCCGTCTCTAAAATGTGAAAGAAGAAAACCACATTATTGGCCCTGGAGCATAGTGAACATAGGATACTTCTATCCTAGTAACCAACTCCAGAATGGACATAAATTCAAAGTGTAAGACTGACGTGCACAGGTGTATAATACATAGTATATCTAGCACATATCCTCCTAACCAGTACCACACCAGAACTATGTATAGGCTACTCCTACCCTGCTCTGATTACGTCTAACTATGCTCTGATTACTGATTCTCAGTAACTATTCTCACTCTCTCATAGCTTTATTTATTTTTTGGTAGGCAGTTTTCATGCAAATACAAACTGTGAACATTCTAGCTCCGTCCGAAATTTGCAATTAAATCTTATGTCTTTAGATCTATCTGAAATGATAGCCCTTAAATATGTTCAACCACGGTTGGTCTAGATCTGGATGTAGGTGTAGACAAAAACTCCATCTTCTTAGCAACCCACCTGCGAAATAGATCAAACACCCCTGTGCGAACCACCAGATCTATACTGTGAAGCAGGCAGCGTCTATTTTGTACCCGTATCTAAGGTAGTACGCATGCGCGTGTAGGTGGCTCCGCCTGGTGGTGGTGCATGACAAAAGCCCCCGCCCGGCGCGGATCAATAAACGCAGCTCGTGCGGCGACGCTTGTTCCCGTGTGTGGATCTCCAAGCAGAGGAAGCAGTAGGTGGGGCTGCTTGGAGATGAAAAGATGACAGACTCACCTGCATCAATATACCCTATTGAGGTATCCCATAATTCAGTCTGTTTACAGGATCCGGTGTTCGCTGGTTGCTGACGTTGTATGGTGATATACCCTTGACCCATAACCCACAATTATTGCAGTTTAACGGTTTTCATAAACCTTCAACTTGGAAAACCGATGCCAGAAATGGAAGTTTCAGCTATTTCTACATGTAAATCCGAAATTGTATTCAGTTTCTCCAATTATAAATAGAAAAACTGTGGTTCATGGTGTGGCCAGCCAGTCGGGAGCGGAACCTTTACCTACCCGGGGCGATAATAAGGAGTTTAGTAACGTCTGGAGGGTCTATACCAGTCTGTATTCCCCGCTTGGTGTAGACGAGGTGGGGTAGGATGGGTGGGGGGATGACTATGTACATATGATTAGGACTCATAAAAAATTAACAGTGCATTGGCATTGTGTGTCTACAGCCTTGTGTGTGTAATGCGTGGGGGTGGACTATAGACCACGTTGAGGTTAGACTTTCCCAGCAGCCATCACCAAGGTTATGGGACATTGTGGGTTCGAGTCCCACTATATCCACTTCTCTCCTTCATCCCAAGCAGTGGTAGATTCACTGCTATATCAAGGGCCAATCCTTCTCACACCATGCCTAAGTGGTTTAGGAACTAAAAGAACCCTCACCTCGGTAAATGTGTAGGGAAAGAACCTGTAATGGTTGACTGGACGTTAAGTTAAACCAACAGATACACAATATGGACTCGAAATGTTAATGGGAGTACATAATACATGACCTTTTTGTGTTGATGATATACATGATTTCCTTATGGTCAAAGCTGCTTGGGTTTTGGTGACCTTTTATTAGTCTTTTGATGTGAGTTAGATTCTTTACAATAGTAGTATCTAATATCTAATCGATCAAGAGAATGTGTCTTTTCATCAACAATGCATTATATCAAATGACAAAAAGTGGCCTAGGGATTTTTTTTAACGAAAGTACTTATATAGAACGTCCTGACCATGCTGTACAAGTCACAGAACGAGATGGTAATTTACGGTTTTTACGGAACGAGGCTTTTATGCCGAGTTCCGTACACACCATAAATTATCATTGAGTTCTGTGACTTGTACAAGCATGGTTTGACGTTATATATTTACTATATACCCCAACAAAAATTAAAAATCATTAATTTAATTTTTAACAACCGATATGTTAATAAACGTGTTTGGCAAGGTAGTCCGTATTTTAGTGTACGGACCAGTGGTCCGTACAGTATTTTTACGTTTTATTTCAAAACGGTACGTATTTACAGTAAATACGGCATGGGTATATAGTAAAGAACGAGACAAAATGTTCTTAAGAAACCACAGTACATGTACATGGATATCACATTTGGAAGACATTTTGAAAAGAACAGTCGCCTAATGTAGTCATACCATAAGGACACTTTACATATTTTTTTCTGGATAAAGAAAAACATTCATCAACAGTTCTCATCTTTCGATTTCTACCTCTTTGAGTGATTGGATGTGTTTCTCTTTGCTGGACACTTTGTATTGGATGGATGATAATACCGAGTATCGAACATCCTGACTGTCTCAAGCCTGCTGCCAGACTGCATCACAGTGGCGCGTATTAATGGAGCTCCAGTCAGTCGCTGAGTAGTTCGCTTTTATTGACAGCGGGTGGTATCCGGCAAACAGGGGTTAATGAGTGCAGCAGCCTCTGCGCCCTATCGACCCCGCGTGCCATACAGCAGCTCGTGCAAGTAGAATAGCATCGTGCCGCCGGTGGGCTTACCTAGACTGCCCCTAGTCCCCGTGTCCCACTCCCCCAGCCTCTGGCCCCTGTCCGCCTCCCTCACCCCTCCCCCTACACTCCACCTCAGCCTTGATTCCTGGGCCAGTCAGTTGCATACTGTATTTTATCCTACCCCTAATATAAAATCCCATAGGCTTAACATTGAGTTTCCGTAGCATCCAGAATTGTTATCACGTAATATTCCAAAATCGAGGAGATAGGGTAGGATGAAATCAAAACCCGATTCGTTTTAATTGTGGCCACCGCGTTCCACTTCTGAAGTTTTGGCTCCGGACTTCACTTGGCTTTGCCTCATAAAATCACTGAAATTATGGATTTTGTTTTCCTTGTGTAAAACAGATAAAGTATATATTGAGCCTCATTCGCATCAATAAACAATGGTTCAGACCTCCCACTCATCCGCAGCCCAATTCCATGACTAACAACGATGTGTTTTCCATGTTTCTTAGTCTCTCTGAGGCAGGAAATTCCACATGGAAAATACTTGAACAAGTCTAGTGCTTAACGTACATCATTTTCGTTCATAATCAAAGACTTGAGCAAGTCAAATGCTTAGCGTACATCGTCTTAACGAACCCCATTGATGGGTGGAGATCCAGGATTGGTGCGCGTACCTGAACAGGTGATGGCTGGTGGATGAGCACACAGCACTCAGCCTAGACTGGCTCCAGTCCCTGCATCCTATGGCTACCCTCCTCGCTGGGATACAGGGACTGGTACAATTGGTAATAGTGCTGGATTTCTGGCGCTGTATAGCGCCAGTATTTTCAACACTCTCCATACAGATATCTTGGCTACTGGTCACATATCTAATGGGAGATTGATACCCTCTCACTTCGATCTTAATCGGGTCACAGTCAGGAGTAGGCTAAATTTATTTCGCTGACAATACAGGCAGCCAGGGAACCAGGGAACTGGAGGAAGGGAGGGGGAGGGGTATGAGGAAGTATAGGGTTACAGGGAGTGGCTTGGGGCCATAAACAGGAGATTCTGTTCATAGTGGACAAGTCTTTGATTCATGGGCCAGTCAGAGAAGGATACATACTTTAATGAAATTTATTCTGATTGTGATTAATCATTTATCGAATGTTTATAATCAAACCTCTCATAACTTCTCACCAGCTCACAGCCCTTCTACTTGATTAGTTATTAGAATTCGGGGTTGTTGGCTTACAGGAATTCTACTAGAACACAGTGCTTTGAGTTTTGGGGATTTTCCTAGCAGAAAACTTGGGGAAACATTTTGGAATGTTGACATTAGTTAATTTCGTAGTTTTAGTCACTTTGAACAAATGAAAATAAATCATGCTGGGTTTTTACCAAAACGTTTTGATCATTTTATCCACCCTGCTAATATGCCTTTGGGCTCGTACGCATTGTGTGAAGGAAGTTTCTTTCCACCTTTTTGGGGAAATTTTTTTTAGTAGCAGCCTCGTGCCATAACTAACAATTTACCGAAATGTAGCTTAGTGTCCGCCATTTACCCCACGAAAAACGTAGCGTGCTGGCCATGAAGTGTTGCATCCAGATACCTGATCAATAAGGTTACATGCTGGTATCTCCGTGACCCCTGGGTGACCCCTGCGTGACCCCTGCGTGACCCCGCAGCTCAGTCCAAGTACCAATCAGTGTTGGCGCTGCGTCTTTTCACTCTCCGTAATAAGATTGTCTGAAAACAGGACATATTGACTCCTCGGTCAATATACAGGGTCCAGAGCGACGCGTCGGTCGCCGAAAGAGAACAGAGGGGGGGGGGGGGGAGGGGGGGGGTAGACTTGTTGTATAACTTTTGAGCATATCTCTTATTGCATACAAGGTGGAGACGGGTGGTGGGGTCAGATGGGTTTGAATTTTTCCCAGAAATTTTGTGCATATACTTCATGGATGGCCCTTTAGGCCTTAGTATTCTAAATTCCTACTCACAAGATAACAAACGGGAATGAAGAAAACCATATTTCTCACTACATGTAAATCAAGCAAATGTAAATGGGCCTATTTTACCTATTGGAATCGGAAAAACTGGACAAAACGTTAAATTTACTCAAGTAGAAATAGAATGAATCTCAAGAAAACAATTTTGACTAATATTTGACATTATTAAAGAATCACGAAGTGGCGCCACTGTGGATTGTAGGATATGCCTATAAAACACTCAGGGAAATATTTCAAAATGGAATCTGTGATATACCTGGCAGGTTAGCCTCAGTTTATTCCATATTCACAATCACTGTCTCCCTTTGAAAAGAATTAAATTTTTTTTTTTTTTTTATTTTTTTTTTTTTTATGTATACGGGAGATCAATAAATCCTATACAACGACCGTTTTTCGATCGGTTCCCGAATACGGGAATCTGTAACCCCCGCACTTCTCTGTCTTATACGGGCCGATACAATTATCAACACCCCTTGTTCAAAACATCTGTTTATAACACATAAATGACAGTCCAAGTCCAGGTAATACAACCTGGCACCTTGACAAAACCCTACAAAGCTGATTACGATGCCTGATGAGCCGAGCACGGCGAAACCTTGATTTTTTTCCCCCTAGTTTGATCATCAAACACTTCACATTTCGATATGTGATCATACACAGTAACACACTGTTGTGTTCATATAGCTCACTATAGAGACACCAGGGAGACGGTTGTTGACACTATGATGTCACACCTGACAGTGCGCCATGGTTACGGTGGTTAGGTGCAGTTCTAAAAACTGCCACTCAAGGTAGCATCGCTTAGGGAGCAGGACGTCGCCACGTCTTATACAGATTGAAAAGAATTAAATCTAGGGTTTACACAACATCATTTACCCCACAAGAAACGCATCATGCTGGTGATGTAACGTAGTGTCCAGATACAATAACCTCAGAAGTGTTTTCGCCTCGTTTCTGAAATCAGATACCATAATAAGGAACCCCATCCCCTTCCACCCTGGTCCATACCCCACGCTCGTGAGAATCGATCTGCCAATCTAGCCTCACTCAGATAGAAGTATTGACGTTTCTACGCGCTAGTAGAACTGTCCTGTCGGGTCAGTGCCGGGCAGTGACTTAGTGGGCTGTTAGATATTCATGAGTATAATTGAAGTCCATGTTTCCCTTACAAGCTCCATTGCTGATGTTAATGCAATGACAGCTAGCTGTGGACTTGTTGCTAATACATGGAGTTGCAGCGCTATATATTTACCTCTGTTATTTGTGGGGGCGCCTACGCTGATGGTTGCTAAGGTCTGCCCGCTCTAGAGTATAGTGTTAGTATGGAGCGAGCTTGAGCAGCTAGACCACGGGACCTGTTTCTCAACAGAGAAATTGGATTTTAACAATAAAAACGAGTCGCTTTCCTGAATTATTCAGCTAAAACATTATTGAGATATAACAGTGAACGGCCAACGATGCCATACATAATATTTACGGAAATTACGATATGATAAAAAGATCTCTGAACAAAGCTGATGCTACCTTGATTATAAAAAAACCCCATAGATATCAAAATTTGTACATAATTGTCCAGAATATAAGTCTCCGATTAATGTATACGATTGACATTCCGATATCTATTACAGTTTTACAGGTACATGTACGGAGTATCCCTAGATTTTTTCTCTTTAGATTTCCGGATTTTTTGACGTCCCAATGATCATTCATGAGATCATGTAAATCCGTACAGAATCTGTTAAAAAATCAATTTAGAAATTTGAAATGAGGACAAAGTACATCCTAAGAGAAAATAACGTTACTCAATAAAATAGGATATTCTAGCTCTCATAATGGGCTAGAATTCACTTAGAATGACCAGAAATACAGGTTATTCAACCCCGGCATCCGTTTTCTAGATTTATTTTGTCATTTTTAAATCTCATGCCTTATCTTTAGATAGATAGAAGTTTACACTTCATATCCCTCATCTCTGACAGTGTTACAGGAACAGCTTTGTTTAAATCTCCACAGAACGGAACTCACAGTAGAAATGTGACTCTTACATTTACATCTATTTCTTTTTTTTCGATTACATTCACATCTATTAAAGGTAGTTCAGGTGACCAAACAAGGATGCAAAACTTCTCTCCATATTTGGCGTTGCGAGGGGAAAGGCTACAAAGGGTACAATACACAAATATTTGTAAAGAATTTGAAAATAAAATTTGAAAAAAAAATAGCACGGGAATAGTTGAGGTCAGGTACCCGCACTCCCTCGCGGGTACCTGACCGCACACACTCAGTGTGACGTATGCCGGGCCCGTCTCCGAACCTGGATATCACTGCCAGACGTTCGGGATGACCTTCTTTTGTCCTCTGTGTCACCCTGCGGGAAAAACTTGCCTTATTATACAGTGTGCCCGGCACATATATCCACCGTGTGGCGCCATGTGTTGCGGTATGTAACGGCGACCTCAGGCGTGTCTGGTGCCGTTGTTTTCTATTTGATATGGGTTAATACTGATTTTTTTCCTATATGCTTGCACGCAAGCATAACGAAAGCGACAGGGGTGGGGAGTTATCTCAGCGGTAAAGAGCACTGGAATTTGTTGATTCGAGTCCCACTGCAGCCATTTTTCTCCTTCACCCACAGCAGTGGTAGATTTACTGCTATATCAAAGGCCAATCCTTCTCAAACCATGTCTATGTGCTGTGGGAAGTAGAACTCTCACCTCGGTAAATGTGTAGCGGTGAGATTTCTACCTGAATTCATCACATAGATTCGATCATCACCCTAGTGGTGTAAAAGAACCTTGAGAAAGTCTGGACGTTATATCAAACCAAACAAACCCATACCCTCCCTCATTTTTTAGCCCTATTTCATGGCCAACGTTGCAAGGTAAATGTATTCATGCAATAAATCGTATTTGGGACCGAAATTTCTAGAAAAAAAAGTGGGCGCTTCCACTGCCAGCTATGCTTATACAGCTTTCCCCGAATACCAAGTCCCATCCGATCTCCATTTCGGCAGATATCGGTGGCTTGGTGGAATCAGCGCTTTAGAACGGTGTCTTGCCTCACGGTCACATCTTGGCTTAGAAACCTTTCATGTATTTTGGTTTTGTTGTTGTTGTTAGTTTGCTAATGCAGAAGCATCTAGCCATGCCTCAGAAGTACACTTAAAGCTTTCATGGTTGATGTGACTTGTAGAGAACTGGCACCTTGCCCCCAGTGTGGGGTTAATGCACTGAAAACTCCAGTGGCTGAGCACCGAGGGTCGACCTGTATGTATAGCACTCTATCAACCCCGACGCCACATCTACTTAGACTGGTGACCACCCTACGTATGTCAGATAAGGCCCGTTTCCATTGGCCAACGATAACGGCGAAGATTATTTGAGTTACCCAGAAAGTTTGTCGGTAGTGCCACCGACTGTGCGCTGGTATCGAAAAAATCGGTGAGGATAGTAGATTTCACTCAGTGACCAAGCTTTCACTCAGTGGTGGGTGGTGCCACATTGCATAATCTAAGCAGAAAAAGTCGTGGGTCATTTCACGAGCTGGGTCATTTCCATTGACCGATTTTGGGTCAGCAGTGTCAAAAGTCCATCGGTGGTTCCTGACTGTAGATCGGTGACGGGAAATCCGCCAATGGAAACGGGCCTATACCCGCACTGATAGACTTTAACCGACCTTTCCACCTCACTTTTCAAGTATCTCTTAACATGATTCCTGGATCCTGCGGTCTCTACATTCTCATACACGTCGGCTCGTGTTAAGGGGTTTTTATCCTATCCCTCTCTCGGTGAGATTGACTCATCTTGTATAGATATTCTCGATCAACATTCACATTAAAAAAAAAAAAAAAATTCAATCAACATTCACGGACACTGCTCATGGCTACTTAGCCGCCAGTGACAGCTGACCTACACGAGCAGCGTTTGACCTCTGTCTGACCTCTGTGACCTTCAAACGACCTCGTTGACATCAGCATGTCGTTAGTGTCTCTACCTGTCAGCAGCGAGGTTCACTTCGTTGGTTTCCACAAGCATAAGAGAGCTGTTGATTGCACACTAATTTTCCTATGAACTTGAGGTAGAGTGCATTCGCTACCACATATACCAAATTACTCGCCTGTATTAAGTTGATTTAATAAATAATTGAATATATATAAATAAGCAGAGGTTAGGGAATATTGACCTTGAGTATTGTCCTAAAGGTCATAAGGGGCTGGATCGAATATAAAGTGGAGAAGGAGCATTCTGTGCATGTTTGACCTGTGTGACATTTGTATGACCTTTGTTTGACCTTGTGTGTTGCAGACCGATTAAGGTCGGGCTCGGCGTATCATGTGTATGAATTTTGACCTGTATGACCTTCGATTGACCTCTCTTTGACCTTGTGTGTTGCAGAACGGTTCACGTCGGGCTCGGCGGAACTAAAGAGTCGGAGTAATGAAGGTTACCAGCGGGTCTACCACGGCCTGATCAGTGAGGATGCCCAGGAGGGCGACGAGGTCGAGCTCGACACGGAGATGCTGGCGCGTGACCGCACGGCGCTCGTCGGAGGTACGTCAGCATTTTATCATTTACAGCAAAAAAAAATGGGTAAAATTCATGAAAAAATCATTTACAATCAAAAATATGGGTAAAATTCATGAAAAAATTATGTATAAAAAGATTGGGTGAATTAATGACTGTCGCAAAATCAGAGACGGGAGAATTCGAATAAAACCAATTTAAAATCGAACAAAATATAGTTAAAGGTTATTTGGTACCACACGCCATCGATCATTGACAACAAAAAAAGGTGTAAAATTCAAGAAAGGTATTAAAATAAGTATGAATCTAGTGATTCTCCCAAAATCAGAGAAGGGTTTGAATTGAATATGGTGACAAAGGTATGTGGCAGCGTGGCAAGTGAAATGAGAAAAATAGACGTATCCCCAGATAATTACATAATATATCAATGTTGTTTCATAAAATAGACAAAATTAAATATAAAGTAGTTCATCTGTTAGTCGTTTGGGGAGAGGGGCTAGATTTGATGAAATCATACAGCTCTGATTAGTTTTGCATTGAAACTTTAAAAAATTGCAAATCACAAATAACAGGAAAATGATAATGAGTGCACACAAACGTGCATGGTCCAGTGTCTCTGGCTTTGATTATTTCTGAGAACAGAACAAAATCTGACAAAGTTCTTGGACCAAGTTAGGAAAATACCAAATTCATTTACAAGTATATGATTTTGGATCTGTTAATAACATGCCTCAAACTACAAGCCATTGGATACTTTTATTATTTTGATATTGTTTACAAAATAAAAGAAATGACTTCTTTACTTTCTATTTGGAAAACGCAACGGCAGTATTCTCCTTTCCAAAAGTTTGACCATATTGCTGATATACCTCTTTTCTCAGAAACGTGACCGAGTTCAGGAAATATATCACCCATCAACCATTCTCTCCACTTTCCCTATTTCGAAAAATGTGTTGATATGGTAAATACATGTAGTGTTCCTTGAACGAGTGCAGTTTTTCTAGTGACCTTGCCATTGTAAATAGACGCTGTTTTATGTCCACTTGTTTTGAATACAACGAGAGCAGTATGTAAACACTGGAGCAAACATAGATATTTTTTTTATAGCACTCAGTGTTTTTGTAATTTCCCTCTTGTGATGGAGACATTGATGATACAGGAGGGTGGTTGAGGGTTATGGTTGGATAACAAGAGGCCCTGTGGTACAGTACAGTTGTTAATTATCTGTGAGCTTTGTATGGTAAGAGCCTGTCTCAGCCTGTAGGCTACAGTGTGACACACAAGTTTTATTTTTAAAGCGAATCCAGTACAACATAGCGTTAAGTTGTGTGTGGTAACATAGCCTCTGTGTGCAAGAGTGACGGCTGCAGTGCCACATAATAGTTTTTATCTTTGAAATAAATCCAGTAGAAATTATTGTTGAATCGTTTTATAATAAGATGTGTTTGGAGCCACTAACCAAGAATACCCAAGAGTTGTCTAGTGTTCCCAATAATTACTAGTTTAACAATCAGTGTCACATTTGGTGTTACATTTGGTTCCTTGTTTTAAATTATCATGTATGTCCTACTAGTTTCGGTTATTATGTCAGCCTTCCTAAGGGACTTGATAACAAATGGTAGGTGTACCTGGAACTGCTGCCTTATATACCTTAGTATATACATTATAGTAAGTTTCTTTGACGGGAAACTAAAGTGCAGAGCGATATTCTTTATCTTCAAAGTGAACCCAGTACAAATTATCGTTTAAATATGTGTGGTAATAGCCTATTTCTGAAGGCTAATATCCAACAGGATACTCAAAGTTTAGGGAAGTAAATGAACTTTAACATCCTGATTGGTAACTGTTACTGCAGTCTGGACAGCTCAGAGTAAATCTCAAATTTCAAATTTGTACAACAACGTAGTTGATGCCTTAAAACAATGATTATTTCCGATCTTTGCGATTATCAACTATTACAGTGGTCATTCCTTTATTTTTTTCGAGGGGTGGTATGATGACTGCCATTATCATAATAGAGATAAAGAGTGGAAATGAACATGACTCAAGACATTTTCTCTCTTTTTCTCCCCAAGAGACCTGACATGCCTCCATGCTAAAAACAGGTGGAGGGGTTGCAGTGTGAAGTCATTAGTGTCAACGGGAATTTCGTCGATATTACATTCACTCCTCGGTCTACATGGCGGCTCTCTGCCACAGAGATGACAGCTGTCACGTGGTAGTCACGCGCTCGTGACGTCAGAGATCACAGACGCCAGCGTCCCTAGGGGATCACAGAATCTGTTACTAGAACGATATCCCATGATGCAACACGCGTGCAGGCCTTACTGTGACGTAACCTCGTATACATGGATAGTAATTATTTATGGTGATTGCAGGCGCCTTGGATACACGGTCAGAAATCAATAAATCCCTCTAAATAACACTCACCTGCCCCCGGCCTGGCACGTGCAGGTGTTTGCCCGCAGTATCCCGGCTATAGTCCCGCTGACGATATTGGGGATTTATTGGTTATATAAGCGAAACTTTACCTTCAGTAATTGGAAACCCTGCTGGGCTATCTTTTCCCCTTGGTATACCTGCCAAACTCGCCTAACTTTCGCCTAAATTTGAAGTGACGCGCGAGTTTAGGCTCCTGGGAATGGCCGCTTATTTATCGCAGAGTATTTCGGCCTGTGTGAGACTTAAAAAGATAACAATACCGGGCAGCCAATAGACCAGATGAGCATAAGATTTTTGTCACGTAAACGGGTATGTCTGACTTCCACTCTTGTGATCTTTCCCCATCCTAGCAGAAAAAGTTAGCTAGCCAGGTGCTAGCTAAGCAGGCAGGTCGTCTGGATTACTCGCTTGTCAGCCACAATATCTCCTCGCTACATCAGACTCTGTACGAGCGAGTAGAGAAGTAACGAGTGACGAGGTCATGCTGGGCCCTCCGCGTAAAAAAGGAGTGCGTGGTGTGGGAGCATACAACATGATGTGAGGTATGGAGGGAGTATTCGCCTACGTCGGGTGCGGGCGGCTGAAATGGGAGTCTGTCAGGCAGCATACGGACCCGGTCGAGAAACAGGTGCACTAACAGGGCGGCCACACGTCAGGGGCAAAAATTATGGATTATTTTTCGAGTTTAGGGAATCGTGAGGGAATTTGTCAGGGGAAATTAGAATTACCCAGTAGAGTGGAGACTAGGTTGGCCCTCTTATTGTGGAAAGTTGGATTTTATTTAAATTTAGATATTTCAGGGAAATTTTTAGATCATTCTACACTTAAGTAAATGGTTTATTAAACTTCTTTCCGGGCCAAAACAGGGAATCCTTATCTTCCACATTAAAAGGAAAATTAGAAAAATGTATGTACAAGAATTAAAGATGTAAATTATATTAAAGAAAAGTTGAAAAAGTAAAAAGAATTACCAGCAGTGGGAGACTTACTCCTACTTCAAGGGGTAAATTTCAACCTCAATTCATCTCATAGATTTGATACCCACCCTCTGGTGTGAAAGCAGACTCGAAATGACCCGTAATGGTTGACTGGATGTTACTTCGAACACACAAAGTAAAACGAGTTAAAACTCGAGATTAGCCCATTGTTGTGTTGAATTGATCCGAAGTTATCAAACTTTGAATTATTTTTTATAAATACACACCACCGGCCCGGGACACACTCCAGCTCCGCTCCCGGCGGCTCACTTTGATCTCACTCGGGTCGCGGTACAAAGTCATAAGTGTCAGGATGTGATCGGGAACAGTCGGCATGTCGATGTCTAATTTACAGGTACAAGACCTCGACATTTTATTCCCGATTCTCATCATCAATCGGGTCAGTGAGAATCAATGATGAATGTCGATGTCTGATGGGCTTTACATATTTCTCACCAGTAAAGTCCAATGTACACCGACCGATTTGGGGTTGAACGATTAGTTCCCAAATTGTATAGATGTCGGTGAACTTGTCGCAGGCAAATTATGTAACCTGTGTAGGCCACCTGAACAGGTGTTTTTTTTCCAATGTTACATGGTCACAGGCTGGATTTATCAAGATGTTGATAAACTTTTGGCAAGCATATTAGACACATCGTACGACAACTTGTCGGTGACCAAACAACATCTCCTGCTGGGGGGGGGGGGGGGGGGGGTTGTCTTTCACTAATTGTTGGCTGACCCTTGCCATGCTGCCCCACATCTACCGACTAAGGCTGACTCCGTTAGGATGCCTCACCTGAGACAAAGTACCATTCCTTTGTCGCCGGAAAAGGTACATCAATGTTCCAAAATCGGTAGATGTGCATTGGACTTTACATGGTAATAACGTGACGGCATTGTTTGGCGAGTGTCGCTGCTGGCACTGCTACCTGCGCTCTGTTTGACGAGTCAGTGACACACTCAGCACGAGACACAGCGTGGAGACTTGGCGCGCACTCCATTCACCACTCCGCAGTGCACATCACCATTCATCACCACTCGGAGCTGCCAGAGGGGTGGATTAGTACCTACGTGCCAGCCACGCAACACTCCTTTCAGTCTAGAACATCTCATACCACATCGTCAGGCGAATTATAGAGGAAACCCATGAAAGTTTAGGGTCAGAGCTTGTATCCCATCGAGTTTGAATCGCGTAGTAATTCACAAGGCAAAGCCGCGTGAATTATGTAGCGATTCAAACAAGATGGGATTGAGCTCTGCCGCTAAACTTGAATGGGTTTCTGAATTTATCTCACCCTTTACATTGACTAATGGGCTAACATTTGTGACATAATCCCCTATTGGATATTTTTCCAAAATATCTCAAGGGCATTAGATACGAGTTCCCAATGTTAAGTCTATGGAGAAAAAATATCTGGGGTGAGATAAAAGAAAGAAACTGATGAGTGTTTGGTCTGTGTCCCCGTATGGACATTTATATCAGGCTAAGATAAATACAGAGAGGAATTCCAAGGAAATGCAAAAAAGAGTGACCCTTCAGGTTTTCAACAACACTGGTAAGAATGATCTCCTTGAATTCCTTTGGGGAATCATGATTATAGAAAAGATATGAACAAGAATCATTCCTCAGTATCTCCAGGTAATACCCTCACGTCTGTAGGATATAACTAAAAATGTTAGGTCTATAGAAGGTCAGGTTAACTCTTAATTGCTATTAACGGCCGTTAAATAAACCAAACCAAACCAAACACTGGGCCCTCCTCCATTCACCACCCATCATCATTGATCACCATTCTGTGTCTGCCACGCATGCGCCAATTACACGTCACATGGTTCTCCCAGCGAAAAGTCGTCAGGCAAAATAATAAAAGCTAAAGAAAGTACCAAGTAGAGAGAGATTGGCTGGGAGCCTCCCTGGAATGCAGTGAAGAAGGCCACTAGGGCCAGCTCCTGAATTCCTCCTTCCACATCCGTCTACCTGAGAACGGCGCGCATTCAGGAACCAAGACAAACAGGCGGTGCCTAAATTCTGATCGTGTGTGGTTCACGCTGTGGTTAAGGATGGGATTAGGAACGGCACTGTTTGTGGTTTATACCCAAACGGGGCGAGTGCGATGTGAACTGAACCGGGCAGTGTCTGGTGGAGGAGGTGCGATGAAAGGCGGCCGCCGGCCCAAGGTGAGACACGCACTCTCCATGCAGACACCCTCCTCCCCAGCCACTGCGACTATCTCTGCTCCAACCCGACAATTGACGGATTTCTGAAGTTTCTATATGTAAATTCCTTGAAGAAGATTGCACAAAACCAACAAACACCATTATAAGTTTCTAATTCAATAATAGTTGTTTTAATGATACTTCGGAGTTTGTCCATTAGAATATTTTGTTTTGACACTTTATATTTAATTTGTAATCTCCCAGCAACCCCAAATTATTATAAAATGGTAGAATTTGACATTATTTATAAATACAGCAATACTGTCTGCCTATACCCAGTAATACTAAAAAAAGAAACCAGCAAGTTTTGGTCAAAGTCGTTGTTCTCCACGAGTTTGATGCGGAGTGATATGAACGAGGTGACAACCGAGTAAATATCACATAGCATTCAAACGAGTTAGAGAATGACTTCTTTGACCAAAACGAGTTTCTTTCTGTATTTATCTCACCCCTGTACGCATGAATAGAATGGGCAACAAACAGGATATAGATCATAGAGAACGGACTGCAATACTTGAAGGGGCATGGAGAACGAGATCCCGATGTTAAGCCTATGGACATTTATTCCAGGGGTGAGATAAAATGCCGTTCCTGTCCCCTTGTTGGTGACTTGCTGTCTGCTCCCATGGTTGACCACCAGGGTCTATTCGGTAATTTTTTCTCTTAAAACACTAATCACAAGAATCTAGTATAAACCACAGTAGTAATTGCAGAAGTTACCACTAGTATCTAATATAAAATACCGATTCATAGCTATCGTGTTGCAATATGATTCTACATATGATTTATTTTGATTTTTGATATTTTTTTCCCCTCAGCCCCGACTTTTTTCCCTGGACTTGTTCAGTACCAAATTACCTAATTCTCATTAGTGTTTTCCATATTCTAATTTCTGAGCTCTTTGATGAGTACTTTGTGTCTAATCAACTGTGGATGTACACCCAAGAAGGTGTCTGAATGTAGCTTCAGTTCCTGCTTCCCTCTGTCACATGTCCAGGTTGTTGCAGAGATAAGTGCAAAGCAAAAAAGATCTGCTTGGATAGTGTCAAACACGATATGCTGAAGGAGGGTTGGGAGGGAGTGGAGGGTGCCTTTAGTAACGACTAAGGTGGCGGGATCTTCACAAGGACAGCACTGTACTTGGAACATACTACTACTGCTAAACAAGATTCACCCTGTGCTGGCCCCTTTTCGAAATCCGGTTACTGTGGCAACTATCAGAATATGATCGTTATTACAAAAACCAGTCACAAGTAATTTTCTTAGAACCTCCCCACAGACCCTCAGCACTATGTCGTGGATAATATCAGCATGTTTTCCACGTTTTCTTGGTCTCTCTGAGGCAGCAAATTCAACATGAGAGATATGTCTTGTTCTGACTGATATTAACTCAGTGTATACAAGATGAAGTTAATCAATAAAGGTAGATATGGCTGCCCCACCGAACGGAGGTCAACCAGTTGCAATTTCATCAATATTTCAAGGTATATAGGAATAGAGAAACAAGTTACAGGTGAAAAAATCTCGTAGTTACTGGGCGACGCCTCGCTAAATAACTTTAAGTATTCTCAACTTTCGCGCCGTCCTACGTAACTTTGGCACTCTTTCACTCGAAACCAGTCTCCCTCTAGTCCTGCTACTGGTCATGCAGTATAGGACTGGTGTTGTGAGATCGAACCACATTCAGCATTTCGTATCCAACGGGAATAAAAGCGCGATAAAAAGAGGAAAAACAGCAAAAACTGGAAATAAATAAGAGGGCAGTTAGATCCGACCGACTGAGGCACGAGCACTAGCAGCTCGGCTGGTGGATGGAGTAATGATAGCCTCGTGTGGTTTTTCCTCGCTTGCTATATTCTTCCCCTTTTTTCTGATTTGAATGATGTTGTCATTCTCGTTGGGTTATAAATTCTCGCGAGATAGAGTCGTAATTGAGATTGAGCGACAATTAAAGCACGTGATGTATGGTGTTTGATGGAGAGGGGGAGAGGCAGTAGTGGTAGAGATAATGAGGGGAAGCTACTGGCCTCAGACTCGGCCAAAAAGTGTAGGATATGATGTATATAGCCATGTACAGCGAACCAATTTTCTGATATTATACAGCACCCTCGAGCTGATTACACTCCGCTCTGATGATCTGATAATCAGATTTTAATTGCATTTTACTATATACCCATGCCGTATATACTGTAAATACGTACCGTTTCGGTATATGACGTAAAAATACTGTACGGACCAGTGGATCGTACACCAAAATACGGACTACCTACCCATACACATTTATTAAAATTTTGGTTGTTAAGAAAAATTAAATATATATTTTTTTTAATTTCGGGTATATAGTAAATATATAACGTCCAACCATGTTTGTACAAGTCACAGAACTCGATACAAATTTATCGTTTGTACGGAACTCTGCATAAACGCCTCGGTCCGTACATACTGTAAATTAGCATCTCGTTCTGTGACTTGTACAGCATGGTCAGGATGTTCTATATAATTACAACTCTCCATAGTTATATACATACCGGGAGCAGTTTTCAGTTTTTTTTGTTTTTTTTTATAAGATCCTTTATTCGTTTCAATGAGTGGACATTGTTCTTCCAAGCGAATGTTGGACAACACAACTGGCAAAAATGATATACATGTATGTACAATTAATGAGAGAAAATGAGGAATAGTGGTAGTAAACGATGCAGTTCAGTAAACTTCTCCATGTCAGACCTCGATTTCACGGTTCACAACACATTTCGGCTCAATATACATCTAAGTTGACAAAATAGCTCGTAATTTCATCCTAATATTTCGCTTTCTTTTTGAGGTTGTTGTTTGAGTCTCAGCATCGAGCATGTTCCAGAATTTTGAAGTGTTGTAGTCGCTGGTCTAGCTCGTAGTTCCCTGCTTCATAACACACAGCCGCAGTTAACAGTGCCAGACTATGCGGGTAGATGCAGTTTGAATATCACCCTGCCGACTGTATTGCACAGTGATAAACTCATCATTCATGAGATCTCTATGGTACAATTAGTATCAGCCCTTTCACTACGTTGTATAGTACCAAATACACATCCTGAAATACGCCGCTGCAGTACCATTTTCATCCCTGTGGTACGCTGGCACTTTTCACAATATCCACAGTGTCGTTATTATATCACACTTATATGGAAATTCAGAATTATTGGGAAGTTATATAACAGTAATGATATTAACTATGATATAGTTTTACATAGATGTTTAGTCACGGGGCCTAGCTGGATGTGAGCTCCTTCCCTACCACTTGCGACCACGGAATAGAGAGAATAGAACATTTTTTTTCCTACCACGGAACCCAGACGGGAACTCCAACGGAACGAAAAAATTGCATCAAAAATATAGTTTTACATAGGTTTGAGAAATATTATCAGAATAGGCATCATAGCGTACTATGCCCGGGAATGCCTCCAGGCATCATAACGTAGTTGAAGGGTTAAGTAGTACCTTGAATCTCAACTTGTCTACACTACTGTGAAGAGTGGGTTCCTTCACATACAGTTTATCCAGATTTTGTCTCAAAATCTTAATGTAATCAGTTGAGTGATAATTGGGGGTGTCTACTCAGTGTTAACGTCAAGTAAGTGTCGACTGACCATTTAGATGGGGGATAATTGCGGGTGTCTTCTTTATGTTCGGGTAAGGTAAGGGTCCACTGGCCATCTAGACTGGGTGATAATTGGTGTCTACTCTATGTAAACGTTAAGAAAAGATTGACTGCCCATTTAGACGGGGTGATAATCAGGGTTGTCTACTCTATGGTAACATTAAGTAAAGGTTGACTGGCCATTTAGACGGGGTGATAATTTGCCTTGTCGACACCATGTTAACGTTAAGTAAGGGTCAGGTGGCAAGCCAGACTGGGCAATAATTGGGGGCGGCTTCTTTGAGCTAACTTTCAGGAAGGGGCGGCTGGCTGAGCACTGTGGACTCAATGGTCCGCCCTCAGATGTTGATTCGTTATTGAACGAAATGTCGAGTAGATCAATATGGTCTCCCTCGGTTTATTCAGTAAGAGACTTCTAAAATCAATTCTCATTTCGGAGATTTAATGACTTCTGGGGACTATCCTTTAGATTTATTCCCTTTTTTTTGTTAATCCAGTACCCTGTTCAGCCAATAAAACATACCCATCATAAGCTCATTTCCAGATCTAACGTCATCAGTTAAATAAATACCATAAAATATGAAAGAAATCTTTCGGAATTTACGGTAATCCAACATGGCTGCCATGTCCGCGTTCTTCACCTTGGATAAGTGTTTGATCCTAATGGAGTGATTTCTTCTGATTGCATGTCGTCCGGGGAAAGAAAGCCCAGCTTAATTATCACGAAATGCCATCACCCTTGAGTTGTTGGTCGTGTCTCTCATACCAAACCTCAGCTTTGATGGGGGAAACACTGAAACAAAATAACATTAATAAAAATTATCATTCTCCCTCTTTTTTTTCCAGACAAAATCTGCGGGTACACGATTTACAAATCACACAGCGAATTGCCGTTCAAAGTAGTTCTACAAAACCGCGACACAGGCCGGGCTAAGATCGTGCTCGCCCCCGGCTACCAACTCAACTACGAGAGGAGGCACCGCTACAACTTCGAGGTGGCTCCACATGACTGTGAGAGTGGCAAACACGCCGTCAGGTCAGTGCAGTATTATATTTGACTAAAGTATTTATTAACCCTTTCCAGGCGAGCAGATGGTAGGTAATAGTAGCTACAGGGGCCAGGATGCCCCTGGGTTGTATGTCTCTTGGGGGCGAGAATGCCTTTAGGCATTCAGTAAATTTCTACTTGTCATGTGACCTAAAGAACTTCTTAGTTGCCACAGTTGAATTTTTTTACTATCAGTATACAAAATATATTGATTTTCACACATGTCTTAAAATTGTTCCTGTATTTATTGGAAAGTCCCCGAATATATCATGGATGCATGTAGACATTTTCGCCCCCTGTGTACATAATGCCTGTAGGCATTTTTGCCCTGAATGGGTTAAACCTGTTAGCATGAGTACAATTTTTCATACAGTACACATAATAAAGTTAGTGCAGTATTTCATTCATTAGGCATATTAGGATAAGTGCAGTATAGTAACAGGGTTACTGTGGCTGTATGTGATAAATACGCGGTAAAATTGATGATAAAACAAACCGATGCCGCAGGCAGAGGTTCATTTTGTCGTAAAATTGTCAAATAGATACTTCCTCTGCATGCGGCATAATAATAATATATTTGTCAATTCTACAGCGTATATTTGACGTACAACTAATTAGCTAGCTAGTCTGGTGGTAATGCCATATACATACTGTAATCAAGCCAAGTACGACTTGCTGGGCCAAATTGAAAACAGGCAGATTTGCCTTATTTTGCTCAGCCTAAATAAACTGATTTTAAAAAAAACCAAAAAAACTATAGTCACCCTGTTCCCGTATATATCTCTTTTTTAAATTCGAGTGTAGCTCTTTTAATCTTTCCATATCCCCGTATAGTATATTTACATGTGCAAATACATCGTCGATCATAAGCACAGTCCCTCGACGAACATATGACATTCCAACGCAAAACATTGATCCCTCCTTAGGTTTTTATGACAATATATCAATTGCAGTTTGTAAAATCTAACTATGTACATGAAGGACTAGTTGAAACTCTCTACCACTCTTCTAAAGTGTGTGCAGTAACGTAAGAATGAGTACAGTGATGGTGATGTATATAGGTTTGTGAATCCACCCTAAAATGTGTAAGTCAGAACAGGTGTTTATGAATGTGATAGGAATGATGAACAAAGAAATCAATTAACAATGGGATACGCAGTCAGTCTAGGCACTAAGTGCTCTGCCCAGGCACGAAACCACAGCCACCAACGTATCACCTGATACTGCTTATGACCCTGTCACGGCACCTGAACATCGGGTGATTATATCTTTCTCCAAAAATATGTTTATATCATCAATACGTGGCTAGGTGTGTATTCTTATGCAGCTACCGCTTGAATGAGCTCCATGTCTGTTATCGGCTACATCATCGGAACCGTTCGATTGTGAAGACCATAATGACAGCAGCGTAATCGTGGCGATTTGTTTAGTGTCGATTGTTGAAAAAAACGGTTTGTTGTAACAAATTGGGTGTGTCAGGTGTTGTCAGGGTGTGGCTATGACAACAACAGCGGTTTCATCCATGGGAATCCAAAAATATGTTTATGTAGATAAAGATTCCACTCTATTTTTTAAGGAAAATATTTCAAGTCTTAAAAAAGATGATGTCAAGCAAGGCTCTCTTTCATATATCAGGTGGTGGAACTTGAATACCATCAGAGGAAATTATGCTTAAAAAGCATTCGTATCAAATCTAAAATTTATGATTATTATGTAGTTTTCAATGAAGATTACAGTCTCAAAATGACACTCTATAGACGTTGAATGAACACTTTCCCGTTGAAATCTTCGCCGAAGACTTCAGCAATTAGTATGAATAGTCTGAATTTCATGTTCTTTGTCACATTTGTTTTTTTTGCCCTGAAGAAGGAATGTGTGTTCCGAAACGTCGGCCAGTAATTTAAATACATACAGTCCACCTAGGACTTTGAAACCGTTTATCAGTCTCCTTTGTCTATTTGCTAAGTTCAGGGGTTCATTGAAATTATCACTTAAAAAACATGTCATAGATGTTTGACGTTAGATTCCGGAACAAGCTGCAACTTGTACTAATTACCTCGTTAAAAAAGTCGTCATGCTCCACTACATACCAGGATCTACCTCTGCCCTGAGTTTTATATCCAAACAACCGTGAACAAAATAGACAAAAAACGGGTCCGGTTATATGCCAGCATGCCGTGTGAACGGGTACGTGCCACTGGAGCTGGTAACCAGCAGGTTCTTTGTCTCTGATCCCGTGTTTGCTGGTCCTCAGTGACCCTTGTTGTGTGAAGCATGTTTTTTTGAGATTTTGATCCATTTGAAAAAAATATTGTTAACAGTTGGCAAACTGAGCTGGGTTTTTTCCCCTCGAGTTCTGATTGGTTTCTCCAAAACGTCCACAGAATACTTCCCTGCGGTGCGATTTATCTTTCACATGGACATGGAGGTGGCCACCAATGTCGTCTTGAGAATTGGTGTGGTAGAAAAGTAGCTTCATTCTGAGAGAAAGAAAAATTCTATAGCATTAGGAGAGCAATCAGCCTGATGTCCATTTGTTGCGATATTTTTTTTAGAAATCCTCATTTTACAGAGGCACACATCTATGGGATATATTAGATGCTGATTTGCCGAAAGCAGATACTGTGGATAGCTTTAAACGTGTTCTAGAACTATTTGCCAAGCAGAAATACGCAGTAAATCACGAGTATCGAAAAAGACACAAATACAGAGTAAATCAGGAATCACGAAGAGACACAAATACAGAGTAAATCAGGAATCACGAAGAGACACAAATAAGAGTAAATCAGGAATCACGAAGAGACACAAATAAGAGTAAATCAGTAATCACGAAGAGACACAAATACAGAGTAAATCAGGAATCACGAAGAGACACAAATACAGAGTAAATCAGTAATCACGAAGAGACACAAATACAGAGTAAATCAGTAATCATGAAGAGACACAAATACAGAGTAAATCAGGAATCACGAAGAGACACAAATACAGAGTAAATCAGTAATCACGAAGAGACACAAATACAGAGTAAATCAGGAATCACGAAGAGACACAAATACAGAGTAAATTAGGATTAGCAAAGAGACACAAATACAGGCAGGAGTCACCAAGTCACACAAATAATGGCTGATTTGTTGGTGGTGATTTGATGAAGCCAGAGTGACAGAAACACCTGACACTTTGTTGACTTGTGTGACGTCCAGGGCCGCGGGCAAGACCAAAGTTGTCATGGCAACAAGCTCACGTTGCACGGAGCATGTGAACTGCATTTTCCAGATACCTCCAGGGAGAACTAATCAGGAAGAATAGAGTTTAGAAAGGTGAGGCCAAAGCTTTCTTGGTACTGGAAAACTTGGGTTTTCTGCTTGATGATGTTCGATGGTTTGTACCTGTGGAGGAACATCATTATCATGACTGGCATCATTAAAAAACACTGGAAAACTTATCACATACCATATTTTTCTAAGTGGACCAGATATTTGAATACTGTTGTTCTGATGTAATGTTCTCATGTACAATGACAGGTGCACATGAGCGAGTGTGTGTATCATGTGTGAATTGTTGTCGTTCAGAGAGAACAGGTGCACATCAGGGTTATAATGGAGAGTGTGTAACGTGTCTGTTTGATTCTCGTTTACAGGAAACATATCAGGGTTATAATGGAGAGTGTGTAGCATGTCTGTTTGATTCTCATTTACATGGTGCACATCAGGGTTATAATGGAGAGTGTGTAACGTGTCTGTTTGATTCTAGTTTACAGGGAACATATCAGGGTTATAATGGAGAGTGTGTAGCATGTCTGTTTGATTCTCATTTACATGGTGCATATCAGGGTTATAATGGAGAGTGTGTAACATGTCTGTTTGATTCTCGTTTACATGGTGCACATTGGGCTTATAATGAAGAGTGTGTAACATGTTTGATTCTCGTTTACAGGGAACAGTAGTCAGACGTAGTGCGACTCTTGTTTGTTCCTCACTAGAGTCTGATGTGATGTCATAGGCAAACTTTGAGACTGACATGATTGCTGGTAACCAGCTCAATTCAAAATTCAAGGATTAAATATGGCGGATGGTTGATTGAGGGGCTCGTTTACATGGTGCACATCGGGCTTATAATGGAGAGTGTGTAACATGTCTGTTTGATTCTCGTTTACATGGTGCACATCGGGCTTATAATGGAGATTGTAACATGTCTGTTTAGTTCTCGTTTACATGGTGCATATCAGGCTTATAATGGAGAGTGTGTAACATGTCTGTTTGATTCTCGTTTACATGGTGCATAACAGGGTTATAATGGAGAGTGTGTAACATGTCTGTTTGATTCTCGTTTACAGGGAACATATCAGGGTTATAATGGAGAGTGTGTAACATGTCTGTTTGATTCTCGTTTACATGGTGCATATCGAGGTTATGATGGAGAGTGTGTAACATGTCTGTTTGATTCTCGTTTACATGGTGCACATCTGTCTTATAATGGAGAGTGTGTAACGTGTCTGTTTACTTCTCGTTTACATGGTGCACATCTGTCTTATAATGGAGAGTGTATAACGTGTCTGTTTGATTCTCTGTTTGATTCTCGTTTACATGGCGCACACCAGGCTTATAATGGAGAGTGTGTAACATGTCTGTTTGATTCTCGTTTACAGGGAACAGGTGCACATCGAGGTCCGCGATGTGAACGAGTTCGCGCCACGCGTGGAGCGCGATTCGTACCTCGTGGAGGTGGCCGAGGGACAGCTCTTTGACGAGATCCTCCAGCTGCGGGCTGAGGACAAAGACGGCTCCACGGACTACAGCACCATCTGCCACTACCACATCCTCACCCCCGACGTCCCCTTCAAGATCGACAGCG
This sequence comes from Alentia gelatinosa, assembly GCA_950022655.1. NCBI lineage: Eukaryota > Metazoa > Annelida > Polychaeta > Phyllodocida > Polynoidae > Alentia > Alentia gelatinosa. Next base: position 10,955,103 of record OX465590.1, read on the forward strand.
ATGGTCAGTTCACTCCACCTCCGTATTCCTGTACCATCCACCACCCACAGTCCATCATCTACCCTTAATTCCCCACCATCCACCTCCCATGGTGTACTATCAACATGAATTTTTTTAATTTATTTTTAATTTTTTTATTTTACTATCACCATGAAAGACACCACTGCGTTTTTCACAAAGAGAAAAATATCTTTGGTTATTTATGTACATATCAAAAATATGATGCAGAGTCACTATAAAACTGTGTAATAGGGATGTGGCAGACCGCGACACATGTATGCGAACCAACCTGAATTTAAAAAAAAATCAATAGAATAGTTGAAAATATTGTCTGAAATAAGTCTGCAGAAGTGAAAAGGTTAAATCTCTGATGGTCCTTGTATCCTCTGGGACGTTAAACTACAAATAAACAAGAAAATAAACAAGTCATATCCCTCTTTTTCTTCCTCCATGTAGTCATCATTGTCTCCTCCATTCTTACACCTATTGTCTGTCTCTCCCGGACGATACGCTTCTTCCCTTCTCGGTCTCTCTAGATCGCTTTTTTTCTGGTTTTTTTTCCTTCTTTTCTTTTTTACATCATTCCTCCAGTCTGATTATAGTTACCTACAAAGTATTGGACATTGAATCAACCACACCAAAACATTTGTATTCGCTCCTTTCAGACTCGTCTTTCCTATTTCCATAGCCATAAACACTGTTATTCTATAAGACAGCCTTGAGGTCGTATATTACTGCTTAGTTCCAGTTTTTATGAAGTATTCTTGTTTTGCTTAGTTTTCAATTTTTGCTTTGTTATCAATTTAAGATTTAGCTTTCAGTTTTTGTTACATGTTCAGTACTTGGTTAAATATTTTTAGTATTTGCCTAATTTTCAGTTTGTACTTAGTACAGTTATTGCTCATTTTCTAGGGTTTTTTCTTATTATCTTACTTTATTTTTATATTTTGCTTAGTGTACAGCTTCTGCTTAGTTTAGTGTTAAGGTTTCAGTTTTACTCAGTAGTCACTGTTGAGGTCTAAATTAAATGTGGTCTTTTTTTTTTTACAAAAATTCGTGGTCTTCTTCTCGACAGGCGTCCTTTACAACACGGAGCCTCTGGATTATTCAAAGAAGCACAACTTCATTTTGGAGGTTCGCGTTGAGGACTGCGGGGGCCCCAAACACTCAAGGACATCCGACAAGGTCATGATCAACGTCAAAGTCAAGGAGGCATGCAAGGTCGGATGGAAAGGTCAGTACCTTCTAAAGTTATTTTACCCATCTACCTATTTCAACCCACTCTTAGCGACGGTAAATTTCACACAGATACCAAATATTTGGTTTTTATTAATTTTTTATATCAATTTCACCCCCACCAAAAAAAAAGAAAGGGAAAAAATTCCCCAAAAAATCCCCAGAAATTCACCCACAAGTAAGTTGAATTGGTGAAAACCATGAGGATTGTTTTTTACCTATATGTTACCAAATTGCTGTGAATGTGACACGGATGGATGTCCGTCCGTCTTGTATCTGTGATTACAGTGATGGTTCAGAGTGGGTTGAGCTTGTGGGTGCCGTGTGAATTTACGGCACGACGGATTTACTGCTGCGGTTATCGCGCATCTCGGCGATGTTACAAGTGCGTGCGGTGAAGCCGCGGCCAACTGAAGGGGAAGTAATCCACTATTCACAGCGTTATGACCCGAAACCCTGATCTCAGGCGTGGCATTTCCCCGGGTTTTTCCTGAATTCCGGACTTGCTTTTATTTATACACCAGTGCATCTGCTTTTAAAAGTTACACACCCCTGCTCCCTATTCCGTACATATTGTGTACGGCACAGTATGTCGTACACTGTTACAGGGACCAGCTATTGTGCTGTTGTGATTTCTATTGATAAGTTTTAAACATTTAAAAGTGTATTGTGAAAGGTAAACAGACTGGGCGTATGTATTTGTTAATGTTTACTTATTCCCGTAATCGTAAATACGCCACTCTCGCCTCATGGCGTCATGGCAAGTATTGACTGTGTGGGAGTGCGTAAACATTAACAGATACAACGCCCAGTCTGTTTTCCTATATTAGTATATACCCATGCAGTGTATTTGATAACTTCGTACTGCTGCTCGCTATGCCGTATAAATTGTATACTGAACCCTGTGCAGTACACTATCATACGACATACGTAGAAACATCAGCAGTGTGTGGGCTTTATGCTGACATGTCTTCTATGCCTATATATGGTAAGACTTATTAATTTTGGGCATATAATGAATATAGAACGACCCACCATGATTGTACATGCCACAAAACTGGATGGGAATTTATGTTATTTACGGAACTCGGCGTGTGGCCTCGTTCCGTAAAAAACAACAATTCCCCATCTCATTTTGTAGCATGTACAGCATGATCATGTCGTTCTATATAATAACGTCTCAAGGGTCATTCTTGTAATCAGTGTAAATCCGAGGAGATTATAGGTTAGCATAATTAAAAATGCCATGTCAGCTCTATGCTGTGGCCAGAAATTCAATTAGAATAGCTAAAAATACAGGCCCCCAGATCCCTGGCGCAATATTTCCGTCCTTGTTATTTTCAAATCCCATGCCTAATATCTGCCGTCAAGAGAAGGGGAACTGTTGTGCGGTAGAACCCCACTAAGCCGACCGCCCTCTTTTCCAGACGCAAGTGGTCCGTGTTGGGGGGTTGTCCACTTACCATACATATATACATGCATGAATTGAAAAATAATAATCTAAGAAATAGACATGAAATCAGGGCCAACTCGGGGTACTTTGGCCTGTAATGGGGGTCCTGCAAACCGGGGTTTTGCCATGTAGTGGTTGCATGTTTAAAGTAAGGTTGAAATCTGCACGGAACAGAATGAGGGAAACATGGAGGTAATGTGTCATGGTTGCTGTTTAATGCGGCGATTCTAGCATGAAATACAGCAGCACTGAGACTCTACCACACCATAACCTTCTAGAAGATCTTGTCTTGAACCAGAGGAGCCAGTTTCCCGGTTATTTCCCCATTTCTATTACGTATAAAAAGCCATCATATTAAAGATGGGGGGGGGGGGGGGGGGGCGGGGGGGGGGGGAGTAAGCTGAGTCATTAGGGCACTGGACTTATAGCTCCAAGGTTGTAGGACTACGTGGGTTCGAGTCCCACCTCCAGCAGTGGTAGATTTACTGCTATGTTAAAGGCCAATCCTTCTCATACCATGTCTATAGTGTGGGAAGTAAAAGAACTCTCACCTCAGTAAATGTGTAGGGGTGAGATTCCTACCTGAATTCATCACATAGATTCGATCACCACCCTTGTGGTGTAAAAGAACCTTGGGAAAGTCTAGTAAGGACCTATAATGGTTGACTGGACGTGAAATCAAACCAAACAAACATATTAAAGATGGAGTGTGAAAATGTGCTGGGTTTGGAAATATTCCAGCCTTTCTCCCCAGATAAAAGAAATTCTGATTGGAATTCTGAATGATTACATACTTTTTATTTCCCAAACAGAAGCAATTCCTAAATCCTCACTTGCCTCTCTATAATATCTTACTGTATTACACAGTTTTACAGCATAGTACCCTGCAGTACAGTTGGATACCACATACCTTTCAGATCAGTGCGAATCGTGTGGTTTAAAAGCCATCCCATGTATCGGACAGAGATCGTACAGATGTGCCACACTCATCACTCTGAATAAAACCCCCCGGGCCCAGCTTAGATAAAACAGGTCGTAAAAAACACGGTCAGCGGTATGAGAACCGGGCGCCGGTGACGTCAGACGCCCGGGCCCCGCGTCTTATCACGTCACGTGACGCGCGGTATCACGTCACGTGACGTGCGGTATCAGCCGGCACGTCGGCACTCAGCCCGAACGCATACCTGTAGTCGTCAGTGGTAGATACAAGATGGACGGGGAGTGGGTAGATCTGTCGGCGACCGGCTGTAAAAGAAGTGTTTTGATACGAGACCAGGAGCGGGTTATTCTGGGTTAGGGGCAGACTGCAATGTGAGATGTAATATCCAACCCTAAAATTACCCAGGCTGGGAGAGTTGGCTCAGTGCTTAAGCCACTTGACTCGTAACCCCAAAGTTGTCCCACTGCAGCTTCTTTATTCCGTCATCCTCATCAGTTGTAGACTTATTGTTATATCAGAGGCCAGTCCTTCTCATACCATCTCTATGTGGAGTGGGGACTGGAAGAACTCGCACCAAGGTAAATGTGTACGGGTGAGATTTCCACCTAAATGTGGTGTGGTGTGCAGCCACCTTTCTCTTTCATCCCCCAGCAGTGGTAGATTTACTGCTAGATCAAAAGCCAGTCCTTCTCATACCATGTCTATATTGTGTGGTGTGCAGCCACCTTTCTCCTTCCTCCCCAGCAGTGGTAGACTTACTGCTATATCAAAGGCCAGTTTTTCTCACACCATGCCAATTTGGAGTGGGAAATACAAGAACTCGCACCACGGTATATATGTAGAGGTGAGATTTCTACCTAAATTCATGAGTTGCAGGGGAATAACTTCCACACGTTCTGACACTATTTGAAGATACAATAGAATTTGATGTACTTCACATTCTCCTGGTGAAAGGTGAAAGTGGCGCAGTACGTTTCTGATCCCGTGTAAGACGGCTGTCAAAACCTGCACGCGGTCAAACACAGAGACACAGAGACACCTGCCGGCAACAGGCGCCGCCTTGTTCCTGTTGCCGGCGTGCGGCGGGCTGTCTCTATGTATGCAGGCGGGAGATGAACTGATGGCTCCGGGGCCGGGGCCGCCAAATTGATGTGTGTCCGGGCCCGCAGGGACGCAGCTCACCAATTCCCGGTGACGCGCGTGCGCGGCAAGCGTCGCGCGGGTCCCGCTAGGTGGCGCGCCGGGTTACTTCCGGTCTCCTCCCAGAGGCGCTCTGCGGAGCAGGGAGTGGATAGGCGCGACAGCTGAGACGGACAGGAAGACGCCTGTGCTTGGAGACAGTATTCTAGGCAGTGAGACTGCGACGGGAGAGTGCGCGGCATGATTGATAGTGCGGGTCCCGGCGCGGGAATCCACACGGCACAGTGGTTAATGTAGTTGTACGGCCCTCCCATCAGTAGTCACTAAGTCCGGGAACGCGTGGCGCTGCCCATGGCGCGGCGTTAATGGTGACAGTGGTGTATGTGTTAGATAAACATGTGTATGGAGAGTGATACAGCGCAGGGAATATTTCCTCACTTTGGGACCATACATAAAGTACGTAGGAACGTACCTGAAAAAAGAAGATGGCCTCCTCCATATATCCCATGTACTCAGTAGACCCCAAAAGGGAAATATCATTCTAAGCAAACTCCCGCCCCAAGCCCCCCCCAAAATTTACCCCCCCCCCCCCCCACCACCACCACCTATTCACCATCATTGCGGACGAAGTCCCTTTATATAATAAATAGCAGTCATTTTCATACAGATATATTAAAATAACAGCACACTCGAGGAATGAAGTTCCTTCCATAGCCCTGTATCAACCCTGCCTTCGTGGTCGTCATAGATCCTATTCCTCATCCGTATGGCCCGGGCAATCACGCATGCGCAGACCATCACAGCCGTCGCCCCACCTGGCGAGCGGTGAGTAGAGACAATACGGCGTCATGAATGATGCATGCGGCAAGCTGCCTGCTGTACTGCAACGAGGTGAGCTTTATAATGCTCGTTCTACCGCCGGGGCCCGCGGGCGACAGGCTCAGCTTTATAATGCTCGTTTGGCCGACGGGGCCCGACTAACAATGACTTAGTGCGGCGACGGGGCGGCGGGCCAGGTACTCTGTATAATATTAATGCGGTTTAATATGTAAACCGATAAGCGAGCTCCTATGGAGGTTCATTATGCGGTGTTACCGGGGCGTTGCCTTGGTGAGAAATGGGAGTCAAGGAGTGGGTGAATACATACACAATGTTAACCTGTTTCTGATGCTAGTGGGCATATCGTCTGCGTAGTTCATGCGTAGTAATATCCGAGCGTGCGGGTGAATTACAAGGAGGATTTACATACTATTATAAGATGCAGGTTAGAGTTGTATCTAGTATTCAGCATTGCAAATTCAAGGAGTTTATTACCCACCTAGTACGGAGTCTCAATGCTAAGCTTATGAAGCTTACAGATCGCTATTGAGTAGAATACGGACCTCCTAGGAGAATACGGCTTTTTCGGCCACCGTACTACGCGTCAACTACGCGGAGAATACGGCCACTTAGATCAAAGTCATGGTAATATTGAGTATTTATTCCCCTTAGTTAGGATATTACGACTGTCCATACTCTCCTTGTTGGTGACCTCTAGACTCAATATGTTCATACTGACAGGCTCGTAATAGGTGGATATTAAGAAACCTCATCGAGATCCATAGCCACCGAAAATACACCGTGGGATTTGGTTGCGGAGTGATCTCTAGGCAAAGCTGAGTGAGATAATGTAACAAACCAAAATGAATGGTATATTTACAGTAGATATGCATCGACTGCGGTTCAGATTTTGTCCCACGTCTATCACTGGCTAATTGGCTGGCTAACATTTGTGATATCCTCCATTGAGTTTCTTTGTTTTAACACTACTCCATGGGCGTTGAGTACGAGTTCCCAATGCCTACGGGGGAAAATACCGTGGGTGGGATAATAAATCGTACACTCAGCTGCTCATTTATTGTCAAATGTTTTATTCTGGTTCCACTTAATTACGGGGAAAATGTTCGACCTGCTTTACAAAGCCAGGTTATAAGTGTATGATAATATTTATATAAAAACAAAACTTTCAATAAAAGGCATGTTGAATTGACAAATGCTTCAATTGGAATACATGTTAAAAAGTAAGTAAAAGTTAATTTTTAAAAAATGAGTAAACAATACAGCGACGAAGCAGGAGGTAAACCTGGGTGAGGAACTACACCGTTATCAAGAAAAATTTTGATTATACATGAGAAATGAAATGGTCAAAATGCTACAACTGAAAAATAAGTAAAATATAATCAAATCAATGATTCAAAAACAATACAACGTCGAGGCAGAATTTCAAGCAGGAATTGCTGCGCTGTTACCGTTAGGCAATAGTTTTACCATCGTCTACTGAACGCTGTATCAAGCAGTCATTACTCGAACAGAATTAAAAATAAGATGCCAACTTCTCCTGTGTAGCAAACGGAAACTGGCTGAAAAATCTATATTACATTACAACTGATTAGCGAAACACGGCTGGTGCCTTTGAGCTTCAGCATTAAGAGAAGTCGGCAAAAAGGCAGTAAAAATGAGGTGGAGGGGATTATCTTGCTGTTGGCGGGGATTGACTGGGCTCTGAGCCAGAGCTAGCGATGCCGGCTAAGATTAAGCCATGGATCCGGGATTTGATACTCGCCAAATTGTTCACTACTGACAGGAAAAAGATGGTACTTCCTACATTTTCCTCAGCTAGGCAGAGAACTCATTCACACGGCTGCCCGATGGATTACTCCTGTCTTGGTGATATGTTCAATAAAAAGAGTAGAAGTAATTAATTAGAGATATGAATAAAAATGAGTATTATATGAGAAATAGGATAGAATTAATCTTTTATTAAAGAAGGTCTTTTAATTTTTATCCATCGGCAGATTTTAAGCAAATTTATCATTACAATCGTATAATTTTTCTCATTTTCTTTCTAATATATTGATGGAAGGTTCAACCATCTTCTGTGAAATAAACATCCTGATAAACCAATAAAGAGAAAACGTCCACGTAATAATTACGAAACAAATTTCCATGATTAAGGACACAACTCCCCTCCCTTCAAATAAGGGCCACATGGGAAAAGACTTTTTATAACATGATGAGAAAACTCTCGAACTACCTAAAATGATAGAAAAAAAATACTGCAAAAAATATAAAAGCTGATCAGTAGGTATTATTATGCCAGCTGGTCCTGTTGTTATCTTTAGGAGCTGCTGGGTTGACAGTGGAGTTAAAATTGTGTGTAGAGATGGGGAGTTGGTTGAATGTTGTTGCTTGTCAGGGCCAGGTATACTTTTAACCCATTAAAGACGAATGATGCCTTGAGGCATTAACCAGTCCAGGTCGAATGCCTCAAGGCATCATTTCTCTTAAACCTTTTCATGACGGTGGAAGATCTACCTAGTGTAGAGCTGTCATACATGAATAAAAAAAAAAATTAAAAAAACAACCTATGAAATTGTTTTTGACAAGGAAATAATTTATCAATATCCATGAAATCTTCAGAAAGTGTAGGTATAACATCAAAATTGATATTAGTAAGCTAAAATGAATGAAACATTATTGATTACAAATAATATCCCGTGATGGAATAATGAAATTATGACTTTATCCAAAATGTTTTCGCCCTCTAGCGGTATAGGGTACATAGCCATTGTGCTATAAAGGCGGCCATCGTGCCCCCCGACGCCACCCAAACACCAGGTGGCGGGACCAACTATTAATGGTTTTAATCAAAAATATTTTTTGGGGCTTGCCATGGAGGAATTTTAGCCTCATCTCATTATTATCTACAGATTATGACACCTGATAACAGTAGTTGCCCCCCGACTTACAATTTCCTGGCGGATGATGGCAGAACTAGCAATCACTCTGTGCCCTACACGCTATCAATACCACCCGTCCTTATGGTGACAGCTCTACCACAGGTGACCGTCCTTAAAGGGTTAAATGGAAGCGGACATTGTTTGTTGAGGTTGGGAGTGCATTTAATGTTGCAGCTTGTCAGGGCCAGGTATACTTGTACATAGAAGTGGACATTTTGTGTGGAGGTGGGAGGGGTGGGGGGGGGGGGGGGGAGGGAGTTGCATTGCAGCTTGTCAGGGCCAGGTATATTTATACAGAGAAGCAGACATGGTGTGTGGAAATGGGGGGGTTGAATATTGCAGCTTGTCATGGCCAGCACAGAGAAGCGGACATTGTGTGTGGAGGTGGGGGAGTATATTGAATATTGCAGCTTGCCAACTCCAGGCACACTTTTACAGAGACTCTAATACCATGTGTGGAGGCGGGGAGTGGTTTGAATGTGAGTTGTCGGGGGGCGGGCACACGGAGTTCCCCATCCCGGCCGCTGCCCGAGCCTCTCCCCGGCAGGAATGATGAGTCGGCGCCGGGCCGGGGAGGTCGCCCTGCCAATAAGGTAGAGTACCGCTCGTCTGTATAGACCCTGCGCCGGGTGGGCCGCTCGACTTGCTCAAGTCTCTCATTATGGACATTCATTAAGAAACCAAACCACTCTGCAATATCTGAACTACCCCTGATGCCTGACAGGCCCAGGAATGATAAACCCTCTGTCCCGGTGAGTAGGGGATGGGGTATGTGATGGGGTAGGCATACACCGGGACCGAGGCCAGTCTAGGCGGCGGCGGTGGCACGGGCGGGCGGGGGTAGCCCGGTGAACTGGCGGCATTGAGTCCGCTTTAAGCCGGCGACTTGCAGCTAAATCCCCAGTAATCCAGCGACTCTTCACGATAGTCGGCCCGCCCGCCGGCCGCCCGCCGGCCCCTCCTACACGGTACCGGGTGAGATATGGGGGGCCGGCGGGCAGAGGGCTCCTCAGAACAGACGAGCACCTCCCGACCGACGCGCCCTCTCCCGGGTGGTTTCAGAACGAGGGAGATTAGGGAAACAGTAAAGTGAGAGATGGAGCGAGTGCGCGCGCATCGAGCCACGCCAGCGTCCCGGAAATTGGAAGTGGCCAATGAAAAGGCGAGTATTGGTTCGCGTAGGTCGGGATGGATCATTTTGTCATGTTGGGAATTTACAGTGGAAACCCGCGACACTGGGCAAGTTTAGTGCGGCTGTTAAACATGCCCCTGATAGCACCGGCTCATCGTTATATATATCTCGAATAATCTTCTTCCAAAATGGTCTGCTTTTAGAGTGCTGGTCTCAATTCTCAGATGCTTAAATGTAGACCTTTAAAACCTATAAAGGTCTATTAAAACCTGTATTTTGATTCTTGAGCCTTTGTTTTTTTAAGAAAGCTCTATAACCTATAAAAACCTATATTTTTCACTGCCTCAAAGTCAGATTGTCAAATGACACTTCATTGAACCTACCTCTATATGATATAAACTGAACCTTCCCCTATTACATGTAAACCTGGACCTCATTTGAACATATACCTAATGTTTTCCGTTTTATATAACTTGAGCCTTCTCATCAAGTGTTAACCTCGACATCCATCATTTAACATAAATTGAGTATCCCCCGTTTAGATATACATGTAAATTGAGCCTTTCTTTATTGGATACAATCAGATACTTCCTCCAGCAGACATGACCCCAACCCTCCTGAATGAACTACAACCTGACCCGACCTCTGCTGGCCCAGGGTTGTGTTGCTAGATGCAGGTGGCCATTAAACATAAACCTAACCCCAGGTTTTACTGTCGCCATTAGACGCCTGCTAAAACTGCCCTCAACCCACCAGGTGGCGCCTCTGATGATCCATTAGTGCAGCGCCGCCTTGTGTTCAGAAGGAGTGGTAAGGAGCGGGGGGGTTTGATGGCGGGTTTAATTCCCCTCCGACGACAGGTTGTTGAGTGATCAGGTTCCCCATTTAACACCGCGACAAGCGTGTGCCTTGCCGGGGAAGCCAACCGGAGCGTACGGCGGGAGGACCCCGAAGCCACCCGCATGGCTTCCCGCCCAGCCTCCATCCAGTCCTCCCGCCTAGCTTTAAAAATGCAGGCATCAGATTGGGTTTGCGCTGTCCTGATCTATAATGGAAAGCTTCCTGTTGGAGAATGCCTCTTGGGTGTTTTTAGGCAGCGATATATTTTGATTAAACAGAAGGTTGTCAACGAAGGAAAAATGAAATGGATGGGGCGTAAGCGGGGATTTCAGTATAAACAAATCATTACCTGATAGATGTATTTGATGGCGCCGGTCTCATCAGTCATGTTAATCCTCTCCGGTCTCTAGAGATCCCTCTGACGTTAAGACCACTGCACAGAATCCTCTCTCGGTGCCCTTTAACCCTACCCCGACCCTGACCCTACCCTGAGAGTGGGGAGATGGTTAAAGCGCTGCAGTAAACACAAGGTTGTGGAATTGGGTACCACTGCAGCCATCTTACCTCATCCCCAGCAATGGTAGACTTACTGGTATATCAAAGGCCAGTCCTTCTCATACCATGTATATGTGGAGTGGTGTGCAGCCACCTTTATCCTTCATCCCCAGCAGTGGTAGATTTACTGCTATATCAAAGGCCAGTCCTTCTCATACCATGTCTATGTGGTGTGCAGCAACCTTTCTCCTTCATCCCTAGCAGTGGTAGACTAACTGCTCTATTAAAGGCTAGTCCTTCTCATACCATGTCTATGTGGTGTGCAACAACCTTTCTCCTTCATCCCAAGCAGTGGTAAACTTACTGGTATATCAAAGACCAGTCCTTCTCATACCATGTATATGTGGCGTGTCTATGTGGTGTGGTGTGGTATGCAGCAGATTTTCACCTTCATGTCCAGCAGTGGTAGACTTACTGCTGAATCAAAGGCCAGCCCGTCACATACCATGTTAATGTGGTGAGGTGTGCAGTCACCTTTCTCCTTCGTCGATGGTAGCTCTACTCCTGTATCAAATGCCAGATATCAAAGGCCAGTCCTTCTCATCAATTGTTTATATGGTGTGGTGTACACTCACTATTCGCCTCTATGCGGCTTCATACCATGTCTATCTGGTGTGAGAAGTAAAGGAACTCACCTCACCTCACCTTCATTTAGATATTGTAGATATTATTCTAATAATATATGCACTAGTCTCGGAATGAGATTTTTTTTTCACACAGACACAAAATCCAAGGGTGAACGATAATAGAAGCACTCTGCCGTATGCAAACAGAAAGGCATAACGGGCAGAGGGTCTAAGCAGGGAAAGGTCTGTAAGGAGATAGGGTAGCGGTGGAAGGTGGTTAACACGGCACGATGATATATCACTGCTGAATGGGACGAGATTTTGATTAGCTAATTACACTCCACCTTGTCAATTACTATAATGGAGTGTAGTAAGAATTATGAATTATTCTATTATATTGCTTGCTTAACATTTCCTGAATAACAACAAAAAGATCGATGTCCTTAGCAAAACAATGCAGGTAGGGAATACCAAGGCATTGTAAATTAAAGGGAAACGGATCGTACTTCGCACTGAGAATTCCGCTGACGTATGGCTTGATGATAACACTCCAGTAACCCTTTAACTCCTAACCAGTGTCTGCTCTCCAAGCATACTCTCAGCCGTTTACAGCAAACAGATGCGCCCGGGGAGTGAGCGTTGCTTTGACCTTGACCTTGCAGGGAGGGCTTCTGGGATAGGCAGACCGGAAGTGGACACCGGAAGTGTCCATGGGAGATAGCATGTTGGTGAGGGAACGTCTCCTGTGGGCCGAAAACAACATTTAAACGCCATTAGGGGCGGTGGGGGGTGAGTGGAGAGGTGGGGGGAGAGTGATGGGCATGCTGCTGGGACTGGTGAGGAGAGTGTCCCTGGACAGAGCACCCAGCAAGGCCGGCACAAGCAGCAGTGACAGGCGGTGAAATAATCAACCGAGTGACACCATTTTGTATCAAAAAGTAAAAATAAAAAAACCAGATGTATTCAACATACAGGGGGAAAACATGTACAGCGTTTTATTCAGGAATGTTAGATAATGGTCAGATATTAGGAATTTTATGATCTTATTTATAATGATCATGATTCCGCAATCTCTGCAAGTCGTTCACATTTGGCTATTTTATTCACGAATGCCACCGTTTTGCTAAAATACAGGTTTCAAGTTTTCATTTATAATGATCAGAATACTACAGTTACAACAGAGTGATGTAGACAAACAGAAAACAGGGACTGGAGACCCCTGTCTGGTGAATAATCCGTATAATACATCAGTGGACCGAGTCACTCTCCAATGACTCATCGCTCCCTGGAATTCGCTGATATTACTTTCCTTTTGGAGTGAATTCTATGAACGACCATGGGTGCGTACCCGGAACAGAACGAGTGGCCGCTTACTGACCCACTCAACAGTAGCCACTGAACAGGAACCCCGCCTACTCACCCTCAGCCAGTGCTCGCAGAGTGAATGTGACCCTCATGTCCATGTCCTGAGATGACCCTGTCAGTTAAATTAACAAGTGACCGGTGTCCTATGATAACTCTGGTGATTGGACTGTCCGGTAAATTAATATATGACCCTTGTCCTGTAATAACTCTGCTGACCACACTGTCGGGAAAATTAACGTGTGACCCATCTCCCATAATAATGTGGATGACTGGACTGTCAAGTAAATTAATTTGTGATCCATATCCTTTAATAATGCCGGCGACTGAACTTTCGGGTAAATTAACACATGACCCCATGTCGTATAATGACTGGTGACTGAACATATGACCCATGTCCTATCATAACTGGTGACTGGACTGTTGGTTAAATTAACATGTTACCCGTGTCCTATAATAATGCTGGTGACTGGACTGTCGGGTGAATTAACATGTGACCCCTTTCCTATAATAATACTGGTAATTTGACTGTTGAGTAAATTATTATTATATACCTGTGGAAGTATATCCTACACATACGGCCCATTCTTACCCATGTCATATTTACATCTGTACGGCACCTACGTGATGTACGGGGTATGTATGTGGCATACCGGGCATGTACGGCAGCAAAATCCAAAAACTCGCCCAGATATTTTAAGGTGTATAATAACACGAAAACAGGCTGACTGTGTCCATACGTCATAAATACTTGGTAAAATTGACGATCAGATGAACCTCTGCCTTCGGCATCGGTTTATCTGATCGTCAATTTTACCACATATTTATGACGTACAGCCACAGTAAGCCTGTTTCCATTTGTTACATGACGCTTGTCGTATAACAACATTGGTAACTTGACTGGCGAGTAAATTAACACATGACCCATGTCCTATAATAACACTGGTAACTTGACTGTTGGTTAAATCAACACATGACCCATGTCCTATAATAACACTGGTAACTTGACTGTCGGTTAAATTAACACATGACCCATGTCCTATAATAACACTGGTAACTTGTCTGTCGGTTAAATTAACCCATGACCCATGTCCTATAATAACACTGGTAACTTGACTGTCGGTAAGATTAACATATGACTCGTGTCCTATGATAACACTGGCGGCTGGTCCTATAATAACCCTGGTGGCTGGACCCGCCGGTGTGGGGCCGGTATCTGTCTCCCCGTGTTGTATACGGACCCGTCCTGGTAGTATACGCATACGCGGGCGGCGTCGCGGGTGGCGTCTGGCTGAGCGGGGACACGGAGCTGGGTGGCGGGCAGGGCGCGGGCGCTATTCAGTCGGCAGCTCTCTTATTGATTGTGTGTACTCTGCATGGAGGGAGAGGCCTCGGTCCTGTTAGAGGGAGATGAGGTGATGGACGGGGCAGGGGGCGGGGTGTCCAGGGGCTGGAGTCGGCGCCAGGCAGCTAGGGTGAGAAGGTAACCAGGACAGACAAGAATTAAGGTGACTGAAGTCATTAGAGAGCACAGGGGGAGTGAGGCAGAGAGGGTAAATCTGATAGTGTTGCATATAGAGAAGAGAGATTGAGGCAGGGATGACAGAGAGGGGGTATTTTAGAGAGAATGATGCAGAGAGGTTAGAAAGAGTGAGGCAGAGATTGAGAGGGAGTGAGGCAGAGATGGTGGAGTGAGACAGAGATCTACTAGTGTTGCAGAAAGGGTAGAAAGAGGAAGGCAGAGCTGGTAGAAAGAGAGTGTAGAAAGAGGGTAGAGAAAGGGTGGATTGAGTGAGACAGAGAGGGTGGAGAGAGTAGAGAAGGAGTGTTGCCTAGAGGGTAGAGTGAGGGTGGATTGAGTGAGACAGAGAGGGTGGAGAGAGTAGAGAAGGAGTGTTGCCTAGAGGGTAGAGTGAGGGTGGAGAGAGGGAGTGTTGCCTAGAGAATAGAGAAAGGGTGGATTGAGTGAGACAGAGAGGGGGAGAGAGTAGAGAAGGAGTGTTGCCTAGAGGGTAGAGTGAGGGTGGATTGAGTGAGACAGAGAGGGTGGAGAGAGTAGAGAAGGAGTGTTGCATAGAGGGTAGAGTGAGGGTGGAGAGAGGGAGTGTTGCCTAGAGGATAGAGAAAGGGTGGATTGAGTGAGACAGAGAGGGTGAAGAGAGTGACTCAGAAAGAGTAGAGGGAGTGCTGTCGAGAGGGTAGAGTGAGGGTAGATTGAGTGAGACAGAGAGGGTAGAGAAGGAGTGCTGTCTAGAGGGTAGAGTGAGGGTAGATTGAGTGAGACAGAGAGGGTAGAGAGGGAGTGCTGTCTAGAGGGTAGAGTGAGGGTAGATTGAGTGAGACAGAGAGGGTAGAGAGGGAGTGCTGTCTAGAGGGTAGAGTGAGGGTAGATTGAGTGAGACAGAGGGTAGAGAGGGAGTGCTGTCTAGAGGGTAGAGTGAGGGTAGATTGAGTGAGACAGAGAGGGTAGAGAGGGAGTGCTGTCTAGAGGGTAGAGTGAGGGTAGATTGAGTGAGACAGAGAGGGTAGAGAGGGAGTGCTGTCTAGAGGGTAGAGTGAGGGTAGATTGAGTGAGACAGCGAGGGTAGAGAGGGAGTGTTGCCTGGGTTGAGAAAGGGTGGAGAGAGTGAGACAGAGAGGGTGAGGCAAAGATGGTAGAGACTCAGTGGGAGTGTTGCAGAGAGGGTAGACAGTTTGAGGCTTGGAGAGCTCTGATGGAATGTTGCAAACAATAAGGAGGAATTGATGTATAGAATAAAGTGCGTAGAAACGGCAAGGTTCAAAGAGGCATAGAGAGAAAGGACACAGTGAGACAGAGGGTCTAATCATAGGTGTCAGACAGAGAAATGGGATACAGAGAGAGTGAGAGTGAGATGTGCAGAATGTTGAAAGGTTGGCATTTGTGCGGAATGTGAGACAGAGAAGCAGAAACAGACGCCAGAGCCAATTAAGATCTCAGGTGACAGAAATATTCAGTAAAGCTATAGGAAGTACAGGCTGCTTGTCTGTAAATTGAAGTAGAATAGAACCAATTAGGATTCTGCAGTTTGTAGAAAGCCCTCAAATGTTTGTACATGTATTTAGAAATGTATTTGCTATTAGGTAAATAGACAGTGTGAGATGGAGTATTAAAAAGACATTTAGTAGTGACTATTTCTGTAATTAGGTATAGAAAGGGTTGGTGAGAATTCTGTAGACCAGACATAACACAAACTAGTTGATCCCTCACCAGATATAACACAAATTAGTGGTGCTTTCCACTGATCCTCTATTAAAGTATAATGTAGGGAGGGTTGGTAAGAATATTACAGTCTAGATACGACAGGTAGTATCATGAAACAACACGAAATTTCAAATGATTGTTTATATGGCATGAGTTGTCTTCGCGGAATGATATCACGAAGCGTAGCGGAAGACGCATATGGCATGTAAACAATTACATGAAATTGAGTGACGTTTAGATTTTATCCTACCTGTCACATGTTTTTAACTTCATATGTCACCAGTGGCATATGAATATTTTATGGCATATCCGTGGCATACAGGCCCACCATGTTAAGTGTATGGAGATTTATATGAGGGGTAGGATAAAATAGAGGAAACCTATGAGAGTTTAGGGTTTGAGCTCATATCCCATTGAGTTTGAATCACGTAGTAATTCACAAGGAAGTCTAATTGAACAAATTGGACGTTAAACTACCCAAACAAATAAACAAACAAACAAAATAATTCACAAGGCGGAGCTGCGTGAATTACGTAGTGATTCAAACAAGATGAGATCTAGCTCTGACACTAAACTTTAATAGGTTTCTGAATTTATCTCACCCTTAACATTGACCAATTAGCTCACATTTGTGACATGAAATCCCATTGGATATTTTCCCTCGATATCTAATGGGCGTTAGATACGAGTTCCCAATGTTAAATCTATGGGGAAAAATACCAAGGGTGAGATATTAGTGAGTACGAGCCTCTAGCTCTATATTAAAGTACAGAGAGGTCGTGAGCTGCTCAGTTCGGCTGCTCAGCGCTGACAGATCAATACTCTCACTGATGTCGGGCGGGGAGGTGGAGGAGGGGAGTGCGCGGCAACAGTGTGTGGCCGTGCGACGTCTGGAAGCCCCTCACCACAGGTCAGTGCCAGCCGCAGTTACCGCGGTTAGCACTGCACCTGGAGGGCCCCCTCCCACCCGCTGTCTTCCTATCTATATAGGAGACAGAGCCATTGTTAGTTCATGAAGCAGTCACTAGGTGGTCGGGGGACAGACCCTGTATTCTGGCTCTTTGTTCTTACGAAGTTCAGCTGCCTTTCAATGTTTTACCAAGGTTCCTTTGACTCTCTACACCGATCCCAGAGCAGGAAGATATAATGCTTAAACCCAGGACATGGTGTTTTTCACATGGAACACTTTATTTACATATGTGAGCAAGGCAAGAAAAGTGACACTTCTCAATTATCACTCACTTCTTTTGCACCTCCATTAGTGAAGAACAGCTACTTTTTCACCTCCTTTAGTGAAGAACACCTACTCGGGGGGCGTCATGGCGGCGCCCATGGATCATAGGCTATATGCCGTATACACCAAGGGCATCACCATCTGGGGCATAGAGTGGTTGCAAGTTCCGCCAACATCTGCCAGGAGATTGTAAGACAGTGTCACTGTTGTTGGTGTACAACCTCTGTTATCAGTAGTTATATTCAACTGATAATCGTCACAAGGCTAACCCCACCCACCACCCCCATAGCAAATCGATTTTATTCATATTTCCATTGAATACTGCACCCACCACCTGGTGTTTTGTTTGGCGTCGGGCGGTAATATATGGGCATCCATACCACAATAGCTATGTGCCCGTGAAGGTCTTATTCTGTCCGTGTGCACTGCTTGTGCACCCCTCTCATTAGATCTCACACTCTCTAAGTCGTATTCTGTACTCTCACTACGCTCTTTGGAGAAGAATGCTTAGAGCCTTGAGAATCCACTGGCCTGCCTCCCGTGCTAAAGACGCATATCAATGGAACCCAAAGATACCTAGCGGGAATACTGTGTGCCAGTGGATTCTCAAGGCTCTAAGCCTAGTTCCTTAAGAATTCCTCTCCCATAGAGTGCAGTGAGAACCTTGTATAGAATACGACTTAGAGAGCGTGAGATCTAATGAGATGGGTGCACCACAAGGTCACGATATACTGAGGTTCGGGGCGGGCGCGGGTGCGTACAGCGGACAGACGCCTGCAGAACGCGGCCCGGATTGCGCGGGACGCTGATGGGACGCTGATTTATGGGACGCTGCGTATTGCGCATGCGCGTTCCTGGGGTTTCCACGCGCTGTGTGGAGAGTAGCGCAGCTTGGCTTGGGATGAGAGGATTGAGTTGGGTTTTTTTTTGGTTTTTTTTAAAGATTCGCTCGTCGAGTCTGAGGGGTTAATAATGTTTAAAATTGTACTACAGAAAGCTAATATCGAATATGATACCACATTAAACTAAAAACATGACTTTTACATAGTCTAGATGCTCCAACGCACAGTTTTATTTATTCCAGTGACATCTTGACTACCCAGTTGCATATCTTTATGCTTATATGTACGCGTCCATGATACAAAAATGTCATGAGATGAGTAATACACACAAGTCCCACATGTCTGGCACACCCATAGATCTAAACTACAAAAAGCGGTCAGTCCGGCGAGCAGAACGTCGGGACATTAACAGGCACGCAGTCTCCGTGTTTTAGACCATTACACACCGCCCGCCTGACTTCATGAGGCGAAGCTGACCGAGGGACATCCGGAGCCCAAACTCCAGGAGTGGCATGCGGTGGACAAGATTAAAACGAATCAGGTTTTGATTTTATCCTACCCCATCTCCTCAATTTTGGAATATTACGTGATAACGACTCTGTATGCCACAAGTGGCATATACATACACAATATTACCATGATTTGGATCTGAGTGGCCGTATTCTCCGCGTAGTTGACGAGTATTGCGTAGGGTCAACTACAAGGAGAATACGGCCACACAGATCGAAATCATGGTAATGTTGTATTTATTACTCACTTATTTTTTAGATTTAAGCAATAAATATGATCTTTAGAAAACTTTTCAACATAGTTAAGAAGGGACTACTTTCATCTCAATGGGACTACTTTCATCTAAAAAATCCGTATTCTCCTAGGAGATTCCGGAGGTCTGTATTCTACTCAGTAGCGATCTGTAATCTTCATAGTCTTAGTATGGAGACTCCGTATTAGGTGGGTAATAAAACTCCGTATACCAGTCAGCATGGCATACGGAAACTCAATATTACATTTCAATCGTGGCCACCGCATTCCACTGCTGAAGTTTGGGGTCCGGACTTGACTCGGCTTCGCCAGATGAAATCATTATGCCAAACTCCAGTCGTGGCATACGGTGGCCAAAATTAAAATTCATCCAGTTTTACGATAATAAGACTTCATCAGGCAATGGTGGCAATTGTAATCACGGGCAAGTACGGGGCGAATTCCTCAAAACGGGGCGAGTTGTCCTTGATCGTACGGGGCGACTTTCGTGGCGAAGTGTTCAGTAACGGTCAGAGCACGGGGGACATTTATCCGCATTGATCTCTGACACACTGGGCAGCCGGCCATTTTGTGGTGACGTCACAGCGGGGAGATCCCCTGGACGCGTCACATCCCGCTAACACCCTCCCGACCCCACGGGATTAACGCTAAGCCGAGTAGACTAGCCACAGTCCGAGGCGCCCAGCTTTAAACTACAGCGATGGCAGTTTTCCTCTTTTCCAAGGAAATCCTGGTTTTCATTTTTAGTTTATAGGATTATTTTTACTTGTGTACAACAGAGGGAGGGTGAGAGAGTAAATAAGCCTCATTCACACCAATAAACAGTGGTTTGAACCTCCCCACACACCCCAGCCCCATCTTATGTCCAATAACGATTTGTTTTCATGTTTTCTAAGTCTCTCTGTGGCAGTAAATCCCACATGAAAAAGATTTCCTCCTTTTTTCATGACCCCAACTGACATCCCTGGAACTACGAACACACCAATAATATCGGTTTTTTTCCTTTGATGTTCTGAAATCAACCATGTATTTGGTATTAATATGTACCGCCAACATCAAAGCACAACTATAATAGGATAATGGATCCATCGTGTGAAGTGTTAATGGGCATGGCATTGATAACATATGTAAATAATCTATATGTAGCACGGCCATCATACGTTGGTTATGAGTACGGACTGTAGCAAGTCTATAGATGTGTGACAGACTGTATCAAGTCTATAGATGTGTGACGGACTGTAGCAAGTCTATAGATGTGTTATGTGACTGATGTATGCGCTTAGCAGATTGGATCAATGTCTCATGAGTGTGTCATCCACGGTGCACCCTCTCATAAGATCCCATACTCTCTAAGTGGTATTCTGTACAGGGTTCTCACTACGCTCTGTGGGAGAAAAGTTCTTAACGAACTAGGCTTAGAGCCTTGAGAATCCACTGGCACACAGTATTCCCTTCATTGAGATAATAGGAATCTTTGGGTTCCATTGATGTACGTCTTAAGCAAGGGAGGCAGACTATTTTTATAAACAATAGACAGCGCCCACGTAAAATACCTGATATTTTTGATTTGGCAATTTGCGGTAAGCTTGTGATGTGTTTTTTTTATTAGTGGATAATGAATATTGCATTATGATACTAGTTGCCGTCTACTCCTTGTAATTGAGTCTACACATTCTCGCTAATGCTTGGGTATTACTGTCCGTCAACTACGCGCCGATAGTGCAGCAACACAGTATTGGAATGTTATTAAATTGGCAAGTTTACTCTACGAGTAGATATTTGCCGAATGACAGCTTGTGCCAGTCACAAAATCCCCTCTTCAATTGTGAGAAATAGATCCATTGAGACATTGCAACGCTATGCGGGCTGCTGTGGGTAATTGGGCATGGCAACGGCGCATCAGGGTAAAACAAAGAGGGCCTGCTTAATGGATGTTTGTGAGTGAGGAGACAGACTGATGTAATGCGATCCTTTAAACCTGCTGTACGTACCTTTGAGCATTGAACATCTAATGCTCCCTTGTCAGGTAACAAAGAAATACATACACAATACTGACTGGTTTCAGATACAAGCGGCCGTATGCTCTGAGAAGTTGATGCTTAGTAATATCCGAGGGCATGCTAGAGTCAACTCTGAGGAGTATAGAACCACTTTTATCTTAAACCAATCCATATTGTTTTAATTATAATTATCCACATTTTCCTGACAAGCGGGTCATTAGTTCATTTAGCTACGCCCTTATTGTTCATATGCACTATTTTTCCGTATGCGCCCCTCCGGAGCATACAGCATATCCATATGCGCCGGGTATGTCCATACATCCCTATGTGTTTTCTATTGACTCTTTGTATTAGCTGGATAATAAAAGGACAGATTCCTGAAGAATACAACATCAATTAGCAGTGCCTTCCACAGCACTGGTAGAAAAGAGCTTCTTGAATTCATTAGAAAATCCAATATATTTGAACTAATTAAAACACAAAGGGAAGCCTGGATATCTCAGACAAACCACCCTGTCTAGGCAATAGGGAAACTAGAAAAGTTCTTAAAGCATAGAGTCTGGGAATAGAAATGTTAAGCTGGCCGGACGTAAAATCAACCAAACCAATGCTGTACCGGGTGGAACATGACACTAGGTGCTTAAAAAAACAACACATTGGACCAGACCGCTTTCCAGGGCTGAAAATAGCTCCTGTGACCCGTATCAAATATTGAGGCGAGGCAGGGATTAATATTGATGCGGTAACTATGCCAACACGAGGTAGATTTTACCGTTACGCTGTGCTCTGCTGCTGCACGATGCGGAGTGAGGAATAGGATCCTTGGAACACCATTCACAGATGACTGCTCTCCACTTGTACCACTTTTATAATTTTCACTATGCAAAATCCATATTCCTTGTGTAATATTATTTATAGAAGATTGGTTTCAACCTCCCCAAAAACCTTCAGCCTCACACATAGTTTCACGAAAAATATGTCCTCTTTTTTCCTGACCCCAACTGACATCCCTGACTTACGAAAAATATTTCCAGTATTTTTCTTACCCGGAGATGTCAGTTTTCCACTTCTTCATGGAAATCCTCGTTTTCATTTCGAGTTTATAAAATTAAGTTTCTCATTTGATACAAAGATATTATAAATTCTGCCTCATATATGCCACTGCTCTCCACTTTTACCACTTTTATAATTTTAGGTATACAAAATTCATATTGTGTGATATTAATTGAGCCTCGTTCACACCAATAAAACATTGGTTTCAACCTCCCTACAAACCCTCAGCCTCATACGTACTGTCCACGTTTTCTCAGTTTCACGAAAAATATGTCCACTTTTTACCTCATCCCAACTGACATCCATGACTTACGAAAAATATTTCCACTACTTTTCTTACCCCAATTGACATCACTGAATGTGATATCGTGGCTTGTAGAAATGGTCACATAAACGGTCATCCTAGAGAGCGAGACGCAGTAAAAGGGACTGTTGACAGACAAACTGTCCGTATTTACCCTGTAGAGGTCATAGGGGTCACAGGTCACCCTCACCCGCCTAAACCACCTACTTACCAGCCCTGACAGTTGGTCAGTAACTCGCAGCCAACCATCCGCAGAGTCCCTGAGAGGTGACAACCAGACGTGAAGTGTGTGTTCACCATCACGGCAAATGGGAACTGGCGAATCTCGGGAAAATGTAAGCAAACATGACCTTAACCTCAGGTAAAGCATCCACCCCGCATATCCATTGAGGGGTGAACAGCTGTCCAATGTAAAAACATGTGGTGGTACAGGGCTGGTGCCCTGAGCATGGTAATGTACAGTTTTAGTACCAGTAGGACAGAATTCAACATGGCTGGACTTGAGAATTAAGGAAGCTCCCCTCTTTAATACCTCAAAATACACACTTATGAAGTACATTGTAATTTGGCATTGTCTAGTAGTTGCACGGAAGTAACTGGGTATATGTTTATTGGATATCAACTTTTATTATCCACCTAATACAAAGTGTCCGTAGAAAAAACATAGGGAGTTTGTATGGACATACCCGGCGCATACGGATATGTTGTATGCTCCAGGTGGCGCATACGGAAAAATAGTGCGTATAGAAAAAAATAGTGCATGACTAAAACAACTGATATGGACATGCCACTTGTCCAAAAAAGTTTGATAATAAATACAATTTAGACTGGTTTAAGATAAAAGCAGTTGTATGCTCCTCGGAGTTGACTCTACACAATATCCTTGCATACGCTCAGATATTACTGAGCGTCAACTCCGAGGAGCATACGGCCGCTTGTATCTGAAACCAGTCAATATTGTGTATGTATTATACATGTATGTGCGTCCGAAAACAAGTAGCGGTCATGTTTTGTACACAGCATTGGGAGCCAACCAGGCCTGTTAGGACATGGCTGGTTACATTTGCCACCTTAAACCATGTCTTCAGTTCTCCCCTTATTCAGTACGTACCAATGTATGTGTACACATGTAATTGCTCCCCTCCCCTCTCCTTGCCCATCGATACGCTAAAGGTGTACCGCTAATACTCAAACGTATTTGCCTCTGATTTGACGAGACATTGTCACGTTTTCCGAGTACATGCTCGCAATGCGGGCTTACAAATAACAACCAGTTGTATGAGTCAGTGTTTGTGTGTGGGTATTTATCCGCCTCCCCAGCAGGACTCGTGCACTAACAAACAGTTGCCCGGCCTGTCAGAATTCTGAGCCTGTAGTGTGTCACGCACTCACCAGGCAAGTCTGCTGATTGCATTTTCCGCTGGCATACGGCGCCGCCATGTTGTAAGCGTGGAATATAGGTGATTGTGTTGATTAGGAAGACACCGGACACAGTAGAGTGACATTCCACAGTGACATTCCACAGACGTATCTCGAGATGGCAGTTTTCCACTTTATCAGAAACTCACATATTCATACGATTTCCTCGATTTTCCGGATTTCGTGAGATCACCAATGTTCTTCTTGAGATTAAATGTGCAAATTCTGGTAAATTTGGCTCTCAGCTGAGGCTAGGAATGGTTCAGAATGTAGCTTTAGGTGCTTCACCCCCGGGCCCCACCCTGGGCACTGTCCTTACCCCCTGTTGGGGGGGGGGGGGGGGTCTAGATAAGTCTGATTGAACATATATTTGGGGGGGGGGTCTAGATAAGTCTAATTGAACATATTGGATGTTAAACAAACAAATGTCTGGGGTCATACCCGTGATATACGTAACTAGACGTTGTTAATAGCCCAGACCAGTGCCAATACACAAAACATTTTTACGATTGCAGACAATATTGAATACGGTCGGACCCTTCTAGGAAGACCACCCTCTGTCCCAGACGTGGCTGGTCTCTGTTGCACTCTGGTCTGCTTTACGGGGCTATACTGTGTAGACTTGCACATCGCTTCCAACAGGCAGTTATTGGATATCCCCACCTCTTGTGACACGAAATATGCAGCCCCGTCTAAGCAAATCAAGTATGCATCCAAAGGTCTAGTGCCGCTACCCCGTATTACATCCTCCATTACATTCGCCCCTCCACGAGAGGAGAGTCCTATCGCTATAACCGGGCACCAATGGATCACTCGCCAAGCACATTCTGGATAGCCTCCAGCATTGAATTGTCCCGCGCGGGCAACTCGGCTTGGAGAGTGAGGGTGAGATCAGACCGAGGCCGTGACTCAGACTGAGGCTGATCACAGACAGATCGAAACGGAAATCACAACTAATTTTCACTGCCAACAAATATTCGCGCGCCTCCACACTCCAGCTTCAGAACAAAGAGAAGGCAATCAATAAACGTGTCAAATATTGGTTTCTGGCCATTTGAAAAGATCACAAATCGGATGCCGATCCTTTCGGACTGCCCTGATAACTCTGTTCTTGTTTTTATGGAGGGAAATTTTCTTGCTCCGTGAAAAAAAAGAGGAGTAAAATATCGGTGGTGGTAGATATAAAAAGGTGGTCGGGTAGTATTGGAGCGCGGTGGTTTGTGGGACTGAGATAAGGGGTGAGGAGGAGGGGTGGGGATATGTGCGCCTGGGGGAGGCGTGGAGGGTTCTGTGGTGGATCGCGCATCCTTTTGTGTGCACTTCACATCCCTGATGGCGGTGCTTTCGGCTGGTTCCTGGTAACAACCACTGTTGGCTGCATCAGCCTGTTGGGGCCCCACAGATCTCCTGGCATGCACCGAGCTTGAGCTGGTTGCTGGTGTGTGTGTTGCTGGAGTGTGTCGCTGGTAGGTGCGTAACTTGAGCTGGTTGCTGGTGTGTGTGTTGCTGGAGCTTGTCGCTGGTAGGTGCGTAACTTGAGCTGGATGTTGGTGTGTGTATTGCTGGAGCTTGTCGCTGGTAGGTGTGTAGCTCGAGCTGGTTGCTGGTGTGTGTAACTGGAGCTTGTTGCTGGTGAGTGTGCATAGCTGGAGCTGGTTTCCAATGTGTGTAACTGGAGCTTGTTGCTGGTGTGTGTAACTGGAGCTTGTTGCTGGTGTGTGTAACTGGAGCTTGTTACCAGTGTGTGTGTCACCAGAGCTTGTTACCAGTGTGTGGGCAGACATTATGGAGTCTATCACTAGATGGCGCCTGGGTAAACAATGCAGGGTGCGTGGGATGCCGGGAATGGGTGGGACGACCGGCGGAGAAATGGAGTATGTGACAGTGAGATGTGGTATTCTGCTGTCTGACTAGACCAGACGCATATTGACGCTCGGATATGTATCTCGCTCCCCATGTCTCCTGTTTGCCAAGTGGGGAGAAATCCAACGCCATCCCAAACAGGAATGTCGTAGATGAAAAAATGTATATATAATGGTTATTCGTAATCAATTGTAATATATTTATATATAATGGTCATTATTCATGTATTGATGATGATAATGGTAATAATAAAGTTATGTTTATAAATTGTGAAGATAATGATCATAAAACTTGGTTATGAATGATTTTAATTACCATAACAACAATGGTGAAATACTGTGTGTAAATACCAATAACCATAGTAAAACAATGCATTTATATAAAGCAATAGCGGTCATGATAATATCAACCGAATGTAGCTATGTATTTAAGATGGGGATAATTCATGGGGCCGCTTTTGGATCGCGTGCAGTTTGTATGAGTGTGGACCCGCTGTATGAGGCAGATAGACTGGAACACTGCCAGAACTGTGTTTGTCCATCCGTGCGTTGTCAGGAGCGGGCGCCGTCCGCTAACACCAGGGATTAACTCAGATCTCAATTGTAATGCGGCAATAAAAACTCAATATCAGTGAGAGAGAGAAAAAAACAAACAAAAAACTAGTAGACACGAGAAGGAGAATATACCTTACTTTCAATTCAATATCTGGCTCTCGACCCAGGTTTTTTGTTCATTTCTGTTATATGAAACCTTATCCCATGATGGATGCCACTGTGGCCAGTCGTTCTCATACCATGTCTATGTAGTGTGGTGTGCAGCCACCTTTCCCTTCATCTCCTGTAGTGGTAGACGTATTGCTATATGAAAGGCCAATCCTTCTCATCTCATGTATATATGTTGTATAGGAAGGAAAAGAACTCTCACCTTGGTAAATGTATAGGGTGAGATTTCTACCTGAAAGCATATCATAGATTCGATCACCACCCCAATGGTGTAAAACCAACGAGAAAAGCTGAAACTTGAGCAATTCTGGAAAGGACCTCTAATGGTTGACTGGACGTAAAATAAAACCGATAAACATTGGTTTTACCTCGAAGTGAATCAGCCGAGCAACTGTGGATCATGCATATATTCTGTGTGATCACTGTGATATATCCGCCATGCTTTACATCTACACAAGGGGAGAGACCCAGATACCAAGGGCGGTGTACTTCTGGGAATATGACCAGGTTGTCCGTGTCTGGACGTGGGCCAAGGTTGGGTTACAGCTAGACTGGCTCCAGGCCCTGCATCCTATGGCTACCCTCCTCGTTGGGATACAGGGCACCCCTCTCATATGATCTCCACTCTCTAAGTCGTATTCCGTACTCTCACTACGCTCTATTGAGAAGAATAGAGCCTTGAGAATCCACTGGCCTGCCCCCTGTGCTAAAGACGTACATCAATGCAAACCATACATTCCTATAATCTCAATGATGTCATCTAGCAGGAATACTGTGTGCCAGTAGATTCTCAAAGCTCTAAGCCTAGTTTATTAAGAATTCTTCTCCCATAGAGCGCAGTGAAAACCTTGTACAGAACACAACTTAGAGAGTGTGAGATCTTATGAGAGGGGTGAACTGGGACTGGTACAATCGGTAATGGTGTTGGATTTCTGGCGCTGTTTAGCTCCAGCATTCCCAACACTCTCCATACAGATATCCAGGCTACTGGTCTGGATATCTCCTGGGAGATTGATGCCCTCTCACTTCGATCTAACTGAGTCACCATCAGGAGCAGGCGAAATTTATTGCTAAGACAACGAAGGCGGCCAGGGAACTGGAGGAGGGGGAGGTGTAGGAGGAAGTATAGGGTTACAGGGAGTGTTTTGAGGCCATAAACAGGAGATTTGGTTCATAGTGGACAAGTCTTTGATTCATGGGCCAGTCAGAGAAGGATACATACTATAATGAACTTTATTCTGATTTTGATTAATCATTTAGTGAATGTTCATAATCAAAGACTTGAGCAAGTCTAGGTTACAGCGTACCGTTAAGGATGCAGCAGCAGCCCCCACTCACACACGGCGTTAGACCGAATCCTAGACCGCTGTACACACACAGCAAAGTCGGGTCAAAGCCAACACGGCCCCCGGCAATGCTTGTTTGGACCCGGACCGACTTAAAACGCACTCTCCAAGCAAGACTTCGGTCTAGAAGTAATCTTAGCTCTCCAAGCAGTTTTCAGATACTAATCTCCAGTCTCATAACCAACCAGGTCTGGATGACAATTCTCAAGCATTATGATATAGTTGTATTGATCAAGAGAATAAGAATTATCTTTTTACAGCGGGAAGGGGGGAATCAACCAGGTATCTGCATGGAGAGTGGTTGAAAGGTACCCACCAAGCATTTATTATCCACGGTATACGGAGTCTACATACTAAACCTATGGGGAGTGTGCAAGTCACTGGCCGGAGATTACGGGATGTCGTAATCTCCGCCCTACACAAAGCGTAGATTACGGGAAAAAGTCTGTTGCGTAATCTCTTCGGACAAGACTGTAATATCCACGCATTCGCTCAAATATTACTATATACCTTTAAACGAATGACCAGTAGTACAAATTCTGTTCATCACTGAGTGAGGAAAA
Source organism: Alentia gelatinosa (assembly GCA_950022655.1). Lineage (NCBI taxonomy): Eukaryota > Metazoa > Annelida > Polychaeta > Phyllodocida > Polynoidae > Alentia > Alentia gelatinosa. The sequence continues at coordinate 10,983,437 of OX465590.1, forward strand.
AAATATCCATACGTCCCTCCGTACCACGTGACTACTCATTCTACTATCTAGTGAGTTGTAGAATGGCATTTTTGTTGATTTCTAGGTATATAATAATAAAGAGACACAGTGAGTGTGACTGAATGGAATCTGTTGAGAGATATTTCGATGAGAAATCCTCACTGAGTTCGAAGAACGAGGCGAGTATTTCTGACCAAAATATCGAGGAACAGATTCCATTCAGTCACACTAACTATGTCTCTATATATTACTAGGCATCTAGTCCTCGGCCGCTTGTATCTGAAACCGGTTAATTTGTATATACTGTTGTGGAGAAAATGGTTATCTCCCAAATTCAATTGACAAACTGTTATTGAGCCAGCAGAGATAATGATTGGAGAAAAATACAGGCGATGCTCATTCTCTGCGCAGATGCCATGTGGTTCACAGAGATGGTAGCTGAATTTTCTAGGGTGGGAAGTAAAGGAGCTCTTGCTTCAGTAAAAGTGTAGGCGTGAGATTTCTACCTAACTTCATCTCATAGATTTGATCACCACCCCCATGGTGTAAAACCAACGAGAAAAGTTAAACCTTGATTCAGGAAATGGTTGACCGGATGTTAAACCAAGCAAAGAAACAACAAACACTCTGAAAGCGAAGATGCCTGTTTTTCCTCACATGAGCTTTGGTGAGGCCCGGTTGAATTATCGATTTAAAGATACCCCGTTATCTAGAATATTGAGGTGAGAGACCCACCTCCCAGGTTAACTCTGCCCTGGATCAGTTTGGACAGTAGCCCACTTGAGACTGTCTATTGGAATTCGATTAAAGATTATAGGAAGATAAGAGCAGTCTACAGTACGTGTTAAATATCATGGTTTATTACCCACCTAGTACGGAGTCTCCATGCTAACCTTATGGAGCCAACAGATCGCTACTGAGTAGAATACGGACCTACGGAATCTCCTAGGAGAATACGGCTTTTTGGGCCACCTGACTGGCATTATTGGAACTAATTCATACAAACAAAGCACGGCGCCTGGGTCGAATTTCTAATTATATACAAGATTTCCTTCCTAATAATTACTCGAAAGGCAAGTAATGAATACAATATTACCATGATTTCGATCTGAATGGCCGTATTCTCCTTGTAGTTGACACTACGTAATACTCCTCGCTTTCGCCCGGAGTTTTTAACTACGCGTCAATTACGCGGAGAATACGGCCACTCAGATCGAAATCATGGTACTATTGTGTATGGAGCTTTTTATTGTCCACCTGATACAAACTATCCATAGACGACATAAAGTCTCGCGTTATCGTTTTGGAGGTGGATACAGACCCCCCCCCCCCTCCCCCTCCCCCTCCCCCACCCCCAAGAGGATATATTAACTGATAACGAATATGTTTTATGAGTAAATGCTGATATATAATCAGATAAACTGACACAGATCTATGTTGACGTACTTGACTCGAGTATTGGTAAATAGTGATCTTTAACCTGGCTTTGATTTATTTCCGAGCGTTTTATAACTGCTCTGCTTCGTTCAATAAGCATGGAATTACTGCGTGTGCATATATTGACTCGTTTTCTGCATCTTTTTAGTTAGTAAAGAAGGCTGGCTGATGAGTGATGTTTCATTATCACCAGTCATTGTACAACATATTTGAAAATAAAATGAAAAAAAAGGTATAAAAAAAACAGATGAAATTAAAAAAAACATTTTGTCTACAGTAAGGATGTTTGCTTATTATTATATACCTCTAATTGGTGAAAAAACACCATTTTTATGACATACAAAGTCGCAGTCACAGCGGGCACGAACATTATTATTACTGCACCCCTAGCAGCGGGCAGTATTCAATAGACATTCAGACATATGTATATAATAATATGATGCTGTTTCTTTCTACAGGATGTAGTACAGGTATCAGTGTTAGATGGAATCTAGAATCATCCTTAACAATTCAGATTTGACTTGAATACGTAAAAAAACAGAAGACGAAGTAGGAATTCCATTTGGAAGTAACTAGTTTTATGCTGACAAAGGCATCGTGTGTCGGGGACCCAGTCGGCGGGCATCAACTTGGATGTGATCAGAATACAGTTTCTTGTCTCTTTGTCTGAGTTTTTCCTGCAGCGGCCCTTGACAGTAAGTAAAGACTGACACTGTGACGCCGCTACTGCTTCTTGCTTCACGTCCGGTGATTTTTGGCCTTGTTAAAAAAGTTGTCTGGATTTGGAGAAATAATTACTCTATAAGAAGTCTGGATTTGGAGAAATAATTACTTTTTAAGTAGTCTGGATTTATAATATTCTGGATTTGAAGAATAACTACTTTAAAAGTAGTCTGGATTTGGAGAAATAATTACTTTAATACTGAGTAAGGCGCGCGCACCGCTAGTATGATTGACATACAGTTATCAGTATACTATCATCAATTATCGTTGACTACATTGATATCAATAATATCAAGAGACGTCACGATTTCGACTCATGAAATTACAGAGCCAACAAATGTGTGACATAAATAGACTCAAACTCAAACGAGTGGCATCTAGATTTTATCCTACCCCGTTTCCACATTTTTTTCAGCATCAGAAAGTCGTGACTTAAACAACACTTTATGTCACACCCGTGCCATAAAGAAATCCCATGTTAAGCCTATGGAGTGTTTTATTAGGTGTAGGATAATGCTGGTTACATAACTTGATAGTAATGTGTAAACATAGATCCGCATGCGACTAATTATTTATCATTTATGCGACATTGTGGTGGCCTGTTTTTCAGTTCTTTCTTGTACAGTTGAACATCGATGATTTAGACATGAGGATTATAAAAAAGGTCCAAAGCGTCACCTACCTCGGAAGGTTCCGATTGCTTAGTAGTTCATGTCCAGTGCTCAGAGGTTACATACCTCCCTACACCTGTAGAAGGCTACAGGGAATAGAAGATAGTAACAGCATGAACATGCTATTTGAGGCTATTCCAAAGAAAGGTATCAGCTTTCTCAATGAGGCACGTCACTAAGATATAATTGACCATTTTTCACCTGTAGATCGCACAGGTAAATACATGTTATTATAAGTACTACAAGGAACTGCATCGAGATCCATAGCCACTGAAAATATTCCATGATTTTTGGTTGCAGAGTAATCTCAGTGGCTCAGCAGCATGTTTTCAGTGGCTATGGGTCGAGTGTGGTCCATATTTTATCACACCCGTATCACTGACTAATTTGCTAACGTTAAAAACCTCATCCCCATTGAGTACTTTGTTACGATACTCAATGGGCGTTGAGTACGAGCTCCCAATGTTAAGTCTTAATAAAGAACTTCATCGAGAGCCATAGCCCCTGATAATATGCCATTCATTTTGGTTTGCTACATAATCTCACTCGGCTTTGCCTCGTGAGATTACTCTGCAACCAAACTCATGGCATATTGTCAGGGGATATGGATCTAGTGCGGTTCAGAGTTTATCTCACCCCTATTACTGACCATTTGGGTAAAATGTGTGACGTCATCCCCCATTGAGTATTTTTCAACAATACTCCACGGGCGTTGAGTACGAGTTTCCAATGTTAAGTCTATGGGGAAAAATACCAGGGGTAAGATAAATGGGGGGAAATCCGAGATATAAGCATGTTACATATACATGTAGGTGGAATTTACCGTCTGTGGCAGACCTGTGGTACCTGGAATCACCTGGCAGTCGGTCAGTAAAGTCATCCAGGTCTTCACCTGTAGATCAAGACTAAGCCCCGCACTGCGCGTTGGACTGTAAAGTTAATACCCGATATCCCGACTCCTTCCCCACCAGAGGGCGCCTCTATACCTGCAGATTAGGTCATGTGACCTTCAACCAGCCAATGACTGAGCGTGTAAGGTGCAGCGAGGCTAAACACGTCATTTAGGTGTACGGAGAAGCCCGCTCAGGTGGCAGTGTGTTAATCCCCGGAACGGATTAATAACTGTGTGTGCGACTGAGGCTCTAACACCCGGAACAGACGGCACGAAGGCTTAATCCCGCTCGGGAAAATCCCATTTGTTGCAAGTTTTGAAGTGGAGTTTAAAACGTGTGTAATTCAGGATTATTAATAAAAACAGGATTAGCGAAGATTATGTGAAACTCACAGAGAGTCTTTACAGCAGTTTAGATAGAGCAGGAAATATCTTCTGCGTACAAAGTATTCATACATTGATAGGACCCTTCAAGAAGTATCAATTACGATGTATTATCAGTATTATCAGTATGATATATATCATATGATTGATAGTGTGTTACTTATATAAGATAGACTGATATTACTCTAGGCTTTGAAGTTGGATAATTTTCTTTGACTTTCGTCTAGAACGAGTAATTAATGATTTTTGGGCGTACATTGAAAACCAACCGCAAGACTAAACATATTCTCAGTCTAAATAAAAGTTTCAAAAAGAAAAAAGAACCGACGAAAGTCCGAAACTGCTGTCTCCAGATCGATCACATTTTTTGTTGTTTTTTAAGACCAAGCTGACTCATATATCTTCAGACTTCCTCTTCTCAAAATGTTGTTTATGTTAACAACCGCGCTCCACTGGTGAAACCACGAACTGTGCCGCTCCTACATTGTATGAGCTTTCTGAAAAACAATGTGAACGATATAGACCCTATTGAGGTATCCCAGAATTCAGTTTGTTTACAGGTCCCCATGTGCGCTGGTTACCGACGTTGTATGGTGATGAACCTTGAACCGTAACCCGAAATTAATGCAGTTTGTCGGTTTTTATAAATCTTCAAAAGGGAAATCCGATGTCAGAAATGGAAATTACAGCTATTTCTATATATAAATCCGAAATTATATTCAGGTTCTTCAAATATTAATGGGAGAACTGTGGTTCATGTGGTCGTGGTGTGCCCACCCAGTCGCGAGCGGAACTTGTATTTACCCTGGGCGATAATAGGGAGATTAGTAACCTCTGGAGGGCGTATGCTGATGGTAGGGGAATTTCGACATTCTCATTTCCCGGTGATCGTTAGCTTGTCTATAGACGACCGGGACGTAATGAGGATTCCTGCTCTCACCACAAAAACAGAGGACAGTGTTTTTTCTTTTTGTATATATATAACATAAATGTCACAGTCAGATCGCTATTCCGTGACCGGTGAGGTATGAGTCATACCATAAATGTCACTAGGCTGGTGACTTACTTTGGATAGATCTAGTTTTGGTTTCTGTATAGGTAGATAATGGCTTTATACCTATTTTGTCATTCAGAATAATCTATGAAGAACTGGGGTTTCTCTTAGTTTGTCCCGATTCATAAATAATACGGTTTTATCAGTTCCTCATAGAAAATAATGCAACGTATGGTAAATGTGTAATCTAAATAAAATTTACGGAAACGGATTTCAAATATATTTTTTTATTTAGTGGTTTCCATAACAGTAAATAATGCAAGAAATAACTACAAATGTAGCTTGCTTATGGGCCAATAATAAGAAAAAGAAAATAGCAGTAGCTTATATGGAATATAAGTTTTTACATTCTATATTCTGAAAGTTTACTACATGGAGAGTAGAACCCTATTAAGCTGACCACCCTTTACTCTGATTAAAAAAGGTGGTCCAGGTTACTGGGTTGGTTACAAACAGGGAGGGGGGGGGGGGGGTTGGTTCACTCACTGGTAAGAGCATTGGACTGTGATCCCGAGGTCTAGGAACTTATTGGGTTCGAGTCCCACTGCAGCCACTTTCTCCTTTGTAAAATTGGACGTTAAACTACCCAAACAAACAAACAAACTCCTTTGTCCCCAGCAGTGGTAGACCTACTGCAATAACAAAGTCCAGTCCTCCTCATACCATGGCTATGTGGTGTGTTGTGCAGCCACCTTTCTCCTTCACTCCCAGCAGTGGTAGACTTACTGCAATATCGAAGGCCAGTCCTTCTCAAATCATGTCTATATGGTGTGTTGTGCAGCCACCTTTCTCCTTCACCCCGAGCAGTGGAAAATTTACTGCAATATCAAAGGCCACACCTTCTCATTTTATGTCTATTTGGAGTGGGAACTATACCACATATTTCCTTCACCCCCAGCAGTGCAGCCACCTATATCCTTCATCCCGAACATGATTTGGTAGAGTGGAAACTGGTGCGAGTTAATATCGTAAAACTGGATGAGTTTTAATCTTGGCCACCGTATGCCACGACTGGAATTTGGCATAGTGACTTCATGAGGCGAAGCCGAGTGAAGTTCGGAGCCAAAACTCCAGGAGTGGCAAGCAGTGGCCAAGATTAAAACAAATAAGGTTTTGATTTTATCCTACCCCGTATTCTCGATTTTGGAATATCACGTGCTAACAATTCTGTCTGCCATTAGTGGCATATAAAACTCTGTATGCCAGTCAGCATGGCATACAGAAACTTTCAATGTTAAGCCTATGGGATTTCATATTAGGGGTAGGATAAAGGGTGGTCTGCTTAACGGGTTGCCTGGTTAGCGGGGTTCTACTGTATGTGGAGGTCATGGAGGTGATGCCTGCCCCCTGCGGGCCTGCAGGGGGAGGTGTGAGTGTAGAGTGAGAGTCAGTGAGTGCAGGTGGCAGTGGGGAGATGTACGACGCCTGAGGATACACACAGTACACGAGTTCCCAGCGCCACCCCGCACACAGACAAGACAGCCGAACACAGCCAGCGGGATTCATGTTAACTGACAATACGCGCAGAATTCTTCTACACCACTGGACGAATGTGTGAAAAGTCCATTTCTCCATGTTTAGAATGACTATTATATTTGTGTACCTTCTCCATCTACATTCCTGTGTGCAGTTTATCTGTATTCTGTGAATCCGTTCTCTTTTGTATATCATAAGCAGGCTAATTTGTTTTTGTTTTTTTTCCCCAAAAAATGAAATATAAACAAAGCGATCTGGGAACACATATTCAAAAATATATCAAGCAGGACGCTAAGGATATAGGGGAAGAATTTTACAACAACAGGCTAAGTTTAGTTTATAAATCTAAAATCAATTCCAGTGTATTTCAACTGGCCACCCATTGCCATTTCTTAGCCGCTATGATAGTGTGGCGAAGCTAATTTTTTCTGGTAATTTACATATTTCTCTGATGGTTCGTTGAATTATCATCATATTAATAATCAGATATAATAGTTTTAGACTTTTGTCGTTCTCTATGTGTAAGACAAAAATTTATATAAAGTGAACCTCATTCAGGCCAATATCTGAGAGGCAGCAACATTTACACAAAGAATATTTCCACTTTTATTTTTCCTGAGCCCAACGGACATCCCTGACTTGAATGCAGAGTGTAGATAAGCATAGTTCGGTAATTGCCTGCTTTGTTATCTCTGCTATGGAAATACAAGGGAATATTTCATTGAAATTCAAACTTTCCGTTAATTAGAAAGTCACTGAATAAAATGATTTGACAGTGAAAATCTTCGGATACTGTGTTAACTCAGGGCTGAGACATGGTATTTGAATACGCAAATAAAGACGACAAAGTAAACATGATCAGGTTGAATAACGAGACAACCACGTCAAAATTCCTCTCCTCGCCAACAGCAATTACTCGCGGATAATTATTTCCCTGCCACATCTCAAATATTGTTTTTTTACTTTGATGAGCATAGTAATTGGAGCAGGTAGTCCTTTTTTCCGGCATTCACAGGAGTTTGAAGGTATCCACAGGAATTAGAGTAGACAAAGAAGGAAAACAGATGCAATGTGTGTGTCAAAATGCAGTCATTGTAAGAAGCTGCGACAAGAGATCAGCTCATTTCTCCGATACGTCAAACTCGGAAAACATAGAGTAAAATGAGCGCGGAATCTTGTATAAGAAATAATTACTGTGCACAAAGTTTGCCATCACAGTTTTTCACTATCCAAAAATGGTGGCATTGCAAACTCCAATTTCACATGGTGTTTTCAAAGCCCAAACGGAACATGAATAAGAACAAATGCCGGAAATATAGTTAAACTATGCTCACCTAGAATTATTTAAGTACTGCCATATGTTTTAATGAAATTGACTAACACTGAAATATGAATAGCAGGAGTTTCTGTGGTTTCACTGATAGACCTTGTGTTATGGGCAAAACATGTTTTGTTTTTGTTTTTCTCTTTGAAGTTTTTTTTTTTTAGACTGGAGTGGGCTGTTCGGCAAACATGTGTAAAATCAGAGCTCCGATATAGCGTTCACCATGGAGTTGTCCCATTACCTTAATTCCATATAAGGAATACAGTAGACCGAGTAGCCAATGACTGCATTCCAGCAAACCCCGACCTTCACCCTGACCTCCTTACATAATATTTTCTAGCGCCTTGGGACGGCTCTGCAGTCGAGAGTTGACCTCGAATCTTAGGGGCCACAACCACCCTCCGTTGATTGAACTGTTTTAAAGTTAAATGTTGGGCGTGGGGATGAAGAGGGATAAGTAATTCATCACCAGGTGAGTTCCGCCTCGTGGTCGTGAATTATTGACATGTTCACTGTGCGGCACACGATGCACTCTGCCTTCAGTTCCATACTGAGGTAACTCCCCACCCTGGTCGCGTTAGTTATGCTTGCATGCAAGCATATCCGGTCTGCACCACGAGGAGTTGTAATTCCTCGAACGAGTTCCCAAATGTAATTCCAAGGTTGTTGGACTTTGTTGATTTCAGTCCCACTGCAGCCACTTTTCTCCTGAACCCCCAGCAGTGGTAGATTTACTGCTATATCAAAGGCCAATCCTTCTCATACCATGTCTATGTGGTGTGGGAAGTAAAAGAACTCTCACCTCGGTAAATGTGTAAGGGTGCGTTTTCTACCAACATTCATCTCATAGATTCGGTCAAATCCAAAGTAAGTCTAATAGTAGAAATTGGACGTTAAACTACCCAAACAAACAAACATCAGAACCGTACTTGCCCTGAAAGCTTAGGAGACTCCGATGTTTGAGGATAGGGAGTTGGCTCAATGGTTATGGCACTGGACTCGTAACCCCAAGGTTGTGGGTTCGAGTCCCACTGCAGCCACTTTTTCTCCTTCCTCCCCAGCAGTGGTAGATTTACTGCTATATCAAAGGCCTGTCTTTCGCATACCAAGTCTATGTAGCGTAGTGTGCAAACGCTTTTCTCCTTCATCCCCAGCTATGGTAGATTTACTGCTATATCAAAGGCCAGTCCTTCTCACACGAAGTCTATGTGCTGTGGTCTGCAGCTGCCTTTCTCCTTCGTATCCAGCAGTGTTTGATTTACTGCTACGTACAAGAACTCTCACATCTTTAAATGTCTCACATCTGTAAATGTGAAGGGTTGAGATTTCTCCCTGACTTCATGTCATGGATGCGAAAAACACCCTTCTGGTGTTTAAACAGTGAGAAAAGCTGAACCTTAGGAAAGTCTGGAAAGGACGTGTAATGGTTGACTGGACGTAAAATCAAAACGAATAAATAAAACTCTGATAGATGATGTCAGATGTTGATGGATTACAATCCGAAGAAACTTTATATTAAGCACAGGTAAAAACACCATTAGCAGGGTTCGAGTCGCGCTGCAGCCACTTTTCTAAACCTGGAGAAATTGACCTGTAATGGTTGACTGGATGTTAAATCAAACAACCAAACAGTCAGCAGAGGATGGTGCACACCCCTCTCATAAGATCTCACACTCTCTAAGTGATATTCTGTATTCCATTCCAAATAAAGCCACTAGTAGTGCCAAGTACACAGTATTCCCGCTAGGTGGCATCATTGAGATTATAGGAATCTTTGGGTTGCATCAATGTACGTCTTTACCACGGGAGGCAGGCCAGTCGATTCTCAAGGCTCTAAGCCTTGTTTGTTAAGAATTCTTCTCCCCTAGAGCGCAGTGAGAACCTTGTACAGAATACCACTTACAGAGTGTGAAACCTTATGAGAGGGGTGCACCCAGAGCGTACCATGTTTCCTTGTTCATCCGTTAGACAGGCTCATGGGGCGTTTCAATCTCTATAGATTGAGGAGGAGGGGGGGGGGGGGGGGCAATCGGTAGTCTTCGGTAGAGAATTGGCGGCTTCCATATGGGAATCGCTAGGTGTCCTGTATAATACACTTCGCTGAATGATACGAGATGTTAATGGAATGCACTGTGAAGTAACACGATATTAAGCGCAGGTAATGCACACTATGGCTCTCCTGTCGACAGTCCCATAATCTGACAAGTATCAGGGATTAGCAGCAGGGGATTACTGCTGGAGTTAATCTCCACAAAGTAACCCTTCAGGAACTGCGCAGTTGTTTACCATGCTAACATCAGTGATGGCAGTCCTCCAACTTTCCAAGCAAATCCATTTTTTTCATTTACAGTTTGTACAATTTTTTTTCTGGTATAAAATAAATATAGTAGAAATTGAGTTTAATTCATGGTAATAAAGCGGTGGTTTGAGCCTCCCCACACACCCTCAGCCCCATTACAAGGCCAACACCGATGTATTTTCCATGTTTTCTCAGTATTTCTGAAACTGTAAACTCCACATGGAAACTATTTCCACTTTCTACCCTGACCCCAACTGACATCCGTGGTGGATACGTGCGGTAACTGTGTCGACTAGACGCGTATGATTTACTTAACCCGTGACCTCCGTGACCTTCAAACGGGAACGACGTGCACGAATGTCGTCTGCCTCGCTTGTTCCCGGTGTGCTGGGGCTTTTTCCATTTAGAGATGTCAGGTTTTTTTTCTATTTTCCAAGGAAATCCTTGTTTTCATTTTCAGCTCATAGAATTATGTTTCCTTGTGTAAAACAAAGAGAGAGAAAGAGAGAGTAAAATGGGCATCATTATACACCAATGAACAGTGGTTCAAACCTCGTCCTCACCACAAACCCTCAGTCCTATTCCATGCTGCACCTGCTGTGTAGATGTTAGATCTAGCCACGTATCAATTGAAGTCCTATTCCATGACCAATAATTTTAGTATGTGTTTTCCATGTTCTTTTAGTCTCTCTGAGGCAGTAAATTCCACATAGAAAATATTTCTCTATAAATATTGTACTAGGATTACCACAAACCAGCAACTCCTGGATTATAGTATGTGTATTTTCACTTTTCATTGGTAATTAGTTACATGAATCTTTATGATACAACGTTTCGAGCTGGTATTGCTCTTCATCGGGTTCATTTCTCTGTTTTTCATGACCCCAACTGACATCCCTGTCCGTTTGTGAGTGCGCTGTCTATACTGAGGAGATATATACTATCCTTTAGAGACTCAAATATTGCACACTTTTTTCTGACTCCAACCGATATCCGTGAATTATTTTAAGGTATGATGCGTTGCAATGCACATTGTTCCAATCTTTGATTTACTTCAGCAAAGTGCAGTAGGGATACAGAGATTCAAGTTGCTAGAATTAGATATCCGGGGGATTATTGGGTGACACCTTGTGTGCTGATGTAATCATCTCGGAGAAATCTAGATGGATTTCCAGTATATGTGTTCGAGGCCAGATAAATAACCATTCCTGGAAAACCGAACTTGTTTTCCACACTTCGAAACACAATCACTCGAGATATGTTTACCATTAATACCCTTCAAGCATTTCAACGAAAACCAATCTCTTGGGAAGCCAGTTGTGAGATTTTGTCTACAAGTAGGATTTTCATTGTAGTTTAAAAAGTATATGGAAATTTAATGAAATTGTATGTTTTGATAACATCTAAATCTAGGATAATTTTGTTCTGTTATATTTCAAAATTCCAAATTCAGTTACGACCCAGCATACTCATTTAGAGGATCTATGAATCCCAGTGCTTCAACCTATAATGAAATATTTTTGAAATTATTTTCTTTGAATAGTACTTCATTTAATGCAGAAATACACGTAGACCTACTTTCATAGCATATAATTATAGAGATACCTATATTGACAATTATAAACCCAAGGATCTGCTAGGAATGTGAGCACTGATGTGCGTTTTATGTGATACATAGACTGACCTTAGTCCCAATGTAGGGTTTTTTCCTTCCCCCAACTGTGGTGCGGGATCTGAAAGAACTCTCACCTCGGTAAATGTGTAGGGGTGAGGTTTCTACCTAAATTCATCACATAGATTCGATCACCACCCTTATGACGTAAAGGAACCTTGAAATTCCCCGTATACAGAGCTCCACTTCGCAGTAACACCTCGTATTCTAATACATCAAGTAATTGCTCCCCTCCCTCTTATAAGCAGAGTACAGTTAATCATCAGACTACTCAATTAAATATATTACTGCGAATTACATCTAAACATTTGATCACCAATATATCGATCGTATCAACGTGAAGGGCGTTGTTTGCTGGAACCACGAGTTGCCGTTTGCCAACTGGCCGCTGACCATAATCAGCGCGGCCTCACCCCGGTACCATGGGTCTAGCTAAATCATTAGTGGAACAGGCATTCATAATTATGACAAACGCCAGACTGCCTTAAAATAATGTTTAATGAACAGTAAAACTGTATTTACACTATAAGAATCAATATGACAATTGATGTTAAAAATATTGATTTGATTAAAACATAGACATGTATAAGGATTTTAACATGTTGAATGACATTAAGAAGGAGTTGAACGCTCCTGTGATAATTATAAAAAAAATAGTAGAGAAACACCCACGGAGTGATAAACTTAGAGGTTGTAAGTGGGTGGGTAAGAAAATACGTCCGTACATGTGAAGATACTGAGAGCGGACTGAGAAAGTCACGTGATTCGCGCTTTTCACGGGGTAATAAGTATGCACATAACTTAGTGTTATCTAAGTAGAGGTGAGGCAGCCGGTGAGCAAATTTACTATTGATTTATAATTAATTATAATTCTCCCCATTCCTGGTCCACAGATATTACAGGCAGTGTTGTATTATGGAGGAGTTTATGCTTAGTCTTTCTTACCGGCAGAAGGGGGTGGGGAGTTAGCTTAGTGGTTAAAGCACTGGACTAAGCCCAAGGTTGTTGGACTTTAAGGGTTCGAGCCATCTTGTCCTTCATCCCCAGCAGTGGTAGATATTATATATACTGCTATATCCAAGGCCAGCCCTTCTCATACCATGTCTGTGTGGTGATTTGTGCAGCCGCATTTCTCCTTCATCCCCAGCAATGGTAGATGTACTGCCATATCAAATACTAGTCTAAATAACAGTTATGTAAACCAGAGTCTCCGGACATCCCAAAGACCAGTCTAGATAAATGTGTAGGGGTGAGATTTTTTTTAAACCTAAATTCATGTATTGTCATACATGTTGCCTGCTACATGAGTTCTGCTGTCTTTCTTCATTTCCTGATATGCATTCTGCCAGTTTCCCGAAAGAGTGATGAAAGAGTGATTGAAGGACGATGCTATGACTGCAATAATACCCAGGTGTCTGATGTTTTGTGTGAATGATATTCCCTGGTACGGTGATATTTCATGTCGTAGTTAATGTGAATGTTGCTACACATTGACTTGACAACTACATGTCATGATAGTAACATTTCATCTCGTAGTTCATATAGATGTTCACCTACCGACACACAGAGTACTGTGAGCGCTAGACTTGCTCCAGTCCCTGCATCCTATGGCTACCCTCCTAGCTGGGATACAAGGACTGCTTACAATCGGTAATGGTTTTTGATTTCTGGCGCTGTTTTGCTCCAGTATTCCAAGCACTCTCCATACAGATATCCTGGCTACTGGTCTGGATATCTGTGGGGAGATTGATACCCTCTCATTTTGATCTTAATCAGGTCACAGTCAGGACTAGACTAAATTTATTGCTATGACAACACAGGCGGCCAGGGAACTGGAGGAGGGGGGGGGGGGGTAGGAGGAAGTATAGGATTACAGGGAGTGGCTTGGGGCCATAAACAGGAGATTTGGTTCATAGTGGACAAGCCATTGATTCATGGGCCAGTCAGAGAAGGATACATACTATAATGAACTTTATTCTGATTGTGTTAAATCATTTAATGATTGTTCATAATCAAAGACTTGAGCAAGTCTATGTGAGCAAGAGATTTGGTTCATAGTGGACAAGTCTTGACTGACTCATGGGCCAGTCAGAGAAGGATACATACTATAATGAACTTTATTCTGATTGTGTTAAATCATTTAATGATTGTTCATAATCAAAGACTTGAGCAAGTCTATGTTAGCAAGAGATTTGGTTCATAGTGGACAAGTCATTGATTCATGGGCCAGTTAGAGAAGGATACATACTATAATTAACTTTATTCTGATTGTTTTAAATCATTTAATGAATGTTCATAATCAAAGACTTGAGCAAGTCTATGTGAACGCCAACCATCAGTCTGCACTCTACTCCTCTGTGGGTGCTGAAATATTCAGCTGGCTCTGTCTGCGCCGCTCAGACAAGGCCCACCGCGGCGTGAAGGCTCGGCCTGTGACGTCTTGTCGGCATCCCTGCAGCACACACACCTTCAACTCAAAACACCGCCACCACCACCACCAGCCAAATGCCACTCACACTCACACAGAGACCACAGTTTTTGTGGGTTCAGTCCCTTATAATGGTCCGTCACAGATCCGCTGGTATTTGCTGTATTTCAAACAGGAAGTTTTTAAAAGAAGAGGCATAGATAATTGGCAAGAGGAACATGTATCCCTTGTCTGGGTATAGTATTACACGGGAGCTCGATACTTCACAACAAATATTCCACTATGAAGGTCATATTTCTTTAGAAGTGTGATAGTATAAATTAGCATGATATTTTCTGTTAGGCAAATAACAATGGCAGTAATCCCTTAATGAAAATGAGATGTTTTGGTGAGATTCCTTATAAGAGTCCTATCCGAGAAAGTGCAATATTCGCTATAAGTCATATCTTTAAATATTTGATATCCTCAATAAAAGATGTCGCTCTAAAAGCATATTCCCTATGAGGTAGAAATTTTTACCTGAATATCAAAACCTCTAAAAATCCAAATGATTTTCAGTTTTCAAGATGAATTGTCTAATATACCTTTAAGGAATCATATCCTTGTAAAGGTGATGTATAATTCAAATGCACAGTATTCCCTATGAGTGTCCAATTTCCCCCTCGGGTGATATATGGCAGTCGTATTGAGGTCATATACTTTGTTAAAGGATGATGCTATGTCTGCCATAATACCCAGGTGTCTGATGTATTGTGTGAATGATATTTCCTCGTACAGTCAGGGGTGGGGAGTTAGCTCAGTTGTTAAGGTAATCCCAAGGTTGTGGGCTCGAGTACCAATGCAGCCACTCTATTCCTTCATCCCCAGCAGTGGTAGATTTACTGCTATACCAAAGGCCAATCCTTCTCATACCATGTCTAAGTGGTGTGGGAAGTAAAAGAACTCTCACCTCGGTAAATATGTAGGGGTGAGATTTCTACCTAAATTCATTACATAGATTCGATCAACACCCTTGTGGTGTAAAAGAACAATTGAGAAAGTCTAGTAAGAACCTGTAATGGTTAACTGGACGTTAAATCAAACCAACCAACCAACCTGGTACAGTGATATTTCATGTCGTAGTTAGTGTGAATGTTGCTGGGCGTTGACTTGACAACGTGCATGTCATGGGTGAAAACACTGTGGAGACTCCAGCCCCGAGTGGCATATCAGGCGGCTACCGTGTGGCAGTCACGGCAGTCACGGCAGTCACGGCAGTCACGGCAGTCATCGTCAGCCATATCAGGGCGACAATGACAAGACAGCAGCTGTAGGCGCTGTCCGTACTGTCTCGTTATGTTCTCTCTGAGTAAACCAATTTAAAGCCGCAATGACAGCGTACTATGTTATGTTAGGAAAAGTCCAAATTAGATACAAATATATCCATATATAGTCTCAGCAGTTGTGTGCACCAGTATTACGATGAATAAAACGATTCCAATCCTTGTGAACTATGATATTTTGTAATACCCGTCAGGAAAAAGAGGACTTCAAATTGTCTCACATGTATATTTTTTATTTAATATTCTTCCTGTCTTTTGAAATATATCTAGTGCTGTGTAGGGTGTCTGAAGATGACTTGTACGTGTCTCCGTTGATACTTTAAGTAGGCGATTGCACCCTAGAACAGAAGGTGTTCCTATTTTGTTTATATATACGTCAAATATACATTGTACGGAATGAATATATTAAAAAAAATTCCATGAATGGTGATATCTCATATGAGTCAAAGATTTCCTAAGTTAATACTAAGTCTCGACCATATTAGAGAAATGTAGTGAATATAATGAGGATTCGGATATTTTCCGGGTTTGTATTTTTACAGCGTCATGCGTCTAATTAGACGGCTATAGTGTAGTACCACGCTTAAGTGAGGTATTCTCAGCACGTCTCTGGGCGCTGAAGTTCACCCAGAAATACACCGAGTATTTTGGCGATGGTCAGATTGTCTTTTTTTCGCTGCTGTGGTGATGAGCAGTTTAAAACAAAGCGCGCGTAAACGTGAGCCGCTCGGCAGGCACGTTCACGCTGTTCGGAGCTGTTCGGCACCACTCGGAGCTGTTCGGAGATGGTCAGAGCAATTCGGAGATGTTCGGGTGGCATGTTAATGCCACTTGTAGATGTTCGGAGTTGCTCGGAGATGTTAGGTGCTGCTTGGTGCCATTCAGAGCTGTTGGGTGGCACGTTAATACTGCTCGGAATAGTTCGGAGCTGCTCGGAGAAGTTATAAGCGGTTCAGAGAAGGTCGGAGCAGTTCGGAGATGCTCTGAGCGGTTTGGAGATAATCGGGTGGCATTTTAATGCTGCTCGGAGCAGTTCGGAGCTGCTCGGAGCAATTCGGAGATGCTCGGGTGGCACGTTAACGCTGCTTGGAGCAGTTCGGAGATGCTCGGAGTTGCTCGGAGATGTTCGGTGCTTCTCGGTGCCATTCAGAGCTGCTCGGGTGGCACGTTACCGCTGCTCGGAGCAGTTCGGAGTTGCTCGGAGATGTTCGGTGCTTCTCGGTACCATTCGGAGCTGCTCGGGTGGCACGTTAACGCTGCTCGGTGCCGCTGATGTATTTATACTCTGATCGAAGCCGAGCGGTGATAAATATTTGAGTAGAACCAGGTCCTAGACGGCACTGCTCCTCCAGCATCACTGCCCCCAGCGCCAAACAACACCGCACCTCCGAGCAGTTGTATGCGGGGCAGTCAATGCAGGACAGTCAACTTCAAGTCGTAGCATGCAGGGCAGTACTCTTCAAGTCATAGCATGCAGGGCAGTAATCTTCAAGTCTTAGCATACAGGGCAGTAATCTTCAAGTCGTAGCATACAGGACAGCAATCTTCAAGTCGTAGCATGCAGGGCAGTAATCTTCAAGTCATAGCATGCAGGGCAGTAATCTTCAAGTCTTAGCATACAGGGCAGTAATCTTCAAGTCTTAGCATACAGGGCAGTAATCTTCAAGTCGTAGCATACAGGACAGCAATCTTCAAGTCGTAGCATGCAGGGCAGTAATCTTCAAGTCGTAGCATACAGGGAAATAATCTTAAAGTCTTAGCATACTGGGCAGTAATCTTCAAGTCGTAGCATACAGGCCAGTAATCTTCAAGTCGTAGCATACAGGACAGTAATCTTCAAGTCGTAGCATGCAGCGCATCATATTAAGTTATTATCTCTAACAATGTGACTGGAAACCCTTCACCTTTGTACAGGCAGTGGAAATGTAAGGTAGAAAATATTATTAATTAAGAGTATAACTAGGTTGATATGAAGAACTTAGCCACTGGGTATGTTTCCTACACAAATCTGGAGGGTTTTCTCCAGTCTCACATCCTGAACAATGCCATGCGTGATAGGTTAACGGATTCTAATACTGATAGATCACCTAAAAGCAGGTCTCATGATTGTGAGGAATCGGTTAAGGATTGCGTGAATCCTTCCCTGCACAGAGGCTGGTTGTATCGTAAAACTGGATGAGTTTGAATCTGGCCACTGTATGCCACGACTGGAGTTTGGCATAGTGACTTCATGAGGCGAAGTCCAGAGCCAAAACTCCAGGAGTGGCAAGCAGTGGCCAAGATTAAAACGAATCAGGTTTTGATTTTATCCTACCCTCTTTCCTCGATTTTAGAATATTATGTGATAGAAATTTTATATGCCACTAGTGGCATATATAACTCCGTATGCCAGTCAGCGTGGCATATGGAAACTCAATGTTAAGCCTATGGGATTTTATATTAGGGGTAGGATAATAATCATAGTGGTGGTGGTTAGACGTGGCGGTGGTGGCGGTATGGTGACAATGCAGCGGTACTGCAGCCGGCCCTCTGATGTCTAGAGCTGGTGTCGGGTTATTATTAACCTGCTGGTCGTGCCTCCGACTCGCCCACCGCTTCCAGCCTCTTTCTTGTGTAGTTTTTGTTGGTCGTTTCAACTCCTTGCCTGCAGAGTTTCAGCCTCCTGTCGTCTGTATTAGTCCTCTGTCAGTCTCCACTCTGCCTCCTGCTCCACCTCCATGTCACCCTCACTTAATGCCCCTCTTTTTGACGGGTTCATATAACTGGCAGTTTTCCACTTTTTCACGGAAATCCATTTAATTTTAAGTATTATTTGTTTTAGTATAAATTTACCTTCTTTCACACCAATGACACATTGATATCAACCTCCCCACAAATCCTCAGCCCCATTTCTGGCTAACAGCCATGGGTTTTCCACATTTTCTCTGAGAGGTAATGAATCCCAGACGAAGAATATTTCCATTTTTTTCTGTCTGCAGCGTGTTGGAAACACACACACAAAATATAAAAAGCAAATGAACAAGTGAAATGAGGTATATTGCACCGAACATCGTCAGAAACATAGGTAGCTGTACTCGACATTTATTTTTAGTTCAGTAGTGAGGGGATATACGGGTGTGGATACTCTGGTAAAACATGGTCCCCCAAAAAGACCGGAGAGGTTACACGCTGTCACAGCCAATCCCACACAACCTGTGACGCCAGGAACAAGCAGCTACCTGTGACCTGGTGTCACGTGGTCACAGCTGAGCCTGCCACACTCTCCTTTCTCCCTCACTCTCCACGCATAGTCACAGACGTGCAGACACAAACAGACACACATGTCTACATACACAGAGATAGAGAGACAAAAACACACGAACAGGTAAAAATCGATCTAGGTAGATGAACTTACACATGCGCACACACACTCACATGTCGGGTGGGGAGATAGCTCAGAGGTTAGGGCACTGGACTCACAACCCAAGGTTGTGGGTTCGAGTCCAACTACAGCCACCTTTCCCCTTCGTCCCTAGCAGTGGCAGATTTACTGCTACAATATGTACCAAAGGCAAGTCCTTATCATACCATGAAAGGACCTGTAATGGTTGATTGGATGTAAAATTAAAACAAACAAACCCAGAGATAAACGCACAGACTTAAGAAGAAGCCCACAAGTTTGGGTCAAAGTCGTCGTCCTTCAGGAGTTCGATGCGGAGTGATATAAACGAGGCGATAGCCGAGTGAATATCACATAGCATTCAAACGAGTTGGAATAACTTCTTTGACCAAAACGAGTTGCTTTCTGTATTTATCTCACCCTTGTACTCACTAAAATAATGAACAACACACAGGACATAAACCATGGAGAACGGACTGCAATACTTGTAAGGGCATGAAGAACGAGTTCCCATTGCTAAGCCCATGGACATTTATTCCAGGAGTGAGATAAAGAGATATACGCACATAGGCATACTAGCACACAGACACATATTATCGTAAAACTGGAAGAGTTTCAATCTTGGTCACCGTATGCCACGACTGGAGTTTGGCAAAGTGACTTCATGAGGCGAAGCCGAGTGAAGTCCAGAGCCAAAACTCCTGGAGTGGCATGCAGTGGCCAAGATTAAAACGAATCAGGTTTTGATTTTATCCTACCCCGTCTCCTCGATTTTGGAATATTATGTGATTACAATTCTGTATGCCACTAGTGGCATATAAACTCTGTATGCCAGTCAGCGTGGCATACGGAAACTCAATGTTAAGCCTATGGGATTTTATATTAGGGGTAGGATAAAAACAAGTACGTCCGTACGTAGTTTCTCTCTCTCCCGAGAGACCCCTACACACATCTAGTACGCACACAACCGCTACTAAAAGGACTTTCACTCCATCCTCTACTCAACTAAACCACCTACGAACCATCCCAGCCTATTATCTGCCTTGATCGTAAAAGGTTTCCAAAGAGGGGAGAGCCAGTCGACTTGAGGAAGCCTCCGCTCTCACGGGAAGCGGGGAGAAGGTCAATAAAGGGCATATATCAAGGCGAGCGTCTAGACGGACAGAAGAGTCGTCTGCTCGAGTACTTTTGGCGGAAAGTGAAAACGAGGCTCGCTGAGGAGGTACTCAGAGGAGTAGATCCGGGAACATTTCGCTGGTGTCCAGCCTGTTATCGCTCTGTGGTTGTATATGTAGCGTCAATGGACCAGGAACCAGCCGTGTACGCGATGGGAAGGCTGTGTAGGTTAGCCATCGTGAAGATTTTAATGGCGCAGTTTTTACTGGCCGAGGCTTGTTGACTTATTTAGCGAAATGCTGCTCCTTACTGTGCTTTATGGAGGGAGGTGTGTTTTGTGTTCATTGTACGGCACACCCCTCTTTGCTAAGGTCACAATCGGAGGGGGGCGGGCGCCATAAAATAACTCTTGAGATTTTCCTGAGGAGAAGAAAGTAAATCTAAATGTTTTAAGAATATTGTAATTTATCTATTTTATATATGGCGGGTTTCCACCTTTCCATGAAAAAATTGTTTTTCTCATTTTCAATATGTAATATTTATTTCCATTTCCAAAGGTAAAGGAAATAGAGATCCACATTCTAAGGGTTTGTGGTTGGTGTAAGAAAACTCAACAGTTCTTTTCGTTATGTTAAAATAACGTTCATTAAGCCTTATTTATGCCAATAATACAGTGGTGTGGCCGTGTCCTTTCCGCATTGTTTCAGTCTCTCGGAGACAGAAAATTCCACATGAAAACATATTTTCACTTTTCTTCTCACCCAGTTAATATCCCTGTTACTAACGTCACACACTTCATGAAATCATTCCTGAGAGGTTCGTCATTAAAGAAATATTCCTAAAATATTTTCAAATTATGATACTTCATCTATTGTAATAAAAATGTAATAATTGATTTTTATAAGTATCATAATTTATCTAAACTGATATATGTTTTCCTAAACATAAAATGATTTCAGTAAAAATTGTCAGGGCCATCCATACAGGATGTACGCACTGGGGGAGGGGGTCAAAAACTTTGAAATTTTGCGTATGCTCCTTCTTTTTTCTATTGCGAACAAGCTTGAGAGGGGGTGGGGGTCAACTTGTGTACATACTTAAAGAATGGCCCCTTAGCATCTTATGTTATTCCACACGTGAGAACATTTACCTTTCTCATGAGATGTGAGTAGAAGCGACAGTAAAAGAGTTTGTGTAGGAACAGTAGGAATGACGAGGAACGTCATCGTTGAGAGTTCATACCGCGTGAATCAATGGGCCGGCCTCTGTGGGCAGGATAAGGTGGCTGTAGCAGGGGGCTCCGGTTCACATTCAGGACAGCTTGTCAATGCTCAGAAAGCGCGCCTCCGCTTCTCTATTTCAACACTGTCTGAAGCCTGAAGAAACTTGACAAGTGGACCGAGCTTCTAGAAGGACGGGGTTAATGTGGAGGCGGCTGCCAGCTCCGTCTCCAAGCACATCCACTTCCTGCATGTCCTTTGGGGTATTCTATACCAGACCGGGCCTGTGTTTGGAGAGTGAGCTACTAGCTGCCTGTAGATTAACTTCCTGAGCATGAGGTCTCGCGAGAGCCGTACAAACCCCGCGAGGTTAACGTTCCTGTAGCCATGGTCACCAAATGTCTCGCTGACCTTCAACTCCGACACCATATATGTACGGCAAAGTTGGGAAGTAACTGGCAGGAAAAAGAACAGAAAGAGAAATATTCACGAACAAGAAAAAAAGTATAACGGGGAACACAAAAGCATTCCAGAATACATATAAGAGAAAATGTTGCCTTCTGGTAATGGATGTTCCAGAGGCAGAACAGACGCCGCGAGAATACACGAGAAGTCTTTTGCTGGTTCCCCAGAGAACGTGTAGGCTGGTTCCCGTGAGACCTTCGCTGGTTCCAGCAGATAACATAGCCTGGCCATCACAGAGCCGTACATGTGTACATTGCATATCTATGCGCCGAGTCTCTAAGAACTGTTTTAGCTTCGTCGTAGGATGTCAACGTCCAGAGAACCTTACTCACCAATTAGATCACTCGAGATGGCAGTTTTCTACTTCACCATGAATATCCGTCTTTTCATTCCCTCTGTATGAAGTTATTTTTTAATGTATAAAACAACAGTGGTAGATTTACTGCTATATCAAAGGCCAATCCTTTTCATACCACGTCTATGTGGTGTGGGAAATAAAATAACTCTCACCTCTGTAAATGTGTAGGGGTGAGATTTCTACCTAAATTCATTTCATAGATTCGGTCACCACCCTTGTGGTGTAAAAGAACCTTGAGAATGTCTTGTGATAACCTGCAATGGTTGACTGGACGTTAAATTAAACCAACAAACAGAAATCATGTATAAAACAAACATATTATGAATTAAACCTCATTCATTCCAATATAACAGTGGTTTGAACCTCCACACAGACAATCTGCCCCATTCAATGGCCAACATTGCTGTGCTTTCCATATTTTCTAGGTCTCTCAGAGGCAGTAAATTCCACATGAAAAATATTTCCACTTTCTCCCCCTGATCCCAACTCGCATCACTGGATCACAAATTAAACCGTAGTTAAAATGACGTTCAATCCAACCTGTTTCGGTTAAGCACGTTTACCTCGTTTTAATACGGTTTAAGGAACATAACTACACGTCACTACGTCATTGGATATGTACATGTGTTTGTGTGTCTTTTTTCTGCAGGGGTTAGGATGTTATATTTGCGTTGTGAAGAAACATGATACAGTGGCTTATGATATCAGTTACCTTTCATCATGATTACAGAAGATGTGAAATAATTACAAAGCCTGTTTACACCTCACCAGTATTCAGGTGTACCTTTCTTGGAGGAGGGGGCGCTTTTTATGCACTGGGGTATCTTAATCCATCTCTATTGGTATTGATTACTTTTCATCATCGACATATAAGATGGGAAATAATCATGAAACTTGTTTACATGTCACAAGGATGCTGTGCTCGTATGAACCTTTCAGAGACCTCTGATATCATCAAAACACGCTCAGCCCAGCATAGCGTAGTGATATTTATGTACCAGCCTTTCATGCTCACTAATAACATGGGGAATTGTTACAAATCTAGGTTACATTTCATCAGTATTCTGTGATCGGTTGAACCTTTCTGATATTACCAAAGCCTTTCATATTCCCTAATAACATATGGAATAATGATCCTGTGGTGTCTGATGCGAATCCCATGTTAATACCCTGTTGTGAGCTGTATAATGTAGTGCCCCACCTTCACCTCACACACCTGCCGCATACATTCTCCCCCCATCTTACCGGCATAATGGGGCGGGCAGTCAGCACATTAGTGAAGTCCCACCGCAGCCACCTTTCTCCATCATCCCCAGCAGTGATAGACTTACTCAGAGTATGTCTATGTGGTGAGGTTTGCAGCCACCATTCTCCTGTATCCCTAGAAGTGGTAGATTTGCTGCTGTATTACAGACCAGATCTTCTCATACAATGTCTACGTGGGGGTGGGGGGAGGGTAGCGGGAGGGGCGGGGGAGGAGGGGAAATAGCGAGTAGAGAAGCGAGGAGAGGGGCATGCAGGGTAGGTGGGAAGATGAGCTGGAAGGGTGGGTGGGTAGAGGGACAGGAGGGGGAGAGGAGTGGGAAGGGTGGGTGAGGAAAGGAGCAGGCAGGGAGAGGAGCAGGAAGGGTGGATGGGAAGGGTGGGTAGGTAGAGGGCCAGGCAGGGAGAGGAGTGGGAAGGGAGGGTGGGAAGAGGAGCGGGAAGGAAGAGGAGCGGGCAGGGTGGGTGGGTGGGAAGAGGAGCTGGACGGGTGGGTGAGGAGAGGGGAAGGCAGGGAGAGGACGAGGAAGGGTGGGTGGGAAGAGGAGTGGGAAGGGTGGTAAGGAGAGGGGCAGGGAGGGTGGGTGAGGAGAGGAGTGGGAAGGGTGGGCGGGGGAGAGGGCAGGCAGGGAGAGGAGGAGGAAGGGTGGGTAAGGAGATGGGCAGGGAGGGAGAGGGGTGGGAAGGGTGGGTGGGAAGAGGAGAAGAAAGGGTGGTAAGGAGAGGGGCAGGCAGGGAGAGGAGTGGGAGAGCAGGCGGGGAGAGGGGCGGAGGGTAGGGTGGGCAGGAGAGGAGCAGGGAGAGGGGCAGGGAGAGGGGCAGGGAGATGGGTGGGCGGGAAGAGGAGCGGACAGGGCGGGCGGGGGTGGTAGTAGTGCCTCGTCGTGTGGAGCCTCTTTTAAGTGAAGGCAATCACCCGCAGTGCGGCGGGGAGGCGCCTGCCGCGCCGTCCGCCTGGAGACATGCTGGCTGCGTATTGTGTGTGGCGAGTGCGAGAGATGCAATCGGTGCCAGTTCTGCCGGCCAGCCTATCATCCCCCATCAGCCGTGCCAGCCAGTCCGCCCGCCAGCCCGCCACCCGCACTCCCCACTCTGAACGGCTGGGGGCTGCTCGGAGCTACTCGGGGATACTCGGATTGGCTCGGGACTGCTCGAAAATACACGGAACAGCTCGTATTACTCGGTACTCCTCGGGGTGACTCAGGGAACCACTCGGGAGGTTACCCGGGACTGTTCGGAACTGCTAGGAGATGCTCGGAGTTGACTTAAAAGTTAATCACCGACGTATAAGTGATGAGACGGGTATGTGTCACTGTAGCGCAGTAGGCCAAGTCGAGGTAGGGACCGTGTGCCGACATGGCGGTCGTGAAATGACGGGTAGGGATGCTCAGAGGAGAGGGTTAAGGCTGAGGGGTGATGTCATTATTGTTGTTGCTGCACCAACCTCCCCACTGAGCGGCGTACGTCGACAAGCTAAACGGCCAATCTTATTATTACCCCCGGCGGCGCCCCCCCCCCCCCTCTCTCACCGTCTTCTCCGTACCCCCCCCCCCCCCACACACACACACACGCGCGCGCATAGTTCCCGATACGTTCTACCCCCGCCCCTAGACTTGCTCGAGTCTTTGATTATGAACATTCATTAAATGATTAATAACAATAAGAATAAAGTTCATTAAAGTATGTATCCAACTCTGACTGGCCCATGAATCAAAGACTTGTCCGCTATGAACAGAATCTCCTGTTTATGGCCCCAAGCCACTCCCTGTAACCCTATACTTCCTCCTACCCCTCCACTCTCCCCTCTTCCAGTTCCCTGGTTGCCTGTGTTGCCATAGCAAAAACTTTAGCCTAGTCCTGACTGTGACCCGATTAAGATCAAAGTGAGAGGGTATCAATCTCCCATCAGATATCTGACCAGTAGCCATGATATCTGTATGGAGAGTGTTGGAAATACTGGAGCTAAGCAGCGCCAGAAATCCAACACCATTGCCGATTGTGCCAGTCCCTGTATCCCAGCAAGGAGAGTAGACATAGGATGCAGGAACCGGAGCCAGTCTACCCCGCCCCGCCCCCTCTCCTACACACACACTCACGGAGTAACCTGGTTAGGGCCGCCGTCCGCGCGCCGCACTTAAATGTATCACCCTTTATCATGCCCCTGACGGTAACCAAGGATACCTAATGGTTGCCATGGTGACCTGGGACCGACGGGCAGAGGAGGGGTGCACGAGTCACAGGTACTACTTTTTTTCTCGGGGCGGTTTGGAGTTGGTGTGGGTGTTTGAAGGGGCAGGGTACGGTGGAGAGGCCGGGCGGCCGGGCTGGATCTCCCGGGCCTCCCTCCCTGCCCCGCCCACCGCACTGCCCCGCCCGCCGGCCGCCCTCAGAGAATGTGGGGGGAGAGCTGGTAGGTAGAGGGTGGGGTGTTACGCTGAGGGGTAGGGGGAGGGGGTATTACACTTGGTGTTAGGGGGAGGGGATATTACACTTGGTGGTAGGGGGAGGGGGTATTACACTTGGTGGTAGGGGGAGGGGGTATTACACTTGGTGGTAGGGGGAGGGGGTATTACGCTCGGTCATTGTAAAAGTCAGCCACACGAATCAAGGAGTCGCATGAACATGTCTGACCCGACACTCCATGGTATCCACAATATCAAGAAAGTTATTCCTAAACAAAACATGGATTTTCATTTGTAATACTATGTATGGCTAATATATGACTTAGAAGTAAAACACATATAAGCCATCGCTATACTACTATTTCCATAAACTACTCAGGCTAGTAGCATTTCTATATACTACTCATAGGCTGATAGCATTTTTATATACTACTCTTAGGCTGATAGCATTTTTATATACTACTCTCAGGCTGATAGCATGTCTATGTACTACTTAGAGATTTATAGTGATAGACAACTCTACTATTCCTAGGTTTATGTAGGATCCATTTGCGGCTTGAATACAATATTGAGTTTAACACAGAATACATTTTGTTGGAGGACGTACTTTCAGATATGCTTACAGACACCATGCGATACGAGCCGGGATATTATACGAGAAAGCTAACTTCGTGTGAGATATATTCGTGTGAAATATCCATCATGCTCATGTACATATTCAGAGGCAAGAGGGGGTGTAGAAAATTAAAGGGAAAAAAAGATAGAAGTCGTAGACGGTAAAAAGTGTAGCGGATACGTGGACATCATACACCTCACTACCGCCACCTGCCGGCAGCCCGCCAGCTGAGCGCCCCCTCGCGCTGAGAACATTAATTACCGAGCACTTCGCCTCGTTCTCAGATGTAGACCCAGGCACCCCCCCGCCCCCCCTCTCCTCCTCTCATACACTCATACACACAGGCCCTGTTGCACGCACGCACTTAACATATTAAAGAAAAATGGCTCAGAAATTACCCCGTATCCCCCCCGTGTTCTGTCCCGGGTCCCGGCGACTCGTGCTCCGTAAGTGCTCTAATGGGGCTCTAAAAGACGGGCCTCGGCTGAGGCAGACATGACAGTTTTATACTATTCCATGGAAATCCTTGTTTTTATTTCCAGTTTTTACCATTATTTTTCATGTATAAAACAAAAATAGTATAAATTGAGCCTCATTCATAGCATAGTTGTTTTTTTATTTTCAGTTTATTAACTTATTTTTCTTGTATTAAAAAAATCATTTTTTATGTTAATGAAATAGTGGGTTGAACCTCCCCATTCACCCCTATTCCATGGCCAACACTGGTATATTTTCCATGTTTTCTCAGTCTCTCTGAAGCAGAGAGTTACACATTAAAAGTATTTCAACTTTTTTCCTGGCCCCAACTGACATCCCTGAGTCTAAGACTGGAGACTCTGCAGACTGGGTCGTCGAGTGCCCACTCCCGATTCAAGATCACATCGTTTGATGAACTTTCTCTGATATTTTCTCCTCTGCCTCCAAGGTATAGATTTAGTGATGTCTGACCCCACGTGGGGCCGCCACTGGCACTGGCACTGGCACTCTCCAAGCGGAGTGTTCGGGAAGGTGGCCGATGATGGCATATATATACAGCCTCACCAGTGATGTGTATGGAGAATGTTGCCCGGCAGATTCACACGATATCCCCCTCCAGCGTCCTCTTGACATGTGCTTGGAGAGCATTCTTGCTTTGAGTGCCTGCGATTGGAGCTGATCTGCTACTGATGCGAGCCACTCTGTCACCATCAAAGACTCCGGCGGCTGGGGGAGGCGGGGGAGGGGCTAGCAGCTGTGGGCGGGGGGGGGGGGGGAGAGTGAAGCAGGGGGCGAGCTGCTGGCTGGGACTGTGTTGGGAGAGTGCAGGAAGGAAGTTGCTCTTAAAGGCTTGATGGCGCAAGACTGGCACCAACTAGGTTTAACAAGAAGGCGGCAGGACAAACGAGCGGGGCATTTTTCACGGGGGACAATTTAACACGCGTGGCTTCTATGAGAGGTGTCTGGGGTAATCCGGGCGGAATGAGGGGCGGCCCGCTGCCGGCACGCCTCCACCAGATATTGATTCAACCACGCCTAAAAACAGAACCAATATTAATAGAGCGGTGCACCTATAATGCAGAGAGGGTCGGGGCCGGGGGAACCCGGGCCGGCGGGACCCGGGCCGGGGGAGGAAGGCATGAGTAGGTGAGATTCACTAGACTTGGAGTTGTAATAGTCTGGGAAGGGAACGTCGACTGGATATCTGTTGATACACAATGACGATTGGCGATGTTTTCATGGCTTTTGACATCACATTCCAGAAGTATCTATGATCGGCAGTCCCAAGGATAACATGGCATACAATAAAATGTACAAAGTAGCTGGTATTTATCTCACTCCTGGTACATGTTCTGCCATAGGAATAACATTAAGAAAGATATACGCAACGATCACCAACGTAAAGTGTCAATACTATGCCATGATTGTGGTTTGGTGATTGGAGATGACGTCAAAATCGACGGCCCAATCAGCGACCAAGATTTAAAAAAGACATCAATATGGAGATTATTGTTCATAACTGGATATGTGTAGGCGATTTCAATTAGTCTGATATTGTGATGCTATTTGATGTTTGTGAAGGGGGTGAGATAAATTCAGAATCATACTATGATCGTATAAATATGATATACGCCACACATTTGGCATTAGAGTAATCAGCATAGAGGAGTGGAATTCAGATCTTTACGTTTCTCGATCAGATTCTTTCTAAATCCCCAAGTAGTTGACGCTTAGTAAAAACCTCATAGTTGGCAACATTCAAATAAAAAAAAATCAAATACCAGAACTAACAGAGTAATCAAGAAAAATTAGAACATACATATATTCATGACCAGAACATGCATATATTCATGACCAAAGTAATGATACAAATTCAATTTTTTAAATAATTTTCCGGCTTATTTGTCAGTCCTGACTTTCCTCGCTGTGGTAAACGAGTGGCGAGCAGTAGCAACAGTGAGGGTATTGAATTCTAATATGGATTTCAGTGCCGCCATAACGCCGTCTAGCGGGCACTCAGCCAACAGGCACCGTTTTGCCGCGCCAAGGTCAAAAAGGCCAGTCAAGGTCACACGGTTCAGTGCTGCGGGATCAATGACACAGCGGCAACAATGGCCGAGGTCACGTGGTCTAGTGCCTGGTCAACGCTAACAAACACGCTTCTAGGACTGGGCTGGGGCTGCATTGATCGTGATGGTTGAGGGCGGGTACAGGAAGGGTGTTAATTGGAGGTATTACAGGGAGGGAGACCTAGTTAGTGTGGCTGAATGGAATTTGTTCTGTGTAGAAATATTCCACGAGTTCAAAGAACATGGGGACTATTTCTGATCAAAAACAACAAGGAATAGATGTCATTCAGACACACCTCACTATGTTTCCTTATTATCATATACCTGGAAATTATTTTTTTAAACGACATTTTAGAACAAGTCACGTGGTATGGAGTGCACCAACTATTGGTTCTGCGCAGTGTGCAAAACGGGATTCGTACAGCTGGCTAGTAAGTGTGAGACGTTCGTGCACAGTGTGCAGAACCGAGTTCGTACAGCTGGCTAGTAAGTGTGAGACGTTCGTGCAGGGTGTGCAGAACGGGATCCGTACAGCTGGCTAGTAAGTGTGAGACGTTCATGCACAGTGTGCAGAACCGAGTCCGTACAGCTGGCTAGTAAGTGTGAGACGTTCGTGCACAGTGTGCAGAACGGGATCCGTACAGCTGGCCAGTAAGTGTGAGACGTTCATGCACAGTATGCAGAACCGAGTCCTTACAGCTGACTAGTAAGTGTGAGACGTTCGTGCACAGGTATATTAATAATACGGTTAATGTGATAACCGTGACAGTTTGTAGAGGACACTGAAGGTCAGGCATGTCAGAGACTTAATCCGGGACCCAGTTCCCGGAGATTTGTTTACTCGTAAGTCTGTCTGGAGGTCGATATGAATACATCGGTCTTACCGGCAATAAGCAACAAAACGAGACACACGTGATTAGTACTTGACCGACTATCCTTATTTTGTTTTACAAGTGCTGTCATACTGTCTTAAAAAATAGACATCACTCGTTCATGTATTAAGGGCCTATGTAAGTATTGTGTCTGTCCTGTCTAGTTTATGTTACCTGTACATTAGACTTGCAAGGATGAATTATCTGGAATATCTGGGAGTACGTTGAAACCATTCACCGGACTGAGTACTACCCAGTATGTGAATTAAAGGTTTAAAAAAGAAATCATTGAGTGATGTAATGAATATAATTATCAATTAACTTATCATCTAAAAAAAAAAAAGATGGTATATTCTCTCTTAATTCTAGTCTTTACCTGACATATCCAGCAACAGTAATGGACTATTTAGGGTATAAATGTTCATCGTAGACATAGTTTATTGATAAAGGCTGAATACAAATGAATACTTTAGCCTGGTGAGGTGGCTGTTTGGGCGAGTTTGGATAAGCTGCCTAGTATGGCGTTGCGCTGCACCACCAACACCCACCCTCCCTCCCCCTGCTGTATGTGGCCTTTATATTCATTCTCCCCAAGTCCCATTGGCGGATAATTGATTTATTGATCACCAATGAGTCATCGTGAATAGAGACAAAACCTGCCTTGTATGCAAATGCTTTTACCGATCAAAATGGCCTCGTTCCCAGCGCAGTGGATTGATGTGGCTGGTGGTAAGGGAAGGACCGCTCTCAGATCCATTGTATGACCTGAGGTGTATATTCAAACAGGAACCCGCAAATTGTTTGGGAGGAAATGGAAAAGACTGATCAGTTTTGTCTGTGCAACTTACCACTTAGGCAGTGCCTCGTATGTTGTTATGGTTTGGTGAATCAGTTGGATACACCTTTGAAAATAAAACCAGTATCGATATATTGAATATACCTGATATTAGATATACATATCTGGGATTTACAAAAGGTCATTGTGTTTTGACTTTGTAATGCATGACCTTACAAATGCAGTACTACTGCCATTGCTCTGACATAAAAAAAATCATGTTATGCAAAAGATTATAGTACCGGATAGGATTTAAATTTTTTTGTCATATAAAAATGTGAGAGTGTTTTAACAAATATTCCGTCAGATTCAGTCTGATTACTTTTAAATATTTTTGCAAATACTGGTAATGTCCCATTGCCTGTTATCAAAGTCAATATATATATAATCTGTCTTTATGGGAATATGACGATGTTTTAGTTGTGTGTTAACAAAGTCTGATATATAAATGCCTTTGCGGGAATATAATAATGCTTTAATGAGTGTTGACAAAGTCTGATATGTATATATATATATATATTTTTTTTTTATTTAGGCACATAATATGACGATGTTTCAGTGTATGTCAGATAAAAAAATATATATGTGTCTTTACGGAAATATGACTCATTTTGAGTGTGTTTTAACGGTGTCCCTTCTGCGTGTTTTTCAGGCGTTAACGAGCGGATTGAGTATGCGCCCGGCAGTCAGCAGATGGCTCTCGGACAGTCCGCCACGCTGGAGACGTGCGACACCAAGTGCGTGGAGTCTCAGGTCTCCGCACGCGTCCACCTCACCACCAAACACATCGGCAAGGGCTGCGACCGCGACACCTACTCCATCCAGAGCCAGCGCAAACTCTGTGGTAAGTCCACGCTGCGACATCTCAAAGCCAGGGATGGCAGTTTTCCTTATTTCCGCAGAATTCCGTGTTTTCATTTTTTTGAATAAGAAATACCTTTTTCTCGTGTAAAATGAACATTACAACTAATAGATACTCAAATCAGCCATAACTCATGATTCCCCAGTTACCCTGCCTCCAGACCAATATTCTGTAACGACAATGTTATTTGTATCTACTATATTTCAGGTCTTTATGGTGTATATGTAATTCTAATGTCTAACCCTGTATCGCCAGAAGAAACATTTCCTTGTTTTTTTCTGACCCCAACTAACATCCCTGCTAAGCAGAGATGTCAGTTTTCCACTTTTCCGTGGAAATCCACTTTCCGATATTCAGTATATTTAATTGCTTTTCCTTGCGTCAAACAAAGATGATATTAATATAGCCTCATTTACGCCAATAAATGTGGTTTGAACCTCCCCACAGACCCTTAGCACCATGCTATAGCTGTCAAGGACTTATTATTTAAGTTTTCCCGATTTCTTTGAGGCAGAAAAATCCACATGAAGATATTTCCACTTTTTTTCCCCTGATCCCAACTGGCATCTCTGGTCTCATCCTACGAGCAGGAATCCTTTCTCTCTGACCACTGCTATGGAAAATTCCGTACGTTGCTCTTGCGTTCTTTTAAAAAAAATCACTTTTTCATTTTGAGTATATGTTATTTTGTCCTTGTGTAAAACAATAATTACTTATATTAATTTAGCCCCATTCATGCTAATAAAACAGTGGTTTGAGCCTCCCTACAGAACTTCAGCCTCATTCTGTTGCTGACATCACAGCGCTCTATAGACAGGAATGCCTCAGGACATCATAGCGTAACAAAAGGGTTAACGATGCTGTACCGTCATTAGTAACGGAAACTGTAAGCCAGTACTCACTGCGCATGTCCGACGTCAGCGGGCGGAAGGTGGCGCCGCCATACGGCAACAGGTGAAAGTTGCTGACGTATATAAAGCTTCTGTGTAATCCGAACCGTTAACTACAGCCATGTAAGAACTTGGTCCAAGTTCTCTTAGCCTAGATTCCGAGGTGTTTACCTTAGGTTTTCAGGGCAGGACAATCGTTTCCAAGAAGCTGCATGGAAACAGAGGTTCTAGATTTTTTTTTTTTTTTTAGTACTTTATTTATCCTGCGAGGACGTCGGCTACAGGGCCGATATGAATTGTCCTCACAGCCATAATACAAAATAAACAGTATATACATATATACATTACATTCTTTCGAGTAAAGTTTACAATAGTACATCAATGTTCATACTATAGTGTATAACTTAGATAATGTTATACTTTTACCTATGTCATTTAGATCCAGTCTCGTCCATTGGATCTTAGTTGTTGCAAGCAACATTTGATATGTGTCTTAGATTCATATCCACTGTTCATTATGGATGGTGATAACACCGGATTTTATATATATAGATTGCTAGGCCGTGTCACTTTCAGAATGGTAATGGCTGCAGCTCAAAGGCTTTTGGCCTTGTTTCACCAAACTTGGTCCTAGTTTCTGGTGTTTCTCGCATAGATACAGACCTCATATATCTCTCTACAACTTCTACTCACTTTTTCCAGAGATAGAAGCTTTAAATTTTTCCATGGAATTCCACTTTATCATTTTCAGTATACAGAATTTATTTTTCCTTGTTTGAAGAAAAGGTAATATTAATTTAGCCTCATTCACGCCAATTAAAAACCGTGATTTAAACCACACAGACTCTCAGGCCCATTCCATGGCTGACAACGACGTATATCTCACGTTTTCTAAGCCTCTCTGATGCAGGAAATTCCTCATGAGAAAAATAACATTACACACGCTGCGAAAGTGTGCAATATATATATTCCAGATCTACTTGGCTGTTTTAGGTATTATCAAGAGACATCACGAGTTTGAGTCTGAGTTTATTTATGCCACACATTTTGTTGGCTCCATAATTTCATGAGTCGAAGACGAGTGACATTACGGAGCCAAGAAAATGAGTGGCATAAATAACCTCCAACTCAAACGAGTGGCGTCTAGATTTTATTCACCCCGTTTCCATATTTTTTCAGTATCAAAAAGTAGTGGCATAAACAACACTTTATGTCACACCCGTGAAATAAACAAATCCCATGTTAAGCATATGGCGTTTCTATTAGGGGTAGGATAATAACTACATATTCCACTTTCCACAGCAAACTTCATAGTAGTTTATTGATTTCAAACACTGAGAGATACAGCATTAAAACCTATAAATACATATTCCTCATCCCCCGCTGATACATTGGATCTCATGAAATACAATTTCTTATCATGTGTCAAAATGAAGTCAGCCTTGAGGGGTTTTAATTAACTTCACGCCAGTTTCGCTGTCAGTTTCTGGCGGATGTAGTGGGGAGGCGTCTTCAGTGTTTGAAATGAGCTGAAAGATGTGCTCCTGTTTTTTAACGTATCTTTGTCGTCGTGATGTTCGCCCACGTGTGCGAAGAAAACAGGCGACTTTCCTAAATCTTTATTACACATATCACACTGTCTAAGGTTTCTTTCCAATGGTTTATTTGTGGAAGTGGAGTTTCAAACTAGACCCAAGGTCGTGGGTCTGTGGGTTCGAGTCCCAATGCAGCCATTTTTCCCCTATATGCCCAGCAGTAGCAGACTTACTGGTATATCAAAGGACAGTCCTTCTCACACCATGTCTATGTGGTGTGGTGTGCAGCCACATTTCTCCTTCATCCCCAGCAGTGGTAGACTTCCTGCTATATCAAAGGACAGTCCTTTTCACACCATGTCTATTTGGTGTGGAAATGATAAACTATCACTTTGGTAGATGCAAAAGAAATATGTATCGAGCTTGGTAAAGATTTTTTGTTATTATTGCTTTTTAAATGATTTATAAGAATTGACTGAAATAAGTCTACAAAAGTGAAAAGCATAAAGGGGGTCGTCCACCAACCACGACAAGGCTACGACAAGCGCCAACAAGAAAGTTCCAATCGGCGCTTGTCGCAGCCTTGTTGTAAGAAGGGGGGCTTTACGACAGCGTTGTCGGGGCGCATCGTAGACGTCGCTGGTTCCCGTAAAAAAGTCGTCCATGATACCGACACACTACGACAATGGCCTTGTCGTGGACTTGTCGTGGACTTGTCGTGGACTTGTCGTGGACTTGTCGTGGACTTGTCGTAGACTCTTGTAGGGAACTGGGGTCCAACGACCATGACAAGGCCTCCAATCGTGGACCTTGTTGGGAAGTCATTGTCGTAGCCTTGTCGTGGTTGGTGGACGCTCCCCTTTAATCTTTGATGCTCGCTGTATACCCTCAAGGTTCTCAGGGACGCATCTCAAAGATTCGATCACCATCAAACCCAAAGTCAGTCGAATAGAACATATTGGACGTTAAACTACCCAAACAAACAACAACAACAACCAACCTCCGGATCGTTCAACAATAACATTGTGATGCCAGTTTTCAATGTTTCCATTAGAATTCATGTTTTCACTTTCAGAATTAAAAAAATAATTCCCTGTGTAATATTGATATACTAACTGCTAAATTACACAATCCAACTACATCCAATGATCCCCCACTGAACCTCCCTACTGACCAATGTAAAAACCTGAGATTTCCCTTGATTTCCTACTGTAATGCGTGTGTGATGCGCAAACCCTGTATTGTAATAAAAACAATATTTCAAATTTTTTTTTACCCCAACTGACAACCCTGAAACAAACAAGAATTATGAAGCACATAGAGGCACATACACTTCTTAACACAGACGATGATTTATTTAAAAAAAAAAAAAAATTAAATATAAATTTTATTTTTTTAAAATATACAAACCAGACTACATAATGAACACAGAATGACAGTCGTTTGCTGCGGCGTGCCATCTACACACGGTCATGTCGAGCTGGTGAGATCGTGTGGTTGTCGCTGACGAGTAGAATTAGATGTACGTAATGACTGTCACTGAAAGTCAACTTTTATTAGATGATCACCGACGCCATAGCAGTGATTGTAGGGTTCACTTAATTAGCGATCAACTAATTAAAGCTTCCCGCCGTTAAGTGAACACTCGTTCTTCGCTAGATGATCGTAATTACAATTCTGATTTTGGCAAGTAGCAGCGCCACTGAATATGTTCATTTTGAACCACAGATCTCTTAAACTTGTTTTAAAAATTGAAACCAGATGATCCAAGAAATGGCAAAATGTATAGAAAAAACGGAAAATATCTCTTGGTAGGGTTGAAACAATTTACTTAAATTTTATTTAATTTATAAGGAGAGATCACTCTGTGGAACATTCATTGAAAATATATCTCTGGGGAAGCCATTGTTGAAACGTGTAGTGATTTTCTGTAGGCATATGAAAGAAAAAAATGAATATGAAACATGCAAACAATTCACAGGAATATACGGATATGAATGGAAACTTAATTTGAAAATGTATACATGAAGCAGTTGAGGTAGGTCAAAAATCGTGAGCTATGTTTCTCAAGATATAAAGCTTTGCTGTACGCTTGGTAAAAATACAAATTTTCAGCAATCGAAATTTAGATCACGGGGTATATTTGATACTCAGTACATCGACCTTTATACCTCATTATATATTCTTTAAAAGAAAGAACACACGGGAGAGGTTGAAGCACTAGATGAACAGTTGCCATTGTCCTGGCATTTGAAGATTTGTCCACATCAATTTTAAAACTATATACAACAATTTTTAGTGCCATTTTAGAATATCACATTTTGGAAAAATCAAAATTTTAGAGCATGTTATATTGCTGCCAGGTCATCCTGT
Source organism: Alentia gelatinosa (assembly GCA_950022655.1). Taxonomy (NCBI): domain Eukaryota; kingdom Metazoa; phylum Annelida; class Polychaeta; order Phyllodocida; family Polynoidae; genus Alentia; species Alentia gelatinosa. The sequence goes on from OX465590.1 coordinate 11,019,851, forward strand.
TCATGAAAAAATCCTTCGGCAAAGGATTATATAAATTCCTTACTGGTCATACGAATAATGTTGTATAAGAAGACTATTACAGACAATCTCGTATTCAGATAGTCTCATGTAATGTAGGAGCTACGACAATCTCTGTAATTGCCTCGTGCAGCATATATATATGTACCTCAAACCAATGGCAAAGAACAATATATATGCCTTGATTAAAAAAAAGAAATATGAATAAAACCAGTGAGAGCGGCCATGAAAGGCGGCGTTCGGCCACACAGCGCACCTGGCGTTCGGTAGACGTATTAATGGCGAGTGTGTGTCTGGGCCCGGGTAGATCGGAGCAGCTCGGAGCAGCTCGGAGCAGCTCGCAGACCGGATATTGCTGAGTGTGGTCACGCGAGCCGCTACTCTGTGTCTGCAGAGACTGAGCTGTTCTTATAGTCACTGCCCAGCCAACGAGTCCCACCCACTATCTAAGCCGGGAATAAACCTCCATAGGCTTACCTTTAGGAACTCGTTCTCAACAGGCTTGCGAGTATGGTAACTCATTCTCAACGGGTGATAAACAGATACATATTTCCAGGCTAATATAAAATCAGAAACATTTTCGTGCTTGGTCTGAGTCCCCATTCGCCATCTCGTTTGAAGTGCTTCAGAATATGCACTCGGCTATCACCTCGTTTATATTACTGCGCAACTCCAAACTCGATGGCGAACGAGGACACAGACCAAACACTCATCAGTTTCTTCCTTAGTGTCTGCAGGAGACACCAGTGAGAGGATGGTAGAGTCAGGGTGGAGCTTAAAGATGGCCATGTACTTCTTGGTTATTCACCCTGGAGAAAGAATATCCAGATGTATTAGGATGGGGAGTTATCTCAGTGATTAAGGCACTGGATTTCTATCCCTAGGGTTGTGGGACTTTGTGGGGTTTGATTCCCACCACAGCCACCTTCCTCCTTCATTCCCAGCAGTGGTAGACTTACTGACCAGTCCTTCTCAAACCATCTCTTTGATGTATGGGAAGTGAAAGAACTCTCAATTCGGTAAATGTGTATGGGTGAGATTTTTACCTGGATTCATCATATGTTGATTCGATCACCATCCTTGTGGTGTAAAAAAAAACCTTGAGAAAGTCTGGAAATTAACTGTAATTGTTGACTATTAAATCAAACGAACAATCCAACAACTGAAAAGTTGATCTGTGTACAATAAACTAATTTGAAATAAACCAGGAAAAAAAACAAGCAGTGAGAGTGGTTAGGGTGGAGCTTAAACTAAGATGACAGTTTTCCTATTTTCCAAGGAAATCTTAGTTTTCGTTCTCAGTTTATATATTTATTTTATTGTTTAAACATTGGTTCAAACCTCCCCGTTCACCCAGCCCTATTCCATGGACAGTAACGATGTTTTTTCCATGTTTTCACAGACTCTCTGAGGCAGTAATTTCACATGAACATTTTTTTCTCTTGTCTTTCCATGATTCATGGCTGGGCCATAGAGAGTTGCCAAACCTCCAGGAGGGGCATGTGGTGCCAAGATTAAAACGAATCAGGTTTTAATTTTATCCTACGCCGTCTCCTCAATTTTAGAATATTACATGATAACAATTCGGTATGCCACTAGTGGCATATAAAACTCCGTCACCATATAAAACTCCCTTTTCAGCATGGCATACGGAAACTCAATGTGAAGCCTATGGGATTTTATATTCGGGGTAGGATAATAATATATATAACTATTTTGTATTTGCAGGCGCGGCCACAGACTCTGTTGACCTGCTGCCGTCCCCCGCCCTGTCCTCGTGGACCCGGAACCTGCCGACGGACGATGGCCAGGAGCAGGACCAGATCTTCGCCTTCGACGGGCGCACCAACGCCATCGAGGTGCCGAGCGCCAAGTTCAACCACACGCTCGAATCGCACTTCACCATCTCCACGTGGATGAAGCACGAGCAGGACGCCGAGGACGACTCCAAGAAGGGCAGCAAGCACCACATCCTCTGCAACTCCGACGGCGAAAGTAAGTTTGGCTTTTCTTTTTTTTTCATCAATTTTTTTTTTTTCCCGCTTTTTTTTTTTTTTTTTCTTCTCACATTTGGGTATGATTCGCAAGGAAAACTTAACAGTCTACCATCGCACCCCCTTGTCTCGTCCATTCCAGGCTTCTATTTTATTTTTGAAATTCTATCTTGATGAAAAATGTTCACATGGATAGTAGAGATGATCTTCACATTCAGTTCTGAACGGGTACGTGATGCAGTTACAAGGTACTAAGTTAACCCATTCAGGGCGAAAATGCCTGCAGGCATTATGTACATGGGGGGGCGAAAATGCCTACAGGCATTCATGGTATATTCAGGCATTTTCAATAAATACAAGAAACATTTAAAGAGTTCTTGTAAAATATGGAAAGATATGTGTGGAAATCAATACATTTTGTATGCTGTTTTAAACAAAATTGCTCTATGGCAATAAAGAATTTCTCTAGGTCACATGACAAGTGAAACTTTCGAGGCATTCTCACCCTCAGAGACCCTGCAGCTACTGGTACCCACCAACCTGCTCGCCTGGAAAGGGTTAAAATCCTTAATTGTAACAAGCTGTTCTTAACAATGTGGTAAATTCTGCATAGAGATTCCATTCAGATCAAAGGCCAATTATTATATAATACAGACACTAATTCAGGTTGTCACTATAAGATAGGCAGATTGAGTGAGTCCATTCTTCATGGAATTTCCCCGGATTTTTTTTTACGTCCGACGGATTATTCTCGAGATCAGTGTAGATCCGAGGAGAAAATAAGTTAAAAGTAAAAAAATAAAGTGGTTCATGATTGAAACACAAAGCTTTATAACGATGTTATGTTGAGTTGAATAATCAACATTTCGGCAGTAAAATATGCCTCCGTATGTAATAAAAAAAAAGCCATTTGATCAATCGGCTGAGGTCATAAATACACTTAAAAATAGCTGGAAATCCAGGACTCGGAACCCCCGCCGGCCCTTTTTCCTGATTTTTTCCCCATTATTTTTAAATCCCATGACCGCCATTTCTACATTTTCTGTCTTTCCTTTTCCTATTTTCTGTCTTTCCTTATTCCAATCTATTATTGTCTTTCAAAGTTCCTGTCTTCAAAACGGCAAACGTATCTTCGTTTGCATAAGTAACTTTGTATGAGTGTCTCTTGTATATTGAGTTCGTGGAAGGGTGTGGTAGGGTGTGGTAGGGTGTGTTAGTACTTAAAAAAATCAGCAATGTCTGGCCGACCTTCCCTTGACATTGGGGACATTACGGTATGGCGTTGGGAGTGCAGCCCAAAAACCAAACCTTAAGTCCAAATCTGAACTAGAGCGGCTTCAGGATTAAACTCAGGTAGCACAGAACCCAATAGTAGACAATACGATCAATGAAAAGACTGGTATGGCCGACAGAAAGTGACAGATGACTGAAACTGGGAAGTGGTGTGGGAATGGCAAAGTGTAAATGATGAAGAACTTCCGATATGTTTTTTTTCTGCTTCTTCCCCCGACGAGAAGTTTTCAGAAGAGAGAACGTGAACCTGTGATCTTTTCACTCCTCGTTTCTAAATGTTACCGGCGACGTCTCGCTCTCTCAATGTCATTGCCAAGTGCTTCATATCTTAATTAAGGAACTTGAGATCTACGCGTAAAAAACGCCCTTCTCCTTGTTAAATATTAAACAAGACATTTTGCAATAAAAGGGAACGTAATTTGTCATTACCGACTTCAAAAGGATTAGTACAATAAGAAGAGAAGTAATGGCGGGAAGAATTCTATCTCACCCCTGGTTATTTTTCCCCCATAGATAGGGGTGACATAAAATGTGATCCGCACTTAATCGGTAGCCACCGAAAATACGCCATTCATTTTGGTTTGCTAATTCTCTCACTCGGCTTAAACTCGTGCGATTACTCTGCAACCAAAACTCATAGCATATTTTCAATGGCTACAGATCTCGATGCAGTTCATTCTTGATATGAAAAACACGGAGAGGGGAAATGCGTCAGAGAACAGTATGTGTGTGTGTATATATGTACATGTATATATATGTGTGTATATGTATATGTATATCTATATATATAATATATACATCACATACAGCAAATCGTTCCGCCATACGTCCTCATTTGCTCCCGTCATGCCCTGCGAAGAACTGCTGGCGCCCCTGGTGAGACGCCCGCTAACCACATTAGCTCACCGTATCTGCTCGTCTGCCACACCGAGGCTCACTCTCCAAACAGAGTACACCTGCGTCCCCCAAACAACCCATTGAGAGTATGTGCATGGAGAGTGATGAAGGAACGCGAGCCGCTGGAGCTTACCGGAGTTGGCGGGAAATAGGAGAAAGGTTTTCATCTCGCTGTAAAAGCATGGCGGACTGTGTTACGACATCAAGTCGCGAAACAAACCGGAGACAAAGTGGCTCGTCAGCCGGTACCTCCCGCTGCTTCGCCTATTGTTACCCGCCTACGTTTCACACTCAACCTCCATAGGTGTACTTTTCAGGTCTCCTTTGAACGATAACCTAATCATTTCGAGTAGGCGTGAAGCCGGGAGGGTGCTTTGTTTAACGTGAGGGGTTGTTGACGACGTAGACTGGCTCCATTCCCTACATCCTATTGCGACCCTCCTCGTTGGGATACAGGGACTGGTACAATCGGTAATGGTGTTGGATTTCTGGCGTTGTTCAGCTCCAGTATTCCCAACACTCTCCATACAGATATCCTGGCTACTAGTCAGGATATCTGCTGGGAGATCACTACCCTCTCACTTTGATCTTAATCGGGTCATAGTCAGGAGCAGGCGAAATTCATTGCTATGACAACGGTGGCGGACAGAGAACTGGAGGAGTGGAGGGGGAGAGGAGTAGGAGGAGGTATAGAGTTACAGGAAGTGGCTTGGGGCCATAAACAGGAGATTTGGTTCATAGTGGACAAGTTTTGATTCATGGGCCAGTCAGAGAAGGATACATACTATAATGAACTTTATCCTACCCCTAATAAAAAAACGCCATATGCTTAGCATGGGTGTGACATAAAGTGTTGTTTACGGCACTACTTTCTGATACTGAACAAATATGGAAACGGGGTAGGATAAAATCTAGACGCCACTCGTTTGAGTTTGATCTTATTTATGCCACGCATTTTGTTGGCTCCGTAATGTCACTCGTCTTTGACTCGTGAAATTATGGAGCCAACAAAATGCGTGGCATAAATAAACTCAGACTCAAACTCGTGACGTCTCTTGATATTATTCCGATTGCGTAAAATTATTTAATGAATATTCGTAATCAAAGACTTGAGCAAGTCTAGTGAGGACGCAGCGCTGGTTTAAATACCTCAGCAATAAGAGATAGAGCCAGGCCCGGCTTTCTCGGCACCGCCACACGAAGAGGAGGACCTGTTGTTTCCAGGTGAAAACCAGCACTCACCGGAGTCATCAGGCTGAGGCACATCGGGCGGGGAGAGGGCTATTCTCCGCTGTCTAATTACACGCTGGTTGATATCTCAGCACGCCCGCGATATTAATAGACCGGGGTCTGTTGAATAACTAAGGCCGAGCACTCACTAACTCCGACGCACATTTAAGACCTTCCCATGCCACCCGATACTCATTCAATTCGATTCAATTGTGCATCGTAGAGTGCGTCGTATTGAATGGGCGTCGGGGTGCATTGGGAGGTCTGAATTCTGCGTTGTTGAATTCCAGGCATTATGCCTACGAGCGCACAGGGTACAAGGAGACTTTTCACAATGGTTATCGTTTATTTATATTCAAACTCGTTCGCTATGACAGTCCTAGCCAACTTGAAGGTCGTGCGTAAGTGTTGAATAAAGTTGACCCATATCGTCCCTGCGTGTCATAGGCGTACAGAAAAGGGTCTTCATGTAGGAGCCAAGCTATTCTACAGGCCCCTGGAAGTGGGTGTGGGTTGTCTCAGCTCGTAGAGGACAGATGTTGGCTCATTGGTTAAAGGCATACCCTACAATACACAGTGGCGCCACCTGGTGATTTTCTAATACTGACAATTATCAATTAAAACCAGTTTCTTTGACTTATTCTTATATCAAATGAGTGAAGTATACCATATTGTCGCGTTTGACCAAACCCCATAGGTAAATTACGCCTATTTTCATGTGACTGATTTACACAGGAAATCTGGGTTTCTTCAATTCATTCAAAAACAAGGATGGTGACCTATGATTTTTGAAACTTAAATGTTTAGGACTATACATTTCCTATAATCTGTGAAAGTTTTAAGAAACTGACATCGGTTTTACTATGTAATAACTAACTTTTTAGAACTCCTCTATGTTCTTTTATAATATTACTGTGATATTGATCTCTAAATAAAAAACTAGCACGGTGACCCATGATTTTTAAGTCAGATATGTGTACTACAACACTTAGAGATCATCATATTCAATTTTCAGGATATTGACATGGGTTTTAATTTTGAAGGCAACTTGTCCGATATGCCTTTAAAGCACTGGTAATCGCATGGTTGTGGGTTCAAGTCTTACTGCAGCCACCCATCTCCTTCATCCCTAGGCATTAGTGCTCTGTTCAGGCTAAGGTGCGCTCATCAAACACTGCCACCAAGCACACTCTGTAATCCCTATTTTTATCCCGGCCACACACTTAATGTAAGCAAACGAACACCTGTGAGCAAACAGTCAGGTAAGCACACAGCCTAAGAGCTCCTTCTCACTCAGTTGACACTCTCCCTATCCCATGAGCTAACATGTTTCTTTGCTTTAGGTTTTTCTTCAACTCCCAATGTTAATCAGTCCTCTTGTTAAGCCATGTTCTTGTAGGAGATTTGGCAGGAGAGACCTCCCAGGAATTTTTGAAGTGGGGCAAAGATCAACTGAACAAAAGCAAAATGTTCGTTAGCTTGACCGACAGAGTTTGTTCTTCCTTGGTGTGACTGTAAGCATAAGCTTAGTCATCTTACCAAGTCTCTCACTACTATGAGAGATCCGCAACAATTGCACTATAACAGCAAAGAGAAATTGTCTTCTCAAAGTTTTCCACTTTTCCACTGTTATCCTTTCCAGTTTATAAAATCATAATTCTTGTGTAAAACGAGTATAAATTAAGTTTTATCCACGCCAATAAAAGAGTGGTTTGACATCCCCCCCCCCACTACCAACACACCTTCAGTCCTATTCCATGAACAACAATTGATGATTTCCAAGTTTTCTTACCCTTTCTGTGGTAGTAAATTCCACATGAGAAATGTTTTTACTTTTTTGCTGACCCCAATGACATCCCTCCATCTGACTCTTGTCGTTCCCCGCCCGTCTTTCCCTGTCACATTATCAACATCTGTAAGTGCACTGACAACACTTGCACATTGGAAAAGCTTAGTAGAATGGTCTCCCTAATATAGAGCTGCGCTTAATATGTAGAAATACTTGCCATGAACCATTTCGTTACTGTAGAGAGAATTCGGTCTCATCCCCAGGCACTTCAGGCTGTTGTAGATGAAATTGAAGCTGTTAATGCCGACACTAACCTTGTCTCGCCTCACGAGAAGTCCAGGGGAGCTGCTCGGGAAGGATAATGTAGTAAGGAGTAAAGGGATCAAGAGGCAGGAATCAGACGGGATGATCTGCTACTCAACGCTTTGTCTCTTCACGTGGAGCCAGCTATTAGAAGGTTCAGTGAGGATATGAAAGAAGGCTGCTTAAAGTATAGAGAAACTGTGACTAGTGAGGATATGGGAAAGAAGGCTGCTTAAAGTATGGAGATAATGTGACTAGTGAGGATGGGAAAGAAGGCTGATTAAAGTCTAGAGATACTGTAACTAGTGAGGATATGGGAAAGAAGGCTGCTTAAACTATAGAGATAATGTGACTAGTGAGGATATGGGAAAGAAGGCTGCTTAAAGTATGGAGATAATGTGACTAGTGAGGATATGGGAAAGAAGGCTTGTTAAAGAATAGAGATACTGCGACAAGTGAGGATAGAACAGACGAAGTCGGCCTAAAAGATTTAGACACACTATTGCTTGGTACTACCATATGTCGAATAATACTGATTATTACCAATTATAATAATCCTGAAATATGGGAAATGCTAATCATGATAGTATGATAGTAAACTATTTTGAATTATACTGAAAAGCACCAAACATGTGAATCCTAAGATATTAAAAATTTTGATAACAATTCAGGATGCTGATTATATTATCCAAGTGTATTTTTTTTCACATACCTCAGTCCTATAACACTTAGGGTGAAAACAAGTTTGGTCATGCTGTGATTTAGCACCACATTTTACCCATGCATTATTGCAGTGTATGATTGAGGACTAAAGTAGCCTGATTTGTGGCCATGACAAATTGAGGCCCTTTCGGCTCCCTTTCACCGCTCCCTTTATAACAGCAGCCTACTGAGCCGAACCACGGTAGAGTGGTGAATCTCCGACCCCCGTGTATTGTCTCTGCACCCTCTCTCTCCGCCCACATACCGTGTAACAGCTCCATCATTTCACGGCCAGTCGTTCTCTCTCCCTCACTCACTTCTACTCGGGCAGGCAGGCCGCAAGCTGAGCAGTGTGTAATTCACAGTGATTCGCGCCGAGTCGGTCCGTGTTTAAAGCGGACGAGATACTGTAATGAAAGACAAACAAGGACTGGGAGGTCTAGGGAGGGGTGTCTCCTACATCCTGCTCTGGGGATGGAGAGTTAGCTCAGTGGTTAAGGCACTGGATGTTTAACCTGGAGGTTTTGGGACTTTGTGGGTTTGAGTCCCACTGCAGCCACTTTTCTCCTTCATCCCCAGCAGTGGTAGACTAACTGCTATATCAAAGGCCAGTCCTTCTCATACCATGTCTATGTGGTGTGCAGCAACCTTTCTCCTTCATCCCTAGAAGTGGAAGATTTACTGCTCTATCAAAGGCTGGTCCTTCTCATACCATGTCTATGTGATGTGGGACGTAAAAGAAATATCACCCTGGTAAATGTTTAGCTTTCTACCTAAATTCATCACATTGATTCAGTCATCACCCGTGTGGTATAAAAGAACCTTGAAAAAGTCTAATAAAAACCTGTCATTGATAACTGGACGTTGAATCAAACCAACCAACCAACCCTTGTGGTGTAAAATCAGTGAGAAAAGCGGAACCATAATGACCTGTAATTGTTGACCGGATATCAAATCAAACAAAAAACCCTCTCACCATCCACTGCCTTAGAGAGTACGCCTGCATTACTGTTGGTGCAACCGTACCATAACTTCTCAGAATATTTTTCATTATTTTTGGCCACTTCAGCAGTGGGATTTCTTGCTATCTGTGTACTAGCACCTGACTGTATTGCACAATTTACTCACTAGGTGTCACCTTTTTTCTCACTGCTTGAAGCCCAGAGATGTCAGTTTCCCATTTTTCCGTGGAAATCCACTTTTTTTCAAATTCAGTATATGTAATTTCTTATCCTTGCATCTAGAAAGAAAATGTTGATTCAGCCTCATTTACTCCGATAAAACATTGGTTTTTATTATCCAGCGTATACTAAACTCCCATTGAAAATGTATGGGGACTCAGTAAACCACTACCCATTGTATAAAACCGGTCAGATACCATAACTGTGGTATACGGAATCTAACCTGTGGTATACGGCCTCAAAACCATGGTATACGGGAAAAATAGTCCCTTTTGCTATAGAGCAAAGAAATAGTTCCTATTGTTATAACCATCAATATGGCAATTACTGGGTTTAATTTATTCAAAAAGATGGATAATAAATACAACAAACGATGGTTATTGTCTATGAACCTTCCCACCGACCCTCAGCGTATTCCATGGCCTACAAGGGCATGTTACCCAAGTTCCCACAGTCTCTGTGAAGCAGAACAATTCACATGAATTTTTTTCTCTGACCCTTACTGACATCCCTTGAAGGGAGGTGAGAATATTTAAAAAACACCAGCATAGTTCCAGTGAGAAGTGATGGGAGCACGAGGATGCTCGTGCTCCACTGTTTGTCTGACTGTAGCGTGTATCTTTACCCGCCGCCCAGAGAAGCACCGAGCCACTTGTAAGACAAGGGTCCCCAACTCCGCCTTGTAATTAGATCCCGTTGTCATAGCAACTGCAGTCCGGGTTGTGGAGGGGAGGAGCGGGGTGCTCGGGTGTCTGGGAGACGGCCGAGCTGAAAGCCTCGAGTCCGGAGGGACAAATTGAGGCGGAGTGCAGGGAAGATGGGACTTAGCCAGGACAACAATGAATGCAGAACGCCAACTCGTAAGGCACAGAGTGTGCCTTGAGTCCATGGGGATAATTCCGCCAGGAGAGTGGGTGAGTCCTAGCGCGACCCGTGCAGATGGCGCCACTGTAGACGTGGACCAACCGCTATGATTATCCATTGATAACGGCACCCACTTCCTGGTGTTTTATCTGGCGTCGGGGCTAAATGGCCGCATCTGTGACTGGATAGCTAAGTGCTTTATAGTAACTTTTATCTCACTCCTGGAATCAATGTCCATAGGCTTAACATTGGGATCTCTTTCTCCAAGTACTGCAGTCCGTTCTCCATGGTCTATATCCTGTCTGACGTCCATTCTTTTAGTGTATACAGGGGTTAGATAAATACAGAAAGCAACTCATTTTGGTCAAAGAAGTCGTTCTCTAACTCGTATGAATGGTATGAGATATTCACTCTGCTGTCGCCTCGTTCATATCACACCGCATTAAACTTGTGGAGAACGACGACTTTGACCAAAACTTGTTGGTTTCTTCTCTAATCAGTCATAGGAAACCCCAGGTGTGGATCAATCCATGAAGGGCCACTTTGACGCTGGTCGAGCATAGAGAGTAATCCATCATCTGACAGGAAGTACGTCACTGACCGCTATTGACCTCCGTTACTGGAGAGTTCCACACGCGTCGTCACGTGGTGACCAGCAGTTCTCCACACTGTCTGCCTCATACACACCAGGTACCAGCTCACGAACTGCTCCTGATGACTCAGCTCGTGCTCGCCAGGGGTCGCCTCGTGCCCACTCATGCGTGAAATAGCAGTGAGCTAGAAGTGATGACACAACACTACGGATAGATGATCAGACACAAACTAGTCGTTAGATTAGCCCAGAACTCCATGGGAGTACATCCAAATTACGTCTAAATCTCCAGAGATGCCCGCTTATTGCGTTCTTGTCTTTTTTTTTGGTAGAGGCGGGGGAGGGGGTAGTAACTAAAACCTACATGTTTTCTTATTGTTTACTATTCCTGCTACTTGTAAAACTGTATATTGTTTCATGGAAGATCTGTCACATGTGACAGAATGAAATAAAAGCAATCAAAAAAAAAGTTATCTGTATTAGATTTAAGCTTAATAGATCTCCGTTTTCAAATGTTCCATGGGAATCCACATTTTATATTCAGTAGTCTTTTTAACAAAAATAAAATTGTAAAGTTGTAGATCACAAAAAAAGACATAGTCAGTTTCTTTAAAGATGTTATTATTCAAACCAAAGTGTACAATGGGTGGTACATGTGAAATATAAAAAAATAGTCACGACGTTTCGCTTGGTGTTTAACCAGCTTCTTCAGGTGATGGTTTTTATAAAATAAAATTCTTTTATCTTATGTAAAGCAAAGATAATATCATTTGACCTTCATTCATCCTAGTGAAATGGTGGTTTGAACCCTCCGCTCAGCCCCATGACACCAACGTTTTTTCTACTTCCAATAAATGATGATATATTGGAAATGAAAGACAATGTAGGTCAGATTGATATAATTGTGTAAACCTATGGAATAAAAGTAAAACTTTGCGCCACTATTAAAACCCTTTAAGGGCGGGTACCTGTGGCAATAGTATGTGGTAAAGGGTGGGTAATAGTGCTAATGCATACTGCCAGAGGGCGGGAGGTCTCAGGCCTTTAGTAATAGTTCTATAGTTTTGGATGTGATAAAATATGCAATCATGAACATTATTATCCATTTCACCTGGAATCATTAGCTGTGTATTGCATCTACATTCTGTGAAAATTTCATGATTATAAATCCAATATCTTCCGATTTTATTCCACAAAAACGAAATTTTGCAAATTTAAGAAAATGATGCCTTTTGGCATCACCCGCCCCAGCACCGTTGATGCCATATGGCATCACCCGCCGTGAATGGGCGAATGGCCAAAAAATTATAAAAAATACGGTTTTAGAGCTGGCCATCTCTTGAGGGAGACTGAGAGCCTACTTGTGAAGCGGGGAGCAGGGCCTTGTTCTGGGTCGACTCCCCGCGGCCATAGACCGTCGTCTCGTGTAGATCTGTCATCGTTATGCCTCATCAAGTACCGACGCTCCAGCCCGGCACGAGTGATGGCTGCCATTAGAATGTGCACCCAGTAAAAAAAACAGCCAGGGGAATGAAGGTGAGCTTTACAGTGCAGCCAACATGAGACTTGTGAATTGTCACTTTTTTTTTGGTAAGAATCATACGTATACTGACGGGGACGAGGCGTTAGGAGTCCGATGCACGAGGTTATACTTCTAAGAACATCAGTTTTTTCAAACACAAGACTTGAAAAAAAACTCGTAGATCTGAGAATTTAGAAATAGGAATCAGACGTATACACTCACATGATTGTTCTTGCCTATTGAAAATGTTATTTGAAGTATCAAAATCGTCCAAACAACCCATTCTAGCCTGAGAAGCCATAGCAGAAAAAAGGCGCATGAATTTTCAAGACATATTTTTTTTAATTCTATGTTAAATCTGTCTGACTTTAGATATTGATTATATAGTAAATAATCATTTTCAATATATACTTATGCTTGTGCCAAACAAAGATACTATTAATTCAGCCCCATGCCAACCAATGAAACAGTAGTATCAACCTCCCCACAAGCCCTTAGTCACACACCGTGGCCGACAACGCTATGCTTACAATGTTGTCCCGGTCTCTCTGAGTTTGTGAAGTAGATGATTCCAGGTAAAAATATGTCCACTTTTCTGCTCCCAACTGATGTTGCTGAGACTGTGTAATGAGGAGAGGAGAAGCTATCTATACTTATGTCTGTACATATTAGTCTGAGACTCTGCCAGCCCCCACCTGTGTGATTACACTAGACTGGCTCCAGTCCCTGCATCCTATGTCTACACTTCTCGCTGGGATACAGGAACTGGTACAATCGGTAATAGTGTTAGATTTCTGGTGCTGTATAGCGCCAGTATTTCCAACACTCTCCATACAGATATCATGGCTACTGGTCAGGATATCTGCTGTGAGATTGATACCCTCGCACTTTGATCTTAATCGGGTCATAGTCAGGAGTAGGATAAATGTATTGCTATGACAACACAGGTGGCCAGGGAACTGGAGGAGGGGAGGTGTAGGAGGAAGTACAGGGTTACAAGGAGTGGCTTGGGGCCATAAACAGGAGATTCTGTTCATAGTTGACAAGTCTTTGTTTCATGGGCCAGTCAGAGAAGGATACATACTCTGATTGTGTTGAATTATTTAATGACTATTCATAATCAAAGTCTTGAGCAAGTCTATGATTACACCTGACTCCAGCGCCCGCTATCAGCAGGTAATTACCCGCCTCCCTTATCACCCGTCCCGTATCAGCTCCAGTTGCCATAGCGACGATTGGCGAGGCTCGCCCAACGCCCGGGCTTTTGTCTATATGCCAATGACGTCACACGGTCCCTGTGAGTTTCTGTTGCTAGGTAACGGCCACCTGGGGTCGGGTGGTGGGAGGTGGGGGTGTATGTGCAGGGTTTTGATGTACACGTGTGTATAGACTCACCTGTCTGTTGGTCCGTGCGTGTGATTAACATCAACCTGCCGTCACACAGCAGCCCATAGTGCCCGGACTGTTAGCAGACGTCCCCGCTTAAAGGCATATCGGACAATTTGGTTTTGTTACATTTCTAACATTATCTATAGGGTACTGAACCAGGGTTAGTTCAGGAAGCAGTCACCAGGTGGCTGACAGTATGGCCGACAGTATGGTAGACTGGTTCCCTGCCCAAATGAAACAAGGGACTGGTAACGGGTTCCTACATAACACTCACGCACGACCATGAACTGTCAGTCACGCCAGTTCTCACGAGAACAGTCTAAGGCTATTTTTACTCTGTGGTAGGTCTGCCACCTTGAGCCATGAACACGCCGTCTGGTAAATGGTGGCCATACTATAGGCGCAATCCCACAATGCAACAGAAAAATGGAGGTGTTACCCATAGTGCACCAAAAATATGGAACCCGTTACCTGGCCTACAATGTGACTAGGCCAGGCTTCAAGTCTAACAGTGTGGTACCACCAAAGTCATCTCGACTTTGACAATGCCTCCATTGTCTCTCAACACGCATTCCAGTTTGTTTTTCATGTGAGAAGCTCCATGCACCTATGTGAGAAGCCTATTATCACTCACTTACTTTTGCACCTCCAGTAGTGAAGAGCACCTACTTTTTTCTCACCTCCAGCAGTGGAGAACACCTATAGAGGGCATAATGGCGCCGCCCAGGGACATTACTTATCTACCCTATAGACGAGCTCTGCGCTCAGTCAACTATGAGGAGTCGTTTATGATGAAGCATACTGCATACATATACGGCGAGCGCAATTGTCCTTTCGTCAGCATTGTTGAGAAAACCCGATCCCTTGTTGGGCTTGCAGATCTATATAGAACTGCATCAAGAATCGTATAAATAGACAATACTCCACAAGTTTGGATGTGCCGCAATCGTTATCGAGGCGAAGCCGAGTGACGATTATGGCACATCCAAACGAGTGGAGTATTGTCTATTTTACGATTCGAGTGCGGTTCTGGATTTATCTTACCCCTTTCTATGACATTAAATATCATCACAACTTCAGAATAATCAGAATATACTTAGCAAATTCACTACGCCACGGCCATGGCGTTGCACTGTCACTTTACGGGGGTGATCGTTGAGTATATTTTTCTAATGTTATTCCTATGGCTAAACTTGCATCAGGGGTGAGATAATAACAGCGTACTTGAAGCTCGTGTTGCCACTCTTGCCTCTCGCCTCCCTCTCTGCACTGAGTCGGGGCATTCTCCATGTCGGCTCTCGAGTACATCACTGCTAAGACTGGGAATTGACGGTATGTCAGCTTTCCACTTTGCCATGGAAATTTCAGTCTATAAAATTAAATGAATTGACGTTGAAATATTTTTTCGAATCATCAAACCGTGACGTCTCCGAGACGGGAGAACCGCGGAACGGTGGGAAGAAACAAATTTGGACCCACCCTTCAGTATATAAAATGTTGTTTCCTTGTGTAAAGCAAATATTTACATTAACTGAGACTCATTCACCACGAAGAGCTGCAGTTGTTCGTCCGCATTTTTTTCTGTATTTGTAATAGTAATCACATTTTATTGAGTGCAGTGCTGGTCTCTAGATTCTGTAGAATGAGAAATGTAGCAAAGATATTGCGTAATTCTGAACAATATATAGATTAAAATCTCACAGGTTCGGGTATGATATGTGTCAGTTATTGGTATGCTCGCATCCTTCTGCGTGTAACTAGATGAACGTATTGGGCTGGATCAGTGCTAGTGCCCGGTACAACAAGCCTCATCTCCCAGAACACCAATAAACACCTCTCAGAGCCCTCGCCGGGGGGCTACCTACCAGCATAGTTTATGAGCCTATTGTCGAGCCTAACAGATCGATGATTCAAGGCTTCCATAATGCAATAAGCGGGCCTAACGTGTGTGCAAAGCAGCACCAG
Organism: Alentia gelatinosa; assembly: GCA_950022655.1. Lineage (NCBI taxonomy): Eukaryota > Metazoa > Annelida > Polychaeta > Phyllodocida > Polynoidae > Alentia > Alentia gelatinosa. The sequence continues at coordinate 11,035,590 of OX465590.1, forward strand.
AAATAGCCGCCCGCCCTCGCCGCCCGCCTAGCCGCCCGTCAGGGGCTTCCTCGTTAACTTTGTGTGGCTTCCAGGTTGGCTTCGTGGCTGGGACGGTAGTGGTGAGGTGTGGTGGTGTGTGAGATGAGGTGTGGTGGAGGGGGGAGGTATAGTCGTGGGGGTAGTGTTAGGTGAGATGCTGAGGTGTGGTGGTGGGATGAGGTAGGGTGAGGTGTGGTGGTGGTGGGTGGGGTGAGGTGTGGTGATGGGGTGGTGTGAGGTGAGGTGTGGTGGTGGTGTGAGATGAGGTGTGGTGGAGGGGGGGAGGTGTAGTGGTGGTGGTAGTGTTAGGTGAGGTGTGGTGGTGGTGTGAGATGAGGTGTGGTGGAGGGGGGGAGGTGTAGTGGTGGTGGTAGTGTTAGGTGAGGTGTGGTGGTAGGGGGGAGGTGAGGTGTGGTGGTGGTGGGAGGTGTGGTGGTGGGATGAGGTAGGGTGAGGTGTGGTGGTGGTGGGGTGAGATGGTGAGGCAGGGTGAGGTGGGATAGGGAGGTGTGATGACGGTGTGAGGTGGGGGGTGAGGTGGTGGTGTGAGATGGGGTTAAGCATGATGAGGTCCGACATGGTGAGGTGTGGTGGTGTGGTCAGGTGGTATGAGGTGTTGTGAGGTGTGGTGGTGTGGTCAGGTGAGGTGGTGTAATGATGAGTTGGGGTGAGGTGGGGTGAGGTGTGTTGAGGTGGGGTGAGGAGATGGTGTGGTGAGGTAAGGTGTGGCATGGTATGGTGAGATGATTGTTAATGAGAAATGTAAAAGGGTTCGCAGACCTTATTCAATGCCGTGACAGGTCTATCAGGTAAAACATTAAAATTCCTGAAGATATTTCATGCGACTCATTTAACCATTTCTTTTCTCGACGTAATCGATGAAATGGTATAGAAAAAAAGAGATTCCGATCAATTTCTTCTGAGAATGTTGAAATCTGCGGAAATTGCGTGAGTTCGTGTTTTGGGAACGTGATTGCTGCTCGAGTTTACGAGGGATGGCTCAGTACACATGTACTCAGAAATAACCTCACATTGTGAAATATCTATTGCTGTTTATTATCCTACCCCTAATATAAAATCACATAGGCTTAACATTGAGTTTCCGTATGCCACGCTGACTGGCATACACAGTTTTATATGCCACCACTGGCATACAGAATTGTTATCACGTAATATTCCAAAATCGAGGAGACGGGTTAGAATAAAATCAAAACCTGATTCGTTTTAATCTTGGCCACCGCATTCCACATCTGGAATTTTGACTTTGGACTTCACTCGGCTTTGCCTCATGAAGTCACTATGCCAAACTCCAGTCGTGGCATACAGTGGCCAAGATTAAAACTCATCCAGTTTTATGATATCATCGTCAATTAATATCTGATTCTGTGAATTATCGTCAATGAATATCTATCTCTGTTTATATTTGTCAATCAATATCTATCTCTGTTTATTTTTGTCAATCAATATCTATTTCTGTTTATTATTGTCAGTTAATATCTATTTCTCTTTAGTATCGCCAATACGGTACTCTTAGTCGTACAGCTCAATTAACAGACATTTCACTTGGGAATAATACCGATGGAATTTTCAGGATAAAAACTTTGAGCTTCAACGATGAAGTCAAAGGGTTTCGATTCTGTCGGTCATTGATTAAGCCTACCGAAAATAGGATCCTAGTATAAATAACAACTCCAGTATAAATAAAAAATCTATCTTGACCAAAATTATCAGTGACCCTTTCAAATGCTGATCACTGATCTTGCGTTGGTTTTCCCAAATAATCGGTCGGAGTTTCCCGACTGCAGATCGATCAGGGGTCACCGTCATATGGAAACGAGTCTAAAGGTGAGACCGGAAAGGCAGTCTAGGTCAGACAAACGACACAAACACCTCCCAATTATCGCTCAGCGGCCATTGTTAATCACCACCGCTGGTTCCCATACCCCGCCAGTGGTTTTTAGTGAAACACGACCAGGACCAGCGAAATGGAGCCGTTGTTTGTGAGTTCTAAACGTTGATAGTTCTTTTCTATTTTCTCTATATCTTGTATTTTTTGTTTTAACCAGTGGCTTCGTTTCAAAGAATTGTGCCTGAAACCACTCTGCTGATAATAAGTACATTATGTATTATTCACTTAAAATCAATTAGGTGTCTCTGGCCCTTGTTGTGCGTATGACACTCTACAATGGTCTATTTCTGAACCGAATCTTATCAAACCGCCAGTCAATAATAATGTATAATTTTCATGAGTAGCCACTTTCGGGGATTTAGCTTTATTGAACCGACTCATATATACACACATCCTGTCAGTACTGTCATTTTCCTGACCTTTTTCTTTTATAGCTGCTATTCCAATTGCTTTCTAGCCATGAAAGTAACAACATGAATATAAAACACACCAAACATACTCCACTCTATGAGAATAACTGTACATGTCCACTTTAAGATACTCATACAAAATATCCCTTTTGACAACTATTATGTATACAACAGCATTCGTGGCCAATGAGAAGAAACCATGTTTCTAGATAGAATTGATGAAAGTCTGCTTTGTAGAAGACAGCTCTATTGCTTCCTTTCTTTGCTGCAATAAAAAAATAATATGAATTCCCATGTTGACAATACCAATACCAACGAGCACTGGCTTTTGAACATGTAAATCATGAAGGATATTTTGTCGGGGGGACTTGAGAAAGGTGAGGGGCTTTCGAGCCGACTCAACTGGGATTTCTTTATCACCCCAGTTCCGTTATCTAAGATTAATACCTGTTGGGTCTTCACACTCGCCCGACAGCCCGCTGGCGAGTGAAATCATCCACAGGTCTGATAAATGGCTGCTTTTCACTGGCCCCCACGGGGGTGGAGTGGCAGTTGGGCGAGTAATACATGCGAGCGGAGCAGTGCGCCCGGCAGGAGGGTAACGAGCGCTGCAGTGCCTTCTCGTGACTTGGAGTCGTTTCTCGGCGCGGCTGGATGTGAAAGACCTGTCAGATTTCCATCGCTTCAGACCCGCCCACCCACGACATAGCCTCGTTTTGAGAGGGGAATGATGACAGGGGGCGCTACAAGCACAATGATACACTGCCACGCACATCGATTCGGTACAGCGGGCAATCAGAGGGCCATCCCCCCGCAAAACCAGGCACAGGTTAGTGGTGCCATCCCCCCGCAAAACCAGGCACAGGTTAGTGGTGCCATCCCCCCGCAAGACCAGGCACAAGTTACTGTTGCCACCCCCCCGCAAAACTAGGCACAAGTTACTGGTGCCATCCCCCCGCAAAACTGGCACAAGTTAGTGGGACCATCCCCCCGCAAAACCAGGCACAAGTTAGTGGGGCCATCCCCCCGCAAAACCAGGCACAAGTTAGTGGGGCCATCCCCCCGCAAAACCAGGCACAAGTTAGTGGGGCCATCCCCCCGCAAAACCAGGCACAAGTTAGTGGTGCCATCCCCCCGCAAAACCAGGCACAAGTTACTGGTGCCATCCCCCCGTAAAACCAGGCACAAGTTAGTGGGGCCATCCCCACAAAACCAGGCACAAGTTACTGGTGCCATCCCCCCCGCAAAACCAGGCACAAGTTACTGGTGCCATCCCCCCGCAAAACCAGGCACAAGTTACTGGTGCCATCCCCCCGCAAAACCAGGCACAAGTTACTGGTGCCATCCACCCGCAAAACCAGGCACAAGTCAGTGGGGCCATCCCCCCGCAAAACCAGACACAAGTTACTGTTGCCACCCCCCCGCAAAACTAGGCACAAGTTAGTGGTGCCATCCACCCACAAAACTAGGCACAAGTCAGTGGTGCCATCCCCCCTGCAAAACCAGGCACAAGTTAGTGGTGCCATCCACCCGCAAAACTAGGCACAAGTCAGTCGGGCCATCCCCCGCAAAACCAGGCAAAAGTTAGTGGTGCTATCCCCCCGCAAAACCAGGCACAAGTTACTGGTGCCATCCCCCCGCAAAACCAGGCACAAGTTAGTGGTGCCATCCCCCTGCAAAACCAGGCACAAGTTAGTGGTGCCATCCCACCGCAAAACCAGGCACAAGTTAGTGGGGCCATCCACCAGCAAAACTAGGCACAAGTCAGTGGTGCCATCCCCCCGCAAAACTAGGCACAAGTTAGTGGTGCCATCCACCCGCAAAACTAGGCACAAGTTACTGGTGCCATCCCCCGCAAAACCAGGCGCAAGTTAGTGGTGCTATCCACCCGCGAAACTAGGTACAAGTTAGTGGTGCCATCCACCCGCAAAACCATGTACAAGTTATTAGTACCATCCTCATGCAATACCAGGCAGAGGTTGGCAGTTTACATTGCTGTCAGTGAGTGACTAGCTTGTTCGCATTGCCGTCATTGACTGTTGGGCGAGAAGGAAGGCCCACATACAGTGACCATATTTTTTCACATTGTTGTTAATGAATTGTAGGCCTACATACAATATGACCGTCTTGTTCACACTGCAGTGACTGTTGTAGGCTCATATATGGTATGACCAGCTCCTTTACATTAATGTTAATTACTGCTGTAGGCCTACATACAGTATGACCGGCTTGTTCACACTACAGTGACTGTTGTAGGCTCATAATTGTATGACCAGCTCGTTTACATTAATGTTAATTACCGCAGTAGGCCTACATACAGTATGACCGGCTTGTTCACATTGCTGTCTATGACTGTTGTCGGCCTACATACAGTGTGCTGGGTTACACTGCTATCCGCTTGTTGCTGACTGCAGTTAGCTCGCTAGCAGGCTGCACCGCTCGTCTGTGGTGCGCACACTGGGCCGCTGGCGCGCACTGGGAGCTGCTCCCCGTGTCTGCGTTGGCCGCGCGGAGAGAGCGCATCGATTGTGTACCGAGAACAAGTCGGCAGGCAGTACAGTGACACTCCGCCCACTGCTGCTCCTGCCCCAGACACAGACTCCACTCTCCCAGCACAGCCAGTGTGCTATCCGTGGACTCTGTTTGGAGCGCGTCCTCCCACCCCGTTCACTCATACCTTGTATTGGTCCATTCACAGCCAGAAAGTGAATGGAGGTGAATTAAGCTAGATGGCAGACTCTGTATGGAGAGGCAGGCCAATCCTCGCAGGCTGTTTTTGGAGATAGAGGTCGCTCTTCAAGCAGATATGTCCTCGGGCATTCAATCAGACCTATCTGTATTGCGGTGCTCCGATTGGAAGCCCGCCGAGAGATAGATCGCTCTCGAAGCAGATTCTGGCTGGCAATCGCCAATAGCAGCGTGTTCAGTAAACGACAAGGATGGTGCTGGGAGAGTGGTTGGAGGACATATGAGATCCCTCTTGAACCAGATCGCAGAGAAGTATGGGCGGAGAGTTGGCGAGAAGGGAGCCCTGCAGGGGGAGGATGTGGGGGGAGAGTGAGGCACGCAACACTGCAGCGAACGGTACGTCTATGGGGTGCCAGCTGCAAATAGACATTATTCCTCTAGTCCTAAAGTGAGACTGGCTTTATAGATACCGCGGCCGATTTGGCCAAAATTCACGTAGTAACGTATCCTTTAGCATTGGAGGATTGGCTTTGGGTGCTTAATTCATTCATAATATCTGCTTAGATTATCCCCAGTGGATATTAAGCTATTGCATCATAATCTATGGTATTCCAGCTCCAATTTGGTGGTTTAAACATGCATATTGACCCAGTCATACCTCAGATATGGTAGAGATAACACAGGAATACCACATAGAGCTGTACACATCAGTCGTTGTGGGCATCATATACCCATCTTTATCTATGAAAAAACCCACAGAGAGAACAGTCCACTTTTCCATGGAAATCCCTGTTTTAATTTTCACTATATGAAATTGTGTGAAAATAAACATAATATTGCATGTGAGTGGGTCTCATACATTGCAACCAAACGTTGATTTGAACCCCCACACAGACACAAACATATTTTCCACGTTTTCTGTCTCCCTGAGGCAGCAGATTCCACATTAAAAACTGGCGACGCTAACTGGCATCGCTGCGTTCTACCAAGATATACTGCCATTCTCAACGAAGGACGAACTTATATTTCCTGCCTGCCGCTCAAAATCCATTTAAACAAATACAGCATATTATATCAATGAATGAATTACATACCTCCACCTTTAATATACAGGTCTAGATTTTCAAATGGTTGATGGTATGCATTATTTCCATTGATAATCACAATCCGGTTTACACACAGAGTTGGCCTTTTGCTATTATCAAGACCGATAAAGTACATACATAAATGCACTTAATTCATCTCGTAGATTCTATTGCTACCCCTGTGGTGTAAAAGCAGTGAGGAAAAACTGACCCTTGAGGAAGTCTGTAAAGGACCTGTAATGAATCACTGAACGTAAAACCAGTCAATAAAACAAACAAAACCTACTCAGTCGATCACCATCCTTGTGGTGTAAAAGCAGCGAGAAAAGCTGAACCATGAGCAGGTCTAGAAATGACTTGTAATGGTTGATTGGACATAATATAAATTTAAAAAATAATGTTTGCCGTTTACTGGCAGACGGCATCCCATAATGACGGGTGCCGCCCGCCGTTGCCCGCCGCCCGCCGCCCGTTGCCGTGCTATTTGTTGCCCGTGATCAATAACCAAGCATCATGCGGCCACCGGGGACTGGCACCCCGTCTCCTTTCTTAATTCACCCCAGTATTCTCTAGCTTTATTTTTAACATGTTTATTTATGTCCTGATAGTGGCCATTGATCGTAGCCGGCCGCTGCTCCAGTGGTGCGTGAGTGCGGGGGTGGATGGGTGGGGATGGGGGGACTCCGATTAGAGGTTGGTTGGATGTATGGGGCACGGGCGGGGGGTGGGAGGGAGTTAAATAAGACGCCGGGTGGTGGGGGCGGGGGTCCCCCCGGACGCACACGGCCGGGGTACCGGTACCGGGGTCGCTATTCGTATTCCGCCCGCGATGTGGACATGATTTGAACCGTTTATGGCAGTCGGGGAAATCATCGGTTTGATTGCTGTTGGCGTCGGTTCGTAGCCACAGTGACGCTGATGTTCAGATTAATTTTAAGTTTTGCAAATTGTTTCTGTTTTTCCTTCAGAGAATTACAATATATTGCATTTTTATGAATGTCTAGGCTAATTTTTATGTTGTCTAGGCTAATTTGACTAAACTAGACTGTACCAAGGCAAAATGATAGGGGATCTACTACCTCTGGATGTCCAGAAGTCCCAATCCCGAACTCACTTTAAGTGTATGATCAAATCTTACCTTGACGTAAGTCTTCTTCTTTTTTTTTCTTTTCTTTTTTTATTCTTTATTGTTTACTCTCGCCTTATGGATCTAAGAGCCCATCTGCCACCACACCAGACCTCCAAATTGTATTGTCCAATGTATTGTCTACAGTTCTTTGTCCTATATGTCACACTTGTTGTTATTGGCTACATTCAGATATGCCCAAATCGGGTGAACTGTACGTCTTTACTTTAATTGAAAAAAACAACAACAAAAAAACAATAATTGAAAAGAGTCTCCTTTATGATTTTATAAATCTCACATGCAGGCAATACAGGACTCACTGGTATGATGTCGGAACAAACATGTCCATGGCATTGCACGACATGCACTATGATATCACGGACAACACATTCCCACGGTGCCGACACAATGTCACATACCTGATAAAGGCTGTACGGCACAAGTAAACTGGTCCTTCATATCTGAGTAGGAGTAGGGGTAGGGGTTAGCTCAGTGGTTAAAAGGAATGGACTTGTAACTCCAAGGTTGTGGGACTCTGTGGGTTCGAGTCCCACTGCAGCCACTTTTCTTGCCCGGCAGTGATATGCAGGGGTGGTGTGTAGCCACCTTAAACCTTCATCCCCAGGGGTGGTAGACTTAGTGCAATATCAAAGGCCAATCCTTCTCAAGTCATGTCTATACAACATCAACTAAAAACAGAAAACATCCTTCACTGTCAAACATGCGATATACCTCTGGTTATTATAAAACATATATCCATTTTGACTGTCAGAGTACAAGAGAGGAAAAAACACTTGAAAACATACGGCAGCTTACTTTTTTTCTTTAGTTCTTTGATTCTCAGTTTTTCAAAGTTTTTCATATCATGATTGTTTCTCACAAAAGCCGAAATGCTATGTGAAACCAGTGTTGAAGCACAGTCTTGTGTTATGAAGAGTGTAGTGAGTAGTATATGAAATGTGTCTCTGCGTGTGGCAACGTGTGCAATAACAGCACTAGTCAACACTATGATACTACACGGGAAAACACGCCAGCCGCACTGAGTAGTGGGGGGAGAGTGGAGAATATTCCGTGCGCGTGCGCATAGACTGTTCCCGCGAGATTACGTTAGTGAGCGTTTCCGGGAAGCCGGTACCACAATCCTGACGTAAAAAAGGGGCGGATGTATGCGACATGCCCAGGCCCGCTCTGCCCACTTCGCCCCTCCCCTACCCTCACAATCACACCCACACGGGGATGCCACACGTTAGGGGAAGATCATGGGCAATTTTCAAATTCGGTTAATTGTCAGTAACTTTGTCAGAGAAAATTCGAATTTTGACAAAAAGAGTCATTCAAAATTGACTCTTGTCAGGGAAAGCTAGATTTTTTATATCGAGGCATTAAGAATAGGCTACCACCAACACCCTTGAAATATGTGTACATCTAAGGAAGGAAAATATTCCAGATGTTTCAAATGGGAGGGCCTAGTTTGAGCCAAGGTCATCACCTTGCCATAGAACTGGTACAGAGAGCTTTATGGTATTGCGTTTTGAATGTCTGGCCTGATAATCACAAAATGAATTGATGGAAAATGTGGCTGTAAGGTCGTTTGCTTTAGAGATTTCCTCGGTTGTCAGCAAAAAAAAAAGAATTTCATATGGAAAAGACAGGAAACTGTCAGGGAAATTTGATATCCCATGTTCGTGGCACCTTTAGTGAATGCCGAATCAAGATGATAAGACCGGGGTAAATATATGTTCATTTCCTCAAACCGCACCTTGGAAGACTGGGTGTATGAGCGTAATACGTCTATAATACCTCTTCATACATCCATTTCCTCCAAAGAAACCAAACCAATAAACGACCACCTTGTGGTGTAAAGCCAGTGAGAAAAGCTGAACGTTGAGGAAAAGCCCGCACAGGTTCTTATGTCCTCAGCCAGAAACCAATCTGCTCTCCAGTTTTTAGCGGATACAATGCTTTGTGACTCCCCCTCCAACACCCACCCAAAAACACAACGAGAAATATCGATATTCATTCCACGGCAGTCCACTAACGCCTCCCAGTTTTAGACCCTCCCTCCAACACCTTCTGATCGATAATGTGAGGGAGGGGGCCGAGTGAAAAATGTGAATCTGGCACAGCAACAATTGACCGACTAGATTGAACTGTACGCGATACAAGATAAACTGACGGGGGTAAAAACAGTATCGATGTCTCACTCGGTGATGAAGGAGGGTGAAGTAAACAGCCGGGCAGCACCTGTTAGGGGGTGGAGGTGTACCCCTCTCCTAAGATCTCACGCTCTCTAAGTGGTATTCTGTACTCTCACTACACTCTATGGGAAAATAATTCTTAACGAACTAGGCTTAGAGCCTTGAGAATCCACTGGCCTGCCTCCCGTGCTAAAGACGTACAACAATGCAACCCAAAGATTCCTATCATCTCACTGATGCCACCTAGCGGGAATACTGTGTGCCAGTGGATTCTCACGGTTCTAAGCCTAGTTCGTTAAGAATTCTTCTCCCATAGAGCGTAGTGAGAACCTTGTAGAGAATACCACTTAGAGAGTGAGGTCTTATGAGAGGGGTGGGAAGTGGGGGTCGGCTGTCGTGTGGGTGTACGTACGGTGATGCAGATAAAAGGTAGGCCGGATAGATGAAGTCAGCCCCACTACACGGAACTCGGCGTAATTTCCGCTGCCACTCCAAGCCTGACCAGTAGGAAAGGGAGTGGGAGAGTTTGTTTCTTGAATAATAATATTTAAAAAAAGATAGCGGGGGAAGTTATAGTCTGTCTATTGTACGATGGCAGGAATAGAGTGTGTCTGCTGTTAGGTGGTGTGGACAGTTAGCAAAGGCTAGTCCTCCTCACACCATGTCTACGTGTAGGTCAAGTATTCACCCCTGATCTCCATTCATGGGTGAACAGCTGTTATATGTAAATAGGCGAGGCACTTGGCAGTTAGGGAACCAGCGAGGAAGACTGAACAAAATGGCTGGACTTGAGAACCAGCCAAGCTCCAATGAAAAACTACTTCTAAATAAACAGTTATAACACAAGAGATAGTTGTTTTGAAGGTTGGCAAAGACAAATGGGTATTATATTTATGGATTCGATTTTTTTCTCCATATATGTCAGAGTGTGTGCAGTATGAAATGACGACCCCGGTGGAGGGCTCTATGGCAGAGGAACCCGGCCTTGTACAGGGCCGGGTACACTGGCTAGATGTGAGTCTGCTTATGGGGCTCTACATGGTGTGGTGTGGTTTCCAGCCACCTTTCTCCTTCATCCCTAACAGCGGTAGGGTTACTGCTCTATCTAATGCCAATCCTTCTCACACCATGTCTATGTGGTATGATAAGTAAAATGATTCTCACCTGGTAGGTGATCCTTCTCATACCATGTCTATGTGGTGTGGGAAGTAAAAGAACTCTCACCTCGGTAAATGTGTAGGGGTGAGATTTCTACCTGAATTCATCACATAGATTCGATCACCACCCTAGTGGTGTAAAAGAACCTTGAGGAAGTCTGGAAAGGACCTATAATGGTTGACTGGACGTAAAATCAAACCAAACAAACAAACAAAAACCTGGTAGGTGTGTAGGGTTAAGGTTTCTACCTGAATTCATTACATAGATTCGCTCACCACCCTTATGGTGTAAAAGAACCTTGAGAATGAACGGAAAGGTCCCGTAATGGTTGACTGGACGTCAAATTAACCACCAGTCAAACAAAGAGTGGTGTGTCTCTGGCTATTTAAGGCAGCAGTAATTGGTCATACTGTAATTAGATGAGTCTAGGCCTGGTTGTGACGCACACCCTGTTGTTTCATCATGCACTGCTCACAAGAAGAGTTGTTACAAAAAACAGGTAAACACTTCTTGTATTACCGTCTTCTTCATAGCCTGAAGAGAGAAAAACATGTTACATTACTGCAAATGACAGCACTTACCTGTCAGATTGCCCGTATTACGTTTTTAGTCAGTGAAAAAAATAAGGTTAACTTGTTGGTAAAAGACTGTAAAAAGGAAGATGGATTCAGTGTCCTGATGGGGATGATTGCCAAGCTCACTAGTGATTACCATCTTCATTAGCAACAGAGATGGCAGAGTTCCACTTTTCTTTGGAAACCCTCATTTTCAATTCCAGTATATAAAACTATTTTCTTTAAACGTGGCTAAGGGGTGTGTAAAAAAAAACAAAAAAAACCCAAAAAAACAATTTTTCTTGTGTAAAACAAAGATAGTATAAATTCAGCCTCACTGAGACAAATTAACAGTGGTTCAAACCTCCACCCACACCCGCAGCCCTATTTCATGGCAAACACTGGTGTGCTTTCCATATTTTCTCACTCCCTCTGAGCCAATAAATGATACATGAGAAAAAAATCCGCTTTTTTTTTCATGACCCCAATTGAAATCCCTGTACCAAACTTGTCCCTAGTAGTGAACATCTGGGGTGAGAGAGGGATTTAAGCTAAAGTTCATTGTGAGGCTCATGTGGGAACGAGAACAGTGAAATGTCCGGTTAGTAGGAAGTGGGCCTCCGGTACCCACCAGTTCTCGCTAACTGACCTTTCCCCATTACAACAGCTCGACGTGCACCAGCTTACAAGTTCCGCTGGTTGCCCGCATGCCACTACCTTAAGCTAAAATAAAGCGGGCGACGTTTTTAATCCAGAGACAATGTTGCTTTTGTCTTCTCTCCCACCTTATTTCTGACAATACCAGGAAAACGTCACAAAATGGCGGCAGACGCTGCAGGCGGTCGAGCCTCTTAATCAATCTGAATGAATTGTTCTCCGCGAGGGACCCCGGGAAAAATCCCCGAACGCCGTTATTACCAGCGCGTTGCTAGGCAACAGAGACGCGGCTTTGTCTGGTCATCTCGGGAGACGCTGTGCCGTCATCCGGGCCCTCCGCAGGGCCGCGCGCAGCTCTGACGTCATCAGTGGTTGTATTCCGTTCTCTGATAGGACAATAACAGGAAGTTGTCTGTCGGGATGAATGTTATTCTCTGATCTGTCTTCTGTGAAGGAGGTTAAGAATCTCAAAGGGGTGGGAGTAAATAGTCTGTTTACTTGTTCTTACACAACGTCCGAAACAGAGAATTGTAGAGTTAGCTCAGTGGTCAAGCATTGAACTAACAATCACAAGGTTGTGGGTTCGTGTCTCATTGCATCCGCCTTTCCCTTTCATCCCCAGCAGTGGTAGATCTACTGTTATATCAAGAGCCAGCCCTTTTCATACCACGTCTATGTGGTGTGGTGTACAGCCACCTTTCTTCTTCATCCCCAGCAGTGATAGACTTACTGCTACATAAAAGGCTAGTCCTTCTCCTACCAAGTCTATGTGGTGTGGGAATTGAAGGAACTCTCAACTTGGTAAATGTGTTGGGGTGAGATTTCTATCTGAATTCATCTCACAAGATTTGATCACCATCGCTGTTGTGTAAAACTATCGAGGAAAGGTGAACCTTGCTGTAGCGCCTTTATACCCTCCCCGTTCTCTGGGACAGCAAACCAAACAAACCCTTTGATATACTTGGATTCAAGATGGCGTTGGCTTGAACCTAACCTTGGATATCTGTATATATATGCAGGAAAACTGAATTCAAGATGGTGTCGGCTTGAACCTAACCTTGGATATCTGAATATATATATATGCATGAAAACTGAATTCAAGATGGCGTCAGCTTGAACCTAACCTTGGATATCTGAATACATGTATATATATGCATGAAAACTGAATTCAAGACAGCGTAGGCTTGAACCTAACCTTGGATATCTGTATATATATGCATGAAAACTGAATTCAAGATGGCGTCAGCTTGAACCTAACCTTGGATATCTGTACATATATATGCATGAAAACTGAATTCAAGATGGCGTCGGCTTGAACCTAACCTTGGATATCTGTATATATATATATATATATATATATATATATATATATATATATATATATATATATATATATATATATATATATATATAATATATGGATGAAAACTGAATTCAAGATGGCGTCAGCTTGAACCTCACCTTGGATGGGTAACATGTATATGTCATGTCGGCATGCACGCCCGTCTCGCCGGGAACGAGCTTTAGGAGGCCGGGTGGCGCCCTCTGTGAGGCTTTCCTGTAGCAGACGCGGGGTGGTCACGTGACGAGGGGTAAGTGATGGCCGCCGGGCGGGCTTGTCGCTGCTGCTCAGTGCTCTGTGTGTCTGTGAGTGTGCACGGTGGTGGGTGGGGGGCGGCGCTCTGATAATACATACTTGACGGCCCGCAGCAGGCAATAGACGAGTTATGAGCAGGCTGCAGCTCGGACCCGCTCTATAATTCATACGGGAAACGGGAATACATATCCTGTTATGACGAGTGGGAACGACCGCCCTGCAGCTGCACCTTCTCATGCTGAGATATGAACGGCAGGAGAGAGAAAAAACGTCACTCAAGGCATGCCGGCATTCCTGTTATTTCCGCTGTTTTATGTGTGCTAAACACCATCATGAACGTAGATAATGAGGAGTGGAGGGTTAACAGGGTTAAGAAATGGTCTTATTTCCACCTGACCCACTAGCATCTCTCCGTGCAGTACTTCTAATCTACGACCAATATAGAAAAATACCATTTTGCGGTATCAACGAGGAAATATCAGGGTCGCTCTCAAAACTTGACAAGGGAGAACCCTCCCCCCCACCACCCACCCAACCCCACCCTCCCCGCCTTGCACGACAATAGGTGACCCCCGCAATCATCCCACATGTGGATACATCGGCTGTGAAATTTTTGTAGTGGGGTCGGAGGTAGATCTAAAACCGAGGATTGACGTCAAAGGTAATTCTTGACACAGGATGTAAGTCAGAGGTTAATTTGAGCACAGTATTGAAGTCAAAGGTGAAGTGAATATGCCATCACAGGGTTCAGCTCACAGGAGACTCGCCCTTTGAACATTCTCTAAAGGTTGCACAATAGAGACTCAGCACTCAGCGGCCTACTCACTGTATTCATTACCCACCCATCAATACGGAGTCCCCATACTTAGCCCATTGAGCTTCCAGATCGCTACTAAGTAGAATACGGAAAGCCGTATTCTCCTAGGAAAATACGACTTTTTCGGCCACCTGACGGGCATTACAGGAACTATTGATATAAACAATGCACAGCACTTGCGTCGAATTTCTAATTATTTATATTTTTTTCCTAATAATTAGTCGAAAGGTACGTAATAAATACAACATTACCATGATTTCGATCTGTGTGGCAGTATTCTCCTTGTAGCTGACGCTACGCAATACTCCTCGCTATCGCTCGGAGTTTTACTTCACGTCAACTACGCGGAGAATACAGCCACTCAGATCGAAATCATGGTAATATTGTGTATATATATATATATATATATATATATATATGCCATCTGGGAACCAGCTCAACACGACAAACGCGCATGCGCAGTTCCTCCGAGCCGTGGCAACACGTGTTACTAAAAATAGCTGTCTTCAGAATCCTCACTGCCAGCTGATTTCCAGTAGAAGGGATCTGTCTGCAGAGATGGTGATGGTGAGAAGAGGGAGATGTGTTTATTGCCAAATATCAGACTCAATGACTTGGAAGTTTTCTTTTATCACAATTGAGCAACAGCTGAATGTAAAAAACAGCTCCTCAAAAGAATTCATGATTTTTATCCCTGTATAACACATGAGTGATGTAGGTGAGCAGGTTAGTAGGCGGATGGGCGGGGCAGGCTGGCGGAGCAAGGCGGGGCGGGGCGGGGCAGGCGGAGTAAGGCAGGCTGGGGCATGCAGGGGGAGCAAGGCAGGGTGGGGCAGGGAAGGGCGGAGCAAGGCAGGCAGGTGGAGCAAGGCAGGGCAGGGCAGGCAGGCAGAGTAAGGCAGGGAGGGGCAGGCGGGCGGAGTAAGGCAGGGCGGGGCGGGCAGGTGGAGCAAGGCAGGGCGGGGCAGGGAAGGGCGGAGCAAGGCAGGGTGGGCAGGCAGATTGAGCAAGGCAGGGCGGGCAGGCAGGTGGAGTAAGGCAGGGCAGGCAGGCAGGCAGAGTAAGGCAGGGAGGGGCGGGCAGGTGGAGCAAGGCAGGGCGGCGCAGGGAAGGGCGGAGCAAGGCAGGGCGGGATGGGCAGGGCGGAGCAAGGCAGGGCGGAATGGGCAGGGCTGGGCAGGGTAGGGCGGGGAGGGGCGGAGCAAGGCAGGGCGGGGCGGGTTTGTGGGCGGGGCTGACGGGCGCGGTGGGCGGGGCTTGCTTACCGCACGGACCACGGACGGCACACGGGTCGGGCATTGATTGACATCAGCATAATGATCCTAGGCCGCCTTCTGCTCACGTAGAGCTCAGTCCGTTCACCACCAGCCACGGGGGTAAACACGGCCAGTCGCCATGAGCAGCTCACGTAAACTCGGCCCGGAGAGTGTGCTTACACACCTGCTCTCCGGGCAGGCTTCTAGACTCTTCTGACCCGGGTAATACTGCTCACTTTAACCCAGACTTTGTCCGCTCTATACTGAAATTAAGAAGTGTCTTAAGTAAATGTCTCATCAGTAAAAAGTAAGAAAAAAAATCTAAAAGTCTTGCGAATTCTTCAGATAAATTTCGATCAAGTTAACAAATTACATTTTGAAGCTGATTTATATCTGCGCCTGGAAGCTGACTGTCATATTTCAAAAGAAGAAGAGAAATCACATTTTAAAGGATTGTTGGCAAGTTTTTGATGAGTCATCCAGTCTGTATACAGCGATTTTTGAATAAAAGTCACATCAAATGTATACAGACGTTTCAGTAGAGTTTCAATCGTTTGCCTACAGCATGGCCAGGTATTCAGCTTCTTTTAAACCAATATAGAAACTTTGCATTACTAAAGCAGATTTTATCAATAAAGCAATCATTCTTACCGAAATATTCCAGAAATGTGTATGTGTCCCCTTAAAATATCCACAGATCCACATAGACTGTGGGTTGTAGAGCCTCAGTTAAGACCATCTCTGTTTAACCTAAAGTTTTGGCTAGTAGTTTGAGAATGTATTGGGCGTTAAACTACCCACACAAACAGACGTCGCACTGAATATGTCCAGCCATATGATTGGCTAAAATGAGGTAAACTTAGGTTGGCTGGTAACCTTTCCACCTTTTTGCCCTACTCCAACTTGAGGCCCTGTACATAACATAGCAGAGAGTGATAAGTAATGATTTTGCTTGCTCTCATGTAGGAGGAATTCAATAGGTGCTATGTATACAATAGACCCCCATTAGTGGGCTTAAGTGGTCTGTGCTGGTACGCTAAACACAAACACAAACTGCAGGTTCCATTCTAGGCCAAGTAACCCGAGTACCGCACTTACTGGGGTAACTACTTACGCAGTTAGAGGGTTGGAAGGGGGGGGGGGGGTAACAATTTTTGACTTTTTTTCATACATCCCTTTTTTTTTATCTATTGCTTACAAAATTGAAGGGATATGTGGGAGTGAACATTTTCTGAACTTTTGCGAACGATTGTCAAAACATGAAAATAGTGAAAAATAAAGAGGAACTGCCTGCTTATATATGCACAGATATGATACTATTTCTGTTGACCGTGCAACTTTAGAATACGAATTTCTGTAATACTTTGAGAAAATAAATTGAGATAAACAATAGCAATGCCTATCAGGGTTTAAATGGTATGCTGGGTATTAGGGAGTTGGTACATTAGCTGTAGAATCAGCAGGCTGTTAGCACAGTAAACAGCAAGGTTTGACTGCAGTGTCAGTCTCACATCAGACATGTAGAGAGCCGTGTAAGGTGAATCTGTGGGCGTGTCAGCTCCGCCGCCTCAATTAGACTCCGGACTGGACATTGAGCAGCCGTGTGGGCGCATTCCCGGCAGGGGGAGCTACCAGCGAGCAGGTCCCAGCAGACCGAGCGACTCACGCGGCCTGCAGCGGTCTCTAGCACAGCCACAGACATGGCAGCTTTCCATATCCTATGGACATCCAGTTTTCATTTTCAGTATATAGCATTATTTTTCCTTGTGCAAAACAAAGATGATATTAAGTGAGCACCGGCTATACGCAATTTACTCATTACTCTTGTCAGGGAAAACGTGGATTTCCATATCCAACTTAACCACTCTTGGAAAATATTCCAGAACTTCGAATACCATAGGTATTGGTATGAGACATTTCATCACTTTGGCCACAGAAGCTTTGACAGTGGCCTATGGGTTTTTTATGAAGCCCTGATTATGGTCCATGGGTGGTTTATGAAGCTCTTACGCTTTCAGTTTCTCTGACTGATGCTGTTGTGTCTGGTTCATGAAGTTCTGACGTTGACCTGAAGGTGGTTCATGAAGCTCTGACGCTGGCCCGTGGGTGGTTCATGAAGCTTTCTGACGCTGGCCCATGTCTGGTTCACGAAGCTCTGTCACTGACCCGTGGGTGGTTCATGAAGCTTTGATGCTGGCCCGTGGGTGGTTCATGAAGCTCTGACGTTGACCCGTGGGTGGTTCATGAAGCTCTGACGCTGGCCCGTGGGTGGTTCATGAAGCTCTGACGTTGACCCGTGGGTGGTTCATGAAGCGCTGACGCTGGCCCGTGGGTGTGGGAACCGCTCCTTATAACTGAGCCCGTGAAATTTCAAAGGATTCCAAAGCGATAGAAATGTCTGCGTGCTCTTTATTGACATTTTCCGGGCTGATATGAACCTTCTTCTAGGTTGCCGGGCGTTTTTTGCCGTGTGAGCGGTCTTTGGGAAGGTAATATCGTGCTGGTCATCTGTCCCGCGTGTCGCTGTGAATGCAGCCTCGGTGTTGTCTAACCAGGTGACTCTCCATACACCTCAGCCTTATTGAATCGTGCCCCAACCCTCAGGGTTTACTCACTTCCACGGCTTACTTTGATTTACAATCTTTCGCATGCGATAAGGCCATCCCTTCAACAGATTTAGAAACCTTATATAGATGAGGCAGATTTTTACTAATAAATCAATTATTCTTGCCAAATATCCCGAAACGTTCATATACCACCTTAATATCCATAAATTCACATAGACAGTGGGTTGTTGAGCCTCCCGCGGGGTCACCTGGGGACGTTAAACCACAAACAAACCTCATTAGAGACCTACTATGTTCAACCTTAACTTTCAGCTGATAGAGAATGTAACTAAATCAGAGATAGGTAGCCAAATCACTTTTATCGTCATAAATGCTTTAAATTTGCTCGGCTTTTCAATTCCCGAGACTTTTAAAGCCTGTGGATCTTTATGACGGGTAAATTTTGTCAGGAAATACAACATTTCAGTTGGTTTATTTCTCAAAGCCGCGCTGTGCTTGTTGAGAGGGGGGAAAAAGACAGAGGAGGAAAATGGCGAATAAAATTGTGAAGTGAGTGCGAGTAATGACAGAAAATGACATGTGAGTGTCCGCTCTGAAGGCGAGCGTAAAAAATACCAATCAGAGAAGATTGATCCAAAGTACCTCAACATGACCACGTGACCTGCAAGACCGGAAGTGGCGAGTAAACGCTGGCGAGGTCCAAGAGGCCCGCCTTTTGAAAGAAATCCTCCATTTGTAAATGACTCTTGAGGGTTCCTTACTCGAATGGTTATTGTCAATGCGAGGGACCTTTCTCAGTGCATTACATCGGTCTTTTTACGTTTTTTCGATCACATAGCAAACATGTCGGCCCTTCCGATTGATGAGAGTTCAAAGGGCTTTGTAAAAATTTTATTTTTCCAAGAGAACCTAATTCTGGGACACGTTATCGGCAGACGACGCGATGACGTCACGGATGGCGCTGGTTGCTGGCTGGTTTTGGCGGGAAGCTGTAATTGACAGCTGGCCGGGTTTTCACGAGGATAAAGCGGCACGGTTTAATCGGGACCTGCTGAGAAGCAGCGCCTTTTTCTCACCGGAGGTCCGCGCACAATGACACCCGTCAATTTCAGCCACGGCTTCCGCCGCCGGCTCATTTTTGTAATGTGTGGCAAGGCTATCATTACCGCGGAAAAATCCGGACAAAACCAGCCCCCCAGCGGATGGGAGTTGGGTTCGACAGCCGGTGTTTGCTTGGCAAGTTAGTGTGGTGACTAGAAAACGTTCAGCTAACTACCAGAACGACAAGAAGTGAAATAAAAGTCGGCAGTAGTTGAGAGATTGTCATTTTCCTGATCTCGGACAAGAGTGTCCTGATACTTCTGAGTAGTAGGAGAAGTAGAATTTTTTATTTACACGTACTTCACCTTATAACGGTCATCTTCCATTACAGCGTTCTCTAGCCCGGGTTGTTACAATGTTTTCTTTGCATATTAATTCAAAATTGATATGGTAATTGATATGAAAATGATAATGCAGTAAATGTAGTTTTAGCTCTTATGTGGTTAGCCCACATATATCATTCAGCTACATGCAGGAATAGCAAATTAACAACCATTCAATATTCAGTGTCTATTCACGATATTCACCAAGCTAATCCTACTAGGTAATGACAGCAATGAGTAATGCATGTGGATGGGATGAAATGAGTTTCATGAATTTAGGATACCCCATTTGACTTGTGTTTAGGGATAATCAGTTAGGAGAATACCCTGTGGTATTTGGATTTCATATGGACTATTTGTGAGGATTTACTCTTTTTAATCAACATAACTTATCTGCTTGAATTTAGAAAATACAGGTTTTATCTAGGAACAAACGTTCTTTGGATATTCCAAATATGTAAAATGAATAGATGTGGTTTGCACGAAATGCCTTTCAACGTTAAAGAATACGTGTCTAGGAAGGTATTGGGCTAACTGTTGCCCCTATCTAAGAAGCCTGATTTACTTTTGACCTAGCGGAAAAATGTCTATTGCTATTACGACCCCCAATCTCTTGTGTACAGCTACAAATGCAGGTAGCACTACCCATACATACTACAGTCATAGGCAGCAATAACTACACACACTACAGACACAGGTAGATATACCCATACACACTATAGTCACAGGTAGCACTACCCATACACACTACAGTCATAGGCAGCAATAACCACACAACCACTACAGACACAAGTAGCTATACCCACACACACAACAGACACATGTAACAATAACGTAATACACTACAGAGACAGGTAGCAATATCCACACACACTACAGACACAGCTAACAATAACCATACACACTACAGACAAAGGTAGCAATACCCACACACACAACAGACACAGGTAGCACCACCCACACACACTACAGACACAGCTAGCAATAACCATACACACTACAGACACAGGTAGATATACCCATACACACTACAGACTACAGACACAAGTAGCTATACCCACACACACTACAGACATAGCTAGCAATAACCATACACACTACAGACACAGGTAGCAATAACCTTACACACTACAGACACAGGTAGCAACACCCATACACACTACAGACACAGGTAGCAATACCCACACACACTACAGACACAGGTAGCAACACCCATACACACTACAGACACAGGTAGCAATAACCATACACACTACAGACACGGGTAGCAATAACCATAAACACTACAGACACAGGTAGCACTACCCACACACACTATAGACACAGGTAGCAATACACACACCCACTACAGACACAGGTAGCAATAACCATACACACGACACACACAGGTAGCAATACACACACCCACTACCTGCTCAGGCGAGAGAGAGACCCGAGTGGCGCACAGAACAAGTAGATTGTAGCAGTCAGACAAAAAAACCTCACCGTGATTGCCGAGAGCTGGCATTCTTAATGAATTACACAAATAGTGCCGAGTCAGCAGAGGAGCAGCAGGACAGGCTAATGGCGACGAGCATTTGGTTGTCAGTGTCGTTGTTGACTTTCTGATTACGAGTCGGTGGGAGCAGCTCGGAGCCGACTCTCCGGCGAGTTGTTAGTGTAATTTGTCGCGGGCGAGCTGCTCTCATTGGGTCCAATACGCCTTCCACTCGGGTAGATTGACGATAGGAGAGGTTCGGGGATATTTTGGGAGGCAGACTAAATAATGTTTCTGTCAATCATGTGGATTTTAAACCCCATGCAAAGATTGAAATGTCCCAAAGAAGTGGGTCGTAGGAAAACAACTGGATCGTTTTAATCAGAAATAGTTTTTTTGGTGAAATAATGAAAAAGTAGGAAAACAGGGGAAACTATTTAATGTGTTCAGTGAAAGATAAAACAGAGCTGAATTAATTCTTTAAATAAAGAAGACAAAAACAACCAAACACGCATGCGATGAGGCAGCCAACCAGAATCAAAATAAAACCAGACAAAATGAAAAGTTGGGTATTTTTGTGAAATATTCTCCTATCCGAAAGCAGGACTTCAGAATCATGGATAAAATAAATACTGTAGAAGAAGATAATAGGGATGGTAATGAAGTTCATCCTTGTATGAATACCGCGGCTGCTGAAAATAGTGGCACTGACAAGCTTCGTCCTTGTATACATATCTTAGATGATAATGATACTTGTAAGGGTTTTTCTTGTGTAAATACAATCATGATGATAATAATGATGTATACCCTTGATGGTCATAATAATGACAATATGAATGACAATCTTTTTTGTATAAATACTATGAATGGTAATAATACGGACGTTGATTTAGATTATCTTTGTATAAATACAGTAGATGGTAATAATAAAGACGCTGACGTGGTTCATCTTTGTATAAATACTGTGGATGGTAATGGTAATGATACTTATGGTGGTTATCTTTGTATAGATACCATGGATGGTAATGATAATGATATTTACAGGGGTTATCTTTGTATAATTACCATGGACGGAGTTTATCTATAAATACTGTGGATGGTAATAATAATGATACTTACGGAGGTTATCTTTGTATAAATACCATGGATGGTAATGATAATGATACTTACAGAGGTGATCTTTGTATAAATACCTTTGAAGGTAATGATACTTACGGAGGTTATCTTTGTATAAATACCGTGGATGGTAATGATAATGATACTTATGGCAGTTATCTTTGTATGAATACCGTGGATGGTAATAATGATACTTATGGGGGTTATCTTTGTATGAATACCGTGGATGGTAATAATAATGATACTTATGGGGGTTAACTTTGTATAGATACCATGGACGGAGTTTATCTTTGTATAAATATCGTGGATGGTAACAATAATGATACTTATGGGGGTTATCTTCGTATGAATACCGTGGATGGTAATGATAACGACACTGATGAGGTTTATCCATTTAAACGGCTTCATTAAGCTGAAGTCCCAGTTATACCCTGCAGAGCCAGCTTCCTTTGTGAAGCACAGGCAAAAAGTTAATTACTTTCCTTCGTCTCATAGCGGTGTACGCCCAGGGGAGGAGTGCAGTAATTGGCGATGACCTAATTGGCAGGGTGATAGATTGGAGCGTATCTCCTACTCTTACCCCCCTCTAGCCACTCGCCAAATGCTTTGATTGCATCTTCCCCGGGAGGTTTGCATTGCTGATTCACACTGAAAGAAGTCACTCCCGGCTTGTAGGTAACATGTACAGGAATGCGCAATTTATCGGCTCGGCCGGCATCTTGGATCCATTTATCTCTGCTTATTGCGACTTCAGGACAAAAATGATCTCCCAGCGGAGGTTTGTAAGGGAAGCCTGTCTGCCTTGAAAGTGAGGGATGGTGAAAGGGTGCTTATTTGTATGTAGGCCCATTGAGTATCTTACTGCCATTCAACATGTAGATTACGGTGTTCTACTGTGGGCTCTACATTGACATTATAACTAGCCTTATCATGTTCAGGTGGAAGTTCATGTTTGCCCAGCAAAAAAGAAAAGAAATGACATTAGTGATTAAATAATCAAGTTGAACATTTGTTTATTCATAGAAAATGACTTCTCTCTTTACCGACAGGATTGAGTAAATTAGTTTGATTTTTTTTATAGCAAATTTTTAAGGCTAATTATGATTGCGAGGATGTTTAACAGTTCATATGCCAGGATGCGCTCTGCCAACTTAAATATTATATAGTCATTACGCATGCCACGAAATCTACATCCGAGTTCTTTTCCAGCGTGTATCCCTGTATATATACAGTAGAGCCCCGCTTCCGGGACACCCCGCTTAAGGGGACAATTTATCTAATAGCCAATGTTTCCTTCGTTTATATAGATATACTTTACTGTATGGCCATCGACAGACTGAAAACCCCGCTTAAGGGCACACCCCGCTCGGAAAGGAGGGTAACCCTTAAGCGGGGTTTTACTGTACATAAATATGTAATATAGGGGGGTGCTTAGATTACGATAGCATCACATCAAAAGCACGCCTTGTAAAGGCTTCTCTTTCTCTGAAGAGAAGGTTTCCGTGTCAGTTTCCCCCGAGGCTCTGAGTTGACGTTTGATGCAGAGGAAACCTGGACATGTTGTCTCATGATTCAGGCAGTGAGTTGCAGAGAAAACTGGCACACGTTGTCTCATGCGAGCAACATTGCCAAGAGATGTTTTCACAGAAAAAAAGCCTGCCGTGTCTTTGATTTTCTTCTTGGGTTTGTCACGGAAAGGTCTTGGTCGGAGAAGGAGAAGCATGTTGACATATAGGCATACATGTACGTTTGTTGTAATTTAACCGACGAGGTACGCATAAACATACACGTTATTTAATACCTAGTTCACTGTCTCTCTCTCTGTTGACATAAAACGGACCTGAGTTCAAGTTACACATGTAACGTCATGGTGCACTTTTAAAAAAAATGATATAAAAAAAGAACTGAATAGATGAAGCATCACCTCTCACTGTCATACAAGGGTACAACATTCATCGTCCATATCGTTGGAGAAGTGAAATCATCCCATCTGATACCCCACAAAAATATTATATTGTATCAAAGATGTTTAAAGTATAACTGGGGGAGGGAGGTATAAAAAGCAATGCTACATTGTCACACACAGTGCTTTGATGATACTAGGTATCCTGTCAGTGATATCAGTTGTGTGCGAGTGCAAATGGAATTAGAATTGATATATTAGTGTTAGAAAAGCGAACCTTTAGTTTTATAATGATCAAAATGTGATATGCGATTAAAATAAGGAGTGGTGCACAAACAGTTCGTGTTACGATTTCATCACATCTGACGCACCGTTAAGTTTTACTCGAGTCCTCGATCTCCATATTTCATAGTCCATAGTTTTCTTCCCTTATCCTTACATAAGGCCCTGTACATAGTCTCGCTTTTGAATTTGTGTAGGCCCGCTGTATTTTTTAGGTTTTTATTTAGACTAAAGAGTTTATTAAAGCCAGCATGTCCCTTATCTTCCACAGGGTCCTGTGTCTAACCAGTCTCACAATTAAAGATCTTATCTGTGTTTTGAAATATATGTTACTATCGCGTGGAAGATCGCCAGGAAACTGGTGAACGTGTTGAGTCGTTAATTTGTTGAATTAAAAAAAAAAATTCTTAATGTCAGTAAGGAAGATGCAGAATATGAATAAAATACTCTGACAGAGCCGTGGAGACAGTATGTTCGTCCTCTTTGTGTGTGAACGCCGCGCGTCACGGCGCAGAAGCCGGAGCATGCGCAGAGTGCAGGCCCATAGTTCCGGTCAAGGTCAAGGTGACTTTAGGTTTGATAACTGGTTTCATAATTAGAGGTGGCTTATGACAATATTGGGGCCTTGGGACGTGCCTCAATAGAAATACGTGGGTTCAGAGAGAACGCAGAGGTCACATAGCGACCAAGCCTGCCATCTTATCACCTACTGCTAAGGAAACAGATTTAAGTAGTCTTCTGAAAAATATGGATTACACATTTATATCTAGTTTTTAAGGAAAGACATTGTTTTAGATAACAATATCTGTCGGATTTTACTTGAAAGGTTATTATTCAGATTTTGATTTGTTAATGTGGTCTTTGTATGCTGTGATGATCGATTTTGTTTTTGTATTTTGTTAATCCAAATCTCACATTACGCAAGGAAAATATAAACGTAATATAGATATAAACCCATGTGAAGCCAAAGCAAAACTGCATTCTTATATGGACCCAAAATCGGGATCTCTTGTGCAATCCGTTGCCCATGCAAATCAAAAGTATAGGCATAGTGAATTTGTATAAAGACCTTCATAAACCAATAACTCTGATTAGAAATCTAGTCATTCTCACCCGAAATACAACTCGTTGACTAATCGTGCTTTAAGTAAAATAAAACCATTTTATCTCCTGGTTTCTCTTTTTCTCTCTCTATTTCCGTCTATCTGTCTACCTCTCTGTCTGTCTTTCCCTTTCTCTCTGTCTCTGTTTACCCTCTTGGTCGCCTCGCCTCCTCATGGTGCAGACCGGATATGCTTGCACGCAAACATAACAAAGGCGACCGGGGTGGGGAGTTAGCTCAGTGGTAAAGAGCACTGGACTTGAAATCCCAAGGCTGTTGGACATTGTTGATTTGAGTCCCACAGCAGCGACTTTTCTCCTTCACGCCCAGCAGTGGCAGATTTACTGCTATATCAAAGGCCAATCCTTCTCATACCATATCTGTGTGGTGTGGGAAGTAAAAGAACTCTCACCTCGGTAAATGTGTAGGGGTGAGATTTCTACCTACATTCATCTCATAGATTTGGTCAAACCCAACAAATCTCAGGTGTTTTTCGCCATGTCTTGTAGATACCTATACTTAACGATAAACACTGAGTATAACCGTACGTATTTTTGTGTGTGTTTGACAGAGATGAACCGGCACCACTACTCACTTTACGTCCACAACTGCCGCCTCATCTTCCTGCTGCGCCAGGAGCCTCAGGGCAACGACCTGAACGTCTTTAACCCGGCCGAGTGGCGCTGGAAGATCCCCCAGGTGTGCGACGGCCAGTGGCATCACTACGCAGTCTCCATCGACTTCCCACAGGTAAGCCTGCAATATGTCTCTGCTGATATGGCACCCCCACCTCCAAATATATACACAATATAACCATGATTTCCATCTGAGTGGCTGTATTTTCAGCGTAGTTGACGCGTAGTAAAACTCCGAGCGATAGCGAGGAGTATTACGTAGTTTCAACTATATTCTTACTACAATGATCCAGAAACGGTAGTGTGTGAGCTTAAATATCCATTCATATAGATTTGTTTATTGAACCTTAAAAACCTGCTCTCTTAAACCTAACGCATAGGTGGCCTTTAACACGTTGATGTTGGTCTTCTGCGCACTGGTGGCCTTAAATGCTTCGCTTTAGGTGCGTAATTCACAGGTGGCTTTTAATGCCTTGATGTTGGACCACTATTCACATGTGGCCTTAACACGTTGATATTTGTCTGTTACTCACATGGGGCCTTTAATGTGTTGATGTTGGTCCACTTCTCACATGTGACCTTAAAGGCTTGACTCCATTGTGCCGATTTCACTCCTGATGTGGTTTCACTCCTGATGTGCTCCAGGGCTGAAACTGGAGTAGCTTACATCTGGACCACATCGGGAGTGAAATCGGCGCAATGGAATCAAGCCTTTAATGTGTTGATAGTGGTCCACTACTTACATGCTGCCTTTATCAAGTTGACATTGGTTCACTACTTACATGTGACCTTTAATGTGTTGATAGTGGTTCACCACTTACATGCTGCCTTTACCATATTGCTATATGTCTATTAAACATTGGTCCACTACTCATATCGGGCCTTTAATGTGTTGATGTTGGTCCTTTAATCACACGCTGCCTTTAACATGTTGTTGTTGGTCTTTTACTAACAAGCGGCCTTTAATGTGTAGCTATTGCTCCATTGCCTACATGCTGCCTTTTATGTGTTAATATTTGTCTATCACTCACATGTGGCCTTTGACATGTTGATGTTGGTCTTTTACTCAAATGCAGCCTTTAATGTGTAGCTATTGCTCCGTTGCCTACATGCTGCCTTTTATGTGTTAATATTTGTCTATCACTCACATGTGGCCTTTAACACGTTGATGTTGGTCTTTTCTTCACAGGTGCGCCTCTACATTGACGGCAAGCTGTTTGTGAGTGGCAAGAACAACCCGGAGATCATCGACGACTGGCCGCTCCACCCCAGCAAGAAGATCCACTTCACGCGCCTCGTGGTGGGTGCCTGCTGGCAGGGCGGCTCCGCCAAGAACGGTAAGCACCGCCACGAAACAGGGGAAATGTCTGCTCACCTCCCCACACACCCCAGCCTCATTACATAGAGAATAGCCCTTTTTATTATCCACCTAATACAAAGTGTCCATAGAAAACACATAGGGAGTGTGTATGGACATACCCGGCGCATACGGATATGTTGTATGCTCCGGGTGGCGCATACGGAAAAATAGTCCGTAAGGGAAAATAGTGCATAACTAAAACGAACTGATATCGACATGCCACTTGTCAAAAAAGGTGGATGATAAATACAATATAGACTGGTTTCAGATACAAAAAACGGTTGTATGCTCCGCGGAGATGACTTTACGCAATATTCTCGCATACGCTCGGATATTACTATGCGTCAACTCCTCGGAGCATACGGCCGCTTGTATCTGAAACCAGTCAATATTGTGTATATCTCAGCCTGGAATAAACGTCCATAGGCTTAACATTAGGAACTCGTTCTCAACAGGCTTGCGAGTACGGAAACTCATTCTCAACGGGTGATAGACAGATGAATATCTCCAGGCTTAGATAAAATCTATTTTATAAATTCCAGGCTAAGAAAAAATCACAAACATTTTCGTGCTTGGTCTGAGTCCCCATTCGCCATCTTGTTTGGAGAGCTTCAGAATATTCACTAGGTTATCGCGTCGTTCATATTACTGCGCACTCCAAACTTGATGGCGAACGAGGACACAGACCAAACACTCATCAGTTTCTTTCTTATTATCTCACCCCAGGTATTTTTGTCCCATAGGCTTAACATTGGGATCTCGCATCAAACTCGTGGAGAACGACGACTTTGATCAAAACTTGTTGGTTTCTTCTTTATTCACTACGCTGCATAGCACCAAATGCTCACCCTGAAATACACTGCTACAGATTTAATCCCTGTAGCAAGATGGGTTTTTAAGCAGAGTGTCATCATTATATGACACCTCCATGGTAATCCAAGATTATTAGGATGCTATATAATAGTAATGATATTAATTATGACGTAGTTTTACATAGGGTGGAAAAATGTTATCAAAATATTCACATAATTTCATTACAAAATGCCTCCAGGCATCATAGTGTAGTTACAGGAATAACCATTTGTTTTTCATGTTTGACCAGGTCAAAATCTGAGCCAGTCAAAGAAAAAAGAATTACAAAAGAAAAATTTGAAAAAAAGGATGTGGATACCCCAGAAAAACAGGAAATTGTCGGCTCCGAAATTAAAACAACAAAACAAAAAAATCAGACAACTTCTAAAAGAAACGAATGTAATAAATAAAAGAGAAAAACAGTTTCAACGGGAAAATAGAAACGGAAGAAAATAAGTAGCATTAGGGAACAACCCTTCCTTGAGTTATGTAATACCTGTTTACTAAGTCCGCGGTAATATCGAGGACTTGGATGACCAAATAGGTCCGTCGTAAGATATGTATACATGTAATCTATTTGAACGATAAGGGTTATTTCAAACAAGATGTACTGTATTATACGCCGTTCCCCAGCGATTAATTTGTAAAATCCACACTAGGGGGCCGCTGTATTTACCTTACTCTACTCACTATAACAGGAAATGAACATAGTTATATATAAACACACAAACCATATATATCGCATATCTATACATATAAGTAGATAAGTCGGCAGTTAGATAACTGGGCGTCTGCGTACTGCGTACCGCGGTGTGTAGTTCTGGCAGTGCTCACTACGTGGTAGCACTGTACGGGGAAGGACGCCCAGTTTCCAACATCCGTAAAAACACGTGACCCGTCGCTAAGCAACAGGCAGGTCTGCAGAGATAGCGTAGCCAGTTGACAGATTCCCATGGCCACCCTCAGATCTTTTATAATGGAGTTTATCAAGAAAAGTCCGGAGAGTTTGGAGATGATTCGTCACGTATATTCCGGTGCTCAAATCCTCATTTACTTTTTAACATACAATCTTAGAGATTTTTGTTTGCTGCCCACATACAAACCCCATTTTAGAAATACCGGCCTAAAGATAGAGAGTATTACTCGGAAAACATTGAGAGCAGTTAGTATTGTTAAATACGCCATGAGTTTCATCACGTCGTGATTTCACGATGTAAACAGCGCTCAAACAAATGACATATATATACCATGTCTTTCATGAAACCAGTCATTTTCTGTCGTGTTCATGTGAGGTGTGACAATGACTGTACATTCTGTAATACTATATGGAAACAGGGTTACTGTGGCTGTACGTGATAAATATGTGGTAGAAGTGACGATAAAACGAACGATGCCAATTGCAGAGGTTGGTTTTATCGTCAATTTTACAAAGTATCTATCACATAGAGACACAGTATACCTGTTTTTGTATTATTATATATGTTAAAGTATCAAATTTTTAACTTTGCTTCTGGGCGAGTTTTTGGATTTTGCCACCGTACATGCCCCGTTCGCCACCTAGGTGTCGTATGGATATAAATATGACATGGGTAGGAGCGGGCCGTATGTGTTAGATATACATACTACCACAGGTATATAATAATAACCGTAACTGTTAACAGTTGCTGGCGGACAGAAGCTGGACCACTACTTCAAAGGCTACCTGGCCGGTCTGAGTGTGCTGTCCGGTAAGACGGAGACTGACCGCGTCCTCAAATGTCTCAACAACTGTAAGGAGAAGCTCGAGTTCCACGCCATGAGCGAGATGCAGACCGGCATGGTACGTACACCCTTCACCAGCGGAAGCTCTAACTGTGCAGAACTGGTTGTTTTTTGCTGAAATTTAAAAGAAAAAAATCCCTCATTATTTAGTCCTTTCTGTATACATTGACCCTGTGTTAACATATCAGACACAACAACTTGTGACAAATATGTACTATTGAAACCGGTCTTGTCCAGTTGGTATTGTCCCTGTTTCGACAATTCTCTATACATAGACCTTGTCTTAACATATCGGACTTGAAAACTTGAGACAAGTATGTACTTTTAAAACTGGTCTTGTCCAGTTGGTATTGTCCCTGTTTCGACAATTCTCTATACATAGACCTTGTTTTAACATATCGGACCCAACAAGACAAACCTGTATTCCTAGAACCGGTCTTGTCCAGTTGGGTATTGTTATTATTTAGTTCTCTCTGTATAGATAGACCCTTTCTTAACAGATTCGACAAGGCAACTTGAAACAAATCAGGACTTTGTTGAACTAGTCTCATTCAGTTGAGTATTTTCATTATTAGTCCCTTATGCCTAAAGGAAGTCTGACATGTTTGTAAAATGGAAGTTGCTATTCTACAAATCGCTAGATGTGACCAGTTTGTTGAGCCTGATATGCGACAAGACAAGTCCAGACAACTCAAGAGCCTGTCATTGTGGGTGCGTTCTATGTTACCTACACTTCTGGTATATAAAATGTCTCTAATAAGGCTCCTCTATAAACGTGTTTATTGGTTGCAGTCGGTGGCGTTTAACAGTGAGATGACAGAGATCACGATTAACGGACGTAACAGGACTGAGGTGGAGCACCTTGTGAGACGTATCGGATACATCAACACACGCAGCTTCCCAACGCCCGGTCACCGCGCGCTCACCATCCAGACCGACCTCACGTGAGTCACTTATTCATACCACACTGTATATAAACACACACACCATATATATACCATATCTACACATACCATCCCGACCGACCTCACGTGAGTAACCGACATACTGCTTATTTATACCATACCATATATAAACACACTCACCATATATATACCATATCTATACATACCATCCAGACCGACCTCACGTGAGTCACCGACATACTGCTTAATTTTATCTCACCCCTGGTACAAGTTTAGCCATAGGAATAACACTAGAAAAAAATACTCAACGATCACCCCCGTAAAGTGACAACACTACGCCACGGCCGTGGCGTAGTGGATTTGCTAAGTCTTTTCTAATTATTGTGATAGTTTGATGATATTTAATTTGATAAAAAAGGGGTGAGATAAATCCAGAACCGCACTCGAATCATAAATAAACTCCACTCGTTTGTATGGGCCGAAATCGACACTCGGCTTCGCCTCGATGACGATTGCGGCCCATCCAAACTCATGGAGTATTGTCTATTTATACGATTCTCGATGCAGTTCTATATAAATACCACACTGTATATAAACACACACACCATATATATGCCATATCTATACATACCATCCAGACCGACCTTACGTGAGTAACCGACGTGCTGCTTGTTTATACCATACCATATATAAACACACTCACCATATATATACCATATCTATACATACTATAAATATAGAACGTCCTGACCATGCTGTACAAGCTACAATACGAGATGATAATTTACGGTTCATACGGAAGGAGGCGTTTCCGCCTCGTTCCGTACAAGCCGTAAATTATCATCGAGTTTTGTGAATTGTACAAGCATGGTTGGACGTTATATATTTACTATATACCTGAAATTTAAAAAGTCATTAATTTCATTTGGCTTAACAACCAATATTTTAATAAACGTGTATGGGAAGGTAGTCAATATTTTCTTGTACGGACCAGTGGTCTGTACAGTATTTTTACGTTATATGGCGAAATGGTGCGTATTTATAGTAACATCCAGACCGACCTCACATGAGTCATCTACGTGCTGCTTATCTATACCATACCATATATGAATAAACCATATATATACAATCCAGATTTGTAAAAATCATGGTAATATTGTATATGTGCTCCCACATGAGACTACTGACTGTACGGCTGTCATGTGCGTGTTGTAGGTGTGAGGGCGTGGTGCTCCCACATGAGACTACTGACTGTACAGCTGTCATGTGCGTGTTGTAGGTGTGAGGGCATGGTGCTCCCACATGAGACTACTGACTGTACAGCTGTCATGTGCGTGTTGTAGGTGTGAGGGCATGGTGCTCCCACATGAGACGACTAACTCTAAGTCTGTCCTGTGCGTGGTGTAGGTGTGAGGGCGTGGTGCTCCCACATGAGACTACTGACTGTACAGCTGTCATGTGCGTGTTGTAGGTGTGAGGGCATGGTGCTCCCACATGAGACGACTAACTCTAAGTCTGTCATGTGTGTGTTGTAGGTGTGAGGGCGTGGTGCTCCCACATGAGACTACTAACTCTAAGTCTGTCCTGTGTGTGTTGTAGGTGTGAGGGCATGGTGCTCCCACATGAGACGACTAACTCTAAGTCTGTCCTGTGTGTGTTTTTGGTGTGAGGGCATGGTGCTCCCACATGAGACGACTGACTCTAAGTCTGTCCTGTGTGTGTTGTAGGTGTGAGGGCATGGTGCTCCCACATGAGACGACTGACTCTAAGTCTGTCCTGTGTGTGTTGTTGGTGTGAGGGCATGGTGCTCCCACATGAGACGACTAACTCTAAGCCTGTCCTGTGTGTGTTGTTAGTGTGAGGGCATGGTACTCCCACATGAGACGACTGACTCTAAGCCTGTCCTGTGTGTGTTGTAGGTGTGAGGGCATGGTGCTCCCACATGAGACGACTAACTCTAAACTACTGACTCTAAGTCTGTCCTGTGTGTGTTGTAGGTGTGAGGGCATGGTGCTCCCACATGAGACTTCCAACTCTAAACTACTGACTCTAAGGCTGTCATGTGCGTGTTGTAGGTGTGAGGGCATGGTGCTCCCACATGAGACGACTAACTCTAAACTACTGACTCTAAGGCTGTCATGTGTGTGTTGTAGGTGTGAGGGCATGGTGCTCCCACATGAGACGACTAACTCTAAGTCTGTCCTGTGTGTGTTGTAGGTGTGAGGGCATGGTGCTCCCACATGAGACGACTAACTCTAAGTCTGTCCTGTGTGTGTTGTAGGTGTGAGGGCATGGTGCTCCCACATGAGACGACTGACTCTAACTCTGTCCTGTGTGTGTTGTATGAGACTATGAAATCTATGTCTGTTATGTGTGTGTTGTAGGTGTGAGGGCGTGGTGCTCCCACATGAGACGACTAACTCTAAGTCTGTCCTGTGTGTGTTGTAGGTGTGAGGGCGGGCGGCGCGTGCAGGTGCCCGACGTGAACACGCTCATCATCGTGCTGCAGGCTGAACGCCCCATCATCACCCTCACCGGCTCCGACAACCTGGCGCGCACCGAGCACGAGGTCAGCCACGGCGAGAAGATCTTCCGCGACATCACCATCAGCTCCGAGACCCGCAAGGAGCGCGAGGAGGCCGAGAACCCCGACAAGGTGAGTGCCGGTCACAGCCACACGGACCGGGGTGTGGGGTGATGAGTGAGAAAGGGTCTAGGTGAGAAACTGGGGCTCTAAGTCAGGAGATTGTAGATTGCTATTTAGTATGTTTGGATTTTATTTTAATGACAAAAAGTGAGATTACGAGACTAAACGCTTCTGTCTGAAGCCGAAGAAAAAGAAAATTTGTTTTCTGATTTGAATGCAGGGAAGTTGACTTATTATATAAATTAAATTCTAACCAAAGGACAATTGAGTTGAACAATTGCGGATTTTTTTCCATGTTAGGAAACTCATTACTTTTCGATCATAGTGAGACGATATTGAACAGAAAAGAGAACAAGGTGAACCGTAAGTTGAACATGGTCTTTATACATCCGAGAGTCCGGAAAATTTTGTGTATCGGACCGACGATACACATGTGCAGACGTTTTGCGTGTGTGTTTGAACGCGTACAGATGAGGCTGCGTCTGAGCGGTGTCTCACCAGCGTGTTACGGGCGTCTTACTGGCGTCTCACGGGTGTCTTACTGGCGTCTGAGTGGCGTCTCAGGGGCGTCTGAGCGGCGTCTCAATGGCGTAAGAGCTGCATCTCACTGGCGTCTGAGTGGCGTCTCACGGGCGTCTGAGGGGCGTCTCATGGGCGTCTGAGTGGCGTCTCACGGTTGTCTGAGTGGCGTCTCATGGGCGTCTGAGCAGCGTCTCATGGGCGTCTGAGCGGCGTCTCAATGGCGTATGAGCTGCATCTCACTGGCGTCTCACCTGCGTCTCATGACCGTCTCACCTGCGTCTCACGGCGGCTGTGACTAACATGTGTATGCCGTAACACAAGGTTCATTACGGCGGAGGTGACTGACACTCGCACGACGTAACGTAAGGTTCATTACGCCAAGTACGACCCGTGGAGCTCGCGGTAACCTCCACCCTACTTCTTACCGCCCTTCTGAACAGCCCTCTGTCTGATCACATATTGCTTTTGTTGGTTGCAGTTTGAAGAGTTCAGTCGGAGCATCGCCAAAACCCTGACTGCAACAAACGAAATCACATATGTCCAGTATCAATGTGGAACCTTCCATTTCTACATTCAAAACTTTAAGTCAGAAGTGTATTTCTATTTTGTGTAAACCCAGAATATTCCCTATACGTTGCATACTGAGTCTATATAGACAAGTCTTTAAAACATTTGTCTATATGGCTCTGTGTTTTATTTTATTCTATTACTTTCAACTTTTTCCAGTTACCCTTTACTGGTAAAGCGGCTCCTATTCATTGAGTACAGGATGCACATCCCAGTAAGACCTGTCAGTAGAAAATCCCATTTAAACCCGTCAGTAGAAGTGCTGGAATTACCAAAAGTGATATTTATAATTCCCTGTTCATGTTTTATATAAAAACAAGGCAGTCATATACATCATAAATATCAGGGAGACTATTCAGGCACCTTTGTAATATACAGCTCTTCTGCTTCTGGGCTTAACACTTAATTAATGGAATTTTAAAATAAGTGGAACAAGTTGTAACAGTGAGCTAACGATATGATGTTGTCCATGTTGCAGCTGGACACCAATGCCAAGCAGATCCTGACAGACAAGACATCCGGGCAGCCCAGTGAGCAGGACACCGCCTACAAGAGCCGCTCTCTGGCCTCCGAGCAGTACCACCTGGACTCGTGCATCGTGCGCACCGAGCCACCCATGAATGACGACACGGAGCACCTGCTGCTGCCCGAACGCCTCATGGAGGAGCTGGGCCTGGAGGGCTCGCACAGTCCCGAGGGCGCCATCATAGCCGGTAAGTTTCACGCGCTACCACTAGGGGGTGTAGTAAAAAAGGGGGGACGGGGCGCAAACATAGCCGGTCAGTTTCACGCACTACCACTAGGGGGTGTAGTAAAAAGGGGGGACGGGGCTCAATCATAGCCGGTCAGTTTCACGCACTACCACTAGGGGGTGTAGTAAAAAGGGGGGACGGGGCGCAATCATAGCCGGTCAGTTTCACGCACTACTACTAGGGGGTGTAGTAAAAAAGGGGGGACGGACGAGTGCTATCATACCCAATAAATTTCACACACTACCACTAGGGGGCATAGTTAAAAGGGGGACAGAGGGCGCCATCATAGCCGGTAAGTTTCACGCGCTACCACTAGGGGGTGTAGTAAAAAGGGAGGGACAGGGCGCAATCATAGCCGATTAGTTTCACGCACTACCACTAGGGGGTGTAGTAAAAAGGAGGGGCAGGGCGCAATCATAGCCGGTAAGTTTCACGCGCTACCACTAGGGGGTGTAGTAAAAAAGGGGGGACAGAGGGCGCCATCATAGCCGGTTAGTTTCACGCACTACCACTAGGGGGTGTAGTAAAAAGGGGGGACGGGGCGCAATCATAGCCGGTTAGTTTCACGCACTACCACTAGGGGGTGTAGTAAAAAGGGGGGACGGGGCGCCATCATAGCCGGTTAGTTTCACGCACTACCACTAGGGGGTGTAGTAAAAAGGGGGGACGGGGCGCAAACATAGTCGGTCAGTTTCACGCGCTACCACTAGGGGGTATAGTTAAAAGGGGGACAGAGGGCGCCATCATAGCCAGTAAGTTTCACGCGCTACCACTAGGGGGTGTAGTAAAAAGGGGGGACGGGGCGCAAACATAGTCGGTCAGTTTCACGCACTATCACTAGGGGGCATAGTTAAAAGGGGGACAGAGGGCGCCATCATAGCCAGTAAGTTTCACGCGCTACCACTAGGGAGTGTAGTAAAAAAGGGGGGACAGATGAGTGCTATCATACCCAATAAATTTCACACACTACCACTAGGGGGCATAGTGAAAAGGGGGGGACAGAAGGTGCCATCATAGCCAGTCAGTTTCACACACTACCACTAGGGGGTGTAATAAAAAGGGGGGGACAGAGGGGTACCATGATAGCCAGAAAGTTTCATGCACTACCACTAGGGGGGCATAGTTAAATGGGGCAACAGAGGGTGCCATCATAGCCGATAAGTTTCATGCACTACCACTAGGGGGTGTAGTAAAAAGGGAGGACAGGAGGCGCCATCATAGCCGGTAAGTTTCACGCACTACTACTAGGGGGCGCAGTAAAAAGGGAGGGACAGTGGGGGGCATCATAGCCGGTCATTTTCATGCACTACCACTAGGGGGTGTAGTAAAAAGGGGGGACAGGGGTGCCAACGCAGTGGTTAAGGCACTGTACCTTTAACCCCAAAGTTGTGGGTTTGAGTAACACTACAGCCACGGCCGCTGATCTATTGTTGTTGATTCATGCTAGGTTTTGATCATTTTGTAACTTTGTTCTATGACATCAATGGCCAAAGTTTTATTTTCGTTAATGGAATAGACGTAAGAATGCTACCCAAATATGATATAATTTAGTGGGAAGAAGTAATTAAGTGAGGTAGCACAGTAAATAATGTGCTTGTCTGCCAATCATGAGGGAACTCATCATTCAGAATATCAGCTACTCTTTGTAAAAAGTGTCATTAGAGGATATCAATTTTTGTTTTTAGACGAGAGAGAGTGTGAGATCCTAGTCGGTAACAAGTGAAAAAGAACAACTCTTTTTTTCATTCACAAAGAATTAAAAAAATCATTCACAAAAACATGAAATTTTGATTTATGAATTTGGCTTGTGACAGGAGCGGACAAGATCTACAACTACGAGATGGTGCTGCGTCAGATGCATTACGTCAACACCAAGCCGGAGGACATGAACTCGCGCATCTTCACCCTCACCTGCTCAGAGCTCAACGGCCGCTTCGTCTCCAACGAGTTCAAAGTCAAGGTAAACCCAAACTCTCTTATTTAAATGAGAAAAGGGAGGCTCTACTTGTACAAAATGTTCTACTCCTCTACGTCAATGTTCCTGGTGTTCAAACCTTTTGTCATGAGAGGAATGGTAAATATATAAAAAAAAAAAAAAAAGAATGTATTTAGCATTCATGGTACTAGAATCTGGTGTACTGAAATGTGGTTACCCCAGTAAAATAAAGAAATTTTTGACTATTTCACTCTTCAAGTCGATGTATAACCTGTGTATTGCCTCGTACAAACAGATACAGGTTTCTTCTGAATTACAAATTGACCATTTTACCCTTCAGGTTAATGTATGTAACCTGCATATTGCCTCGTACAAACAGATACAGGTTGCTTCTGGATTACAAATTGACCATTTTACCCTTCAGGTTAATGTATGTAACCTGCATATTGCCTCGTACAAACAGATACAGGTTGCTTCTGAATTACAAATTGACCATTTTACCCTTCAGGTTAATGTATGTAACCTGCATATTGCCTCGTACAAACAGATACAGGTTGCTTCTGAATTACAAATTGACCTTTTTCCCTTCAGGTTGACGTGATTCACACCATTCACCACCAGTCGGTGCCCCAGGCGCATGTCCTGGAAAATGTGGAGTCTCTACAGAAGTTTGACACTCTGCAATCTAACCCCGGCAATCCTAACATGATGAAGCACCACTCCAACGCATCGGGTAAGTCCACCCCATTCATACACCATTCAGCATCACTACATACAGCCATGGCAGGTGGCTCAACCCACAGCCAAATCATCTTACAAATAAAATCAAATAAATCGATTTAGGCATACATCTTTATTGGACTTGTAGTAATGTGACGAGATTCGACATATAAAATATCAGTCTAAACATGCAGGTATCAGATGTCATAAAGAGAGGTGTTAGTGTTAAAGACGTGTTATTTTTGTCTGCATACAGGGGACGGTGATCATGGTTGTGTGATTAGATTGTCCTTATCAAATATAGGGTATAACCACACAGATGTCACACAGAAAGATATTAGTGTTTAATACATGATATTTATGTCAGCATCATGGTGATTGTGGTTGTATGATTAGATTGATAATATCAAATATCGGGTCTAGACACAGAGAGAGAGATATTAGTGTTTAAGACATGTTATTTCTGTCTGCATACAGATGTTGGCGTGACGGTCATCGTGGTCATGTGACTAGACTGACTGTATCAAATATCAGTTCTAAACCCACAGAGAGATATTTCTGTCTGCATACAGGTATCGGCGTGATGGTGATTGCAGTTGTGTTGTTAGATTGACCATATCAAGTATCGGGTCTAAACACACACAGAGACATATTAGTGTTAAAGATGTAGTTGTGTGACTAGACTGACTGTATCACATATCAGTTCTAAACACAGAGATATATTAGTGTTAAAGATGTGTTATTTCTTTCTGCATACAGGTGTCAGTATGACAGTGATCATGGTTGTGTGACTAGACTGACTGTCAAATATCAGTTCTAAACAGAGAGAGATATTAATTTTAAAGATGTGTTATTTATGTCTGCATACAGGTGCCATGACGGTGATCGTGGTCGTGTGATCAGATTGACCATATCACATATCGGTTCTAAACACAGAGATATATTAGTGTTAAAGATGTGTTATTTCTGTCTGCATACAGGGGTCGGCGTGACGGTGATCGTGGTCATGTGACTAGACTGACCATATCACATATCGGTTCTAAACACAGATATATTAGTGTTAAAAATGTGTTGTTTGTGTCTGCATACAGGTGTCGGCGTGACGGTGATCGTGGTTGTGTGACTAGACTGACCGTATCACATATTGGTTCTAAACACACAGATATATTAGTGTTAAAGATGGATTATTTTTGCCTGCATACAGGTGTCGGCGTGACGGTGATCATGGTCGTGTGATCAGATTGACCATATCACATATCGGTTCTAAACACAGATATATTAGTGTTAAAGATGTGTTGTTTGTGTCTGCATACAGGTGTCGGTGTGACGGTGATCGTGGTTGTGTGATCAGATTGACCATATCACATATCGGTTCTAAACACACAGATATATTAGTGTTAAAGATGTGTTATTTCTGTCTGCATACAGGTGTCGGCGTGACGGTGATCGTGGTCATGTGACTAGACTGACCATATCACATATCGGTTCTAAACACACAGATATATTAGTGTTAAAGACATGTTATTTCTGTCTGCATACAGGTGTCGGCGTGACGGTGATCGTGGTCATGTGACTAGACTGACCATATCACATATCGGTTCTAAACACACAGATATATTAGTATTAAAGACATGCTATTTCTGTCTGCATACAGGTGTCGGCGTGACGGTGATCGTGGTCGTGTGTGTCGGCTTCCTGCTCTTTATGATCGTGCTGGGTGTAATCCGGATCCGCGCCGCCCACCACCGCTCTCAGGGAGTCGCCGAGGAGAAGCCCGAGATGGAGTGGGACAACTCCGCCCTCACCATCACGGTCAACCCCATGGATCAGGAGGTAGGCTGTCAAACCTCTCAGTAGGACTGCCCGAAACGCATAGATGCATTTTGGTGTAAAACAAAGATAATATAAATTAAGCCTCAGTCACACCAATTAAACAGTGGTTCAAATCTCCCCACACACCACAGCCCTATTCCATGGCCAATAACGATGTGTTGTCCATGATTTCTCAGTCTTATCTAAGGCAGGAAATTCCACATGAAAAAAAAAATTCCTTTTTCCTATCATGATCCCAACAGACATCCCTGTATAATTAAGGAAGATTTTATTGCTAAACAAGAATGCAAGTTTTCAGACAAATACTCCAGCAATACTAGCTATTCTGTTCCAAATTATTTTTGTAAATGACATTTTTATTTTCTCGGCCCCGACTTTCATCCCAGGATAAAGTATCTATTCTTATCTTAGGCTGGGTCCCACCCCTGCTGTAAACCTTGGAGTTGTTTTTTTTATCATCTATTTATTTATTTTTTATTTTTTTATTCATTGGAAATTTTGAGGACGTTTTTCAATCACTTCCATACAGAGGCGTTTTTCCTTGCACATAATCCTAACAGGGGCCAACAAAACCAGGAGTTTTTAAAATTATATCTTAGGTATGTCATGTCAATGTCAATTCGCTGAATGAGATATTAATTGTTCATGAGCTGGTCTCGGCTCCTTTAAGATGACCTGAACGAGTTCAAGAAAGTACAAAAGACTTACCTGAAATCCAAAATACCTTAGTCAGGTCTCTACGCAGGATTACATGTTGTATCCACCTTTTTCTCGTGTCAAAATTTAATAGTTATCAAACTATGTTGAAGCTATATCATACCGTGATTGAGGGAAGATGAACTATAAATGGTGAAACTGGTTTTCTCTCTAAAAGGTCCGGACTTTCGACCTTACATATATCTTTATGTAAATACATGTAGATGTATTTTTTTCTTTACTTAAAAGCTGTACAAAATTTGATTCATAAAAGAACAAGGAAAAGATATCATACGAATGTAAACTGGACGGACAGCCGCAAGGTTGAGTCCGCTTCCAGTATAAATAAAAGTTTAAAAAAAAAGAAAAAAAAAAGCCCTTCCTTGATTGGTTGTAACATGGGGTCTGGTTGTTTCTCTCAGGCGATGGACGAGGATGAACGAGAGGTGAATGTGCTACGTCCAGAGGACTCGGACACGGACGACGACGAGGACGCCAGCAGTTTCCACGACGAGTTAGAAAGCTCGGAGGAGGAATCCGAGAAGGTCAAAGACCGCGAGCTAGAGTGGGACGATTCCACACTCACCTTCTGAGCTGCTAAACAGGGAGAGAGCGAGAGCGAAAGCGAGCGAAAGTAGTGTAGTAGATTTAAGGAAAAAACAAAACTAATGAGGCCTGTGAGAGACCCGCTGACCGCAGCATTGTTACTGCCACCCACAGTCCTCGCGGGACCCTTGTAGCATTGTGTACATATTTGAGCTCATATAAAAGTCGAGGTACTCTGAGACACTCACGCCCTCTGTCTGCCGCCCTGGAGGTAGTAACAATGTTGTCGCCATGGTAACGGCTACTACCGCTAGCTCGAGACCACCCACTGGCGGAGTATTCATCACCCCCCTTCAACTCGTGTGTCACGCTAAAGCAAAAAAAAAAATTATAAAATGATAAATAAATGAATAAACAGAAAGAAAAAGGACAAAAAATAGAGAAAGAAACAGAAGACCCAAGGACAAACAAATCAAACTGTTAGTACTTCTAGACCAGTGAAAATCTGTGTTTCCATAGCAACAGATGACGTCATACCTATCTGGGTCGGGGAACAATGCTCGAGACACACACTGCTCCCTATGGACCATCTAGTTCACGTTTGACGCACCAGGGGGCGACATAGATCCTGGCGGACCTGCTGGTTAGGCGCTAATCTGACTCTCTTTGACGGTCGCTATGGTGACCCATTGATCATGTGATTGCAGGGCGGGCGCGGTTGGCGCCGGCGAGCCATGCGCTCAACAGCCGGCATCAGACCAAGTTACATATTTTTTCATATACATAGTACTAATAAGTGTACCGGTTACTCCCTGAAAGGCTAGAACTATAAACAACAACAACAGCAACAACAAAATCAAGATTTTTCAACTCCCCTGATTCCTCGTAGGCAAATGCTTCTAAATGGACACGACATGGAGAAGTAGCTCAGGAGGGAATGTTGTGAGAAACCACAGCCTGTGTTTGTCGTGGCCGGCGTGGCGTGGAGACCTGTTCGGCTCGTCCACTTCGTCCTCGTGAAACTGCAGCCTGTGTTTGTCGTGGCCGGTGTGGTGTGGAGACCTGTTCGGCTCGTCCACTTCGTCCTCGTGAAACTGCAGCCTGTGTTTGTCGTCGCCAGTGTAGCACAGAGACCTCTCTGGCTCGTCCGCTTCATCCTCGTGAAATCGCATCCTGCATTTGTCGTGGCCGGTGTGGCACGAATACCTGTTCGGCTCGTCCACTTCGTCCTCATGAAAATGTAGCCTGTGTTTGTCGTGGCCGGTGTGGCACGGAGACCTCTCTGGCTCGTCTGCTTCATCCTTGTGAAATCGCAGCCTACATTTGTCGTGGCCGGTGTGGCTCAAAGACAAGTTCGGCTCGTCTACTTCATCCTTGTGAAACCGCAGCCGTGGCCAATCGGGGGAGGTCGTCGCTGCAGCATCCTTTGGTGTCCAGTCGTGTGTGCTTGATGTGCTCCCAGTCTCGTGTGCTGTAGTCTTTTAAACAAAATAAAAAAAAACACAAAATGGACGTGTTGCGGAGAGGTGGCAGGTGTGCTGTGCCTACCACTGTGCACTTAGATGTCACCAGGGAGTGACCCTTGTTCAGGCGGTAGGTCCCTGCACTGGGGCCCACCGGAGTCTCCTCGTTTGTCACCAATCACATCTCGCGTACCATGAATGATGAAGGAGTTCAGGATGGAGAGGTAACAGTAGTCCACAGGGCGTGATGGCATTTAAACCTCGTTAAAACATGTGCGCGCTGTAGTGTGTATGGTCGCCGTTTGTATATTAACCCTACAGCTGCCTACGCTCTAGTACCATAACGTAGACTGAATGAAAGCTTTGGGATGCTTCGAGTCGAGTCCAGTGTTTTAACGACCAGTGCAAGTGAAAATGGTAAAAATTGACATCATAACCTCTGTGACGTTTTCCCCTTCTCTTTGGCTTGCTCGATATAAACTGCTGTACTTTATCCTCTATCTGTTCATACCCAGAACCTTCCCAGCCTTAGCAGTGTGAGGCAGTTTTCTCATGACTAGGGGTAGGGAGAAACAGGGATAGCGCCCCTTCTGTGAATGTAGTGATTTAGGCGTCCGCTGTGAGGTGTGATTGGTGACAAGGGAGGCCACTAGAGGGCAGTGCAAACTCGTCTCCAAGACAACTATGTGGACTCCTACTCTCACGTATGTAAGTGGTGGATCCAGTTATCCTGAGATATTGACATTATCGTGTACTAATTATTATTATCATCATTATTCAACGGTAACATAATTAAGTGAGCGGTGTTTGCGGCGGTGTTCACCAGGTGGCGCGCCGGGGCACGACCACCGGAAACCAGCTACAGACGCACTGCCATAGATGTGGTTGTAGAGGGACCGACCAGTAACCAGCTCCAGCTGGACAGGAAGTGACCAGCGACAGTTCCAGACGCGCTGCCGTAGATTTGGACCACTTACAAGCAAACAATACAAAAGCAATGAGTTATAAAGAACCAAGGATATTCTGACTAGAACTAGACACGCATTTGGCTGCAAATCTTGACCGTGTTCTGGAGACTGAGTTCAAAGGCGCCGCTGATTTGTGATGATTTGTGAGAACTGTGCGTGCCGCTGGTGGAAGCTGGTTGTGCTCCTGCGCCCTACTCGAGACGCTGGGGGCGTGGCCTGCGGGCCGTCAATCACACTGCCGCAGGGGGAGGGGGCGGGGCGTGTGTGTGTGTACATCTGTTACTCTAGACGCAGCTCTCCACGCTTTCAGTCGACTCGTGCTAGGCTAGAAGCTGTTTCTCGGGGCATGTTCATTGATTAGTGCACAAGACCAAGTGTAATTGTACATTCCAGTTATTGTCGTAGTTTAATGATCAAAAAAACAAATTATCATTCTGATTATTATCCGAGTACTCCGCAGTAAACATGTAAACAGGCTGAGGGCGGGCGAGCTGTAGTGAGATGGGCCCGTGATGAGGCCAGACACAAAAGATGATATTGAGTCTGTTTTGTTTGTTAGCTTCTT
The DNA here is from genome assembly GCA_950022655.1 of Alentia gelatinosa. Classification (NCBI taxonomy): domain Eukaryota; kingdom Metazoa; phylum Annelida; class Polychaeta; order Phyllodocida; family Polynoidae; genus Alentia; species Alentia gelatinosa. Next base: position 11,079,665 of record OX465590.1, read on the forward strand.
GTTGGTTTTCTTGGTGAAGTCGTGTAACATTAAGTGGTGCCTGACTGTGCCCACCTCCTGGTATTTTAGCAAACCATGTCACTTTATATGAAGCTGTACGGTTATCAGTCTACCAGGCTGCTCGTGGGGAGAATGAGTGTAAACTAACACCACGTGCTGTCATCAGGCTAGAGTAGTCGACTTTTATGCTTACACATCTATTCAGCAATATCTTGCTATGCCCCCAATACACGTACAGACAGAAACAAGAAAAATGAGAATCAAGTATGCGGACAAAAATATCTGCAGGACTATTTTAAATTGGTGATTTGAAACAATTTTATGACATGAAATATATTCACCATGGCAATAGCATGAGTTGATAATAGTTTTTTTCTGCCCCACCGGGATACTCATTTTAAAAAGCTTTTTGACGAGTTCGCCAAGAGTTATGTTTTTAGCCTATCTTGATGTATAATAAAATGCTGTCAGTCTGTAAATGAATGAGTTAGTGATGCTGTGAGTTGTGCCTCGAACCTGACAGAGATAAAATTTGATCACTCTCGCCACTTGATGCTGTTCGGACTGGTACGCACTGGCATGTGACAACACCGAAACAGAGAAGAGTCCCGCCAGTACGGTCAGGTCCATTCATGGGCGTCATTATACCACGGACATGACCCTGTTGGTGTGCTGAAACCTGTTTTAACATGGCCACATTGGTATTGTATCCATGTCGTTGGCGCAGTTAGATCTTGGTATATGCGTGGCCATATTGGTCTGGTTTAATAGTCAGGGGTGTATCCATGCCATTGGTTTGGTCATATCCTGCTTTTTTTGCACCTATATTGATATGGTACAATACAGTTATGGTTGTATCCATGTCCATACAGTTAGATCCTGGTATGTACGGCTATTTCAATACGGTAAATTAATGTCATGGAGGTATCCATGCCATTGGTACAGTTAGGTCCTGATTATGTGCCTATATTAATATGACTCGAGAACGTCATGGTTGTAATCATGTCCTTATGGTTAGAACCTTGTGTATATTTGGCCATATTGGAATGGTGCAATACGGTCATGTGCCTGATCATACCAGTTCTGTATGAACAGCATCATAAACTGTGCGTAGTTTCTCGCTAATAAAAGTTGGGCATCTTGCATGAGATGACTATCAGCTTAATGTCAGGTTCCAGGGAGTCCATGCCTAGGTTTTACAACTGCCTAGCTTGACTTCGACATCGGGCCAAGGAGAGTAGTGGATGATATGAAGGAACAGCATGATGAAAAATAAGATTAATAAATTGTTTTTATGATATGTAGGATTGGACCACACAGCCCTTCTCCCTATCTATCTGAAACCACATTACCTTAAGAGAGAGAGAGAGACAGTGATCGTCTTCAAAATGAGTTTTAGAAATTAAGCTATCTTTGACATGTAGGCATTTGCTATATATATGAATATATATAAATGTATATGTATATCAGACAACAAACCTTCATTTTAAACACAAATTGTAATTAGCAAACAGAAAACAAATTAGAAGTTCTATTGTCAAACAAGCTTCATCCCTAATGTCACTGATTGCTTGTGCTGACTTATTTATTATTACTGGTTGTAGGTATCATTGTGGCGATGAATAAATTTATTATGTATTATAATTGCAGTTAGTCTCCGTATGGAAGTATTATAGTACAAGTGTTTCCCAGTCACTTTCAATTGTCTTACGTACCATTATCGTTATGTATTAGATGAAAAAATGTCAGAAGGACTAAAAAAGCTTGGGCTTACAACAAGGCATAAACACTATACGATAATTTAGTTGATGTAACTTGAGCGATCTCTACTTATTTTTTAACTCTGTAAATGGACAATATCGTAAATATAACCCTAATTAAACTCATGTTGGTTAAATATAAATACAAGAAACAGTTAATAAAAAAAAGAAAGACAAATTAAAGAGGAAAGACAGGACTGAAATTGTTTAAATATAAAGGCCACTGGATTTTCTTTTCTATTTTTTTATTGCAATGTTATCAAATGCTGTATTGGAGTATATTCTAAATGGTAAGGTCTTGCCGCACGTTTCGGTTCTTTTTAAACCATAGACTTGTACAAGTTGAATCTCGTTGTCAATAAACACCAACAAATCCAACACTCCACAAACGGTCTTGCTTTTTATTTCGTTAAAAGATTGCCTACATTCAGAAAAGTCTGCACAGATATTAGTTCTTGTCAGGTGCACCTCGTCCCGAATGAGACGACAGAGATGCAGAAAGGAAAGTAAAATGAATAAAGAAAAATAACGGGGCAGTGCTCGGACTGGGGATTTTGTTGTCTGGACATGGCTAATAGACTTTCAACTTTGCGCCTGTGACAAGTGATTTCCTCAACTTAAAAAAAAGATTAGCACCTACCTTATATAAAAAGGCATGATTTCGACAGGATCTGCTTGGAGTTGCTCCCCCATATAGAGACAAGCAGAACAAAACCTGTCCATGAAGATTGAAGTGCCATGAGAGATATATTTGTGTGTAGGTTTTCACTTAGATCTGCGTTTTCTATTATGATTTAATTCCAGCAATGTTGAAAACAAAATTTAGTGCTGTAGTTTACAGATCGTTTAACCCTGAGAAAGTCGTGTGACAAGCTCCGCCATTTTCCGCTCTTTTTACAGGCCTTTCTGGGACACTTTGAATTGTGCTTCTATCTTTATTCTAAGTATTTAAGAAAAATTGGAAACCTTTTGTCACTGCAGACTCATTTTACCTTAGATCATGAAGATGATGAAAATTAGCACCTGATTTGAAAACCTTTTGAAAATCCTAACCTTATAATCTATACACCATTCATTACATAATTTAATCATATTTCTAAAATACTTAGAATAAAGACAGAACTATAATTACAAATTGTTACAGAAATGCCTGTAATGACTGTAATGCATTTTGTATATATTACTGTAGCCCCATCTAGTGGCAATTCGCGGAACTACGCACAAAACGGTGGCGCCGTCTATGGCGGGTATATGTACTAAAGTGCGGCAGTGACCGGCTCACGGCAGCGGCCGCTTCCAGTCCATAGAGTTGTATATCCATGCTAGATGAATTGATTGTGGGTCTATTTGAGGCAAGTTTTCTCCAATTCCCATCCTGGAACTGATAAAGAAGGTAGATATATAGTCACAGTATACCTGAAATATGTTCAAGGGAAAAAAGTAGAAAAGACACATTCTAAGGGTGAACATCTAGATCATCCTGGCTCAGGTGAGTCAATTGGAATACATGAACAATAATGACTGCTTTTGTGTACGAGTTGCCGTAATCTCCGAGGAGTTGACACTTAGTAATATCCGAGCGAATACCGAGGATATTACGTCGTCAACTACGAGGAGATTACGGTCATTCGTATACAAAACCAGTCGTTAGTATTTATTACCCAACTACAAGATTAATAACAAAGCTACTGCAATTAAAAAGTTTCTGTAGGCCATTTAGTTCCAGACATCACAGCACTGTCAAGTGTGGCAGTAATTCGGTGTAGACATACAGTAATGATATAGTTCACCATTAATCTGTACTTTTAGCATGCAAAGTGTTATAACAGTGATTTCTGATGGCAAAATGAGATTATTATGATCGATTCTAAATAATTAGCATTGAATGAACATTCAAGAAACTTATTTCGAAGTGCATGATGATTCAACCTCATTATGGACAGGACTATTTTTCCGGAATCTCCTGCAGGAGATTCTGACATGCCAGAATCTCTGGATAGCTAATTCCAGGTGCCCTATACATTTCCTATGGAGGCTCTGTAATCGGTGGGTAATAAAAATTGATACAATTCCGACCTTAAGCCAGAGCGACCCAAAATTTCACCCTTGGCTATCCCCTTATGTAAAAAATTAGAAAAAAATGCAAATGTCTTTGAAATTCAATTTTCAAGTTATAAATGGCTTTCTCTTGGCTAGAAGAATTGATTGTGGGTCTATTTGAGGTAAGCTTCTTCTAATTCCCATCCCAGAATTGATAAAGAAGGCAGATAGTCATATTATTTTAAGAATTTATATTGCAAGGGGAAAAAAGAAAATACAAATCCTTATGGTGACAAAATAAATATCCCCCATTTCAAGCAAATATTGAACCTGGTCCCCTGATTTAAATAATGTTCTTTCCCTTTCTGTTCTGAAATTCGCCACAAGTGGGAGCATCAGATTATAATAGTTCTTTTCTGACACACCAGGTGGTAGCAATAGGCTAGTATCCTCCAGTTCCCATCCCAGAACTGATAAAGAAGGCAGATAGTCACACTATTTCTAAAACATTTCATGTTCAAGGGATAAAAGTAAAAAAAAAAGAAAGACACATTCTAAGTGTGAAAATAGATCATCCTGAGCCAGGAGAGTCGATTGGAATACTTATTCATACAATCCCGATCTGAAGCTGGAGTAGCCCAAATGAGCACCTTATGTCAAAAATTAGGGGGGGGGGGGGGGGATGTCTTTCAGAATAAATCTGTAAGACACAAATAGCTTCCTATTGGCTAGATGAATTGATGGTGGGTCTATTTGAGGCAAGTTTCCTCCAATTTTCATCTGGAACTGATAAAGAATTAACTTGAACTGATCTGATTTGTTTTCATGTTACTGAGATATTTCATGTCTAGTTTATGATGAGGGTGTCATAGAGTTAGCAACTGAAACATGGGTGGGGGAAGATCTGAACTATAGGTCAGGTAGGTATATTAGGGACTATATATAATTAGTTTAAGGAAGCATTTGTTTGTAAATAATAACTAAAGGAAAAACATTGTCTGACATTACAATATAAAAATATTGCATCATCTCAAACCAAGCCTTAGTTCTCTATTTTCTGCCTACCACAACAATGATATAACATATGGCGCATATTACAAAAAGGTTTTTTTTTTGCTACTTTTCTAATTTGATAACAAAACAGTCCATTTTGACTTCTACTATTAGTACAATAAAACTTAAGGTATCAAAATGATCCTCAAACAAATCTCTACTTGATTAAACTGGGCTTTGGATTTGCTTCCATATGGAATTCTATGGAATCTTCACTCATATTCTAGAAGGTCAACATTTTGCCTAACTTTTAGCATGATTTCATAGAAAATGTGTCAAAAATGAAAACAGTTAAATTACCTCAATAAATTCAAAATATATATGAAAATAAAGCCCATAATCTCTGGTTTAATATGGTACCATTTGTAAATATGTATCCTTTGTACAGCCTAAGTTATGAGAACTTTTGTATAGCAAGTCAAAAATGACTAGTTTTCAGTCCCCAATATGGTTGCGAGGCCTATATTACTGATAGCCTATGTCAATCAACGCATTTACAGATAACCTAAATTCTAGCCAAGTTGTTAGGAAAGTTATCAAGGAAATCAGGGACATTTCAGCAAGTAGTCCGATTAGAAACCCGTCCATCTTTGACTCAAGACAAGAGGATGTACGGAGGAGCCAATGTAGTCCGTCCACGCACCGCGCCGCCTTCGGGTTTGGGAGCATGAGCGCCCTGGCACCTAGCGACAACGGGACGTACTACAGTCTAGAGCCAATGCAGGTAGACAGGGTAGAAAGTGGGAGAGATAAGTAAAAAAATCAGAAAGGAAAAAATAAAAGTAAGTGTGTGTGAAACTGGAACATTATAAAAATTGTGTTATCCCGTCCACTACCCATCCCAAGAAACCCAGGTCAAAAAGATGAAATGCAAAGGCTACACAGTTAAATCTTTCCTTACTGCATCTAGTGCAGCACTCATCCACTTAACGATCGCACCTTCTGTGATGATAGTTCCCACTACTGCCGCACGTCGCGCGTCGAACAGAGGTCTAAATATAGTCTCCTTCACGACCGCTCGAGGCGCACGGGGCACGCTGACGAGAACACGCCGTCTGGTGAATGGTGGCCGCACTACAGGCTAGTCTAAATATACACTGGTTCCCAGGGTATCCGCTAGAGGGCTCGGCGGAGATTTGTTAGTAGCCAGCGGCGTACACAGGCGAAGAGGGGTGCTTCACAAATTAGCAAATTTAGATAACTTTGGGAATTAATTAGATATTTTGAATGATACCAAAACAAAGAAGAGACTTCAGGCTTTATTTCCATACCATTAATTATGAATTTGATTTGATATTTAGTAAATATATTGATATTTCCAATTGAAGGAAGAATTCGAGACTCTTTTTTTTAATCTATTGACACAAGCCTGTACATTCTCGGGAGCGGAGCCGACGTCACGCAACGTAGTAACGGGTACGTCCGGCCTCAAAAACGGACACTGCGGCGCTCGGTTTTCTCTCTTTGCAGTTTATTTTCCCGAAAGCGGTGCAGTGCACTCTCATACGCACGAAGGGTTAAACAACTTTTCACCCCATTGAAACCAATGTTAAATTCACTGTTTGTCTCTGGTAATATCTCAGTAAATATCCAACATAGAGACGTCAAACAAAAAATGGAATGGAGATGAAGAATAGGAGAAGGTGTTTGGTGTTTTTTTTTGTATCAATTCGTTTTGCAAAGATTGTTTTATTTGGTGTTTTCTCCAGCAATCTTCCGAAATTGCAATGACAGGCTGCTACAAATGTCAAAATCAAAACTTGCTCAAAAGTACATAAATATGCAGATTCAAACAATCAAACTTCTATCCCACAGAGTTGGTAGATATATCTTGCTAGAAACACATAAAACTACCTTTGATTACGCATATTATTCATTTACAGAAAGTTCAAACATTGATTTACGTTTCGTCGATCGAGCGATAATAACAGAAAGCTAGGGTGGTCGAAACCTTTTTCCGTAGGCCGGTGTCGCACCTTATCTGCTTAGTTACGCCACAGCTGAAGCCAAACATTCACCTAGAAACGTATACTTTAGCATGGGACCACTGAGTGTATGAGCGTAATACGTTCATAATACCTGTGTACATTATTTCCAGGGAAATAAGAGTGATTGCATCGTATTCTATGGTATTCCAGCTACAATTTGATGTATCATACATGTATATCACCTTAATGATGCTTTAGATATAGCTTAGATAACACAGGGACACCTAAACTGAATACACAATAATACATTGGAAGGCCTAGCTATTATATGCTTATCTTTTTCCATGTTTATACCAAGATAATTATCAACTACAAAGTTGAGACATCCCAGACTCGTTGGTACAATACCCTTGTTTGTTCCAACAATTTAATCTGCCAAAAAACAACACTCCTCCAATCACACCCACCGTTCACACTTTAGGTGTGATTACTGTGTGGCTCTATGGGCATATGGCCTGACTCGGCCGTGTTTGTCCGAGCGGCCGCGTTACTACACAGTGGGCGCTGAACGGCAACACCTGTATAGGCAAAATATAGCACTGCACTGCAAGAGGTTTCTATCTCTTTTTTTTCTGTCGCGATGACATCATGTTTTTAGTGTACAAATAATAATAAAAAGACATAATGACCACATTTCTGGAATGGTTGTGTGTATCCTAAAGGGGCATGGGAATGAATTGCAAATAATTTTTTCCCGAGACTGACTGCCTGTAAATCAGGGAAATTTGTCTGCCGTCCCCAACTATTCCAAGACCATAGAAAAAAGGATTGCAAATAAACACTTTAGGAAAGTAAGTCATGATTTTCCACTCAGGAAAGAATGAATGTATGTATTTCAAGTGAAATAAAGAAAGAGCTTGCTCAATTAAAAACAAAACAAAAAAGAAAAAACATCAGCAGCGCCACTTTAAACCCTGGTGGCTTAAAATGGAACCATCGCCAAAGTTTTCCTAGCGGATCATACAGAAATTAGCCCTCTACCCGCGAAACGCACTCAACAGATCGTTGAACAAACACGGGAATGGCCCGCGTTTCCTATCCATAGATATAAGTCTGTGGTGAAAATCATTTTTAAATCGATGCATCATTATCTTAAATATAATGTCTCACATGTTCTTAAATCAAAAAGCTGCATATATGCGACAGTGGTATTCCAATAGTGCTGCATTTATGCAGCGGCGGTATTTCTATGGTGCTGCATAAATGCAGCAGCGGTAGTGAAAGGATTAACACTGGTGCTGCCATCTAATTTCATGAAAATATAGCAGTTTTCCACAGACACCAATAGATAAGAAGTCTCTTTCACGACCGCTTCAGGCGCACAGGGCACGCTGGGCCGTGAACACGCCGTCTGGTGAAAGTCGGCCGCACTACAGGCTAATGGGTAAGCACTTACCTTCTCCAGATGGCCTTCCCATAGAAATTAGCATGGTGACATGGTATTTTTTAGCATTTCTCATTTGTACAGAATTATTTGAAGATTGCAATAGGACAACAGTGTCATTTAGCAACAAAGTCAAAATATTGCATTTTCCCATAAACACCAATATCTTAGCACTTGCATTTTCAGATGGCCCTCCCATAGAAGTTAGCATGGTGACATGTCATTTTTTTTTGCATTTTCTAATTGCTGATATATGGAACTTATATTATCCTGAGTTACTTGCAAAACACAATAGAATTTAGAAATCGCCCATCTACCAGCAATTGCCTTTAAGTTTGTATAAACACCAATCAATAAAACGAGTCTACTTTATTTTACATTTTATTTGCCAACTCGGAATCACGTACAAGCTTAAGTCATACAGTCACCGCAGACACTCACAATTAACTTTCAATACACTGATAATTTATTAAACCTATTATCCATCTAGGAGCCTGTTCGCTTGAGTACATCCAAAAGAACTATAAATTTCGCTTGTTTCGAGATCCTTCTGCAAAGGCATGGTACAACATACGAATACGCGAGAACTTGCCACGAAACAAAGTTGCCCCGGGATTTCCTTACAGTCATGATTTTTCCTTGCACTGTACCAGAAATAATTGCGATTTATATGAAATTTGTAGTGTAAACTGAGGGCCCCATGTACAATGTACTTAACTGATCTGTTGCTTAACTTTTTTTCCAAGAGAATAGATTAGACGAGGCTAAAACAAAATTTTTTTTTAAAGAGAATGTTTATATTGCTTGCAAGTCCAAATATATATTCAAACCTAAGACTAAATAACCGTGCTACTTTAACAAAACGTGGCAAGTTTTCCTTTAAATACGGGGCCACTTCGTTTCGCGGCGAATTCTCTATTCCTATATACCCATTATTGAACTAACTAGAGTTACATACCGCTGCTGGGGGGTGCATTAAAAATAAGTTATGTGTCGAGGTTGACGTTTTCGTCCCCCTCTCATGTTTTCGTCCCGCTCTGACGTTTTCGTCCCGCTCTGATCACGTGATACAATACAGCCATTTGCTTCGGAAGTGTTTCAGGTAAAGAATTAAGCATTTTTATCGATATTTGAAGGTATATAGGAATAGGGAAACCAAGTACCGGTAAGCAAAAGTCAAAGTTACTTTGAACTTTTGCTCACCGGAACATAGTTTCCCTCTAGTAACCCATCAGACAACGCATTAATATACACATAGTTTCTACTGTACATTTATTTCGTCCACCCCTCTATTACTGTACATCTTCCTCTAAGGTGGCGATCAGAACTTGGTGAAGTGGATTCGGCGGTGGCGCTTGCCGGCCCCGCCTCCGGACCAGAACGGGGCCCGTCGCCGGCGGTTCAGGCGCTTGTAGAGGAAGAACATGCGTTTCCTGATGTTGTGGTAGCGCGTGGGGAAGACCTCCCTGAGGACCGGACCCTGGAACTTCATCCGCCGCACCAGGCGCTGCAGCTCATTGCCCTTAAAGCCGCGCATCCACTGCGGACCGTCTATCAACTGGTACGGGTGTACCGTCCCGTCCCCGAGAAGGTCTGTCAGCAAATACAGGTAAAAGCAATTATTATTTATTATATATCCATGCCGTATTTACTGCAAATACGCACCGTTTTGCCACATAACGTAAACTATGCTGTACGGAACAGTGTTCTGTACGGAAAAATACGGAACACCTTCCCATACATGTTGACTAAAATATTAGTTATTTAGCCATAATTTATTAATGATTTTTCCTAATTTCGGGTATATAGTAAATATATAACGTGCAACCATGCTTGTACATGCCACAAAACTCGGATGATAATTTACGGTTCGAACGGAACTCGGCGTAAACGCCTCGTTCCGTATGAACTGTAAATTACTATCTCGTTTTGTGACTTGTACAGCATGGTCAGGACGTTCTATATAATTACTTATGCAGGTTTGTTTGTTTGTTTGTTTATGGTTTAACGTCCCAGGGGACACTAAGGGTATATAGGGACTGTCAATGATTTAGCTTTTCACTTTTGTAGACTTATTTCAGTCTTTTCAATGTTTTCAAATATTTCATATACAATCAAAGAGATTTGTCTCTTTCAAAAACATGATGATATCTTTCTTTGGAATAGTTTCAAACAACATTTTCATGTTGTTACTGTTTTTCAAGTACTTTCTTCCATTCTCTTGTACCCTTTTACAGTTCAGCAGGATATGCTGAACAGTGATGGGTACTATGGAGAAACCAAACAAGAATTAGTTGTGTTGTTGTTTATTGTACAATGGCAAGATTGCGCATTACTGCGCGAGGCGAAGCCGATAGCAGTAATACGCGATCTTGCCGGAGTGCGATGAACAATAACACAACTAACTTGAGTTTGGTTTAGAATTTATTCTACCCCGCCCGTCTAAATTACTTCTACATTAACAAATGACGTCATATCCCACTAGAGCGATATTTTTCATTTTTCTGAACTCCAAGTAACACAGATCCCAACCTCTGCTACAGTATTGGTATTATTGTCATACTTTACAGTATGCTGGTATAGAAATAAAGACATACAGTAAAACCCTACGTAAGCTGACACCCTCCTTTCCAGGCGGGGTTTTCAAGTTTCCACCGGTCCAACAAGCAAGTGTTATATATCAATATGTAGGGGAGATAGAAGCGATGGTACCGAACTATCTTTCCGCTTACGTAGGGTATCCGCTAACGCGAGGTGTTCCCTTACGTGGGGTTAAATTAAACATCTGATAGAGGGAAAAAATTCCGTTCTGAGCAAAAGTGTCCGCTGACGCGGGGTGTCTGTGAGGCGGGGTTTTACTGTACTCTGGATATGCAATTGACGCTGGATCGAGAATCGTATAAATACACACTACTGCAATCATCATTGAAGCAAAGCCGAGTGACGATCATGGCACATCCAAACAGGTGGAGTATTGTGTATTTTACGATTCGAGTGTGGTTCTGGATCGATCTCAAACCTTTCTCTGGCATTAAATAACATCGCAATATCAGAATAATTCAAATTACTTTTTAACCTTAGGCGGTCAATAGTGTATGACATTATCTCACATTCACTCCGCCATGGCCATGGCGTTGCACTGTCACTTTACGGGGGTGATCGTTAAGGTTTTTTATAACGTTATTTCTATGACTAAACTTGCACCAGGGGTGAGATAAGGCAGAGCATAGAACGATTAACAACACAGAAAAACATTAAATATTAGTTAACTATGGTGTGGGGTTGAGTGTGAGTGGGGAGGTTCAAACAAAATATAGTACATACATAGAACTACATATTTAGGTTTTAAAAACCATAGATCACGGACCTTGTTTTTCATAGAATTGAAGAATGGTACATTTCAAGCAAATCAAGCAAATCGAAATTGACCTATTTTACCTATCAAGATTGGATAAACTGGACAAAATGCTAAATTCACTCATGTAGAATTAGAATGGATACCAAGAAATCAGTTTTGACTAATAATTGACATTATTTAAAAATCACCAAGTGGCGCCACTGTCAATTATAGGACATGTCTTTAACTGATATGATTGAGACTCAGGAAATATCTACTTTGATCTACAAAAGAAAGACGGAATTTCCCAGACTGAACATGAAACATCTTACATACCAATGTAATCGTTCTGGCCGAACAGGGCTTTTTTCTGCGTCCAGTGGTCGAAGTCTTGTGGGTACACTCTGGCCAGGGGCAGAGGCTTGTTCTCGAAGTCCCCCTTAGGTCGAGGCAGAACACCTGAAAGGCGTAAACAAAACCTTACATTACTGGTATATGTTGACGGGTCAATCACCTTGAACCATACATAACACACTCACTTATGATTGGTCCATTGCGTTCAACAACCCGAGAGTTCATAGAAGGTATAATTAAATATCAGTGAAATGGTGAGATTGCTTTGCAACCACCGATCTGTGCTTACTTGCAAATTGTCTCCAGGCACCATATCTAGTGAACATAATCATAGGGACTGTGTGACTGGACTTATATTCCACATAAATTATACTCATCTTATCTCATTAACCATCCAAGTTGAAACAAGTACTGACTTGTCAACTTGAGAATACTACTAACGTGTACCACTAAACGTTATTATTGATGATAATCTATGTTATACATATTGCCATATTTACCTGATACTGTTAACTCCCTATAATGACAGAGGAAGCAAGCGGAAGACCGGCTAAGCCGAACTTGGGTTAATCACAAGCATATCGATTCATTACCCTAATGAACCCTAGTTTGTTACTAGCACTATACGGATATCTTATACAAATTGTGTTGAAATTGTAATACTATTCGGTATATACAAATTTTTATATTGTCATGTACAACTGGAGAACTGAGTCTGTACGCAAACCAGTCAATTTGACTGAGCAGATTCTGTATAAATAAAGTTCTCCCGGGATGGGCGGCGGGGGGGGGTGGGGTGGCGGGGGTCGTAGGTTCATATTTCATCAACAAATAAATAGAGGAAAGCAATATTATTTAAATTCGTTGTTCACAATGTTCCTAGCCACAATTATATTCCGTGTGACTCTGGATAACACCTTGAACTGTTGGTAACTAATCCAGATGTATAATCCTATAATGGAAGACCACCTACTCTCCATGTGAATGAAAAAAAAAGACAACACTTCTTCTCACACACCTCCTTTGTGGTATCTGTACTTGTATCCTCTCCGGATGAGCTGTTTCGGTGCGAACGGGTCCGCGGTCTCCTCAAACTTGGGGTACGCATTGTACGACGAGCAAAGGCGTGACGTCATCAACTGCAGCCGGCTGGGCATCAGTGACGTCACTTTTGACGTCAGATGGTGACAGGTCCCGTATGTGGCGACGGCCGGTTGTCGCATGAGTTGTGACGTCACCTGACGCAACGCTCCCCAAAGGGACGCCATCTGCAAACCGATGAATGAGGCATTTAATATAGATCAACAACTGTATACGGCAATGAGATTGGATAAGATGTGATATTTTAATATGTTATGGCCAAAATCCACTGCACTGTCTACTGTATACTCGACACATTTACTCTATCATTACTGTTTATACGATATGTTTACACTTATTACTGTATGTATGATTGATTTGCTTTTGTTGGTTGCTTGATGGTGTTTTACGCCATAGCATGTGATACCGATACTGTGATCAAAATGTTCAGATTATGTGACTACAAGAATCATGTTAGACTCTAGAACAGTCTGTTGTCGCCAGGGCCAAGGCACACAGGCTCAAACTTAAACGGTTATGCGCTGCCATTTTGAGTCAGGAATTCCTGCCTCTGCTGGTACTACGCTGCCCTGACTGATTTGCTTGTAACACGTGGCTTGAGTTAGCGCTAAAATTAGAACAGCCAATCACGAAATTCCTTTCTCCCGTCAGGCAGAGGGAACATGGCGTATTTCACCAGCGTGTTTTAAAAGTGATGTCCGGTGAGGAGCCTGAGGGTCGAGTGTTTCCAGAGAGTTTGTTTGTTTGTTTAGTTTAACGTCCAATATGTTCTATTAGACTTTTCCAGAGAGTCCTTGGTACCACCACAGTACTGTCACATATTCAGAGAGAGTCCTCGGCACCACCACAGTACTGTCACCTACTCAGAGGGAGTCCTTGGTACCACCACAGTACTGTCACCTACTCAGAGAGAATCCTTGGTACCACCACAGTATGGTCACCTATGCAGGGAGTCCTTGGTACCACCACAGTATGGTCACCTACTCAGAGAGAGTCCTTGGTACCACCACAGTACTGTCACCTACTCAGACAGTCCTTGGTACCACCACAGTACTGTCACCTACTCAGAGAGAGTCCTTGGTACCACCACAGTACTGTCACCTACTCAGAGAGAGTCCTTGGTACCACCACAGTACTATCACCTACTCGGACGGAGTCCTCAACACCACCACAGTCACATATTCTGACGTAGCCAGGTAAGGTCTTGAGAACACCCAGTAGACAAACCAGTGGGGGGAACATAAAGGTAGTTCAGCTCATTCAAACTAATTTTGCAATATTATTTCAGTTACAGCAGTTTATCATCATGGTATAGTGTAGGTGGCAGTAGGAAGTGAGTCGGCTGACCAGACTTGCTTAAGCAATGACGTCTCTCCTCCTTCTGTCTAGTTTCCTAGTATTACTTAGCTCCTGTTCAATCTTGAGTGCCAAGAAGTCAGTCTAGTTTGTTTTGTTTGTTTGTGTAGTTTTACGTCTCGGTAGGCTGGTTACATCCTTTTGAGACTGACTCATCAGTTGACCTATCTGGTTCTTGAAAGGTGTATTAACTCGACTTTGGTCTAATTGTAGCAGTGCGACCCTATGCCCGTTTTATAGTGCTGCCACACTGAAGGGCTGTGCCACAGACCATTGACACAACACTCCGCCGGACACATTATACTGACAACGGCAAACCAGTCGCTGCAACATACCAATCGGGTCATCAAGCTGACGAGTATGAAGTTGCTCCCTGTAATTGGCTACAGGTCAAGCTGGCCGACAGTTTTGGCCAACCTCCCGTACCGGACAGTTTTGGCCACTAAAAAGAAGTCAGTCACCGTGCAGCACACCCTATACATGTGTTTCCGTTCAATGCCACCTAACGGTAAGTAACTTAGTTAGGCTGTCGCTTAGACAAACACGGCAGAGTCCGGCCTCATGCCTATAGAGATATACAGCAATCAGACCTAGAGTGTGAACGATGGGTGCGATTACAGCAGTGTTGTTTTATTGACAGATTAGACCGTTAGAGTCTGGGCTGTGTAATCTTGAGTTTCAATTTGGAAAAAGATAAGCATATGAAAGCTAGACCTGCCAATGTATTATTGAGTATCCAGTTTCTGTGTTACTGTGTTATCTAAGGTATATCTAAAGTATTATTGGGGTGATATGTTTGTATGGCACACCAAATTGGAGCTGAAATATCATAAAATACAATGCAATTGCTGCACCTTCTCTGAAAATAACATACATAAGGTGCGACACCGGCCTGGAGAAATATGATCTATTCTATATATTCATTATCCCACCGGATGTGCACTCTAGTATGCATAAAACTGGTTTAAGTTGATAGGTATCAATTAGATACTAGATAGACTGCCCGTCTAGCATCCAGCACCAGTAGGCCAATGAGGTATTTCAGTCGCTTAGTGATTGGTCATGGTCAGTTGGGCACACCTGGGCATCCTGCTCCTTTCCCAATATCACAGTGTTAGCACGCAGATGGTGAAAGGATAGTTTTTTGCAGCAAGTTTCAAGTCTATGTGACTAGTCCAACATTTTGGTGAGTTTGACAGACACAACTGGAGGCCAAATCTAAACCAAATTCAGTGGCAATTCTAACATGCCATTAATTGTTTTCAATGACGACCTATTGATATTCCCATACGTAGCTAAGTTCTTATAACTGATCATGTTTACTTTGCAGTTACATTTCTAATTTTTTAAATTTATTTTATATTATTTTTTTCATTTTTAAAGCAATTTTTAAGGGGATATTGTGTTACAACACAATCACCGAATTCGGCTATATAGCCGTTCTTCCACTCGGGCCCTATGATGCCCGATTAGCTGTTTTGCAGCGAAACCTCTGACACAACTCCGAACTTGATGATTCACCCGGCCCCTTTTAGATCCATCTGGATCTAACTTCAGTAGCCTCACAATTTGTTGATGGTTACTCTACTTCCAATTTCATGTCTTCAAATGTCATAACCCGTAAGCACACCATGTAGCATATAGCTGGAGGTAGACCGATTACACCTTCCTCCATAATATATACAAATTAGAAATATAGATTAGAACAAATATCTGTATATGACAGACTTTCTAAGTGGTAATGCACTTGTATCAGCAGAATTTTGAAAGAATAAAAAAAAATAGGTAGCTAGCGATATCTAGTAAGAAAAACGGAAATTTTCTGTTATTTATCATTCTATAGATATTTCTCGAAAGATGATATTTCAAAACACAAAATAACCGGAAAATGTGTATCCCTGGAAAGTCAAACATTAAATCTTCCTGGTTTTATTTAAAAGATAAGTTTATTATAATAAGTATGGTCTCATCAACACTCAGCGTTTCTCAACATATAAAACAGATTCTTACATGTTTATATAAAGTGAAAGATCTGCGATGACTTAGTAATCTTCCAATAAGTTATGATTAAATCAAATAATGCAGTACAATTTCGACAGCGGTAGTGAAACCTGTTACTCCACTACATACAACTATCTATCCTTAAGAACAAAGCTGTCAATCCTTCAATGAAAAGGCAGGTGCATGCACTCAGATCACAAATAAAGATTCTTCCTTGAATTAGAAATACCAACAACGCATTCATTCAGATAAATCTCAATGAACTTTTACAATGAAGCGACAGACAAGTGAAGACTCTGGCGTGAGAAAATGTGCCTTCCAAATCCAGCACAGAAAAAATATGAAGCAAGCAACCAGGCTTGTAAGGTAAGCATTCTCAAATCCGTCATAAAGTTACAGATCTGGCGACTTTGGTATAATATTCGACAATTGTTATGTTAGTGAGAGGAGTGCCTGTAAGCCTATAAGACAGGGACCCGACCATTGTGCCTGATCACACCTTTGCCCTACGAATCCGTCGGGTTGGGCAGAATCGGGTCGTTGTACGCACTTCACAGACCCGATTTTAATCGGGTCAGGCATTACTTGACTTTGGGTTATGACAGACTCTCCCCGACCTTAATCGTGTCGCTGTACGCACTTCACCGATTCCATGAAGGCCTGTTTGAACAGCGATGCAACCTACCCCCGAGTCCCATTTACAAGTGCCTTATATCGGTTTGTAGAGGAGACAGAGGCTATAATGGATCTGAAAAACCATTTCCGAATATCTTAATGTGATCCAAAGTTATTAAACTTTGAAATATTTTCTATGAATCCAGACCAGCGGCCCATGGCTCAGCCCGGCTCGGCACCCAGGGGCTCACTTTGATCTCCATTGGGTCACTGTACAAGATCATAAATTGGAGAGATGTGATTGGCAAGCGTCATTGAGGGTATAAGACAGTGACATTCTTGTTCACGATTATAATCGGTGATCGGATCGGTGACAATCTGTGGAAAATGTCGCTGCCTTATGGGCTTAATGTATACTGGAGAGACAGGACTCCTCTCATCATCCTCACAGGTCACACCAGTTATTACACACATTCTACAAGTGTCCAGGCCACAAACAGGGCAAACCACGTACTCAGCTTTTACCACAACAAATGCAATGGCAAGCAAACAGATCTCCTTCCTCTTGTCTTGAGATAAAAAAAAGTTTCTGCAATTATCATCACATGAGATGTAGCGTCCAACACTCACTTTAGCTAAAACATGTGTATTCGTTTCGCACATCTTGGCGATACATTTTTCGAATTCTTTATCACCACACATCACAAATCATGATCTGGGGAAATTACACAACCATTGGGTTTGTTATTGCAAATATAGAAAGAGCTAAAAAATAGCACTGTTTAGCATGTCATAAACTTGCAGGTATGACCCGCAGTCATGCCACAGTGTGGCGCCACTAGTCGCCTGGGGCAGGATTTCGTTTCGTGGAACGTCATGTTTAATTGCTGTAATTATAAGCATATAAAAAGTGTCCATCACGAAGACTCTGGTCTATCTGTCGGCCTCCTTCTCACAGCTGTCTGTCGGTGGATCATCAGCCTTTTTCTCCTCCGTTACCGACAAAGCCTCCAGCTTTTCCGTGACGTCATCTGGAACAGCGCTGTCTCCGGCGTCTTCCGTTGTGGGATCTTGGGTACATTCCGTCTTCGCGCGTTCCTCCATTAACTTTTTAGCTTCCTCGAATTTATCGAAAAACTTTTGGGCATTTTCCGCATTGCCAAAACGAATAGCGAGCAGTTCGCCGTGGTTGGACTCGTCCGCGTAGTCGGCCGGTGTGCTCCACACCCAAACCTTGTCACTGCCGCAGTTTGGCTTCAACTGCATCGTCGGCAAAATGTAGTGGTTGGCGCA
The DNA here is from genome assembly GCA_950022655.1 of Alentia gelatinosa. Taxonomy (NCBI): domain Eukaryota; kingdom Metazoa; phylum Annelida; class Polychaeta; order Phyllodocida; family Polynoidae; genus Alentia; species Alentia gelatinosa. The sequence goes on from OX465590.1 coordinate 11,097,947, forward strand.
GATCTTGAGCGTTTTCTCTCTCCGCATGAGAATGCGAACCGTGCCCCCTTTCTTGTGTTTCAGGAGTTTGACATCTCCCGTGCCCCTTTCTTTCCACTCTGACGGTTCGACACTGCTGTCATACCGGTAAAGACGAGCTCTCAATTTCAACAATTCGTCCTCGTCCTCCTCCAAGGTTTCTTGAGACACGAGGGGAAGGCTCACCAAGGGCTCAAAATGAACGTTAGGACTCTCCGGAGCCTCATCCTTCTCGTCAGACATCCTCAACAGTGTATGAAAGTAGATTAGAAACACAATAAGGTATCGATCAAGTCAGTCTTATATGATATGATACCGACCTTGGTGAGTTTGCACGCAATTTTCACAGGTTGCAACACACGCTGGATGCTGTCATGTTGTAGTACCGCAGTTAATTTGGATTAACTCGGGAATTTTGACTCAAAGCCCTCGTAAAATCAATTTACATATTTATATCGTGAATTGTTTATAAGGAATGTCTTTATTTTAACGAAAACAGTATTACAGTATTTTATATAGAAAATGGAAAGGGTTCAGCGCTCCAACCTGATTCTTTCTTGGTACTCAAGGGATAATAAGGCGATGACTAACCTCTAAGAATGTGCTGGAAGAGGAAGTAAATCTTCCAATAGGCGGCCAGAATTACCGTTGCTGCAGACAAGATAAACATGGCGACGTTACTGTGCGAGCACGGCAGAATATCTCTGCTAAGCTTTGCACTTGGGGTCTCTGCACTCTTATTTCCCATTTCATGTAGTTTACTCAGAGTTTTTCAGACCATCTCGTTGTTCTTGTGTATATGCCATGCAATCGCTGTCAGCGGATTCGTCTTTTATCGCTTCCATGGAGCAAATTTCCAAGTGAGTTAATTCTTGTTGCCGCCTCTTCTGACTCACAAGTCACGTATTGACAAGTTACGTCCGCATATAAATGAAATCTTTAATAGGTCTCTCTAGAACGTAGTGGCTTCATTCATTTTAAAAAGCAAGGAGGCAATAATCGTATATTAACTTACATTTCTTTTAAATAGCCACGTTATAGGCAGTTTGTCATATCTCGGGCACTGACAAGCTCTGTTCTGTGATATCCAAGTGACAGATCTCGTACTAGATCTACTAGTACTAGTAGTACTACCACTACTTGTACTAGTAGTCTAGGGTGGTATAGGGTGGTTCATGGATCTAATAATACTAGATCTAGTATATACAAATAGTACCATGTTTTCCGGCTTCTTGGCGCGTCTGGGTCCTCGGCGCGACCGACCCCCATTTACATACAGGAAGACTGGTATTCATCCAAAGTATGGCCAGAACTTGGCATAAGATTAAGACATAAGAAAAATAACAAGGTACTTAAGTTAAGTAACCCAATGTCAATGTATAATTTGTATTACTATTAGTAAACATCAACGTTGAGATTCATATTCATAGACACAAATTGTGACCATAAGAAGATGAAGTCGTAATTGAACTCTTGAATATAATCATATAATCTATAACAACTGAAAACATTGGCAACTTAATCAAGTTAATGACACATGGCAACTCTAAACATAGGTAAAACGTTCACCCCTCATCTTCATTGAGGCAGGGCTGGTTACACTGGCTACTCTAAACGCTGAACTATTTTTGCTAGGCTTTGGCAAACATATATACCTCATTTTCCCCTGAAAAAATGGTAGCCATTTGTTGAGCCCTGTCCCCAAACAAAGGGGTCTGTTTAATATCAGAGATGTCAGTTTTCCATTTTTCCGGGGAAATCTACTTTTTCATATTCAGTAGATGGAATTTCTTTTCCTTGTGTCAAACACAAGTAACATTAATTGTCTCATTGACGCCAATGAAACAGTGGTGTGAACTTACCCAAAGTCCCTCAGTCCCATGCCATGGCCGACAAGGACATATTAGGGCTGTAGACGAGGCTTAGCAAAAACACACTTCTATATCCCACCGCTTTGCGACCACGAATAGAGCGAGCTGGGAAATGGACTGGGGGAATCTGCATCAATTTTTTTCCAACCAAGGCAGCCCACGGGAAGCCGGAGGAACGAAAAAAAACAAAAAAACAACCGACAAGGACATATTATTAAAGTTTTGCCGGTCTCTCTGAGGGGGGAAAAAATCCACTTTTTTTTCGTCCAAGACCCCAACTGACATCCCTGTTTATAGAGTGACTGATTCTTACAGGTGGCGGTCCGTGCTTTGCTGCTGGGCCTGGCCTTCAGCGCCGCCGTTCTGTGGGCGTGCCACGCCACCGGCAGCTGGCGCTACTTCGCGTGGTACGTGACAGCGCTGAGCTTCTTCCACTGGTCCGAGTACTTCACCACGGCGCTCACCAACCCCAAGAACCTGTCCCTGGACTCGTACCTGCTCGACCACAGCCGCGAGTACCATCTGGCCGCGCTGCTCAGCTGCCTAGAGTTCTCTATAGAAACCTATTTTTTCCCAAGTAAGTAGAATGTTCATCACATTTATTCAGCGATTTAGTTTTTTTTTGTTCTTGTTTAACAACTTTCGTTACTGATCTCCAGATTTTTACAGTCATCCGTTGAGTGGTGCGTTTCTTTTTTATTTTGTTATCACAATGTAGACGGCTTTGGTAATCAGTCTGTGTTTGTTGCTTACTCTAACATCCGTAAACATTATATTTGGCATCAATCTTAACGGCATTAGTATTCTTGCCCAAACCAAGTTTTCTCCCTTTTTACTCTATTTGTTATACATAGCCTGTAGATTTACTGATATATCAAAGGCCAATTCTCATACCATGTCTATGTGGTGTTGGAAGTAAAAGAACTCTCATCTCTATAAATGTGTAGGGGTGAGGTTTCTACCTAAACTCATCACATAGATTCAATCACCACCCCAGTGGTGCAAAGGGACCTTGAGAAAGTCTGGTAAGAACCTTTATCCTACCCCTGATATGAAATCCCATAGGCTTAGCATGGAGTTTCCATATGCCACGCTGACTGGCATACAGAATTGTGTATGCCACTAGTGGCATACAAAATTGTTATCACGTAATATTCCAAAATAGAGGAGACGGGGTAGGATAAAATAAAACCTGATTCGTTTTAATCTTGGCCACCGCATGATACTCCTGGAGTTTTGGCTCCAGACTTCACTTGGCTGCGCTTCATGAATTCACTATGCCAAACTCCACATCCAGTTTTATGATAGTAATGTTTAACTGCACGTTGAATAAATCTATCAACTATCTTGATCTGCTTGCTGCAGGTATGAAGCTCTTCTACTGGCCGGCGCGGGTCGGGCTCTGTATGATCTTAGGCGGCGAGCTGATGAGGAAGGGCGCCATGATCACCGCCTCCTCCAACTTTAACCACTACATCCAGCGAACCCGGGACGAGAACCACCAGCTCGTCACCTGGGGCATTTACGGCTTCTTCCGCCACCCTTCCTACGTGGGATGGTTCTACTGGAGCATAGGCACGCAGGTAGCTACAGCCTTCTGTTGTTTTAAATTTTTTTGTTTTATATTTTAGCAATTTTTATTAGGGGAATATTGTGTTATACAAACACCGAATTCGGCTATCCAACCATTCTTCCACTCGGGCCCTAGACCCCTACTCCTCATCCTAATGGCGGGTGTTAAACCGAATGGGCAGTGGGTACCATTTTTGTGTAAGTCTTTGGTATGACCCGGCCGGGGTTTGAACCCATGACCTCCCATGCTTGAGGCGAACACCCCTACCACTTAGTCACCGAGCTTGGTAAAAACACATAGTGCATTACAAACTTCATCTGTTATGGAACAGTTGTTTTTGTTATTGTCTATTTTTAGGCATAGCGACGATTTGGTTCTGACATGCAGTTGTCATTTTCAAGGTAGCATCGGCTGTGTTTAGAAGTGTTTCTGTCTCGTATATTCAACTCTGTTATGGAACAAGTTTTCGTGACATCCATTAGACTGGGTCACAAATGGCAATCTATTACAATTCACACCAGAGGCACATGTTATATATACAATATGATATGGATGAAGGATAGATGAAGATGATACACACAGTAGTTTGCATTGTGCTACTTCTGTTTTAGGAGAACAAACTCTGTCGCACAAGTGTTTTAAAATGATACATAGAGCTCAGTTGAGTGTCGTTGTCCAACGAGTTCCAAAATATTTTCCCCTATCGACAGGGCTTCTGATACTTATTGTACCCAGTGTAATCTTCTTGCCTTTAATCATACCAGATTATATTAGTTTTTTCTTATAAATAAATCAAGAATTGAGAGATGGGGCACTGTCCCTCGATCCTATTGGGGCCATAGACGGTCCTGTCGATTTAAAAAATATATATTCGGTTCCCATAGAGGTGGTAGAAATTGTATACAAGTATGTTTTTCGCTGCTTTCTCTATATCTATCTTCGTTATGTATTTAAGCCGAAATGGCAGTTTTCCTATTTCCCAAGGAAATCCCTATTTTCATTTTTACTTAATAAAATTATTTTTTCACAAATTATTTTTTTTTACAAATTGTTCACAAATTATTAAAACGAAGAGAGAATAAATTAAGCCTCATTCACACACACCCAAAAAAGGGTTAAAACTTCCAAACTCGCACACCAGCACCATTCCATTACCAACTACGTTGTGTTTTCCATGTTTTTTCAGTCTCTCTGAGGCAGTAAATTCCACATGAAACATATTTCCTCTGTATTTCCTGACCACAACTGACCTCCGTGTGTTTGACAGGTGATGCTGTGTAACCCGTTCTGCATGGCGGGCTACGCGTGGGCGTCGTGGCGATTTTTCCGTGCGCGGATTGAAGACGAAGAAGTCATGTTGATTACTTTCTTTGGCAAGAAGTATACTGACTACCAGAAAGCCGTGCCCACGGGGCTGCCGTTTATAGAGGGCTACAAAGTAGATTTATAACGTCAAGACACCAGCGTGAATAGCAACTACAAGTCACACAACTCCAGTCATTTTCCATTGTTCAATGTTACTACGTGGTATGTTCGTGTTATTTATCAATGCTATATTCATCACATAATGGTGACTTTTGGTTTCTTTTTTACCAGCACACCCAGTGTCTCACTTCTTTCAATAAAGGCATATTGGACAATTCACATTGGCAATTAGAACCCATGGACTTTTTCCTGAGACTTGAATTGGATAATATCAACGTGCTGTAGAATGCAAGTCTAACTTGATAATTGGGGGTCAGTATCCTAGGTTTTGCTTTTTAGAGACTCTTATGATAATATGATATATAGACATTTTAAAAAGGTTAGATTTCATATAATAAACCCTTATCATTTTCTTCAAACATTAAAACTGGATAAGTAGTATTACACAAGTACTAAAAACCTGTTCTTAAATGAACCATACTTCCTCCATAAATCAAATAATGTAAATAATCCTATTTTACCTTTTGGGTACGGATAAACTTGACAAAACGTTACATCATACTCGCTTGGCATTAGAATATGTGAAAAGGGACCAGTGTTTACTTGATATTTAGAAGTTTACAGGTCGTGCCACTGTGAATTGTAGGATATGCCTTCACGTCTAAGTCTAGAGTAGTTCATTTACTACAACCGCTACTCTGTTCTTCACCAAAGGGCATTTTGAATAGCTAACTTCCAGAACTACAAGTCACACAACAGAAAGTGTTGAATATTTCAGAAAGAACAAAGTGATAAGAATTGAGAGAAGTATAACTGAATGCATATCGATACTGATCTGCTTATTAATTTATTGTTAAGGGTAAACATACTTAAATAGATTAAAAGGTATTAACATATCTTTTTGACCAGTTCAGGCTAATAATTTGAGATTTTCAACAATAGTAATCTTACAAGAAAAGGAGGTATAGAAGTAATTTCATATTCATGTTTCTATGAAATGTACTGAACATATGTAGAAAGTTGTTCTTTATATCCAACAGATACTTGAGATCAGCTTCAACCATGTATTAATTTAGATTATGCAAAAGGAATTTTGTTTTTTTTAACTCCTTTTTATAGAATGTCATACTAAAACTAATGTTATTGTATGCAAAACTTGTCTAATGATAATTAATTGGTGATAAATACTCGATTTGTTTCGTAGATTTTGCTCATAAATTAAATTCCAGACTTATTATATGTCCTACGAAATCAAGATCTCATCAAGGTCGATGAATATATCAATCAATGTGCTATATACTTTTTATTGCATCGCATGAGGTATTATTTCATTTAATGACAAGCGGTACTAATTTGTAATAGGCTTTAAGGATTGCTATCAATTATTAATTATTGTCTAAAACAAAATGAAAAAACCTGTGAGGTAACTACCTTTTGTAGACAGGTACTGTCTACAGGAGAGACGAACTAAACAATGTAGGTTAAGTTTAAAGATGAAGGTGTGGAATTAGTGCTGGTACTTAACTTCAGGCATGGGATTTCTCCAGAATTTCTTGACATCCCAAGGAATATTATTGAGATCAATGTGAATCCGAGGGGAAAATGTGTTACACAATAAAAAGGCCATGTCAGTTCTCAGCTGAGGCCAGGTATTAAATTAGAATAGCTAAAAATAGAGGTCCCCGAAGACCCGGAAACCTTTTTTCAGGACTTTATGTTATTTTCTTATCCCATGCCTGTAACACGATACGTAGCAATCAAACTTGACCGAACTGCAAATCTCAGTCCTACCTGGTCGTGGTGCTTGGCTGTCGTCAGGTCAGACCCGTGTGTGCACATGGAGATACACAGCGAAAGTACCAGCTTTAAATGTTCTGTGATATTACATATTAGCCACTCTTCCACTCACTGCCCGTTGTACATGTTGCACAGTGTATATACATACTTGAAGCTCCCCCACCTTATTTTCACCTCCGTCATTCACTGTTCAAGATACTAACATCGGAAAGATGCCCAAGTCATTATGCCACGCTTTTATTTATGACCGTCAGTCTAGGAAATAAGTATTTATATAGAACTGCATCGAGAATCGTATAAATAGATAATACTCCACGAGTTTGGATGGGAGGCAATTGTCATCGAGGCGAAGCCGAGTGATGATTATGGCCCATTCAAACAAGTGGAGTTTTGTGTATTTTATGATTCGAGTGCGGTTCTGGATTTATCTCACCCCTTTTTATGACATTAAATATCATCAAAATTTCACAATAATTAGAATAGGCTTAGCAAAACCATATGGCGTCATCCTGAATTCACTACGCCACGGCCGTGGTGTAGTATTGTCACTTTACGGGGGTGATCGCTGAGTATTTTTTTCTAATGTTATTCCTAAACTTGTATCAGGGGAGAGATAAATACCAGCTACTTTGTACATTTTATTGTATGCATTGTTATCCTTGGGACTGCCGATCATAGATACTTCTGGAATGTGATGTCAAAAGCCATGAAAACATCGCCAATGTTGTACACAGTAAATTTAACACTGGAAATGTTAAAAGTGCTACAAATAATGATAAAATACTCTGTACATTTCACATCCTATCTCGAGTAACCGTTGCACAAAATGAGGATCACTTACCGGAAACAGTTAAAATAGCATGGTTTGGTAGAATGGAAACGAACTTTGCTGGAGAACCATTAAAGCATATTGGTTTTAATTTTTAAGAAAAATCATCTGATCATCAATTTATTGGACAATCTACGACGTTGACATTGTGCATCGTGTCTCGTTATTAAAGAGGATGTTAAATATAGATGTGGCTTAATTTGTTACCGCCTTGCCTGGGTCTATCCATTTCAAGCAGGTCACGTTATACATATAGATATGCAATAATTAGAATATAGAAAAATCACCTGTGTATAGTCAATACAGATTCCCAACGGGAACAAACTAAAGCATCATGTGGGTATTGCCTAGAAGAGTGACATTGAATCTTGAAAGCTCAAGTTATATGCAATAAGTTTCCATGTAGAGAACTATGGCACTGTCCTGTCCCATCCTGCTGTCGACATGAAAGTGGAAAATGGCCTGTTTTATCTCTGAACCAAGAACAGAGTGTTCAAGGTTTCATTCATGTCATGGGTATTGTCTCATTATAATGGTCGTGGGAATGGTCGCTATCTCTGAGGTAATAAATTCTACTTGCAAAATATTTCCACTTTTATTTTGACCCCAACTAATGTCCTTGATTTCTGATGTCAAATCCCTATAACCTGTACCACTGATAAGCTGACCTTGACAGATCATGCCAAGTCTCTGTACACTCCTGGTAAATCCCAAGTCTCAATAGTAAACCTACAAACAAGGTTCTTAGACCGACAACTTTTTTGTATCATGTGAAGAACTGAAGTGATCATTTCATTAAATAATTATCCTAAATATAAATATAAGCGGAGGGATCAGCTGACAGATTGTTTTTAAAATTGACAGATAATTATTTAATCAAGTGTACGTCTCGGTCGTAATACTACCGACGAATTATTGGTCTATTTGAATAATTCAAAATAAAAGAAGACATTTGCAAGTTTGAACAAATGTGATAAAGTAAAAGGAGGTAAGCTGGACACTCCTCCAGTGTTGTAAAATGTTAAAAGTGTTTTAACTGAATGTATATAACAAATAAATACACATAAATATATGTATATATTAAATATGTCAATAAAACAACATGGCTCCAGGGACATATTTTTGTAGCGTTCTGGACAGTTCGTGAAATGGTCTACGAAGAAGTCAAGTTGTTGTTTCTCACAGTGAGTTGTGCTTAGTAAATCGATCATTGGATGTGAAATGACAGTCTACAACCACAATGTTAACACATTCAAGAACCACATGATTAAACTTTTGTCAAAAAACATTATTGCGTGTTTGTTACTTGTGTTGATTTTGCTCTGTTAATTATTCAGGGATGTACGTCGGATGGTCTGCCATAGCACGTCGGTGTGCACCGAAGTGAGTGGGTACGAGCCCTTTTACACAAGTATGTTCCATTATACCAGAAATGGTAAAGTTTGTTGATAAGTTTCAGGGAATGTTTGTTTTTCGGGAATCTCTAGTTTTTCAGTATTTCCTTTTTTTAAACTAGGTGTCAGGCCATTCCAGTTAGGAGACTTTACTTCCCCTGATATCCACACAGTGTCAGGTCTGTACAGTGACTTGACCAGTTTTACAGTAGACGTAGGATCCCCTACATTAAATATTGAGGGACATTCTTTTCCATGAATGATATCATTCCTGCCTTTTACAAATACTATTTCGTAATATGCATTGAGTTGACACCTACCCTATTTTCCAAATAGCTCACCATAGATGAAGTAAGAGATTTGTTTATTTCCTGTAATGAAGTTATAGACCTTTTATTGATTAAAATGAGATAATGGATAGGAAAAATCATCACTTGAGGGGAATAACACGCCCACCTTAGAATTCGAAAGCAGACATTCTACCACTATTATAAGCTTTTATGTTTCTTGAAATTTCAAATATGTTGGGGCGGGGGGGGGGGGGGGGGGGAAGTTGGACAACATGCAGTATCATATACAATTTCAAAAGGCTCTCACATCTAAACCATTTGTCAGATTTTGTTTGAATAAAGTTTTTCTGGAAGGTACTTAGTCGGTAACTAATATAAGATATAAAAAGAAGTATTATTCTAAAATTAATATTTGGATGTCTGATCCCAGGATGAAAGCACAATTTAGCAGGTTTTAAAAATCTGACCCTACTATGTTTGGGCTCTCACCCTTTTGCCTATTTGCATATTCATTATCGGAGACAGAGCTCAGACTGCCCTGCCCTCCAGGTTTATAGTCAAGAGGAAGCTTTCTATGTATTTAAAATTAATATTGAAAGACATCTTTGGTTTTCACAATTTTTGACTTAAGGCTATAGCCCAGGGTAAATTTTGGGTGACTTCGGCTTCAGATTAGAACTGCATCAATTTGTATTCCAATAGACTCTCTGGACCCAGTACAATGCATATCCACCCTTAGAATGTGTGTTTTCTCCCCCCTCCCCTTTTAAATTCAAATGTTTTGTAATTTTGTGCCTCTGTGCCTTTTTCATCAGTTCTGGTGCCGAAATCTTAGAAACTTGCCTAAAAAAGACCCAGAATCTATTCATCTAGTCAAGAGGAAGCTTTCTATGTATTTAAAATTAATTTTGAAAGACATCTTTGGTTTTCACAATTTTTGACTTAAGGCTATAGCCCAGGGTAAATTTTGGGTGACTTCGGCTTCGGATTAGAACTGCATCAATTTGTATTCCAATAGACTCTCTGGACCCAGTACAATGCATATCCACCCTTAGAATGTGTGTTTTCCTCCCCTCCCCCTTTTAAATTCATATGTTTTGTAATTTTGTGCCTCTGTGCCTTTTTCATCAGTTATGGTGCCGAAATCTTAGAAACTTGCCTAAAAAAGACCCAGAATCTATTCATCTAGTCAAGAGGAAGCTTTCTATGTATTTAAAATTAATTTGAAAGACATCTCTGGTTTTCACAATTTTTGACTTAAGGCTATAGCCCAGGGTAAATTTTGGGTGACTTCGGCTTCGGATTAGAACTGCATCAATTTGTATTCCAATAGACTCTCTGGACCCAGTACAATGCATATCCACCCTTAGAATGTGTGTTTTCCTCCCCCCCCCCCTTTTAAATTCATATGTTTTGTAATTTTGTGCCTCTGTGCCTTTTTCATCAGTTATGGTGCCGAAATCTTAGAAACTTGCCTAAAAAAGACCCAGAATCTATTCATCTAGTCAAGAGGAAGCTTTCTATGTATTTAAAATTAATTTGAAAGACATCTCTGGTTTTCACAATTTTTGACTTAAGGCTATAGCCCAGGGTAAATTTTGGGTGACTTCGGCTTCGGATTAGAACTGCATCAATTTGTACTCCAGTCTGAGCTCTGTCTCCGATAATGAATATGCAAATAGGCAAAAGGGTGAGAGCCCAAACATAGTAGGGTCGGAATTTTAAAACCTGCTAAATTGCGCTTTCATCCTGAGATGAGACATCCAAAAATTTATTTCAGAATAATAATTTTTTTATATCTTATATTAGCTACCGACTAAGTACCTTCCAGAAAAACTTTATTCCAACAAAATCAGACAAAGGTTTACATTTGAGAGCCTTTTGAAATTGAATATATTACTGCATGTTTCCCCCCCCCCTAAGATATTTGAAATTTCAAGAAACATCATAAAAGCTTATAATAGTGGAAGAATGTCTGCTTTGGAATTCTAAGGTGGGCAAGTTATTCCCCTGAAGTGATGACTTTTCCTATCCATTATCTCATTTTAATCAATAAAAGGTCTATAACTTCATTACAGGAAATGAACAAATCTCTTACTTCATCTTTGATGAGCTATTTGGGAAATAGGGTAGGTGTGAACTCAATGCACATTACCAAATAGTATTTGTAAAAGGTAGGAATGACATCATTCATGGAAAACAATGTCCTGCAATATGCAATGTAGGGGATCCTATGTCTACTGTAAAAACTGGGCAGGTCACTGTACAGACCTGACACTGTGTGGATAACAGGGGAAGTAAAGTCTCCTAACTGGTTTGACCTGCCACCTAGTGTCAAAGTCAATAAGCATGAGTATCATTGTAAGTAATGGCCAGCAATGTATCCAATGTAAGAAACGCCTGAAGTAAGGAAGAATGGGCTTTTTAGGACAGACACAAGATACGTGTTACCTCTCCATTCATCAAATGTATTCTTTTTCAATTTCATTCAGAATTTTAACACCCCTGCATTCATAATCCCCTCCAATACTACCTTACACTAAAAATCAAAGTGGTCTAGTGTTAGAATGTCTGCTTTGGAATTTTAAGGTGGGGAAAATTATTCCCCCCAACTGATAACTTTTCCTATCCATTATCTTTCTCCTAAATGCACTTTTTAATCAATAAAAGGTCTATTACTTCAGTACAATAAAGAAAGCAATACGAAATGACAGATATTTTAAAGAAAAGAAAATTTTGGGAGGGGTAGCAGTTTATATCAATGATAGATATGCATCTTATACACAACAAATTCATGATTACTCTATTTCTACCCCTCAAATAACATTGGTTGACAATTACTATAAATAAACCAATGTTCAGGAATATGCTTGTAATATCAGTATATCAAGACGAAGTCGAGGTGTGCTATGATTATCTTGAAAAAAAATTAATGGATCAAAATTTTAGAGACCATGAAATCTGGATAAATGGTGATTTTAATATCAATGGTAAATTGTCCAAAATATAGGGTAATGAAACACTTTTTGATCAATAATGGTTTGGCATTACTGGAAACTAACGAAACTTACTTGCACCATGGAGGGTATAGTATTATAGTTTATAGGTATTATAGATATATAGGGGTGGTTTTGGATATATTTTCTTTCGATGAACCTATGAAAAAGTCACAGAGGCACAAAATTACAAAACATATGAATTTAAAAGGGGGGGGAGGAAAACACACATTCTAAGTGTGGATATGCATTGTACTGGGTCCAGAGAGTCTATTGGGATACAAATTGATGCAGTTCTAATCTGAAGCCGAAGTCCCCCAAAATTTACCCTGGGCTATAGGCTTAAGTCAAAAATTGTGAAAACGAAAAATGTCTTTCAAAATTAATTTTAAATACATATAAAGCTTCCTCTTGACTAGATGAATAGATTCTGGGTTTTTTTTAGGCAAGTTTCTAAGATTTCGGCACCAGAACTGATGAAAAAGTCACAGAGGCACAAAATTACAAAACATATGAATTTAAAAGGGGGGAGGGAAGAAAACACACAATCTAAGGGTGGATATACATTGTACTGGGTCCAGAGAGTCTATTGGAATACAAATTGATGCAGTTCTAATCCGAAGCCGAAGTCACCCAAAATTTACCCTGGGCTATAGCCTTAAGTCAAAAATTGTGAAAACGAAAAATGTCTTTCAAAATTAATTTTAAATACATAGAAAGCTTCCTCTTGACTAGATAAATAGAATCTGGGTCTTTTTTTAGGCAAGTTTCTAAGATTTCGGCACCAGAACTGATGAAAAAGGCACAGAGGCACAAAATTACAAAACAAATGAATTTAAGGAGGGGGGGGGGGAAGAAAACACTCATTCTAAGTGTGGATATGCATTGTACTGGGTCCAGAGAGTCTATTGGAATACAAATTAATGCAGTTCTAATCCGAAGCCGAAGTCACCCAAAATTTACCCTGGGCTATAGCCTTAAGTCAAAAATTGTGAAAACCAAATATGTCTTTCAAAATTAATTTTAAATACATAGATAGCTTCCTCTTGACTATAAACCTGGAGGGCAGGGCAGTCTGAGCTCTGTCTCCGATAATGAATATGCAAATAGGCAAAAGGATGAGAGCCCAAACATAGTAGGGTCGGAATTTTAAAACCTGCTAAATTGCGCTTTCATCCTGAGATGAAACATCCAAATATTAATTTTAGAATAATACTTCTTTTTATATCTTATATTAGCTACTGACTAAGTACCTTCCAGAAAAACTTTATTCCAACAAAATCAGACAAAGGTTTACATTTGAGAGCCTTTTGAAATTGTATATATTACTGCATGTTGTCCCCCCCCCCTAAGATATTTGAAATTTCAAGAAACATTATAAAAGCTTATAATAGTGGAAGAATGTCTGCTTTGGAATTCTAAGGTGGGCAAGTTATTCCCCTGAAGTGATGACTTTTCCTATCCATTATCTCATTTTAATCAATAAAAGGTCTATAACTTCATTACAGTAAATAAACAAATCTCTTACTTCATCTTTGATGAGCTATTTGGGAAATAGGGTAGGTGTGAACTCAATGCACATTACCAAATAGTATTGGTAAAAGGTAGGAATGACATCATTCATGGAAAACAATGTCCTGCAATATGCAATGTAGGGGATCCTATGTCTACTGTAAAAACTGGGCAGGTCACTGTACAGACCTGACACTGTGTGGATAACAGGGGAAGTAAAGTCTCCTAACTGGTTTGACCTGCCACCTAGTGTCAAAGTCAATAAGCATGAGTATCATCGTAAGTAATGGCCAGCAATGTATCCAATGTAAGAAACGCCTGAAGTAAGAAAGAATGGGCTTTTTAGGACAGACACAAGATATGTGTTACCTCTCCATTCATCAAATGTATTCTTTTTCAATTTCATTCAGAATTTTAACACCCCTGCATTCATAATCCCCTCCAATACTATCTTACACTATAAATCAAAGTGGTCTAGTGCTAGAATGTCTGCTTTGGAATTTTAAGGTGGGGAAAATTATTCCCCTCAACTGATAACTTTTCCTATCCATTATCTTTCTCCTAGATGCAAATTCATGATTACTCTATTTCTACCCCTCAAATAGAATTGTTTGACAATTACTATAAATAAACCAATGTTCAGGAATATGCTTGTAATATCAGTATATCGAGACGAAGTCGAGGTGTGCTATGATTATCTTGAAACAAAATTAATGGATCAACATTTTAGAGACCATGAAATCTGGATAAATGGTGATTTTAATATCAATAGTAAAATGTCCAAAATATAGGGTAATGAAACACTTTTTGATCAATAATGGTTTGGCATTATTGGAAACTAACGAAACTTACTTGCACCATGGAGGGTATAGTATTATAGTTTATAGGTATTATAGATATATAGGGGTGGTTTTGGATATATTTTCTTTCGATGAACTGATGAAAAAGTCACAGAGGCACAAAATTACAAAAAATATGAATTTAAAAGGGGGGAAGGAAAACACACATTCTAGGTATGGATATGCATTGTACTGGGTCCAGAGAGTCTATTGGAATACAAATTGATGCAGTTCTAATCTGAAGCCGAAGTCCCCCAAAATTTACCCTGGGCTATAGGCTTAAGTCAAAAATTGTGAAAACCAAAAATGTCTTTCAAAATTAATTTTAAATACATAGAAAGCTTCCTCTTGACTAGATGAATAGATTCTGGTTTTTTTTTAGGCAAGTTTCTAAGATTTCGGCACCAGAACTGATGAAAAAGTCACAGAGGCACAAAATTACAAAACATATGAATTTAAAAGGGGGGAGGGAAGAAAACACACAATCTAAGGGTGGATATACATTGTACTGGGTCCAGAGAGTCTATTGGAATACAAATTGATGCAGTTCTAATCTGAAGCCAAAGTCACCCAAAATTTACCCTGGGCTATAGCCTTAAGTCAAAAATTGTGAAAACCAAAAATGTCTTTCAAAATTAATTTTAAATACATAGAAAGCTTCCTCTTGACTAGATAAATAGATTCTGGGTCTTTTTTAGGCAAGTTTCTAAGATTTCGGCACCAGAACTGATGAAAAAGTCACAGAGGCACAAAATTACAAAACATATGAATTTAAAAGGGGGGAGGGAAGAAAACACACAATCTAAGGGTGGATATACATTGTACTGGGTCCAGAGAGTCTATTGGAATACAAATTGATGCAGTTCTAATCTGAAGCCAAAGTCACCCAAAATTTACCCTGGGCTATAGCCTTAAGTCAAAAATTGTGAAAACCAAAAATGTCTTTCAAAATTAATTTTAAATACATAGAAAGCTTCCTCTTGACTAGATAAATAGATTCTGGGTCTTTTTTAGGCAAGTTTCTAAGATTTCGGCACCAGAACTGATGAAAAAGGCACAGAGGCACAAAATTACAAAACAAATGAATTTAAAGGGGGGGGGGGAAAGAAAACACACATTCTAAGTGTGGATATGCATTGTACTGGGTCCAGAGAGTCTATTGGAATACAAATTGATGCAGTTCTAATCCGAAGCCGAAGCCACCCAAAATTTACCCTGGGCTATAGCCTTAAGTCAAAAATTGTGAAAACCAAAGATGTCTTTCAAAATTAATTTTAAATACATAGAAAGCTTCCTCTTGACTATAAACTTGGAGGGTAGGGCAGTCTGAGCTCTGTCTCCCATAATGAATATGCAAATAGGCAAAAGGGTGAGAGCCCAAACATAGTAGGGTCGGAATTTTAAAACCTGCTAAATTGCGCTTTCATCCTGAGATGAGACATCCAAAAATTAATTTTAGAATAATACTTCTTTTTATATCTTATATTAGCTACCGACTAAGTACCTTCCAGAAAAACTTTATTCCAACAAAATCAGACAAAGGTTTACATGTGATAGCCTTTTGAAATTGTATATATTTCTGCATGTCGTCCCCCCCCCCCCCTAAGATATTTGAAATTTCAAGAAACATTATAAAAGCTTATAATAGTGGAAGAATGTCTGCTTTGGAATTCTAAGGTGGGCAAGTTATTCCCCTGAAGTGATGACTTTTCCTATCCATTATCTCATTTTAATCAATAAAAGGTCTATAACTTCATTACAGTAAATAAACAAATCTCTTACTTCATCTTTGATGAGCTATTTGGGAAATAGGGTAGGTGTGAACTCAATGCACATTACCAAATAGTATTTGTAAAAGGTAGGAATGACATCATTCATGGAAAACAATGTCCTGCAATATGCAATGTAGGGGATCCTATGTCTACTGTAAAAACTGGGCAGGTCACTGTACAGACCTGACACTGTGTGGATAACAGGGGAAGTAAAGTCTCCTAACTGGTTTGACCTGCCACCTAGTGTCAAAGTCAATAAGCATGAGTATCATTGTAAGTAATGGCCAGCAATGTATCCAATGTAAGAAACGCCTGAAGTAAGGAAGAATGGGCTTTTTAGGACAGACACAAGATACGTGTTACCTCTCCATTCATCAAATGTATTCTTTTTCAATTTCATTCAGAATTTTAACACCCCTGCATTCATAATCCCCTCCAATACTATCTTACACTATAAATCAAAGTGGTCTAGTGTTAGAATGTCTGCTTTGGAATTTTAAGGTGGGGAAAATTATTCCCCCCAACTGATAACTTTTCCTATCCATTATCTTTCTCCTAAATGCACTTTTTAATCAATAAAAGGTCTATTACTTCAGTACAATAAAGAAAGCAATACGAAATGACAGATATTTTAAAGAAAAGAAAATTTTGGGAGGGGTAGCAGTTTATATCAATGATAGATATGCATCTTATACACAACAAATTCATGATTACTCTATTTCTACCCCTCAAATAGAATTGTTTGACAATTACTATAAATAAACCAATGTTCAGGAATATGCTTGTAATATCAGTATATCGAGACGAAGTCGAGGTGTGCTATGATTATCTTGATAAAAAATTAATGGATCAAAATTTTAGAGACCATGAAATCTGGATAAATGGTGATTTTAATATCAATAGTAAAATGTCCAAAATATAGGGTAATGAAACACTTTTTGATCAATAATGGTTTGGCATTACTGGAAACTAACGAAACTTACTTGCACCATGGAGGGTATAGTATTATAGTTTATAGGTATTATAGATATATAGGGGTGGTTTTGGATATATTTTCTTTCGATAACCTGATGAAAAAGTCACAGAGGCACAAAATTACAAAACATATGAATTTAAAAGGGGGGGGAGGAAAACACACATTCTAAGTGTGGATATGCATTGTACTGGGTCCAGAGAGTCTATTGGAATACAAATTGATGCAGTTCTAATCCGAAGCCGAAGTCACCCAAAATTTACCCTGGGCTATAGCCTTAAGTCAAAAATTGTGAAAACCAAAGATGTCTTTCGAAATTAATTTTAAATGCATAGAAAGCTTCCTCTTGACTAGATGAATAGATTCTGGGTTTTTTTTTAGGCAAGTTTCTAAGATTTCGGCAGCAGAACTGATGAAAAAGTCACAGAGGCACAAAATTACAAAACATATGAATTTAAAAGGGGGGAGGGAAGAAAACACACAATCTAAGGGTGGATATACATTGTACTGGGTCCAGAGAGTCTATTGGAATACAAATTGATGCAGTTCTAATCCGAAGCCAAAGTCACCCAAAATTTACCCTGGGCTATAGCCTTAAGTCAAAAATTGTGAAAACGAAAAATGTCTTTCAAAATTTATTTTAAATACATAATTTGCTTCCTCTTGACTAGATAAATAGATTCTGGGTCTTTTTTAGGCAAGTTTCTAAGATTTCGGCACCAGAACTGATGAAAAAGGCACAGAGGCACAAAATTACAAAACAAATGAATTTAAAGGGGGGGGGGGAAGAAAACACACATTCTAAGTGTGGATATGCATTGTACTGGGTCCAGAGAGTCTATTGGAATACAAATTGATGCAGTTCTAATCCGAAGCCGAAGTCACCCAAAATTTACCCTGGGCTATAGCCTTAAGTCAAAAATTGTGAAAACCAAAGATGTCTTTCAAAATTAATTTTAAATACATAGAAAGCTTCCTCTTGACTATAAACCTGGAGGGCAGGGCAGTCTGAGCTCTGTCTCCGATAATGAATATGCAAATAGGCAAAAGGGTGAGAGCCCAAACATAGTAGGGTCGGAATTTTAAAACCTGCTAAATTGCGCTTTCATCCTGAGATGAGACATCCAAAAATTTATTTCAGAATAATAATTTTTTTATATCTTATATTAGCTACCGACTAAGTACCTTCCAGAAAAACTTTATTCCAACAAAATCAGACAAAGGTTTACATTTGAGAGCCTTTTGAAATTGAATATATTACTGCATGTTTCCCCCCCCCCTAAGATATTTGAAATTTCAAGAAACATCATAAAAGCTTATAATAGTGGAAGAATGTCTGCTTTGGAATTCTAAGGTGGGCAAGTTATTCCCCTGAAGTGATGACTTTTCCTATCCATTATCTCATTTTAATCAATAAAAGGTCTATAACTTCATTACAGGAAATGAACAAATCTCTTACTTCATCTTTGATGAGCTATTTGGGAAATAGGGTAGGTGTGAACTCAATGCACATTACCAAATAGTATTTGTAAAAGGTAGGAATGACATCATTCATGGAAAACAATGTCCTGCAATATGCAATGTAGGGGATCCTATGTCTACTGTAAAAACTGGGCAGGTCACTGTACAGACCTGACACTGTGTGGATAACAGGGGAAGTAAAGTCTCCTAACTGGTTTGACCTGCCACCTAGTGTCAAAGTCAATAAGCATGAGTATCATTGTAAGTAATGGCCAGCAATGTATCCAATGTAAGAAACGCCTGAAGTAAGGAAGAATGGGCTTTTTAGGACAGACACAAGATACGTGTTACCTCTCCATTCATCAAATGTATTCTTTTTCAATTTCATTCAGAATTTTAACACCCCTGCATTCATAATCCCCTCCAATACTACCTTACACTAAAAATCAAAGTGGTCTAGTGTTAGAATGTCTGCTTTGGAATTTTAAGGTGGGGAAAATTATTCCCCCCAACTGATAACTTTTCCTATCCATTATCTTTCTCCTAAATGCACTTTTTAATCAATAAAAGGTCTATTACTTCAGTACAATAAAGAAAGCAATACGAAATGACAGATATTTTAAAGAAAAGAAAATTTTGGGAGGGGTAGCAGTTTATATCAATGATAGATATGCATCTTATACACAACAAATTCATGATTACTCTATTTCTACCCCTCAAATAACATTGGTTGACAATTACTATAAATAAACCAATGTTCAGGAATATGCTTGTAATATCAGTATATCAAGACGAAGTCGAGGTGTGCTATGATTATCTTGAAAAAAAATTAATGGATCAAAATTTTAGAGACCATGAAATCTGGATAAATGGTGATTTTAATATCAATGGTAAATTGTCCAAAATATAGGGTAATGAAACACTTTTTGATCAATAATGGTTTGGCATTACTGGAAACTAACGAAACTTACTTGCACCATGGAGGGTATAGTATTATAGTTTATAGGTATTATAGATATATAGGGGTGGTTTTGGATATATTTTCTTTCGATGAACCTATGAAAAAGTCACAGAGGCACAAAATTACAAAACATATGAATTTAAAAGGGGGGGGAGGAAAACACACATTCTAAGTGTGGATATGCATTGTACTGGGTCCAGAGAGTCTATTGGGATACAAATTGATGCAGTTCTAATCTGAAGCCGAAGTCCCCCAAAATTTACCCTGGGCTATAGGCTTAAGTCAAAAATTGTGAAAACGAAAAATGTCTTTCAAAATTAATTTTAAATACATATAAAGCTTCCTCTTGACTAGATGAATAGATTCTGGGTTTTTTTTAGGCAAGTTTCTAAGATTTCGGCACCAGAACTGATGAAAAAGTCACAGAGGCACAAAATTACAAAACATATGAATTTAAAAGGGGGGAGGGAAGAAAACACACAATCTAAGGGTGGATATACATTGTACTGGGTCCAGAGAGTCTATTGGAATACAAATTGATGCAGTTCTAATCCGAAGCCGAAGTCACCCAAAATTTACCCTGGGCTATAGCCTTAAGTCAAAAATTGTGAAAACGAAAAATGTCTTTCAAAATTAATTTTAAATACATAGAAAGCTTCCTCTTGACTAGATAAATAGAATCTGGGTCTTTTTTTAGGCAAGTTTCTAAGATTTCGGCACCAGAACTGATGAAAAAGGCACAGAGGCACAAAATTACAAAACAAATGAATTTAAGGAGGGGGGGGGGGAAGAAAACACTCATTCTAAGTGTGGATATGCATTGTACTGGGTCCAGAGAGTCTATTGGAATACAAATTAATGCAGTTCTAATCCGAAGCCGAAGTCACCCAAAATTTACCCTGGGCTATAGCCTTAAGTCAAAAATTGTGAAAACCAAATATGTCTTTCAAAATTAATTTTAAATACATAGATAGCTTCCTCTTGACTATAAACCTGGAGGGCAGGGCAGTCTGAGCTCTGTCTCCGATAATGAATATGCAAATAGGCAAAAGGATGAGAGCCCAAACATAGTAGGGTCGGAATTTTAAAACCTGCTAAATTGCGCTTTCATCCTGAGATGAAACATCCAAATATTAATTTTAGAATAATACTTCTTTTTATATCTTATATTAGCTACTGACTAAGTACCTTCCAGAAAAACTTTATTCCAACAAAATCAGACAAAGGTTTACATTTGAGAGCCTTTTGAAATTGTATATATTACTGCATGTTGTCCCCCCCCCCTAAGATATTTGAAATTTCAAGAAACATTATAAAAGCTTATAATAGTGGAAGAATGTCTGCTTTGGAATTCTAAGGTGGGCAAGTTATTCCCCTGAAGTGATGACTTTTCCTATCCATTATCTCATTTTAATCAATAAAAGGTCTATAACTTCATTACAGTAAATAAACAAATCTCTTACTTCATCTTTGATGAGCTATTTGGGAAATAGGGTAGGTGTGAACTCAATGCACATTACCAAATAGTATTGGTAAAAGGTAGGAATGACATCATTCATGGAAAACAATGTCCTGCAATATGCAATGTAGGGGATCCTATGTCTACTGTAAAAACTGGGCAGGTCACTGTACAGACCTGACACTGTGTGGATAACAGGGGAAGTAAAGTCTCCTAACTGGTTTGACCTGCCACCTAGTGTCAAAGTCAATAAGCATGAGTATCATCGTAAGTAATGGCCAGCAATGTATCCAATGTAAGAAACGCCTGAAGTAAGAAAGAATGGGCTTTTTAGGACAGACACAAGATATGTGTTACCTCTCCATTCATCAAATGTATTCTTTTTCAATTTCATTCAGAATTTTAACACCCCTGCATTCATAATCCCCTCCAATACTATCTTACACTATAAATCAAAGTGGTCTAGTGCTAGAATGTCTGCTTTGGAATTTTAAGGTGGGGAAAATTATTCCCCTCAACTGATAACTTTTCCTATCCATTATCTTTCTCCTAGATGCAAATTCATGATTACTCTATTTCTACCCCTCAAATAGAATTGTTTGACAATTACTATAAATAAACCAATGTTCAGGAATATGCTTGTAATATCAGTATATCGAGACGAAGTCGAGGTGTGCTATGATTATCTTGAAACAAAATTAATGGATCAACATTTTAGAGACCATGAAATCTGGATAAATGGTGATTTTAATATCAATAGTAAAATGTCCAAAATATAGGGTAATGAAACACTTTTTGATCAATAATGGTTTGGCATTATTGGAAACTAACGAAACTTACTTGCACCATGGAGGGTATAGT
Organism: Alentia gelatinosa; assembly: GCA_950022655.1. NCBI lineage: Eukaryota > Metazoa > Annelida > Polychaeta > Phyllodocida > Polynoidae > Alentia > Alentia gelatinosa. The sequence continues at coordinate 11,119,978 of OX465590.1, forward strand.
ATTATAGTTTATAGGTATTATAGATATATAGGGGTGGTTTTGGATATATTTTCTTTCGATGAACTGATGAAAAAGTCACAGAGGCACAAAATTACAAAAAATATGAATTTAAAAGGGGGGAAGGAAAACACACATTCTAGGTATGGATATGCATTGTACTGGGTCCAGAGAGTCTATTGGAATACAAATTGATGCAGTTCTAATCTGAAGCCGAAGTCCCCCAAAATTTACCCTGGGCTATAGGCTTAAGTCAAAAATTGTGAAAACCAAAAATGTCTTTCAAAATTAATTTTAAATACATAGAAAGCTTCCTCTTGACTAGATGAATAGATTCTGGTTTTTTTTTAGGCAAGTTTCTAAGATTTCGGCACCAGAACTGATGAAAAAGTCACAGAGGCACAAAATTACAAAACATATGAATTTAAAAGGGGGGAGGGAAGAAAACACACAATCTAAGGGTGGATATACATTGTACTGGGTCCAGAGAGTCTATTGGAATACAAATTGATGCAGTTCTAATCTGAAGCCAAAGTCACCCAAAATTTACCCTGGGCTATAGCCTTAAGTCAAAAATTGTGAAAACCAAAAATGTCTTTCAAAATTAATTTTAAATACATAGAAAGCTTCCTCTTGACTAGATAAATAGATTCTGGGTCTTTTTTAGGCAAGTTTCTAAGATTTCGGCACCAGAACTGATGAAAAAGTCACAGAGGCACAAAATTACAAAACATATGAATTTAAAAGGGGGGAGGGAAGAAAACACACAATCTAAGGGTGGATATACATTGTACTGGGTCCAGAGAGTCTATTGGAATACAAATTGATGCAGTTCTAATCTGAAGCCAAAGTCACCCAAAATTTACCCTGGGCTATAGCCTTAAGTCAAAAATTGTGAAAACCAAAAATGTCTTTCAAAATTAATTTTAAATACATAGAAAGCTTCCTCTTGACTAGATAAATAGATTCTGGGTCTTTTTTAGGCAAGTTTCTAAGATTTCGGCACCAGAACTGATGAAAAAGGCACAGAGGCACAAAATTACAAAACAAATGAATTTAAAGGGGGGGGGGGAAAGAAAACACACATTCTAAGTGTGGATATGCATTGTACTGGGTCCAGAGAGTCTATTGGAATACAAATTGATGCAGTTCTAATCCGAAGCCGAAGCCACCCAAAATTTACCCTGGGCTATAGCCTTAAGTCAAAAATTGTGAAAACCAAAGATGTCTTTCAAAATTAATTTTAAATACATAGAAAGCTTCCTCTTGACTATAAACTTGGAGGGTAGGGCAGTCTGAGCTCTGTCTCCCATAATGAATATGCAAATAGGCAAAAGGGTGAGAGCCCAAACATAGTAGGGTCGGAATTTTAAAACCTGCTAAATTGCGCTTTCATCCTGAGATGAGACATCCAAAAATTAATTTTAGAATAATACTTCTTTTTATATCTTATATTAGCTACCGACTAAGTACCTTCCAGAAAAACTTTATTCCAACAAAATCAGACAAAGGTTTACATGTGATAGCCTTTTGAAATTGTATATATTTCTGCATGTCGTCCCCCCCCCCCCCTAAGATATTTGAAATTTCAAGAAACATTATAAAAGCTTATAATAGTGGAAGAATGTCTGCTTTGGAATTCTAAGGTGGGCAAGTTATTCCCCTGAAGTGATGACTTTTCCTATCCATTATCTCATTTTAATCAATAAAAGGTCTATAACTTCATTACAGTAAATAAACAAATCTCTTACTTCATCTTTGATGAGCTATTTGGGAAATAGGGTAGGTGTGAACTCAATGCACATTACCAAATAGTATTTGTAAAAGGTAGGAATGACATCATTCATGGAAAACAATGTCCTGCAATATGCAATGTAGGGGATCCTATGTCTACTGTAAAAACTGGGCAGGTCACTGTACAGACCTGACACTGTGTGGATAACAGGGGAAGTAAAGTCTCCTAACTGGTTTGACCTGCCACCTAGTGTCAAAGTCAATAAGCATGAGTATCATTGTAAGTAATGGCCAGCAATGTATCCAATGTAAGAAACGCCTGAAGTAAGGAAGAATGGGCTTTTTAGGACAGACACAAGATACGTGTTACCTCTCCATTCATCAAATGTATTCTTTTTCAATTTCATTCAGAATTTTAACACCCCTGCATTCATAATCCCCTCCAATACTATCTTACACTATAAATCAAAGTGGTCTAGTGTTAGAATGTCTGCTTTGGAATTTTAAGGTGGGGAAAATTATTCCCCCCAACTGATAACTTTTCCTATCCATTATCTTTCTCCTAAATGCACTTTTTAATCAATAAAAGGTCTATTACTTCAGTACAATAAAGAAAGCAATACGAAATGACAGATATTTTAAAGAAAAGAAAATTTTGGGAGGGGTAGCAGTTTATATCAATGATAGATATGCATCTTATACACAACAAATTCATGATTACTCTATTTCTACCCCTCAAATAGAATTGTTTGACAATTACTATAAATAAACCAATGTTCAGGAATATGCTTGTAATATCAGTATATCGAGACGAAGTCGAGGTGTGCTATGATTATCTTGATAAAAAATTAATGGATCAAAATTTTAGAGACCATGAAATCTGGATAAATGGTGATTTTAATATCAATAGTAAAATGTCCAAAATATAGGGTAATGAAACACTTTTTGATCAATAATGGTTTGGCATTACTGGAAACTAACGAAACTTACTTGCACCATGGAGGGTATAGTATTATAGTTTATAGGTATTATAGATATATAGGGGTGGTTTTGGATATATTTTCTTTCGATAACCTGATGAAAAAGTCACAGAGGCACAAAATTACAAAACATATGAATTTAAAAGGGGGGGGAGGAAAACACACATTCTAAGTGTGGATATGCATTGTACTGGGTCCAGAGAGTCTATTGGAATACAAATTGATGCAGTTCTAATCCGAAGCCGAAGTCACCCAAAATTTACCCTGGGCTATAGCCTTAAGTCAAAAATTGTGAAAACCAAAGATGTCTTTCGAAATTAATTTTAAATGCATAGAAAGCTTCCTCTTGACTAGATGAATAGATTCTGGGTTTTTTTTTAGGCAAGTTTCTAAGATTTCGGCAGCAGAACTGATGAAAAAGTCACAGAGGCACAAAATTACAAAACATATGAATTTAAAAGGGGGGAGGGAAGAAAACACACAATCTAAGGGTGGATATACATTGTACTGGGTCCAGAGAGTCTATTGGAATACAAATTGATGCAGTTCTAATCCGAAGCCAAAGTCACCCAAAATTTACCCTGGGCTATAGCCTTAAGTCAAAAATTGTGAAAACGAAAAATGTCTTTCAAAATTTATTTTAAATACATAATTTGCTTCCTCTTGACTAGATAAATAGATTCTGGGTCTTTTTTAGGCAAGTTTCTAAGATTTCGGCACCAGAACTGATGAAAAAGGCACAGAGGCACAAAATTACAAAACAAATGAATTTAAAGGGGGGGGGGGGAAGAAAACACACATTCTAAGTATGGATATGCATTGTACTGGGTCCAGAGAGTCTATTGGAATACAAATTGATGCAGTTCTAATCCGAAGCCGAAGTCACCCAAAATTTACCCTGGGCTATAGCCTTAAGTCAAAAATTGTGAAAACCAAAGATGTCTTTCAAAATTAATTTTAAATACATAGAAAGCTTCCTCTTGACTATAAACCTGGAGGGCAGGGCAGTCTGAGCTCTGTCTCCGATAATGAATATGCAAATAGGCAAAAGGATGAGAGCCCAAACATAGTAGGGTCGGAATTTTAAAACCTGCTAAATTGCGCTTTCATCCTGAGATGAGACATCCAAAAATTAATTTTAGAATAATACTTCTTTTTATATCTTATATCAGCTACCGACTAAGTACCTTCCAGAAAAACTTTATTCCAACAAAATCAGACATAGGTTTACATTTGAGAGCCTTTTGAAATTGTATATAATACTGCATGTTGTCCCCCCCTAAGATATTTGAAATTTCAAGAAACATTATAAAAGCTTATAATAGTGGAAGAATGTCTGCTTTGGAATTCTAAGGTGGGCAAGTTATTCCCCTGAAGTGATGACTTTTCCTATCCATTATCTCATTTTAATCAATAAAAGGTCTATAACTTCATTACAGTAAATAAACAAATCTCTTACTTCATCTTTGATGAGCTATTTGGGAAATAGGGTAGGTGTGAACTCAATGCACATTACCAAATAGTATTTGTAAAAGGTAGGAATGACATCATTCATGGAAAACAATGTCCTGCAATATGCAATGTAGGGGATCCTATGTCTACTGTAAAAACTGGGCAGGTCACTGTACAGACCTGACACTGTGTGGATAACAGGAGAAGTAAAGTCTCCTAACTGGTTTGACCTGCCACCTAGTGTCAAAGTCAATAAGCATGAGTATCATCGTAAGTAATGGCCAACAATGTACCCAATGTAAGAAACGCCTGAAGTAAGAAAGAATGGGCTTTTTAGGACAGACACAAGATATGTGTTACCTCTCCATTCATCAAATGTATTCTTTTTCAATTTCATTCAGAATTTTAACACCCCTGCATTCATAATCCCCTCCAATACTATATTACACTATAAATCAAAGTGGTCTAGTGCTAGAATGTCTGCTTTGGAATTTTAAGGTGGGGAAAATTATTCCCCTCAACTGATAACTTTTCCTATCCATTATCTTTCTCCTAGATGCAAATTCATGATTACTCTATTTCTACCCCTCAAATAGAATTGTTTGACAATTACTATAAATAAACCAATGTTCAGGAATATGCTTGTAATATCAGTATATCGAGACGAAGTCGAGGTGTGCTATGATTATCTTGAAAAAAAATTAATGGATCAAAATTTTAGAGACCATGAAATCTGGATAAATGGTGATTTTAATATCAATAGTAAAATGTCCAAAATATAGGGTAATGAAACACTTTTTGATCAATAATGGTTTGGCATTATTGGAAACTAACGAAACTTACTTGCACCATGGAGGGTATAGTATTATAGTTTATAGGTATTATAGATATATAGGGGTGGTTTTGGATATATTTTCTTTCGATGAACTGATGAAAAAGTCACAGAGGCACAAAATTACAAAAAATATGAATTTAAAAGGGGGGGAGGAAAACACACATTCTAAGTGTGGATATGCATTGTACTGGGTCCAGAGAGTCTATTGGAATACAAATTGATGCAGTTCTAATCTGAAGCCGAAGTCACCCAAAATTTACCCTGGGCTATAGGCTTAAGTCAAAAATTGTGAAAACCAAAAATGTCTTTCAAAATTAATTTTAAATACATAGAAAGTTCCCTCTTGACTAGATGAATAGATTCTGGGTCTCTTTTAGGCAAGTTTCTAAGATTTCGGCACCAGAACTGATGAAAAAGGCACAGAGGCACAAAATTACAAAACATGTGAATTTAAAAGGGGGGTGGGGGGAGGAAAACACACATTCTAAGGGTGGATATACATTGTACTGGGTCCAGGGAGTCTATTGGAATACAAATTGATGCAGTTCTAATCCGAAGCCGAAGTCACCCAAAATTTACATTGGGCTATAGCCTTAAGTCAAAAAATGTGAAAACCAAAAATGTCTTTCAAAATTAATTTTAAATACATAGAAAGCTTCCTCTTGACTAGATAAATAGATTCTGGGTCTTTTTTAGGCAAGTTTCTAAGATTTCGGCACCAGAACTGATGAAAAAGGCACAGAGGCACAAAATTACAAAACAAATGAATTTAAAGGGGGGGGGGAAGAAAACACACATTCTAAGTGTGGATATGCATTGTACTGGGTCCAGAGAGTCTATTGGAATACAAATTGATGCAGTTTTAATCCGAAGCCGAAGTCACCCAAAATTTACCCTGGGCTATAGCCTTAAGTCAAAAATTGTGAAAACCAAAGATGTCTTTCAAAATTAATTTTAAATACATTGAAAGCTTCCTCTTGACTATAAACCTGGAGGGCAGGGCAGTCTGAGCTCTGTCTCCGATAATGAATATGCAAATAGGCAAAAGGGTGAGAGCCCAAACATAGTAGGGTCAGATTTTTAAAACCTGCTAAATTGCGCTTTCATCCTGGGATCAGACATCCAAATATTAAATTTAGAATAATACTTCTTTTTATATCTTATATTAGCTACCGACTAAGTACCTTCCAGAAAAACTTTATTCCAACAAAATCAGACAAAGGTTTACATTTGAGAGCCTTTTGAAATTGTATATATTACTGCATGTTGTCCCCCCCCCTAAGATATTTGAAATTTCAAGAAACATTATAAAAGCTTATAATAGTGGAAGAATGTCTGCTTTGGATCCTATGTCTACTGTAAAAACTGGGCAGGTCACTGTACAGACCTGACACTGTGTGGATAACAGGGGAAGTAAAGTCTCCTAACTGGTTTGACCTGCCACCTAGTGTCAAAGTCAATAAGCATGAGTATCATCGTAAGTAATGGCCAGCAATGTATCCAATGTAAGAAACGCCTGAAGTAAGGAAGAATGGGCTTTTTAGGACAGACACAAGATACGTGTTACCTCTCCATTCATCAAATGTATTCTTTTTCAATTTCATTCAGAATTTTAACACCCCTGTATTCATAATCCCCTCCAATACTATCTTACACTATAAATCAAAGTGGTCTAGTGCTAGAATGTCTGCTTTGGAATTTTAAGGTGGGGAAAATTATTCCCCTCAACTGATAACTTTTCCTATCCATTATCTTTCTCCTAGATGCACTTTTTAATCAATAAAAGGTCTATTACTTCAGTACAATAAAGAAAGCAATACGAAATGACAGATATTTTAAAGAAAAGAAAATTTTGGGAGGGGTAGCAGTTTATATCAATGATAGATATGCATCTAAGGTGGGCAAGTTATTCCCCTCAAGTGATGACTTTTCCTATCCATTATCTCATTTTAATCAATAAAAGGTCTATAACTTCATTACAGGAAATAAACAAATCTCTTACTTCATCTTTGATGAGCTATTTGGGAAATAGGGTAGGTGTGAACTCAATGCACATTACCAAATAGTATTTGTAAAAGGTAGGAATGACATCATTCATGGAAAACAATGTCCTGCAATATGCAATGTAGGGGATCCTATGTCTACTGTAAAAACTGGGCAGGTCACTGTACAGACCTGACACTGTGTGGATAACAGGGGAAGTAAAGTCTCCTAACTGGTTTGACCTGCCACCTAGTGTCAAAGTCAATAAGCATGAGTATCATCGTAAGTAATGGCCAGCAATGTATCCAATGTAAGAAACGCCTGAAGTAAGAAAGAATGGGCTTTTTAGGACAGACACAAGATATGTGTTACCTCTCCATTCATCAAATGTATTCTTTTTCAATTTCATTCAGAATGTTAACACCCCTGCATTCATAATCCCCTCCAATACTATATTACACTATAAGTCAAAGTGGTCTAGTGCTAGAATGTCTGCTTTGGAATTTTAAGGTGGGGAAAATTATTCCCCTCAACTGATAAATTTTCCTATTCATTATCTTTCTCCTAGATGCAAATTCATGATTACTCTATTTCTACCCCTCAAATAGAATTGTTTGACAATTACTATAGATAAACCAATGTTCAGGAATATGCTTGTAATATCAGTATATCGAGACGAAGTCGAGGTGTGCTATGATTATCTTGAAAAAAAATTAATGGATCAAAATTTTAGACACCATGAAATCTGGATAAATGGTGATTTTAATATCAATAGTAAAATGTCCAAAATATAGGGTAATGAAACACTTTTTGATCAATAATGGTTTGGCATTACTGGAAACTAACGAAACTTACTTGCACCATGGAGGGTATAGTATTATAGTTTATAGGTATTATAGATATATAGGGGTGGTTTTGGATATATTTTCTTTCGATGAACTGATGAAAAAGTCACAGAGGCACAAAATTACAAAACATCTGAATTTAAAAGGGGGGGGGGAGGAAAACACACATTCTAAGGGTGGATATACATTGTACTGGGTCCAGAGAGTCTATTGGAATACCAATTGATGCAGTTCTAATCCGAAGCCGAAGTCACCCAAAATTTACCCTGGGCTATAGCCTTAAGTCAAAAATTGTGAAAACCAAAGATGTCTTTCGAAATTAATTTTAAATGCATAGAAAGCTTCCTCTTGACTAGATGAATAGATTCTGGGTTTTTTTTAGGCAAGTTTCTAAGATTTCGGCACCAGAACTGATAAAAAAGTCACAGAGGCACAAAATTACAAAACATATGAATTTAAAAGGGGGGGGGGAAGAAAACACACAATCTAAGGGTGGATATACATTGTACTGGGTCCAGAGAGTCTATTGGAATACAAATTGATGCAGTTCTAATCCGAAGCCGAAGTCACCCAAAATTTACATTGGGCTATAGCCTTAAGTCAAAAATTGTGAAAACCAAAAATGTCTTTCAAAATTAATTTTAAATACATAGAAAGCTTCCTCTTGACTAGATGAATAGATTCTGGGTCTTTTTTAGGCAAGTTTCTAAGATTTCGGCACCAGAACTGATGAAAAAGGCACAGAGGCACAAAATTACAAAACAAATGAATTTAAAGGGGGGGGGGGGGAAGAAAACACACATTCTAAGTGTGGATATGCATTGTACTGGGTCCAGAGAGTCTATTGGAATACAAATTGATGCAGTTCTAATCCGAAGCCGAAGTCACCCAAAATTTACCCTGGGCTATAGCCTTAAGTCAAAAATTGTGAAAACCAAAGATGTCTTTCGAAATTAATTTTAAATGCATAGAAAGCTTCCTCTTGACTAGATGAATAGATTCTGGGTTTTTTTTAGGCAAGTTTCTAAGATTTCGACACCAGAACTGATGAAAAAGTCACAGAGGCACAAAATTACAAAACATATGAATTTAAAAGGGGGGGGGGGAGGAAAACACACATTCTAAGGGTGGATAAACATTGTACTGGGTCCAGAGAGTCTATTGGAATACAAATTGATGCAGTTCTAATCTGAAGCCGAAGTCACCCAAAATTTACCCTGGGCTATAGCCTTAAGTCAAAAATTGTGAAAACCAAAGATGTCTCTCGAAATTAATTTTAAATACATAGAAAGCTTCCTCTTGACTAGATGAATAGATTCTGGGTCTTTTTTAGGCAAGTTTCTAAGATTTCGGCACCAGAACTGATGAAAAAGGCACAGAGGCACAAAATTACAAAACATATGAATTTAAAAGGGGGGGGGGAGGAAAACACACATTCTAAGGGTGGATATACATTGTACTGGGTCCAGAGAGTCTCTTGGAATACAAATTGATGCAGTTCTAATCCGAAGCCGAAGTCACCCAAAATTTACCCTGGGCTATAGCCTTAAGTCAAAAATTGTGAAAACCAAAGATGTCTTTCAAAATTAATTTTAAATACATAGAAAGCTTCCTCTTGACTATAAACCTGGAGGGCAGGGCAATCTGAGCTCTATCTCCGATAATGAATATGCAAATAGGCAAAAGGGTGAGAGCCCAAACATAGTAGGGTCAGATTTTTAAAACCTGCTAAATTGCGCTTTCATCCTGGGATCAGACATCCAAATATTAATTTTAGAATAATACTTCTTTCTATATCTTATATTAGCTACCGACTAAGTACCTTCCAGAAAAACTTTATTCCAACAAAATCAGACAAAGGTTTACATTTGAGAGCCTTTTGAAATTGAATATATTACTGCATGTTGTCCCCCCCCTAAGATATTTGAAATTTCAAGAAACATCATAAAAGCTTATAATAGTGGAAGAATGTCTGCTTTGGAATTCTAAGGTGGGCAAGTTATTCCCCTCAAGTGATGACTTTTCCTATCCATTATCTCATTTTAATCAATAAAAGGTCTATAACTTCATTACAGTAAATAAACAAATCTCTTACTTCATCTTTGATGAGCTATTTGGGAAATAGGGTAGGTGTGAACTCAATGCACATTACCAAATAGTATTTGTAAAAGGTAGGAATGACATCATTCATGGAAAACAATGTCCTGCAATATGCAATGTAGGGGATCCTATGTCTACTGTAAAAACTGGGCAGGTCACTGTACAGACCTGACACTGTGTGGATAACAGGGGAAGTAAAGTCTCCTAACTGGTTTGACCTGCCACCTAGTGTCAAAGTCAATAAGCATGAGTATCATCGTAAGTAATGGCCAGCAATGTATCCAATGTAAGAAACGCCTGAAGTAAGAAAGAATGGGCTTTTTAGGACAGACACAAGATATGTGTTACCTCTCCATTCATCAAATGTATTCTTTTTCAATTTCATTCAGAATGTTAACACCCCTGCATTCATAATCCCCTCCAATACTATATTACACTATAAATCAAAGTGGTCTAGTGCTAGAATGTCTGCTTTGGAATTTTAAGGTGGGGAAAATTATTCCCCTCAACTGATAACTTTTCCTATCCATTATCTTTCTCCTAGATGCAAATTCATGATTACTCTATTTCTACCCCTCAAATAGAATTGTTAAACAATTACTATAGATAAACCAATGTTCAGGAATATGCTTGTAATATCAGTATATCGAGACGAAGTCGAGGTGTGCTATGATTATCTTGAAAAAAAATTAATGGATCAAAATTTTAGACACCATGAAATCTGGATAAATGGTGATTTTAATATCAAAAGTAAAATGTCCAAAATATAGGGTAATGAAACACTTTTTGATCAATAATGGTTTGGCATTACTGGAAACTAACGAAACTTACTTGCACCATGGAGGGTATAGTATTATAGTTTATAGGTATTATAGATATATAGGGGTGGTTTTGGATATATTTTCTTTCGATGAACTGATGAAAAAGTCACAGAGGCACAAAATTACAAAACATCTGAATTTAAAAGGGGGGGGGGGGAGGAAAACACACATTCTAAGGGTGGATATACATTGTACTGGGTCCAGAGAGTCTATTGGAATACCAATTGATGCAGTTCTAATCCGAAGCCGAAGTCACCCAAAATTTACCCTGGGCTATAGCCTTAAGTCAAAAATTGTGAAAACCAAAGATGTCTTTCGAAATTAATTTTAAATGCATAGAAAGCTTCCTCTTGACTAGATGAATAGATTCTGGGGTTTTTTTAGGCAAGTTTCTAAGATTTCGGCACCAAAACTGATAAAAAAGTCACAGAGGCACAAAATTACAAAACATATGAATTTAAAAGGGGGGGGGGAAGAAAACACACAATCTAAGGGTGGATATACATTGTACTGGGTCCAGAGAGTCTATTGGAATACAATTTGATGCAGTTCTGATCCGAAGCCGAAGTCACCCAAAATTTACCCTGGGCTATAGCCTTAAGTCAAAAATTGTGAAAACCAAAAATGTCTTTCAAAATTAATTTTAAATACATAGAAAGCTTCCTCTTGACTAGATGAATAGATTCTGGGTATTTTTTAGGCAAGTTTCTAAGATTTCGGCACCAGAACTGATGAAAAAGGCACAGAGGCACAAAATTACAAAACAAATGAATTTAAAGGGGGGGGGGGAAGAAAACACACAATCTAAGGGTGGATATGCATTGTACTGGGTCCAGAGAGTCTATTGGAATACAAATTGATGCAGTTCTAATCCGAAGCCGAAGTCACCCAAAATTTACCCTGGGCTATAGCCTTAAGTCAAAAATTGTGAAAACCAAAGATGTCTTTCGAAATTAATTTTAAATGCATAGAAAGCTTCCTCTTGACTAGATGAATAGATTCTGGGTTTTTTTTAGGCAAGTTTCTAAGATTTCGGCACCAGAACTGATGAAAAAGTCACAGAGGCACAAAATTACAAAACATATGAATTTAAAAGGGGGGGGGGAGGAAAACACACATTCTAAGGGTGGATATACATTGTACTGGGTCCAGAGAGTCTATTGGAATACAAATTGATGCAGTTCTAATCCGAAGCCGAAGTCACCCAAAATTTACCCTGGGCTATAGCCTTAAGTCAAAAATTGTGAAAACCAAAGATGTCTCTCAAAATTAATTTTAAATACATAGAAAGCTTCCTCTTGACTAGATGAATAGATTCTGGGTCTTTTTTAGGCAAGTTTCTAAGATTTCGGCACCAGAACTGATGAAAAAGGCACAGAGGCACAAAATTACAAAACATATGAATTTAAAAGGGGGGGGGAGGAAAACACACATTCTAAGTGTGGATATGCATTGTACTGGGTCCAGAGAGTCTATTGGAATACAAATTGATGCAGTTCTAATCCGAAGCCGAAGTCACCCAAAATATACCCTGGGCTATAGCCTTAAGTAAAAAATTGTGAAAACCAAAGATGTCTTTCAAAATTAATTTTAAATACATAGAAAGCTTCCTCTTGACTAGATGAATAGATTGTGGGTCTTTTTTAGGCAAGTTTCTAAGATTTCGGCACCAGAACTGATGAAAAAGTCACAGAGGCACAAAATTACAAAATATTTGAATTTAAAAGGGGGGGGGGGGGGCGAGAAAACACACATTCTAAGGGCTGATATGCATTGTACTGGGTCCAGAGAGTCTATTGGAATCCAAATTGATGCAGTTCTAATCCGAAGCCGAAGCCACCCAAAATTTACCCTGGACTATAGCCTTAAGTCAAAAATTGTGAAAACCAAAGATGTCTTTTAAAATTAATTTTAAATACATAGAAAGCTTCCTCTTGACTATAAACTTGGAGGGCAGGGCAGTCTGAGCTCTGTCTCCCATAATGAATATGCAAATAGGCAAAAGGGTGAGAGCCCAAACATAGTAGGGTCGGAATTTTAAAACCTGCTAAATTGCGCTTTCATCCTGAGATGAGACATCCAAAAATTAATTTTAGAATAATACTTCTTTTTATATATTATATAAGCTATCGACTAAGTACCTTCCAGAAAAACTTTATTCCAACAAAATCAGACAAAGGTTTACATGTGATAGCCTTTTGAAATTGTATATATTTCTGCATGTCGTCCCCCCCCCCCCTAAGATATTTGAAATTTCAAGAAACATTATAAAAGCTTATAATAGTGGAAGAATGTCTGCTTTGGAATTCTAAGGTGGGCAAGTTATTCCCCTGAAGTGATGACTTTTCCTATCCATTATCTCATTTTAATCAATAAAAGGTCTATAACTTCATTACAGGAAATAAACAAATCTCTTACTCCATCTTTGATGAGCTATTTGGGAAATAGGGTAGGTGTGAACTCAATGCACATTACCAAATAGTATTTGTAAAAGGTAGGAATGACATCATTCATGGAAAACAATGTCCTGCAATATGCAATGTAGGGGATCCTATGTCTACTGTAAAAACTGGGCAGGTCACTGTACAGACCTGACACTGTGTGGATAACAGGGGAAGTAAAGTCTCCTAACTGGTTTGACCTGCCACCTAGTGTCAAAGTCAATAAGCATGAGTATCATTGTAAGTAATGGCCAGCAATGTATCCAATGTAAGAAACGCCTGAAGTAAGGAAGAATGGGCTTTTTAGGACAGACACAAGATACGTGTTACCTCTCCATTCATCAAATGTATTCTTTTTCAATTTCATTCAGAATGTTAACACCCCTGCATTCATAATCCCCTCCAATACTATCTTACACTACAAATCAAAGTGGTCTAGTGTTAGAATGTCTGCTTTGGAATTTTAAGGTGGGGAAAATTATTCCCCTCAACTGATAACTTTTCCTATCCATTATCTTTCTCCTAGATGCACTTTTTAATCAATAAAAGGTCTATTACTTCAGTACAATAAAGAAAGCAATACGAAATGACAGATATTTTAAAGAAAAGAAAATTTTGGGAGGGGTAGCAGTTTATATCAATGATAGATATGCATCTTATACACAACAAATTCATGATTACTCTATTTCTACCCCTCAAATAGAATTGTTTGACAATTACTATAAATAAACCAATGTTCAGGAATATGCTTGTAATATCAGTATATCGAGACGAAGTCGAGGTGTGCTATGATTATCTTGATAAAAAATTAATGGATCAAAATTTTAGAGACCATGAAATCTGGATAAATGGTGATTTTAATATCAATAGTAAAATGTCCAAAATATAGGGTAATGAAACACTTTTTGACCAATAATGGTTTGGCATTATTGGAAACTAACGAAACTTACTTGCACCATGGAGGGTATAGTATTATAGTTTATAGGTATTATAGATATATAGGGGTGGTTTTGGATATATTTTCTTTCGATGAACCTATGAAAAAGTCACAGAGGCACAAAATTACAAAACATATGAATTTAAAAGGGGGGGGGAGGAAAACACACATTCTAAGTGTGGATATGCATTGTACTGGGTCCAGAGAGTCTATTGGAATACAAATTGATGCAGTTCTAATCTGAAGCCGAAGTCACCCAAAATTTACCCTGGGCTATAGCCTTAAGTCAAAAATTGTGAAAACCAAAAATGTCTTTCAAAATTAATTTTAAATACATAGAAAGCTTCCTCTTGACTAGATGAATAGATTCTGGGTATTTTTTAGGCAAGTTTCTAAGATTTCGGCACCAGAACTGATGAAAAAGGCACAGAGGCACAAAATTACAAAACAAATGAATTTAAAGGGGGGGGGGGGGGCGAGAAAACACACATTCTAAGGGCTGATATGCATTGTACTGGGTCCAGAGAGTCTATTGGAATCCAAATTGATGCAGTTCTAATCCGAAGCCGAAGCCACCCAAAATTTACCCTGGACTATAGCCTTAAGTCAAAAATTGTGAAAACCAAAGATGTCTTTTAAAATTAATTTTAAATACATAGAAAGCTTCCTCTTGACTATAAACTTGGAGGGCAGGGCAGTCTGAGCTCTGTCTCCCATAATGAATATGCAAATAGGCAAAAGGGTGAGAGCCCAAACATAGTAGGGTCGGAATTTTAAAACCTGCTAAATTGCGCTTTCATCCTGAGATGAGACATCCAAAAATTAATTTTAGAATAATACTTCTTTTTATATCTTATATAAGCTACCGACTAAGTACCTTCCAGAAAAACTTTATTCCAACAAAATCAGACAAAGGTTTACATGTGATAGCCTTTTGAAATTGTATATATTTCTGCATGTCGTCCCCCCCCCCTAAGATATTTGAAATTTCAAGAAACATTATAAAAGCTTATAATAGTGGAAGAATGTCTGCTTTGGAATTCTAAGGTGGGCAAGTTATTCCCCTGAAGTGATGACTTTTCCTATCCATTATCTCATTTTAATCAATAAAAGGTCTATAACTTCATTACAGGAAATAAACAAATCTCTTACTCCATCTTTGATGAGCTATTTGGGAAATAGGGTAGGTGTGAACTCAATGCACATTACCAAATAGTATTTGTAAAAGGTAGGAATGACATCATTCATGGAAAACAATGTCCTGCAATATGCAATGTAGGGGATCCTATGTCTACTGTAAAAACTGGGCAGGTCACTGTACAGACCTGACACTGTGTGGATAACAGGGGAAGTAAAGTCTCCTAACTGGTTTGACCTGCCACCTAGTGTCAAAGTCAATAAGCATGAGTATCATTGTAAGTAATGGCCAGCAATGTATCCAATGTAAGAAACGCCTGAAGTAAGGAAGAATGGGCTTTTTAGGACAGACACAAGATACGTGTTACCTCTCCATTCATCAAATGTATTCTTTTTCAATTTCATTCAGAATGTTAACACCCCTGCATTCATAATCCCCTCCAATACTATCTTACACTACAAATCAAAGTGGTCTAGTGTTAGAATGTCTGCTTTGGAATTTTAAGGTGGGGAAAATTATTCCCCTCAACTGATAACTTTTCCTATCCATTATCTTTCTCCTAGATGCACTTTTTAATCAATAAAAGGTCTATTACTTCAGTACAATAAAGAAAGCAATACGAAATGACAGATATTTTAAAGAAAAGAAAATTTTGGGAGGGGTAGCAGTTTATATCAATGATAGATATGCATCTTATACACAACAAATTCATGATTACTCTATTTCTACCCCTCAAATAGAATTGTTTGACAATTACTATAAATAAACCAATGTTCAGGAATATGCTTGTAATATCAGTATATCGAGACGAAGTCGAGGTGTGCTATGATTATCTTGATAAAAAATTAATGGATCAAAATTTTAGAGACCATGAAATCTGGAAAAATGGTGATTTTAATATCAATAGTAAAATGTCAAAAATATAGGGTAATGAAACACTTTTTGATCAATAATGGTTTGGCATTATTGGAAACTAACGAAACTTACTTGCACCATGGAGGGTATAGTATTATAGTTTATAGGTATTATAGATATAAAGGGGTGGTTTTGGATATATTTTCTTTCGATGAACCTATGAAAAAGTCACAGAGGCACAAAATTACAAAACATATGAATTTAAAAGGGGGGGGGAGGAAAACACACATTCTAAGTGTGGATATGCATTGTACTGGGTCCAGAGAGTCTATTGGAATACAAATTGATGCAGTTCTAATCTGAAGCCGAAGTCACCCAAAATTTACCCTGGGCTATAGCCTTAAGTCAAAAATTGTGAAAACCAAAAATGTCTTTCAAAATTAATTTTAAATACATAGAAAGCTTCCTCTTGACTAGATGAATAGATTCTGGGTATTTTTTAGGCAAGTTTCTAAGATTTCGGCACCAGAACTGATGAAAAAGGCACAGAGGCACAAAATTACAAAACAAATGAATTTAAAGGGGGGGGGGGGAAAGAAAACACACAATCTAAGGGTGGATATGCATTGTACTGGGTCCAGAGAGTCTATTGGAATACAAATTGATGCAGTTCTAATCCGAAGCCGAAGTCACCCAAAATTTACCCTGGGCTATAGCCTTAAGTCAAAAATTGTGAAAACCAAAGATGTCTTTCAAAATTAATTTTAAATACATAGAAAGCTTCCTCTTGACTATAAACCTGGAGGGCAGGGCAGTCTGAGCTCTGTCTCCGATAATGAATATGCAAATAGGCAAAAGGATGAGAGCCCAAACATAGTAGGGTCGGAATTTTCAAACCTGCTAAATTGCGCTTTCATCCTGAGATGAGACATCCAAATATTAATTTTAGAATAATACTTCTTTTTATATCTTATATCAGCTACCGACTAAGTACCTTCCAGAAAAACTTTATTCCAACAAAATCAGACATAGGTTTACATTTGAGAGCCTTTTGAAATTGTATATATTACTGCATGTTGTCCCCCCCCCTAAGATATTTGAAATTTCAAGAAACATTATAAAAGCTTATAATAGTGGAAGAATGTCTGCTTTGGAATTCTAAGGTGGGCAAGTTATTCCCCTGAAGTGATGACTTTTCCTATCCATTATCTCATTTTAATCAATAAAAAGTCTATAACTTCATTACAGGAAATAAACAAATCTCTTACTTCATCTTTGATGAGCTATTTGGGAAATAGGGTAGGTGTGAACTCAATGCACATTACCAAATAGTATTTGTAAAAGGTAGGAATGACATCATTCATGGAAAACAATGTCCTGCAATATGCAATGTAGGGGATCCTATGTCTACTGTAAAAACTGGGCAGGTCACTGTACAGACCTGACACTGTGTGGATAACAGGGGAAGTAAAGTCTCCTAACTGGTTTGACCTGCCACCTAGTGTCAAAGTCAATAAGCATGAGTATCATCGTAAGTAATGGCCAGCAATGTATCCAATGTAAGAAACGCCTGAAGTAAGAAAGAATGGGCTTTTTAGGACAGACACAAGATATGTGTTACCTCTCCATTCATCAAATGTATTCTTTTTCAATTTCATTCAGAATGTTAACACCCCTGCATTCATAATCCCCTCCAATACTATATTACACTATAAATCAAAGTGGTCTAGTGCTAGAATGTCTGCTTTGGAATTTTAAGGTGGGGAAAATTATTCCCCTCAACTGATAACTTTTCCTATCCATTATCTTTCTCCTAGATGCAAATTCATGATTACTCTATTTCTACTCCTCAAATAGAATTGTTTGACAATTACTATAGATAAACCAATGTTCAGGAATATGCTTGTAATATCAGTATATCGAGACGAAGTCGAGGTGTGCTATGATTATCTTGAAAAAAAATTATTGGATCAAAATTTTAGACACCATGAAATCTGGATAAATGGTGATTTTAATATCAATAGTAAAATGTCCAAAATATAGGGTAATGAAACACTTTTTGATCAATAATGGTTTGGCATTACTGGAAACTAACGAAACTTACTTGCACCATGGAGGGTATAGTATTATAGTTTATAGGTATTATAGATATATAGGGGTGGTTTTGGATATATTTTCTTTCGATGAACTGATGAAAAAGTCACAGAGGCACAAAATTACAAAACATCTGAATTTAAAAGGGGGGGGGGAGGAAAACACACATTCTAAGGGTGGATATACATTGTACTGGGTCCAGAGAGTCTATTGGAATACCAATTGATGCAGTTCTAATCCGAAGCCGAAGTCACCCAAAATTTACCCTGGGCTATAGCCTTAAGTCAAAAATTGTGAAAACCAAAGATGTCTTTCGAAATTAATTTTAAATGCATAGAAAGCTTCCTCTTGACTAGATAAATAGATTCTGGGTCTTTTTTAGGCAAGTTCCTAAGATTTCGGCACCAGAACTGATGAAAAAGGCACAGAGGCACAAAATTACAAAACAAATGAATTTAAAGGGGGGGGGGGAAGAAAACACACATTCTAAGTGTGGATATGCATTGTACTGGGTCCAGAGAGTCTATTGGAATACAAATTGATGCAGTTCTAATCCGAAGCCGAAGCCACCCAAAATTTACCCTGGGCTTATAGCCTTAAGTCAAAAATTGTGAAAACCAAAGATGTCTTTCAAAATTAATTTTAAATACATAGAAAGCTTCCTCTTGACTATAAACCTGGAGGGCAGGGCAGTCTGAGCTCTGTCTCCGATAATGAATATGCAAATAGGCAAAAGGATGAGAGCCCAAACATAGTAGGGTCGGAATTTTAAAACCTGCTAAATTGCACTTTCATCCTGAGATGAGACATCCAAAAATTAATTTTAGAATAATACTTCTTTTTATATCTTATATCAGCTACCGACTAAGTACCTTCCATAAAAACTTTATTCCAACAAAATCAGACATAGGTTTACATTTGAGAGCCTTTTGAAATTGTATATATTACTGCATGTTGTCCCCCCCTAAGATATTTGAAATTTCAAGAAACATTATAAAAGCTTATAATAGTGGAAGAATGTCTGCTTTGGAATTCTAAGGTGGGCAAGTTATTCCCCTGAAGTGATGACTTTTCCTATCCATTATCTCATTTTAATCAATAAAAAGTCTATAACTTCATTACAGGAAATAAACAAATCTCTTACTTCATCTTTGATGAGCTATTTGGGAAATAGGGTAGGTGTGAACTCAATGCACATTACCAAATAGTATTTGTAAAAGGTAGGAATGACATCATTCATGGAAAACAATGTCCTGCAATATGCAATGTAGGGGATCCTATGTCTACTGTAAAAACTGGGCAGGTCACTGTACAGACCTGACACTGTGTGGATAACAGGGGAAGTAAAGTCTCCTAACTGGTTTGACCTGCCACCTAGTGTCAAAGTCAATAAGCATGAGTATCATCGTAAGTAATGGCCAGCAATGTATCCAATGTAAGAAACGCCTGAAGTAAGAAAGAATGGGCTTTTTAGGACAGACACAAGATATGTGTTACCTCTCCATTCATCAAATGTATTCTTTTTCAATTTCATTCAGAATTTTAACACCCCTGCATTCATAATCCCCTCCAATACTATATTACACTATAAATCAAAGTGGTCTAGTGCTAGAATGTCTGCTTTGGAATTTTAAGGTGGGGAAAATTATTCCCCTCAACTGATAACTTTTCCTATCCATTATCTTTCTCCTAGATGCAAATTCATGATTACTCTATTTCTACCCCTCAAATAGAATTGTTTGACAATTACTATAAATAAACCAATGTTCAGGAATATGCTTGTAATATCAGTATATCGAGACGAAGTCGAGGTGTGCTATGATTATCTTGAAAAAAAATTAATGGATCAAAATTTTAGAGACCATGAAATCTGGATAAATGGTGATTTTAATATCAATAGTAAAATGTCCAAAATATAGGGTAATGAAACACTTTTTGATCAATAATGGTTTGGCATTATTGGAAACTAACGAAACTTACTTGCACCATGGAGGGTATAGTATTATAGTTTATAGGTATTATAGATATATAGGGGTGGTTTTGGATATATTTTCTTTCGATGAACTGATGAAAAAGTCACAGAGGCACAAAATTACAAAAAATATGAATTTAAAAGGGGGGGAGGAAAACACACATTCTAAGTGTGGATATGCATTGTACTGGGTCCAGAGAGTCTATTGGAATACAAATTGATGCAGTTCTAATCTGAAGCCGAAGTCACCCAAAATTTACCCTGGGCTATAGGCTTAAGTCAAAAATTGTGAAAACCAAAAATGTCTTTCAAAATTAATTTTAAATACATAGAAAGTTTCCTCTTGACTAGATGAATAGATTCTGGGTCTTTTTTAGGCAAGTTTCTAAGATTTCGGAACCAGAACTGATGAAAAAGGCACAGAGGCACAAAATTACAAAACATGTGAATTTAAAAGGGGGGGGGGGGAGGAAAACACACATTCTAAGTGTGGATATGCATTGTACTGGGTCCAGGGAGTCTATTGGAATACAAATTGATGCAGTTCTAATCCGAAGCCGAAGTCACC
This sequence comes from Alentia gelatinosa, assembly GCA_950022655.1. Classification (NCBI taxonomy): domain Eukaryota; kingdom Metazoa; phylum Annelida; class Polychaeta; order Phyllodocida; family Polynoidae; genus Alentia; species Alentia gelatinosa. The sequence continues at coordinate 11,140,730 of OX465590.1, forward strand.
CAAAATTTACCCTGGGCTATAGCCTTAAGTCAAAAATTGTGAAAACCAAAGATGTCTTTCGAAATTAATTTTAAATGCATAGAAAGCTTCCTCTTGACTAGATGAATAGATTCTGGGTTTTTTTTTAGGCAAGTTTCTAAGATTTCGGCACCAGAACTGATGAAAAAGTCACAGAGGCACAAAATTACAAAACATATGAATTTAAAAGGGGGGAGGGAAGAAAACACACAATCTAAGGGTGGATATACATTGTACTGGGTCCAGAGAGTCTATTGGAATACAAATTGATGCAGTTCTAATCCGAAGCCGAAGTCACCCAAAATTTACATTGGGCTATAGCCTTAAGTCAAAAATTGTGAAAACCAAAAATGTCTTTCAAAATTAATTTTAAATACATAGAAAGCTTCCTCTTGACTAGATGAATAGATTCTGGGTCTTTTTTAGGCAAGTTTCTAAGATTTCGGCACCAGAACTGATGAAAAAGGCACAGAGGCACAAAATTACAAAACAAATGAATTTAAAGGGGGGGGGGGAAGAAAACACACATTCTAAGTGTGGATATGCATTGTACTGGGTCCAGAGAGTCTATTGGAATACAAATTGATGCAGTTCTAATCCGAAGCCGAAGTCACCCAAAATTTACCCTGGGCTATAGCCTTAAGTCAAAAATTGTGAAAACCAAAGATGTCTTTCAAAATTAATTTTAAATACATAGAAAGCTTCCTCTTGACTATAAACCTGGAGGGCAGGGCAGTCTGAGCTCTGTCTCCGATAATGAATATGCAAATAGGCAAAAGGGTGAGAGCCCAAACATAGTAGGGTCAGATTTTTAAAACCTGCTAAATTGCGCTTTCATCCTGGGATCAGACATCCAAATATTAATTTTAGAATAATACTTCTTTTTATATCTTATATTAGCTACCGACTAAGTACCTTCCAGAAAAACTTTATTCCAACAAAATCAGACAAAGGTTTACATTTGAGAGCCTTTTGAAATTGTATATATTACTGCATGTTGTCCCCCCCCCTAAGATATTTGAAATTTCAAGAAACATTATAAAAGCTTATAATAGTGGAAGAATGTCTGCTTTGGATCCTATGTCTACTGTAAAAACTGGGCAGGTCACTGTACAGTCCTGACACTGTGTGGATAACAGGGGAAGTAAAGTCTCCTAACTGGTTTGACCTGCCACCTAGTGTCAAAGTCAATAAGCATGAGTATCATCGTAAGTAATGGCCAGCAATGTATCCAATGGAAGAAACGCCTGAAGTAAGGAAGAATGGGCTTTTTAGGACAGACACAAGATATGTGTTACCTCTCCATTCATCAAATGTATTCTTTTTCAATTTCATTCAGAATTTTAACAACCCTGCATTCATAATCCCCTCCAATACTATCTTACACTATAAATCAAAGTGGTCTAGTGCTAGAATGTCTGCTTTGGAATTTTAAGGTGGGGAAAATTATTTCCTCAACTGATAACTTTTCCTATCCATTATCTTTCTCCTAGATGCACTTTTTAATCAATAAAAGGTCTATTACTTCAGTACAATAAAGAAAGCAATACGAAATGACAGATATTTTAAAGAAAAGAAAATTTTGGGAGGGGTAGCAGTTTATATCAATGATAGATATGCATCTAAGGTGGGCAAGTTATTCCCCTCAAGTGATGACTTTTCCTATCCATTATCTCATTTTAATCAATAAAAGGTCTATAACTTCATTACAGTAAATAAACAAATCTCTTACTTCATCTTTGATGAGCTATTTGGGAAATAGGGTAGGTGTGAACTCAATGCACATTACCAAATAGTATTTGTAAAAGGTAGGAATGACATCATTCATGGAAAACAATGTCCTGCAATATGCAATGTAGGGGATCCTATGTCTACTGTAAAAACTGGGCAGGTCACTGTACAGACCTGACACTGTGTGGATAACAGGGGAAGTAAAGTCTCCTAACTGGTTTGACCTGCCACCTAGTGTCAAAGTCAATAAGCATGAGTATCATCGTAAGTAATGGCCAGCAATGTATCCAATGTAAGAAACGCCTGAAGTAAGAAAGAATGGGCTTTTTAGGACAGACACAAGATATGTCTTACCTCTCCATTCATCAAATGTATTCTTTTTCAATTTCATTCAGAATGTTAACACCCCTGCATTCATAATCCCCTCCAATACTATATTACACTATAAATCAAAGTGGTCTAGTGCTAGAATGTCTGCTTTGGAATTTTAAGGTGGGGAAAATTATTCCCCTCAACTGATAACTTTTCCTATCCATTATCTTTCTCCTAGATGCAAATTCATGATTACTCTATTTCTACCCCTCAAATAGAATTGTTTGACAATTACTATAGATAAACCAATGTTCAGGAATATGCTTGTAATATCAGTATATCGAGACGAAGTCGAGGTGTGCTATGATTATCTTGAAAAAAAATTAATGGATCAAAATTTTAGACACCATGAAATCTGGATAAATGGTGATTTTAATATCAATAGTAAAATGTCCAAAATATAGGGTAATGAAACACTTTTTGATCAATAATGGTTTGGCATTACTGGAAACTAACGAAACTTACTTGCACCATGGAGGGTATAGTATTAGAGGGAAACCATGTTCCGGTGAAAGGAAGTCAAAGTTACGAGGTAAGGCTTGGAAAAATTACTGCCCAAGGCCCTGGCCGCGGGCAGTAATTTTTCCAAGCCTTACCGAGTAATTTTGACTTCCTTTCACTGGTACTTGGTTTCCCTATTCCTATATACCTTCAAATGTGGTTTAATAAGAGACAATCTGATTGGTCTAAATGTCAACCTTGGGTAGTATACGGCAACCTTGGGTAGTATACCAACCTTGGGTAGTATCAGATAGTTACTCCACCCCCCAGAGCGTGGTGTAAGCATAGAGTGTACAGCCATAGGTATATAGGAATATAGTTTATAGGTATTATAGATATATAGGGGTGGTTTTGGATATATTTTCTTTCGATGAACTGATGAAAAAGTCGCAGAGGCACAAAATTACAAAACATCTGAATTTAAAAGGGGGGGGGGGGAGAAAACACACATTCTAAGTATGGATATGCATTGTACTGGGTCCAGAGAGTCTATTGGAATACAAATTAATGCAGTTCTAATCCGAAGCCGAAGTCACCCAAAATTTACCCTGGGCTATAGCCTTAAGTCAAAAATTGTGAAAACCAAAGATGTCTTTCAAAACTAATTTTAGATACATAGAAAGCTTCCTCTTGACTATAAACCTGGAGGGCAGGGCAGTCTGAGCTCTGTCTCTGATAATGAATATGCAAATAGGCAAAAGGGTGAGAGCCCAAACATAGTAGGGTCAGATTTTTAAAACCTGCTAAATTGCGCTTTCATTCTGGGATCAGACATCCAAATATTAATTTTAGAATAATACTTCTTTTTATATCTTATATTAGCTACCGACTAAGTACCTTCCAGAAAAACTTTATTCCAACAAAATCAGACAAAGGTTTACATTTGAGAGCCTTTTGAAATTGTATATATTACTGCATGTTGTCCCCCCCCCCTAAGATATTTGAAATTTCAAGAAACATTATAAAAGCTTATAATAGTGGAAGAATGTCTGCTTTGGAATTCTAAGGTGGGCAAGTTATTCCCCTGAAGTGATGACTTTTCCTATCCATTATCTCATTTTAATCAATAAAAGGTCTATAACTTCATTACAGTAAATAAACAAATCTCTTACTTCATCTTTGATGAGCTATTTGGGAAATAGGGTAGGTGTGAACTCAATGCACATTACCAAATAGTATTTGTAAAAGGTAGGAATGACATCATTCATGGAAAACAATGTCCTGCAATATGCAATGTAGGGGATCCTATGTCTACTTTAAAAACTGGGCAGGTCACTGTACAGACCTGACACTGTGTGGATAACAGGGGAAGTAAAGTCTCCTAACTGGTTTGACCTGCCACCTAGTGTCAAAGTCAATAAGCATGAGTATCATCGTAAGTAATGGCCAGCAATGTATCCAATGTAAGAAACGCCTGAAGTAAGAGAGAATGGGCTTTTTAGGACAGACACAAGATATGTGTTACCTCTCCATTCATCAAATGTATTCTTTTTCAATTTCATTCAGAATGTTAACACCCCTGCATTCATAATCCCCTCCAATACTATATTACACTATAAATCAAAGTGGTCTAGTGCTAGAATGTCTGCTTTGGAATTTTAAGGTGGGGAAAATTATTCCCCTCAACTGATAACTTTTCCTATCCATTATCTTTCTCCTAGATGCAAATTCATGATTACTCTATTTCTACCCCTCAAATAGAATTGTTTGACAATTACTATAGATAAACCAATGTTCAGGAATATGCTTGTAATATCAGTATATCGAGACGAAGTCGAGGTGTGCTATGATTATCTTGAAAAAAAATTAATGGATCAAAATTTTAGAGACCATGAAATCTGGATAAATGGTGATTTTAATATCAATAGTAAAATGTCCAAAATATAGGGTAATGAAACACTTTTTGATCAATAATGGTTTGGCATTACTGGAAACTAACGAAACTTACTTGCACCATGGAGGGTATAGTATTATAGTTTATAGGTATTATAGATATATAGGGGTGGTTTTGGATAAATTTTCTTTCGATGAACTGATGAAAAAGTCACAGAGGCACAAAATTACAAAACATATGAATTTAAAAGGGGGGGGGGGAGGAAAACACACATTCTAAGGGTGGATATACATTGTACTGGGTCCAGAGAGTCTATTGGAATACCAATTGATGCAGTTCTAATCCGAAGCCGAAGTCACCCAAAATTTACCCTGGGCTATAGCCTTAAGTCAAAAATTGTGAAAACCAAAGATGTCTTTCGAAATTAATTTTAAATGCATAGAAAGCTTCCTCTTGACTAGATGAATAGATTCTGGGTTTTTTTTAGGCAAGTTTCTAAGATTTCGGCACCAGAACTGATGAAAAAGTCACAGAGGCACAAAATTACAAAACATAGGAATTTAAAAGGGGGTGGGGAAGAAAACACACAATCTAAGGGTGGATATACATTGTACTGGGTCCAGAGAGTCTATTGGAATACAATTTGATGCAGTTCTGATCCGAAGCCGTAGTCACCCAAAATTTACCCTGGGCTATAGCCTTAAGTCAAAAATTGTGAAAACCAAAAATGTCTTTCAAAATTAATTTTAAATACATAGAAAGCTTTCTCTTGACTAGATGAATAGATTCTGGGTATTTTTTAGGCAAGTTTCTAAGATTTCGGCACCAGAACTGATGAAAAAGGCACAGAGGCACAAAATTACAAAACAAATGAATTTAAAGGGGGGGGGGGGGGAGAAAACACACAATCTAAGGGTGGATATGCATTGTACTGGGTCCAGAGAGTCTATTGGAATACAAATTGATGCAGTTCTAATCCGAAGCCGAAGTCACCCAAAATTTACCCTGGGCTATAGCCTTAAGTCAAAAATTGTGAAAACCAAAGATGTCTTTCGAAATTAATTTTAAATGCATAGAAAGCTTCCTCTTGACTAGATGAATAGATTCTGGGTTTTTTTAGGCAAGTTTCTAAGATTTCGGCACCAGAACTGATGAAAAAGTCACAGAGGCACAAAATTACAAAACATATGAATTTAAAAGGGGGGGGGAGGAAAACACACATTCTAAGGGTGGATATACATTGTACTGGGTCCAGAGAGTCTATTGGAATACAAATTGATGCAGTTCTAATCCGAAGCCGAAGTCACCCAAAATTTACCCTGGGCTATAGCCTTAAGTCAAAAATTGTGAAAACCAAAGATGTCTCTCAAAATTAATTTTAAATACATAGAAAGCTTCCTCTTGACTAGATGAATAGATTCTGGGTCTTTTTTAGGCAAGTTTCTAAGATTTCGGCACCAGAACTGATGAAAAAGGCACAGAGGCACAAAATTACAAAACATATGAATTTAAAAGGGGGGGGGGAGGAAAACACACATTCTAAGGGTGGATATACATTGTACTGGGTCCAGAGAGTCTATTGGAATACAAATTGATGCAGTTCTAATCCGAAGCCGAAGTCACCCAAAATTTACCCTGGGCTATAGCCTTAAGTCAAAAATTGTGAAAATCAAAAATGTCTTTCAAAATTAATTTTAAATACATAGAAAGCTTCCTCTTGACTAGATGAATAGATCCTGGGTTTTTTTTAGGCAGGTTTCTAAGATTTCGGCACCAGAACTGATGAAAAAGTCACAGAGGCACAAAATTACAAAACATATGAATTTAAAAGGGGGGAGGGAAGAAAACACACAATCTAAGGGTGGATATACATTGTACTGGGTCCAGAGAGTCTATTGGAATACAAATTGATGCAGTTCTAATCCGAAGCCGAAGTCACCCAAAATTTACCCTGGGCTATAGCCTTAAGTCAAAAATTGTGAAAACCAAAGATGTCTTTCAAAATTAATTTTAAATACATAGAAAGCTTCCTCTTGACTAGATGAATAGATTCTGGGTCTTTTTTAGGCAAGTTTCTAAGATTTCGGCACCAGAACTGATGAAAAAGGCACAGAGGGACAAAATTACAAAACATTTGAATTTAAAAGGGGGGGGGGGGAGAAAACACACATTCTAAGGGTGGATATGCATTGTACTGGGTCCAGAGTGTCTATTGGAATACAAATTGATGCAGTTCTAATCCGAAGCCGAAGTCACCCAAAATTTACCCTGGGCTATAGCCTTAAGTCAAAAATTGTGAAAACCAAAAATGTCTTTCAAAATTAATTTTAAATACATAGAAAGCTTCCTCTTGACTAGATGAATAGATCCTGGGTTTTTTTAGGCAGGTTTCTAAGATTTCGGCACCAGAACTGATGAAAAAGTCACAGAGGCACAAAATTACAAAACATATGAATTTAAAAGGGGGGAGGGAAGAAAACACACAATCTAAGGGTGGATATACATTGTACTGGGTCCAGAGAGTCTATTAGAATACAAATTGATGCAGTTCTAATCCGAAGCCGAAGTCACCCAAAATTTACCCTGGGCTATAGCCTTAAGTCAAAAATTGTGAAAACCAAAGATGTCTTTCAAAATTAATTTTAGATACATAGAAAGCTTCCTCTTGACTAGATGAATAGATTCTGGGTCTTTTTTAGGCAAGTTTCTAAGATTTCGGCACCAGAACTGATGAAAAAGGCACAGAGGGACAAAATTACAAAACATTTGAATTTAAAAGGGGGGGGGGGAGAAAACACACATTCTAAGGGCTGAAATGCATTGTACTGGGTCCAGAGTGTCTATTGGAATACAAATTGATGCAGTTCTAATCCGAAGCCGAAGTCACCCAAAATTTACCCTGGGCTATAGCCTTAAGTCAAAAATTGTGAAAACCAAAGATGTCTTTCAAAACTAATTTTAGATACATAGAAAGCTTCCTCTTGACTATAAACCTGGAGGGCAGGGCAGTCTGAGCTCTGTCTCTGATAATGAATATGCAAATAGGCAAAAGGGTGAGAGCCCAAACATAGTAGGGTCAGATTTTTAAAACCTGCTAAATTGCGCTTTCATTCTGGGATCAGACATCCAAATATTAATTTTAGAATAATACTTCTTTTTATATCTTATATTAGCTACCGACTAAGTACCTTCCAGAAAAACTTTATTCCAACAAAATCAGACAAAGGTTTACATTTGAGAGCCTTTTGAAATTGTATATATTACTGCATGTTGTCCCCCCCCCCTAAGATATTTGAAATTTCAAGAAACATTATAAAAGCTTATAATAGTGGAAGAATGTCTGCTTTGGAATTCTAAGGTGGGCAAGTTATTCCCCTGAAGTGATGACTTTTCCTATCCATTATCTCATTTTAATCAATAAAAGGTCTATAACTTCATTACAGTAAATAAACAAATCTCTTACTTCATCTTTGATGAGCTATTTGGGAAATAGGGTAGGTGTGAACTCAATGCACATTACCAAATAGTATTTGTAAAAGGTAGGAATGACATCATTCATGGAAAACAATGTCCTGCAATATGCAATGTAGGGGATCCTATGTCTACTTTAAAAACTGGGCAGGTCACTGTACAGACCTGACACTGTGTGGATAACAGGGGAAGTAAAGTCTCCTAACTGGTTTGACCTGCCACCTAGTGTCAAAGTCAATAAGCATGAGTATCATCGTAAGTAATGGCCAGCAATGTATCCAATGTAAGAAACGCCTGAAGTAAGAGAGAATGGGCTTTTTAGGACAGACACAAGATATGTGTTACCTCTCCATTCATCAAATGTATTCTTTTTCAATTTCATTCAGAATGTTAACACCCCTGCATTCATAATCCCCTCCAATACTATATTACACTATAAATCAAAGTGGTCTAGTGCTAGAATGTCTGCTTTGGAATTTTTAGGTGGGGAAAATTATTCCCCTCAACTGATAACTTTTCCTATCCATTATCTTTCTCCTAGATGCAAATTCATGATTACTCTATTTCTACCCCTCAAATAGAATTGTTTGACAATTACTATAGATAAACCAATGTTCAGGAATATGCTTGTAATATCAGTATATCGAGAGGAAGTCGAGGTGTGCTATGATTATCTTGAAAAAAAATTATTGGATCAAAATTTTAGAGACCATGAAATCTGGATAAATGGTGATTTTAATATCAATAGTAAAATGTCCAAAATATAGGGTAATGAAACACTTTTTGATCAATAATGGTTTGGCATTACTGGAAACTAACGAAACTTACTTGCACCATGGAGGGTATAGTATTATAGTTTATAGGTATTATAGATATATAGGGGTGGTTTTGGATATATTTTCTTTCGATGAACTGATGAAAAAGTCACAGAGGCACAAAATTACAAAACATCTGAATTTAAAAGGGGGGGGGGGAGGAAAACACACATTCTAAGGGTGGATATACATTGTACTGGGTCCAGAGAGTCTATTGGTATACAAATTGATGCAGTTCTAATCCGAAGCCGAAGTCACCCAAAATTTACCCTGGGCTATAGCCTTAAGTCAAAAATTGTGAAAACCAAAGATGTCTTTCGAAATTAATTTTAAATGCATAGAAAGCTTCCTCTTGACTAGATGAATAGATTCTGGTTTTTTTTAGGCAAGTTTCTAAGATTTCGGCACCAGAACTGATGAAAAAGTCACAGAGGCACAAAATTACAAAACATATGAATTTAAAAGGGGGTGGGGAAGAAAACACACAATCTAAGGGTGGATATACATTGTACTGGGTCCAGAGAGTCTATTGGAATACAAATTGATGCAGTTCTGATCCAAAGCCGAAGTCACCCAAAATTTACCCTGGGCTATAGCCTTAAGTCAAAAATTGTGAAAACCAAAAATGTCTTTCAAAATTAATTTTAAATACATAGAAAGCTTCCTCTTGACTAGATGAATAGATCCTGGGTTTTTTTAGGCAGGTTTCTAAGATTTCGGCACCAGAACTGATGAAAAAGTCACAGAGGCACAAAATTACAAAACATATGAATTTAAAAGGGGGGAGGGAAGAAAACACACAATCTAAGGGTGGATATACATTGTACTGGGTCCAGAGAGTCTATTAGAATACAAATTGATGCAGTTCTAATCCGAAGCCGAAGTCACCCAAAATTTACCCTGGGCTATAGCCTTAAGTCAAAAATTGTGAAAACCAAAGATGTCTTTCAAAATTAATTTTAAATACATAGAAAGCTTCCTCTTGACTAGATGAATAGATTCTGGGTATTTTTTAGGCAAGTTTCTAAGATTTCGGCACCAGAACTGATGAAAAAGGCACAGAGGCACAAAATTACAAAACAAATGAATTTAAAGGGGGGGGGGGGGGGAGAAAACACACAATCTAAGGGTGGATATGCATTGTAATGGGTCCAGAGAGTCTATTGGAATACAAATTGATGCAGTTCTAATCCGAAGCCGAAGTCACCCAAAATTTACCCTGGGCTTTAGCCTTAAGTCAAAAATTGTGAAAACCAAAGATGTCTTTCGAAATTAATTTTAAATGCATAGAAAGCTTCCTCTTGACTAGATGAATAGATTCTGGGGGTTTTTTAGGCAAGTTTCTAAGATTTCGGCACCAGAACTGATGAAAAAGTCACAGAGGCACAAAATTACAAAACATATGAATTTAAAAGGGGGGGGGGGAGGAAAACACACATTCTAAGGGTGGATATACATTGTACTGGGTCCAGAGAGTCTATTGGAATACAAATTGATGCAGTTCTAATCCGAAGCCGAAGTCACCCAAAATTTACCCTGGGCTATTATAGCCTTAAGTCAAAAATTGTGAAAACCAAAGATGTCTCTCAAAATTAATTTTAAATACATAGAAAGCTTCCTCTTGACTAGATGAATAGATTCTGGGTCTTTTTTAGGCAAGTTTCTAAGATTTCGGCACCAGAACTGATGAAAAAGGCACAGAGGCACAAAATTACAAAACATATGAATTTAAAAGGGGGGGGGGGGAGGAAAACACACATTCTAAGGGTGGATATACATTGTACTGGATCCAGAGAGTCTATTGGAATACAAATTGATGCAGTTCTAATCGGAAGCCGAAGTCCCCAAAAATTTACCCTGGGCTATAGCCTTAAGTCAAAAATTGTGAAAACCAAAAATGTCTTTCAAAATTAATTTTAAATACATAGAAAGCTTCCTCTTGACTAGATGAATAGATTCTGGGTCTTTTTAGGCAAGTTTCTTAGATTTTGGCACCAGAACTGATGAAAAAGGCACCGAGGCACAAAATTACAAAACATATGAATTTAAAAGGGGGGGGGGGGGGGAAGAAAACACACATTCTAAGGGTGGATATACATTGTACTGGGTCCAGAGAGTCTATTGGAATACAAATTGATGCAGTTCTAATCCGAAGCCGAAGTCACCCAAAATTTACCCTGGGCTATAGCCTTAAGTCAAAAATTGTGAAAACCAAAAATGTCTTTCAAAATTAATTTTAAATACATAGAAAGCTTCTTCTTGACTAGATGAATAGATTCTGGGTCTTTTTTAGGCAAGTTTCTAAGATTTCGGCACCAGAACTGATGAAAAAGGCACAGAGGCACAAAATTACAAAACATATGAATTTAAAAGGGGGGGGGGGAAGAAAACACACGTTCTAAGGGTGGATATACATTGTACTGGGTCCAGAGAGTCTATTGGAATACAAATTGATGCAGTTCTAATCCGAAGCCGAAGTCCCCCAAAATTTACCCAGGGCTATAGCCTTAAGTTAAAAATTGTGAAAACAAAAAATGTCTTTCAAAATTAATTTTAAATACATAGAAAGCTTCTTCTTGACTAGATAAATAGATTCTGGGTCTTTTTTAGGCACGTTTCTAAGATTTCGGCACCAGAACTGATGAAAAAGGCACAGAGGCACAAAATTACAAAACATAAGAATTTAAAAGGGGGGGGGGGGAGAAAACACACAATCTAAGGGTGGATATACATTGTACTGGGTCCAGAGAGTCTATTGGAATACAAATTGATGCAGTTCTAATCCGAAGCCGAAGTCACCCAAAATTTACCCTGGGCCATAGCCTTAAGTCAAAAATTGTGAAAACCAAAAATGTCTTTCAAAATTAATTTTGAATACATAGAAAGCTTCCTCTTGACTAGATGAACAGATTCTGGGTCTTTTTTAGGCAAGTTTCTAAAATTTCGGCACCAGAACTGATGAAAAAGGCACAGAGGCACAAAATTACAAAACATATGAATTTAAAAGGGGGGGGGGGGAGAAAACACACATTCTAAGGGTGGATATACATTGTACTGGGTCCAGAGAGTCTATTGGAATACAAATTGATGCAGTTCTAATCCAAAGCCGAAGTCACCCAAAATTTACCCTGGGCTATATAGCCTTAAGTCAAAAATTGTGAAAACCAAAAATGTCTTTCAAAATTAATTTTAAATACATAGAAAGCTTCCTCTTGACTAGATGAATAGATTCTGGGTCTTTTTTAGGCAAGTTTCTAAGATTTCGGCACCAGAACTGATGAAAAAGGCACCCTGCACAAAATTACAAAACATATGAATTTAAAAGGGGGGGGGGGGAAGAAAACACACATTCTAAGGGTGGATATACATTGTACTGGGTCCAGAGAGTCTATTGGAATCGGCTTTGTGTATTAGACCCTCTTCACACTGGCGCCATCTTGTAATGGCCGACAAGTAGATCACATCAGAACGAGGCGATAGGCTCTGCATGAACCACCCACACTGCAGCAAGCACCTATTACTATAATGATAAAAAATATAAACCGTTCTGGTTTCTTGAATAATCGACGGAATTTTATTTTGAAAACAATGCTAGAGAGTTGAGACCTAGGCCTATCGGTTGGCATATATATGATATAACTGTGTTATGGATAAGATTTACCTGTTATGGAATGAATATCGGAATTGTTTTGGTAAAAAACATTAAGACATGTTATGTTCCTTTTTTTCACAGCGATTTAATTGAAAATCTACCGCGATGACATATACAAATAAACATCCTACCTTCGTAGGCATCTCAAGACGATTAAAATTATACCAATATTACCAGGTTGTGATAGATATTTCAGATAGGTAATGGACTAATACTGCATCAGTTAATTGTCAGGAAATTTGGGATTTTGTCAGCAAAAATCTAATTTTTTTCTAACTTGAAAAATTGTGACTTGCCCTGGCTTTGTGTATAACAGGCCGATCTTTACAAATAAAGCATTGTTAGAAAGTTAAGACTCTAAACTATCTGTTGGTATACATATCATATACCTATGCTTTGGCTAGAATTTCCTGTTATAGCTTCAAAACTGAGATTATTGCTGGCAAATTCCCAAATTTCCTGACAATTAACTGATGTATTATATAGTCCATTACCTCAGGAAATATTTATCACAACCTGGTAATATTGGTATCATTTTAATCGTCTTGGAATTCCTAAGAATGTAGGGTGTTTATTTCTCTAGGTCATCGCGATAGATTTTTCATTAAATCACTGTGAAAACAGGAAGGTAACATGTTTGTGGTTTTTTTTACCAAAATAATCTGGATGTTCAATCTACACCTGGAAATCTTAGCCAAAACACAAGTATATGATATTATACCAACGAATAGGTCCAAGTCCAAGCTTTTTAACAATGTTCTATTTATAAAGATTGGCCTGTTATTCACGATACAACAACAAATTACATTTTTAGTTAAATCTGTGCTTATGGGTCTGAAGCCATCCTGCTGACCCAGGTAACGTATCACGCCTCGTTTTCGAATGCAAGCATGTTGCTGGTCCTCGGCAAGCAGGGCTTGGTTACATGCAACCAGCGCAACCCGATCGCAGCGCCACGCTTATGTGCAAGTGGTGATAATTTTTCAAAATGGCACTGGTTACGTCGAAGAAACTACACATTATAAGTCCTACGGTTTTCCGTCTGTGTGCCCATAGATATTATCATGAAACGTCACAAAATTTCATATGGTTATTCATATAGCGTGAGTTGTCTATATGGAAGCTGAGTATTAATATCTGTAGTGGAAGACAATGAATGCCATGTTAACAATTGGAGAGTAATTGTAAATTAAGCTGTAATTATCCCCGACGCCCTCTCTCCGGGTCTTAGCGAACGACCTCCGTTGACATCATCGCTCACCCTCACTCGGGCGGCGTTTCTTCAAAGAAGAAATTAACTTTAGCCAACTCCCCCACTACAGTTCAGGTACCGTATATATGTGACTTTAAAGGGAAAAAGACACAATTATTACTCCAAATACTGACTTTCCACTGTTTTCCGCGTTTCAATTACTCTGTCTACTCCCGTAGAGTTGTTTCAGGAGTAATAAGTTGTTTTCCCTCAAATTTGGTTCGCGTGAGTTAATTAAAAAAAGTGGAACACTTGTTTGTTTAATTTTATGAGATTGAGTGATCTTTTTCCTCAATTTATCCACCCATGGCATATAACTATGTTATGGCATAAACGTTGCATAGAGCCACAACATGTTAAGTCTATTGAGATTTATATGAAGGGTAGGATATAGAGTGGGTTTCTCCAAGGAAGTGTCTTTCCACTTCTTTGGTTTTTCGTGCCTGTTGGACTTTCACGCGGGAAGTGACCGTAGCGCCACCAATTGTGCATTGGTGAGATTATGTACTAAAACCCAAGTAAAAGACCGCGGAAAACTTCCCCGTGCAAGGTTTACAGCTTCTAATCATAACAAAGCTTATCTCTCATGTGTTTGTTGTGGCTTTAATAAACTGTTGTAGCTCGGAGACAGGGATGGTTCTTCTTTGGCTCTACTAAGATTGGTCGGGTTTTAGGAGTGGTGCTGCCATCTCGTTGCGAAGTCTGAAATGAGGTTAGGCTCACTCTCCTCCCAGATCTTTCGCGGCACTAGCGCTTGCAGCCAGAGGAAGTAGAGCGCCGGATATCTGCGAGGAGATTGGGTTAGGCCCTAACGCCTTGCTTCCGGTAACGTAGATTCTAGCAAAGCCGCAAATCTGCAAATGCAAGACTCCGACGCGAAACAATGGAGCAGGATAACCGAAATCCAGGAGGAGGAGCTATAAAACTAAACGATAGACCACAATTACACAACCGTCCTTATGACAGAGAAACCATTCATGTTGGGAAACATGCTAAGAAATGGGAGCAACACCGACTGGTATGCGGAAAGAGTTCCCCAAATTTTGCGGAGCACCTTCTTCTTCTCCATGAAGGACACTGTCCGAACGTTAGTGGCAGTAAGAGAGCAGATTTACTTGTTAAAAGCGAAGATGAAGACGACCCAATGTATAGGTAACTATAACATGATGCGTATTCTGATAGTTGGGTAATCCTTCTCTTCCCTTTTTGTGCGGAACCGTCGGTATTTCGCTTCGGAAATCTGTGTTTGGATAGCGTCGGGCACTTTTGACAGTGACAGCGAGTGGTGCTGTCACACTCACAATCTGTGACATACATCGTTATGCCGTGACGCGGTTTCTTATTACATAGATACATAGATACAATGGGTTCGATACAATTAGGTTATGGACATAGTAGGTTATGGACATAGGTTCGCGAAAATTGAATATTACCGTGTCTCTGTCAACAAGCGAACGCAACCCTGGCAACTTAATTTTGTTTCTTGAGCTTGCATGTGGTTTCTCTGTGGGGAAAAAGAGGGAAAACAGGAACGTTCACCGTAAATGCTCCGACTCCTTAGTTTATCGAATACAAGAGAACTGAGCCTGCAAGAGAACTGAGCCAGAGGTGTGATTGCGAACTGAGCCTTCAGGAGAACTGAGCCTCCAAGAGAAGTGAGCCTGGCTCAGTCAGTCGAATAGGTCGATAGGCCGTACGGGACGTGGAATTACACGGGGGCGGGACAACTGACCAAAATCTCAACTGACACAAGACAAGTGACATACGCAAAAATAGTGTGTCAGTTGTCTCACTGGTCAGTTGTCTCACCCTTGTGTCAGTCCTTTTATATGGCAAAATCTAAAGCAAACAAGCGTAATAAGACTATGAAACTTGGTGAATATGCATATCATACACATAGAAATAATATCCTCAAATATCTTTTAATTTCATTATGTTTTTCTATCAGAAATATCCTATTTTGTCATCGAAAGTATCGAAGTTTGAATGATACACGGGCGCCCGGGGCGGCCGTGTACACATCGGACACATCTTAGGTCATAACTCTGTGAATATTTAGTGTAGAAACACCAGATAACGACTAATAAATAGCTGGATACATGTGTTAAACTGTAAATAAGTTTACATTTTGATATACGAAACATAAAATGCGAATTTCCCGTTTTTAGTTACGGAGTGTCCCGCGAGCGCGACATTGTGTCAGTTGTCTCAGCCGGTGTGTCAGTTGTCCGACCTAGGAGTGTGTCAGTTGAGATTTCGGTCAGTTGTCTGACATTCAATTACACCCACTTCCCGTAATAATTAAGCCATGGAACTTTAAAACGACTTAGGCAAAGATATGGCCCATGAGCATTCCAAATTTGAAGAAGATCGGACATTCCGATCTGCCGAAATTTGAAATTCCGCGTTCCGAGTCCGTCATAGATCGATTTCCTATAGAGGGATTGCCACAATAGAACCTATGACTTGTCCTTACGCCGTTACGGGCAACACTTTTCGCGCCGATCTCTCCTGGCGCACTACGACATTGTTTATAGCACACCTGCCATCTTTTGTCTTGGAAATATGTCGTAGAATGCCTCTACGATCTTAGGTTGAAGACATTCACGAATGTTGTGACTAAAAAAACAGGGCTCACGGCCCTGGCTCAGTTGGTAGCGCTAAATCTCAACCCCAGGCTCAGTTCTCCCGAAGGCTCAGTTCGCACCTCTGGCTCAGTTCTCTTGCGCGCTCAGTTCTCCAGGTACCAGTTTATCAACCCGACGCTGTCAAGTCTTTGTCAACCCGGCCCCAACTTGTCTGGTTATTTTCTCACTAGTGGTAGCTCGTAAAGGCTTAATCGTTAAATCTAAGGAATTTTACTTATTTATTACTAATAATAATGAAGTTAGAACTAGAAGTCTTGCCTAGGGACAGGTAAAATATTCACCCCCTACATTAAGTTACAGTCAACCTCAGCACCCCTTAAATGCTGATTTCACCAACAGGATGCATTTGCCGTGATATGTCTTGGTGTACATTGTTACATATTAGAGTGTCAGGATATGTCCTATCTCCTATGTCACAAATTTAGCCGAGCGGTGGCGGGTGTATGTTTTGGTGCTCCACTACCACGCCACCCCAAGGAACATTGCGACAATTAGGCACGCGATTATTCAAACCTAGCCAGATTTAGCAAGACAAGAATGTCAGACAACTGACCAAAATCTCAACTGACACACTCCTATGTCAGACAACTGACACACTCACTGAGACATCTGACACAATGTCGCGCTTGTGGCAAACCTTGTAACGTGAAACGGGATATTTACATGTTACCTTTTGAAAATCGAAATATAAACTTAATGACAGCTTGGCACATGTATCCAGCTATCTATTAGTGCTTATCTGGTGTTTCTATGCTATATATTCAGACTGTTATGACCTGAGATGTGCCTGATGCATACACGTCCGAATGGGCCGCCCGTGTGTCATTCAGAATTTGATAACTTTTGAACACAAAATTGGATTTTTCAGATGGAAAAACCTAATCAAATTAAAAGATACTTGAGGATGAACTTTATATACGGCATATAGCCTATGATCCCTGGGGGCTGCCATGACGCCCCCGGAGTAGGTGTTCTTCACTAATGGAGTTGAAAAAGTCGGTGTTTTTCACTAATGGAGGTGCAAAAGAAGTGATTGGGAAATGTCACAACTCTTGCCTTGCTCACATATGTAAATAAAGTGTTTCATGTGAAAAACATCATGTCCTGGGTTTTAGCATTATATCTTCCAGTTCTGGGATGGGTATAGAGAGTTACAGGAACCATGGTGAAACATTGAAAGACAGTTGAACTTGGTAAGAACAAAGAGCCAGAATACAGGTCCTGTCCCCCGACCACCTAGTGACTTTTTCATGAACTCACAATAGTTCTGTCCCCTATATGTATGACATGCATATATTCACAAAATTTCATAGTCATATTATGCTTGTTTCCATCAAAAGGCACCTTTAGATTTTGCTATAGCAAGCGTGCGACACAAGGGTGAGACAACTGACACACTGTTTTCGTGTGTGTCACGTGTCTTGTGTCAGTTGAGATTTTGGTCAGTTGTCATACCTTCAAGAGAACCAAATCTGGACTAATCTGGCTACATCTTGTGTGTTGGTTCAATCAGCACGTTACCCCTCCACCTACACTCCCTCCACTTCACAGTTGAGGACCTACCAGAAGAACGTTACATATTGTAATGAATTTCACCAGGATTTCATCATGGTTTTATTTCAATATTTAATAATATCTAATAAGTGTCCATCATTGAACACTTGAGCAGGTCTAGGACATCAGCAATGATTACATTGATGGCAGATTTCAATTTTTCCAAGGAAATTCTTGTTTTCATTTTCAGTTAGTTAATAAATTCCTTTCTTGTGTTAAACAAAAGAGGGAATATATTGGGCCTCATTCACACCAATACACTGCTGGTTCAAACCTCCCCAGACGCCCTCAGTCCTATTCCATAGCTAATAGTGATGTGTTTTCCATGTTTTCTCTGAGACAGTAAATTTCATCTGAAAAATATTTTCTCTTTTTCATGACTCCAACTGACTTCCATGTAATTAACAATTTACCCTTTTATCTCACTTGCAGTGATGTCAGTTTGTGTGAAGGAGAAGACGACAAAATCAACGTCCGACTTGAGGGTGCCATCTCTCGACAGTGGCGCCACCTGCAGAAGTTGGCAGGGTACGAGGCGTCAGAGATGGAGTATGTCTGTTGGCTGATGAACTTGGCCGAGCAAATGATAGGGTAGGTCAGCCTTCCTCTATACAGTTCATTTATTCTAACCAACATTGCTGATAATACTGACATTTATGTTGCTAACAGCTTTTATTTAAAAAAAAGAGCTGATCCTTACACTTTTGTTACATTTTCTGTTTAAGTAGAGTTAAGGTCAGGGTTCGTGCACAGCCTGGAAAAGCTGGAAAAGCCTGGAATTATGCTTTTGGGTTTTTCAGGCCTGGAAAAGCCTGGAATTCTTACAGAGAGTCTGGAAATCCTGGAAGAGCCTGGAAAATTTAGTTTTGCATAAGTTTTAGCTTATGGAATTCTGGACATTATTAGCTTTCCTTAACTACGGTACCTGACTGCCTATCAAATTTCAGTGACTTGGATTAGATACTTCCAAAAATCCTCTTTGCTAATAATATAGCTGTTTTGATTATTTGTCTTCATATTTGTTTCACTAGCAAGATGGTATTGATTCAGATTGTTATGTGCCTGGAAAAGAAATATTAGAGCCTGGAAAAACCTGGGAAAAGCCTGTAAGGTGGTATTCCACTGCAGCGGATTCAGGGGCGATCATTGGTCGCCAGTTGGTCAGTGCTTAATACCCTCCTACTTGTGGTGGTGAAGCTGTAGTGATCATCGGCGCATACTCGGCTAGCGATCGCATTAGTATCTCCACTGATTCTTGAGGAGTTCTTTCGCTGATCACGCTACCATCGCACCATTCAGAGGCAACCTCAGAGGTTTTACTGCTCCTGATGCAGGGAAGAATGGCTTGAGACATCATTAGAAAGTTCAGATATGGTGCCCCCTCAAATAACCTGGGTATGCCTTCCACTTTAACTGCTCCCCGCCTCCACTACAACAGTCGCGGTCAGGGAGCCAGGCCGAGACCTGGGAACTGCAAATCCGTAAGCAGAGGCCAAAGATTAAGACAGTTTTGAAAGATGGGACATGATTTTAGCACCAGAGTGTGCTATAAACATTCATAACAGCAATGTTCATCTTTATTTACCTTAATTATTTCGTTAACCGCATTATTCAGCGGATATTTTACAGCACACATCCATGAGCTTTCCCAGCACCCGCGTTTTTTTGGTTTTTTTTAATAATGTTAATTTCGCCATTCTGTTTACATGAAACAGTTCTTCCATGGGAATCAGGGTTGCATACATCTAGATCAACAAACGTCTTGGTGAGATTTTGATAATAATGAAAAAAATTTAACGGCTTCACACCTCCACCTCAACAGGCAGTCAGGGACCTGGTTTTACGTGAGTGGAAAACCCACAAGCAGAAAGTTCAATAGTTTGGGGAGAATTTTAGCACAAGAATGCTATACACATTCATGACATCAACGCTTATCTTCATTTACCTGCATTATGTGATTAATCAGTGGAAACCTCACCTCTACACATTTCCACTGAAATTCATTTCATAGATTCGATCACCACCCTAGTGGTGTAAAAAAAAACCTTGAGAAAGTGGTGAGAACCTGCAATGGTTAACTAGACATTAAATCAAACCAACCATCGATCGCAATTTTCAACAGAAAATCATGAGCTTTCGATCACTGTTCCATACAAATCCCAACAGGGTGGACATTACACCACCTTTCGACTGTACAGGGAATTCAGCTAGCATGCTAATGCGGCTAACATCCACCAGACAGTGTGACAGTCGGTGTCAGGCTCGTGGGTATCTCCATGATCGCACTAATACAGCACATTGGGGCAAGTGCTGCGAACCAGCGGCAATCGAGGAGAGACTGACAAAAAAAATCCTTGCGTGAGTGGAGCGTGAATAGAGCCTCACACAAGATTACGGTAAGATAAGGGCAAGAACAATATGTGACTCTTTGGTGAAGAACAAGAGCCGAACATGGATTGGCGCAATGGAGCACTGCCTTTAGGATGTGGCTATATGATATCATGTAGGCAGCTACCGCTCAAGTGAGCCCAATTTTTTTTACATTGGCTGCCGTCACAAATCCGTTTGTTATATTACGACATTGGTGACAGCAGCATAATTGTGGTGATTAGCCTGGTGTCAAGTTGTTGACAAATAGCTAGTGTAGCCACAACCAGGCATGTTGTAGGTTGTCATGGTGTGGGCATGACAACTACATGGTTTCATCCATGGGAATCCTCAGGGTACACTGATGGACAGGAATTTTGTGATGATGTAGTTCTTCTATCACAATCTGCTGTCAGATGTGGCCCTGTCAACATGTAGGTGGCCGGAAATAAACATGACTTTAAAACAAAAATTCTGTTTAAATAGGAATGTAATTTGCACAACAATTTAAATATTACAGGCCAAAAATTTCTTGGATTTTTCTAGGGACACTGTCACACTCACAATATGATTTTACTCTCCAGTAAAAAAGTGACTATTTTCCCATAATAAATAGTTTTGAGGCCATAATCAATGGGTCTCAAATCCATATCAATGATTATGGTTTATGACAACACAGAAACAATGGCTTGTAGTTTACTGTGGACCCATACATTTTAAATGGGGACTTTGTAATTGTTGGATAATACCACAAGCTGTTAGTGGGGTTCTGCTGGGGTGGACAGCAACTACCAATCTGTTCACCCTCTTGGTCGCCTTGCCTCCTTGTAGTGCAGACCGGATATCATTGCACGCAAGCATAACAAAAGCAACTGGGGTGGGGAGTTAGCTCAGTGGTAAACAGCACTGGACTTGAAATCCCAAGGTTGTTGGAATTTGTTGATTTGAGTCCTACTGCAACCACTTTTCTCCTTCACCCCCAGCTCTGGTAGATTTACTACTATATCAAAGGCCAATCATTCTCATACCATGTCTGTGTGGTGTGGGAAGTAAAAGAACTCTCACCTTGGTAAATGTGTAGGGGTGAGATTTCTACCTAAATTCATCTCATAGATTCAGTCAAACCCAAAGAAAGTCTGATTGAACAAATTGGATGTTAAAGTAAACAAACAAACAAACAAAGCTGTTAGTGGCTCGAAATTGTCTGAACCATTGAGATCAAGCACAGGTCATAGATAAAAACTAACCAAACGGTCAAAACGAGTATATATACAATCCAAGTACATTGGATACAAATTTTTGGATAGAAATAAATATCTTGTATATTATATTTCTAATTTCATATTCTCGAAGACATGGCAAAAACCCCTCTGTAACAAACCAATTAAAAGAAAATCTATTTTCTAAGCCATGCCTTCAGAAATTATTTTTAGTACCTTGTCCTAATGACTGCGCGATGCACCCTGAAGTGTTGCCGTTCGGGAAATAAGGAAAACACATTGAATGCTGTTCCACCATGCCCTGCATCAGACTGTTGTCTGGTAGTTCCTATGGTAAGTCTGCACATTCATACTAATTGTCAGTTGGTCAGGTAGTAATTTTAAGATTTAAGAGGGAACACCCCTAGCACTCTTTTCTAAAAGTAAGAATCATTATTCTTACCTTCAACAATGAATTTGAAACGCAAAATTAAGAACTCAGCATATTAAAGAATTGATCTGAAATATGAGAAAATCTTTATCCTGTGAATTTCATGTGATTTCCTGCTAAGCGGAATTGTATATTTTACGAATTTCTTTCATTTCAGCAATTTGCACCAGAGTCTACTTAAATTGGGAGAGTCAGAAGCGCGAGTGAAGGGACCCGCCCTCTCTGTACCGTGGAGTTGTGTTGGGCAAGAGGAACTCGTCATTGGTATTCACAAGAAATTCTCAGAATCCAATCTTCAAGTACCTACAAAGCAGTGCAGCAAAATCCTAACAGACGTGAATCACTTTAAGAATGGAATTTGGAATCCAGCGTTTGCTGCTGTAGAGAAAACCGTTCACCAGTATTCAGAAATAGATCTTATGTCAGATACCAAAGCTAACATAGTTGACTTTCCTGCTAGTGTAGGAAAAATCAAGGAAGCTGTTTCAACTGAAGTCCTCTCCAATACTGAGCCTCTAGACCTGACAGTGTCAACGCTTAGAAGACGTGGAAGTCCAGATGGTAATACGTGCTGGGTAGAGAGTTGTGATCAAGCTGTGGATATGACCTTGGAGGGTCTCTCTTGTCAATCTCAATGCAGCCCAATGCAGTCATTCCTGCCAGAGTCCAACAGTTGTAGCAGTGAAGCTCTGAACTTTACTCGTGCACATAACGTGGCGGCTACACGTATACTGCCTCAGCTGGGCATTGAAAATGAAGGTCACTTTAGAGGCATATCAGACAGAGTACATGCTGAAAACAGTGAACCCCGCTTGGTTCCTTCACCCCTTGACGGAATAAGATACATGACGTATACCTATCCAGATTTATCTGAACCCAGATGGACCTTAAGACAGTTCGGAAACTCCAGCAGTGTTTCTGATGCGGGGTTTGAATTTGTGCAGGATGAGTTCAGACATGACCTTGAGGTGTGGACGTGTGTTAAAAAGGAGGAGGAGTCATCACACACACTGACTGGAGGGACTCAGCAAGACTCCTTTGTGAGAAACACTGGTCCTAGTCACAGTGGGCTAAACATCACAGCTGATACAACATCACTCCAGCATGCTTGTTGTTCCTCCAACGGCTTTAATGAGAAATCAGAATCAGATCCAAATATCAATGATGCTCAGTGGAGTGATAAATATGAGAGCAGCGGATATGTGGAAGTAGTGAATCCAGGGCATGGATCAAAGCATGTTCGTGTCTTACGGTGTTCTTCGCGTAAAGATGCTATGAGAGACCGGCTGAACAATGTTAATCGGGCAAGTTTTTTTCCTCGTGATGAAAGTGATAAACAACCAACACAACCCAGACATGAGGAACCCTCTGGTAACAGTCCGAACCTGGGAAAAGGCAGGCGTAGACAAAATAGACAGAGACAAGGCTTTGTAAAGAGTTCTGAAAGTAAGCGACAACATTGTACAAATAGAACTGACGATAATCCTGGTCTAACACTTCACGGACTAATGAGTGGTGAACATGCTCAAACAGGTGTTGTGACACTATCATCCACTGGTAAAGGTAGGACAAAAAAGATGTCTGATTCTCACTGTACTGACCATAGACTGAAGAAGCAAACAGCTTGTTCAAAAGTGAAGATTTCAGGAATCCCAGGACTTATAGAAAATAAAAATGCTATAGAAACTGACATCAATAATGCCAGAAACAAAAATTATGAAAATTGTAAAAGGACGAAACAAATAAAGAGACAACAGCCAGAGTTCTGTGGAGGTCACATACCTGAGTTGAGCAACAGTTCACAGGTTAAAACCCAACCTACTGTCAGTCTGATGTGTGAAATGTGTGGCAAGTGTTTCAACAGCGAGTCAAATTTGTATGTTCATCAAGCGATCCACACCGGCAGCCGTAAGGTGGTGTGTACGGTGTGTACCCGTACGCTCGCCAACCCACAATCACTGAAAGTCCACATGCAGACTTCGCATGGTGAGGGCAACCAAATGCCATGCCACATCTGTGGGGCAATTCTCAAAAACAACAAGTCACTCTTTGAGCATGTGAAAATGATCCACTTTAAAAGCACCTGTGTGGTGTGTCCCTGGCCTGACTGTGGGAAACTCTTCACCAAGAAGTTCAACCTAAAGATCCACATGCGTCTTCATTCGGGGGAGAAGCCGATCCAATGTGACCTGTGTGACTACACGTGTCGCCAGCAGAACGCTCTCAATGTCCACAAACGTTACAAACACACCGGTAACCGGGGGAACTCAGCGCTAACCATTCCAGGAGAACCTGGTCTCGATGAGAATTAAACAATAAACATGAATACAAGATTTGACAAACATGTGACAAAGTAATTTCTCATGTCCGCTGTTAAAATGAAGTTGCGCTATGTATATTCACATTATATTCTATGGGACACCTATGAAAGTTTAGGGTCAGAGCTTGTCTCCTGTCGAGTTTGAGTAGCATAGTAATTCACAAGGCAAAGCCGCATGAATTATGTAGCGATTCAAATGAATTGGGATCAAGCTCTGACCCTAAACTTTGATAGATTTCTGAAATTATCTCACCCTTCACATTGACTAATGGGCTATCATTTGTAACATAATCCCCCATTGGATGTTTTTCCTAAATATATCATGGGCGTTGGATACGAGTTCCCAATGTTAAGTCTATGGAGAAGAAATACCGGATACATTTACCTTGTAACAATAGCAGGGCCGGGTTCTCCTGTACCTGGTTCTTCTCCAGGCAGGGTTCCCCACGGTGCCGAATTCTCTGGTATTCAAACAAGCCAAGCGAAAGAAAGAAGCAATTTCTTGACTTGTCAACAAAAATCGCTGATTTCCAATCGTTTATTTTGCTAGATTGGTACGTTTTTCGAACGGTTAGTGAATGGGGAAACCTTATCCCATCTTGTGAAGTAAGCCAGTGAACATCAGAGATTTTTGACGTAAAATCCGATGTTTTATTATTACATACGTTTACGGGTCTTTACGTTGTTAGAAGTAAAACTTTGTGGCGAAATTTGGAGCCACGTAAACGTAAATTATATTGCGCACATAAAACACGAAGTCAGAATTTGTTTTTAAGATGTTAAACTTTCCTCTACACTTTTTGAATACATAAACGGAAGTTGAAATAAGTTACAATAAGTCGCATTACGTAAAGCAACTTTAATGAACATAATAGAACGTAAAGCTAAGTAAACAGAAACATTTGCAATGCGAAACTATTGTGCAGTGCCCACATTTTTGTAATACGTAGGAAAGGCGTCAGCATTTGACGCCAGTGTGACTGGATTACGTAGTAAAAATAAAAACATTGAATTAGGGCTTTTACTCGGGCCCTGCGTTTTTCTATTATGTAAAAAACGTCAAAATTGTACGCCAGTGCAACTAGCATAATAGAAAATAGATGAAGCATTCTAGTACCTATATACCCTCAGGTACGTTAAACCACAAATAAACAAACAATCTTGTCATGAATAGCATTTGGAAAATGTCATATTTCAACGTTCAGTTTTTCTTGGGTAAGTTATAGACTGGTAAAGATTTGTGTGCTTTCATGGAGTCTTATTCTGTTGACGTTTCCATTTTTGATGGTGTGACATTATGAGTTGTGTCTAAACATTGCGTGTATTAACCTCATTTTGTAACTGTTTATTCACCAAAAAAAGTGTCGCAACAATGTATTTTTTAAAGTAATTAAGTCATTTAAAAATTATGCGAATTGAGGAAGAGTGTGATTCCGCAAACTTGACATCGCTGATATTGAGGTATAAATAGAGGACCGTGTAGTCCGGAAACTTGCCGTTCTTTGATGCTACGGTATGCTCTCCCATGTACATCTGATCACGTGATGAAATCAGTGGTTACGTATACACAATATTAAATGGTTTCAGATAAAATCGGCCATAATCTCCGAAGACTAGACGCGTTGTAATATCCGAGCGAATGCGAGGATATTAGGTAGTCTAGTCAGAGGAGATTACGACTGCTTTAATCCGAAACCAGCTTATGTTGTTTTATTTATTCAGCATTGCAAATTTAAACTGTCAAAGAAAATACAAAACAACTGCCGATATTCCTATGCATTTTTTTTTTGTACACAATGGACCATTTTCTGTTATCTCCAGTTTGTGTAGGATGATAATTACGAGCAACCATAGTCTCCTCCCTGTGAATTACACAGTCCCTATAGGATAAAAACAAATTTTAGAATGGAGATGATGTCGAACTTTGCTTGTACGAATAAAAACACAGTCCCTACAGGTTTAGTATAGAGACTCCGTAATCGGTGGATGATAAAAATCCACACTGAAGAAATTGAAGATGAATATTTCTGTTACAGCGGGGACCACTTGACCGATGATGGGACAGTGAAAGGAGGTGGTGGTGGAGGTGGAGGTGGTCTGCAGATTGATAACGATGAAGGGATTTGTAGTTCAAGTGATCAACAAAATAATTCATCTTCTGTGCTACTCAAGTCTTGCATGTCATCTAGCCACAAAAAGAATTCTTACTCTGGATTTCTTCCAATAGAGAGTAGATCTTTAAGAAAAAATGAGGATACTTCTGAACATTCAAGCGACTTGGGGTGCCCTGTAGACTTAGCTGTCAGCGAACACATTGATGAAATCACTCATACAAAAAAACACAAATTATTAACATTAAAGCGTATAGGGCGCAAGAATGTTAGAGATAATAAAGAAGACATAGCTGAATCCCCAGAACAGTTTAGGCGTGGGAGTGGACGGAAGTTTAAGCTCTTCTGTAAAGATTGCAATAAGAAATTCACTGATAATTACTACTTTAAATTACACAATCATAAATTTCACAATGCAATGGAACCAACTAAAGAGAAGCTGTGCAGCTTTTGTGGTAAAGCATTTGGAACCAACAAGAAATGCAAACTTCATCAGCAAAGAGTGCACTTTGAGGTGCAAACTCAGACATGCCAAATATGTAATAAAGAAGTACGCAAAACCAATTATGCCACCCATATGCAAATGAGCCATACTGAACAGAAATGCTGCTGTGACATTTGTGGTGTTGTCCTGAAAAATAAGCGTATGGTGTATTACCACCAGAGAAATGTTCACAAGAAGGTGGACGTGCAGAGGTGTGGCTGGCCGGGCTGTGAGAGGGTGTTCAACAAGCCCGCTAACCTACGAACTCACATGCTCATCCACAGTGGTGAACTGCCCATCCAGTGTCAACTTTGCGACTACCGGTGTCGGCAAGCTAATTCCTTAAACTGGCACATGAGGAGAAATCATCGCACATCTTCACATGCTGGAGGAACAACAGATGTGGACAAAGAGAAAAATGCAGCAGAAACACCAATAAGTATGCCCAAAACAGCCCAATCGGTACAGATTGATTAGTTTAATGGTAAGGGGTTGAGAGTTAGCTCAGTAGTTAAGGCACTGGACTCATAATCTCAAGTTTGTGGGCTTAGTGCCACTGCAGCCACCTTTCTTCTTCATCCCTGGCAGTGGTATATATACTGCTATATCAAAGGCCAGTCCTTCTCATTATCTCACCCTTGGATTGAATGTCCTTAGGCTTAACACTGGGAACTCGTTCTCCATGCCCTTACAAGTATTGCAGTCCGTTCTCCATGGTTTATATCCTGTGTGTTGTCCATTCTTTTAGTGTGTTCAGGGGTGAGATAAATACAGAAAGCAACTCGTCTTTGGTCAAAGAAGTCATTCTCCAACTCGTTTGAATGCTATGTGATATTGACTCGGCTGTCACCTCGTTCATGTCACTTCGCATCAAACTATCACCACCCTTGTGATGAGGAAGTCTGGAAAGAACCTGTAATTTTACCAGACGTAAAATCAGACAAACAAGCTGAGGGGTATCACTTCAGACCCAACAGATCTTGTATCTCGGTCAGTACAGTTTACGAGAGAGGTTACCGTGGGACATGAGTACCCTAGACACATGGACAATGGGGATCATTAGATGATATTTGATGCGATTCTGACCATTTCAACTCAGCTGAGGCAGGAATGTACTTAGAATAGCTGGGTTTTTTAAGGATTTTTTTTTGCAGTTTCCCAGTCCTATTCCTGTCAAGTGAAAGTAATAAATTACGACTGTGATCATTCAAACTAGTGTCATTATGAGAAATGGTAGATAACAAAAGTGATACAATGTGTGGATTGGTTGTCATACATCGAAGCTTGAATCTGTTGATTAAAGCTGAAGTGGTTGTTTAAAATCGATGGAATGTAATATATATGTTTTTCAATTTGCACGCCAGTTTTGGGTTATGTGACTTGCCTTGCCTTGTTCAGGCAATAGGAAGGGTTAGGTTGAAGAAATGAATCGTATATCAACATATCTAAGCAGGTTATAGTGATAAGTTGTATGAGAATAAACCAAAGATTTGTATATCATTATACTTTGCATGCCAAGATTCTGCTGTAATTATTTTGAGATGGTTGTATTTTGAACTTCTAACATGCATGCACGAGACCATCTTCAGTCTATTTCTGCTAGATATTGAGCTGGTAATTGTACTACTTAATGTTGATATATTTTGCGGTTAAGTTAGGTTTTTCAGCCATAATTCTAAGAGTGACTTTTGACTTTGGAAAAATTCCTGTTGCATCCATAATAAATTGATTCAAAAGTCAATTCGCGTTTCGTCTTTTCAAAACAGTATGATTTGATCGAGAGGTAATGAAATGGAAATAAACCTAAAATCTACAATGTAAATGAATGTTGAAATATTTATATTTGGCCAGATGCATATAGCAGAAAGATATATTGCAAGATCATACATATCTGTCGGATGTATGTTAATAATATGCGTTTTGGTTTAAAGTAAACTAAGACCTCCCTAACCCTGACGTAGAGCGACTGATACTTTTCAGGGTTTACAGTTTCTTTATTGAGTCTATTATAATAATGAGGATAATGATAACAATAATAAAAAAGGGTCTATGATAATACAACATGGATAATCATATATTTATACATATAGTCCATACACGATTCTCAAAATATATGTGTCTATAAACTTAGACATCTACGATACCAATCAGGATGCGATGGCATCGGTTGTCTTAGCAACTGTTTTTCATGGTCAAGCCTTTGCATTACGGTAACGTTCAAATAAACTTCGTTGTAAGAATGACAATCCCACAAACCAAACAATATCAATAGTTTTGATTACACAATTTTTAAAGCTATATTAGTTGGGGTACGAACTGGTTAGAAAAGAGTCATTATACATACACTATAGAGGTATAGTACCGTCTTGACCTTGTTTCTTAGGCAATTTAGGCATCAAGAGTATTTTGCAGCTGAAAAATAGATTTTTAGTCTGGTGTTTTTCTTACCCATTCTGTCTGGATATTTAATCGGGTCAGGCATTACTTGCCTTGGGGTAATGACCGACTCTCCCAGACCTTAATCGTGTCACTGTGTGCACTTCACCGACTGTTCCCGATTCTGAGAAGGCCGTTTGAACAACGATGCTATTTAATCCCTAGTCCGATTTACAAGTGCCTTCTATCGATATATAGGAGAGACAGAGGTGATGATGAAACTGAAAACCATTTCCCGATATCTTAATTGGATCCCAAGTTATTAAACTTTGAATTATTTTCTATGATTCCACACCAGCGGCCCATGGCTCACCCCGGCTCGGCTCTCGGCGGCTCTCTTTGATCTCACTTGCCACAGTCGGTGACCATGCCTGCAGGACGGGTTGAATTGCCACCCTTATTGCCCTTGTGTTTTTGTTTGCCTGTCATATCTTGTATTGAGACCAGGGGCTCGTTGAATAATCTGGCCTCGTACATGAAGACCCCTTTCTGTACGCCAACGAGACCCAGTTACCATGTGGGTCAGCTTTATTCAACACTTTAAGTGGTAAAAAGCACTGGACGTTGTTGATTCAAGTCTCACTGGAGCCACTTTTCTTCTTCATCTCCAGCAGTAGTAGATTTATTGCTATATCAAAGGGCAATCCTTCTCATACCATGTCTATGTGGTGTGGGAAGTAAAAGAACTCTCGCCTCGGTAAATGTGTAGGGGTGAGATTCCTAGCTAAATTCATTACATAGATTCGATCACCACCCTAGTGGTGTAAAAGAACCTTGAGAAAGTCTGGTGAGAACCTATATTGGTTGACTGGACGTTAAATAAAACCAACCAACCAACGACCTTTGGTCAGGTAGAACAGTCTTAGCTGAGCAAGCTTGAATATTATTAAACAATAACCCAGGGGCTCGTTGCTTTATTGGGCTTTATTGCTTAAAAGCAATAAAGTTTAAACAATATATACCGCCCATTTTTGCTGATATAACTTTTTTTTATCAAACTTTGGCCCTGGAGCCTACTGAAAATAGGATTGCTATTAAATCCTAATGGATTCTTCCAGAATAAATAAAAACTGAAAAAAAACCAACTCTGTAGAGTCTCCTTTCGCTGGAATAAGTTATTCAACAACCCCCAGGTTTTTGAAATTGAATAGAAAACCCCCCAGAAAACCAACAAGTGTACTTATTTGTGAATCTCTTCATTTTCAGATGGAAAGGAAAGCCAGCAACTGTGACTGCTGGCGATGAAGACGCGGATGAAGATGGTGTCGTTGAAGAAGATGATGGAGGCAACGAGACTGATCCTGACGACGAAGGGAATGCCGAAAGACTTTCCGCTCGTAACTCCCCGGGCCCAAGTTGCTCAAACACTGCGGGCCAGGCTGACCGACCTGGATTCCCGGTCTACCAGGTGGCTACACAGAACATTGGTGGCAGTAACCCTGGACCGCTACCCGAGCAGAGCATGGACATAGACACTGAAGATGTCAAACCTGAGATCATTCCCACCGAAGGCTCGTTGACAGAATTCACCATCAAGTGGGCGGAGAAGGCCGCAGCAGATATTCCTCCGTCAAGTATCGAGACTCAATCTGCCAGGTAGGTCTACCTCTATATCTTTCACCAGTCATTAGGAGACCTTGTTAACCCAACATCCCCGGGCATTTGGCTACCAGACATAGGACTCTTGTGTGTTAGGTTGTCATAATCCACACTATCAGAGTTCACTGATGACGCATACAGAGATGGCAGTTTTCCTATTTACCAAGGAAATTCTTGTTTTCATTTTCAGTTCATAAAATCCCTTTTTCTTGTGCAAAGCAAAGAGAGAATAAATTGGGCCTTTACACACCAATGAACAGTGGTTCAAATCTCCCCACACATCCCATTCCATTCCACTCAAAATGCATGTGTACCGATGTGTTTTCCATGTTTTTAGTCTCTCTCAGGCGGTAAATTCCACATGAAAAATGTCTTTTTTCATGACCTCAACTGATCTCCCTGCATATAGCATCTAACCTTTGTAGAAGAGACCAGTAGAAATATATTAAGTACGTGTTTTGCCTGTGCATAGTGACTGACAGCTTTACATGTATGCTGCATGTATGTTTCCTTAAAGTTACGAATATCCGAAAAATCTATTTTTCTTATTCATGATGAAAAAATTTACAATATCTCAGGCATCGGATTTCCCCGGAGTCTTCCGAAACTCTGCATTTTTTTTAGGTCCCAAGGGTCATTCTTAAGATCAATGTAAATTTGAGGAGAAAAGAAGTTAACATAATTAGAAATGAAAAAGCCAGTTTAGCTGAGGCGAAGAACTCTCCTATCATATCTAAAAAAAAGATACCGCCCCCCCCCCCCCAATCCCCAGCACCCTTTCCCCGGATTTTTTTAGATTTCCAAATTCCATGCCTGATATGTACAAATTGCCCACACACGGCCATACCTCAACTAGACCCTTGTAGAACTGTAGCGACACCAGGCCATCAAAAGACTACCGGCAGGCCGCTGATGGCCCAAAAAAAAAAAAATATATATTTTTCCGCTCAGCTCTAAGCAAATTTTACTTTAAGATCTAACAGTTTCCAGTCACATTTCCCTGTATGTTCCAGAGGTGATAATTTTCACTATTTCCTGGAAATCCACTTTTTCATCTTCAGTATATACAATTCTTTGTCCTTTTAGAAAACATAAGATAATATGAATTGAGCCTCATTGTTGCCATTAAGAAAATAGTTTGAACCTCTCCACAGACCCTCAATCACACACTGTGGCTAACACTGATGTGTTTTCTGCGTTTTCTCGGTCTCTGAGGCAATAAATTCCATATGAAAAATATTTCCACCTTTTTTTCTGACCCAAAATGACACCCCTGAGATTTCATTTCCGATATGTTTTTCTAAGCATGACTTGCATCCTTGATGTTGTCTGGGAACGACCCTCTCTTAGTCCGAGATTCACCCTGTAATTGCTGCTAGGTGAGAGAGCGGTATCGAAGAACCTCAGCTATCAACGTTTCTTGAAGTAGTTTGGTACTTGTATCTGCACACCAACTAAGCTCAACTGCTGATGGTTGTTTTTTCCCTCTTATTTGCTCCAGTGAACTGGTCAGATTATTATGTTGCAGTTTACATCCACCATATTAGTCTCAGTCGATTTTATAATTTGCTTAAAATATGTTTGGTTCTTGGTAAGTATCTTAGTAGATGATGAGTATTCTGGTAGTTAGGCCAAATGCCCAGGGGCCAAATGAACCCTTAGACAAATCTAAAATTAAAGAAACTGAAATATCAATAATCATGAGTCCCAAGTTTTTCTTTGGAGACTCAATATTCTTGCAAACATTGAAATTCATCACAGATTCTAAATGTTCTGACCTGAGCTGTTGCAACAACGTAAAAGAACACAATGCTAACTCAAATTCACTAAAGCTATTATTACCTGTTCCTGACCAATAGGGGTCTCACGGAAATGTACATATTTGAAAATGAAAACCATTTACTTTTATAATTCAAATTCACACAAGGAAATATTTTATTTTTGTACTGACAATACAAGGCCAAGCCCGTCTGATCAACGCTGAAATTTTAAAAATCATTTCATTATAATAAACATACTATCAAGCAACTGCAATTACGCTAGTAATCTTTATGTTAATGGTTCCTACACTATCAGGTTTATTTAGCATGTTGGGCAAACAAGGTCATACTGTGCACTACTAATAATCAGATGATAAGTTTTTAACGCTGTTATATGACTTGACTAATACTGGAAGATATATTTTGATAAGATTATTTCTTTTTTTTTTCCATTGGACAAGAATTTAGACGGAAAAATACCTTACTTGTTCATACGAAGGTCTGATAAATATCCATAGGAATATGGTCATTCACAAAATGCTTGAGTTGATTTAATACAAGTGAAATATATTTGAAAGGAATTGAGATGTCGTTTGGGAAAAGGTGTAGGGTTTATTCCTTCTTCATATATATATATATCGTTTAGTAGAAATGATAATGAACCTGTTTCAGTGGTGCCAGTTGTAAAGAAAAATTCGATTTTCCAGGGATTTGATATATTAGCTTATCATTACATCAGAGATAGAGAATGAAGATAGGCAGGATATGGAAAATTCAGGGTCTAAGATGATCTGATGGATATAGGAACCAGCATTTATTACCCACCTAATACTGAGTGTCCATAGGAAATGAATAGGGCACCTGGAAACAGCTACCGGGAGATTCTGGCATGTCAGAATCTCCTGCAGGAGATTCCGGAAAAATATTCCTCTCCATAATAAGGTTGAATCATCATGTACTTCAAATTAAGTTTCTTGAATGTTTATTCAATGCTAATTATTTAGAATCAATCAAAATAATCTTATTTATCATAAGAAAATACACTTTGTATGCTAAAATCCCAGGTTAATGGCGAACTATATTATTGGTGTCAGTCTACACCGAATTACTGCCACACTTAACAGTGCTGTGGTGCCTGGAACTAAATGGCTTACACAAACTTTTTAATTGCAATAGATTTCTGATTAATCTTGTAGGTGGGTAATAAATACAATAACGACTGGTTTTGTATACGAATGGCTGTAATCTCCTCGTAGTTGACGACGTAATCTCCTCGCTAATCGCTCGGATATTACTACGCGTCAACTACTCGGAGATTACGGCCACTCGTACACAAAACTAGTCATTATTGGGTATGTACTCACGGAGGTCCGTTTGTGACCCTTCTTTCTGTAGATATGGAACATTTCTGTTTATTTCTTAAGACCTAACTGGCATCCCTGCTGCATTGTCAAGCATTAATAAATAAACACTGTATAGAAAATATGCCAAAGATGGATAAGATCATGTCATTGAAGAAGTATGTCGGGTTGACGTCTGACACAAAATATGTGATCGGGTAAATACATGTCTCAATATTGACTCATCTCACACGATTAACAAATAGTACTGCTTATATTTTAGTAATACTATATTTTATCCTACCCCTGATAACAAAACTCCGTAGGCTTAACATGGGATTTGTTTATGTCACGGGTGTGACATAAAGTGTTGTTTATGTCACTACTTACTAATGCTGAAAAAATGTGAAAACGGGTAGGATAAAATCTAGACGCCACTCGTTTGAGTTAATTTATGTCACTCATTTTGTTGTCTTCGACTCGTGAAATTACGGAGCCAACAAAATGTGTGACATAAATAAACTCAGACTCGAACTTGTGACGCCTCTTGATAGTATTTTACAGTAGCATACTACCTGCATTTTTCTTCGAAGATATATTGTAACATGATGACAAACTCTTCTCACTGTGAAGATTAAGAAAGAAAAGGGAATGCAAATGAAAACTGTCTGTAAAAATGAAATGATACTTCGTGTAAGACACCTGTTGGTCAGAATGTCTGGTATGGATTATGATAAAAGGGTTTCAGAGAGACCAAAACGTGTGTACATCCAAGGATGCAAGCAGAGTCTTAGCCACTAAGGTATTTCCAGTTAGACGGTACATGCGGCTGAAGAGTTACCTATAATTGTTTATACATTAATGTGTACAGACTACAGTAAAGTTTATGGAATGTGGATGAATTTAGCTGCTCCCAGAAAGTTGGTATAGAGGCAAGACAACTGCTGCGATATGTGGAAATATCCTCAAAAACCAGAATGAATTTTACTTTATAAGAGAACTCTTCACATGGAACTGGAGGCAATGAATTGTCATGACCAGAGGAGATAAGTTTAAGACAAACTTGCTGATCCACAGTGTATGTTATGTTGTTACCGTTATCGACAAAGGGGATGGGGAGTAAGCTCAGTGGGTTCAGGCACATGACTCGTAATCACAAAGTTGTGGGTTTTGAGTCCCACTGCAGCCACCTTTCTCCTTTACCCCAGCAGTGTTAGGTTCATCTAATAGATTCGATCACCACCTCTGTGGTGTTAAAAAGCTGAACCTTGAGAAAGTCTTGAAAATACCTGTAGTGGTTGACCGGATGTAAAATCAAAATAAATAAAAAAATCGACAAAGGATCTCTTTAAACTGGCACATGAAATGTACTCATAAAGACATTTTTATACGAAGAACCCTGATTCACTACATGCACACAACAGACGACGAACGAAGTTAATCCGTAAAGTAATGGTCAAATGAAGGTCACTGTATCATCATTATTACGTAATGACATATTATCCTACCCCTAATAAAAAACGCCATAGGCTTAACATGGGATTTGTTTATGTCATGGGTAGTGACAAAGTGTTGTTTATGCCACTGCTTTCTGATACTGAAAAAATATGGAAACGGGGTAGGATAAAATCTAGACGCCACTCGTTTGAGTTTGAACTTATTTATGCCACTCATTTTGTTGTGGCATAAATAAACTCAGACTCAAACGAGTGACGTCTCTTGATATTATATCGTTACCCGATATACTGGACCCAACTGACATCCCTGACTTGACGTTATTCGCGTTCCCAGTAAAACAGCTGTATTGTAAAGGTGTAGGTCTATGATTGGGGCAGGCAGGAATCTTTATTTTGATCCAGTTTTAGAGATATTTGAGAACTTTCTTACAATCTATCACTGCACAAAGAAATTATTCCTAAAAAAACTAGGGGAGTGAAACAGCCTAGAAATTTATATGTTGTATCAATACATAACAAGACTTTGATATCAATCCTGGATATGCACTAGCCTAAAACAGTCACTTAAACAACCTGATTTGCTCATTTGTAGCTGGTACAGTTATATGCAAGAATTGATATTATAATTTTATAGTTAACTGTTATAAAATTGTCATCAAATAAAATCTCGTCTTAGTAAGTTTTATAGTTAAAAAAAACAGGATATAATACACTTTATTCCCAGAGATGGCAGCTTTGTACCTTTCCATGGAAATGTACTTTTTTCATTAAAAAAAATATACATTTTTTCCATTTTCAGTATATTAAATTCCTTCCCTTGTTTAAGATAAAGACTATATTAATTAAGCCTCATTTATACCTATAAAACCTCTTTGCACCTCTCCACATACCCTCAGCCTCACGCCGCGGCCAACACCAACATGTTTTCCACGTCCTTTTTTTCGTCTTCGAGGCAGCAAATCCCATATGAAAAAAGATTTCCACTTTGTGTCTGATCCAACTGATATCCGTGTATTCCTCATCTGAGAATTGGGATGATAATTTCTTCAGACTGAACTATTGATAGTTAAGTAACCCGTGCAGTTCTGTACCCTAGGCCAACAGGCCATGTTTTTTTCATGATAGCGAGGTTCAGGGATGACAGTTTTCCACTTTTCCATGGAAATCTTTTTTTTTAAATTTCCAGTTTAAGAATTCAGTTTCCTTGTACTAATCGAGGAAAGTGTAAATTTAGCTTCATTCATGCCAATACTAAAGAAGAAACCAACAAGTTTGGGTCAAAGTCGTCGTTCTCCACGAGTTTGATGCGGAGTGATATGATTGAAGCGATAGCCGAGTGAATATCACATAGCATTCAAACGAGTTGGCGAACGACTTCTTTGACCAAAACGAGTTGCTTTCTGTATTTATCTCACCCTTGTGCACACTAAAAGAATGGGCAACAAATAGGATATAGACCATGGAGAATGGACTGCAATACTTGAAGGGGCATGGAGAACGAGATCCCAATGTTAAGCCTATGGACAATTATTCCAGGGGTGAGATAAAACAGTGTTTTTAACTTCATCACAGACCCTTAGCCCATTCCTTGGCAATAGTGATGTATTTTCCATGTTTTTTCAGTCTCGCTGAGGCAGTAAATTCCACATGAAAAATATTTCCACTTTTATTTCTCACCCCTACTCACATCCCTGAAGGCAGGAAACATCTCGGGATCTGCCGTGAGAGTTTTACCTCCAGGGAGCATTCATTTGGGTTTGTGGTGTGATACCAAACTAGGCATGCATTTTCAGTAACATGTATACCAACAGGCATCTTACTAGAGGAGGGGAAATGGGAAATAGATTGAAATAACCATGGAACGGTTGGCTAGGTATCAAATAAAGGTTGTTTGAAATCTGGAAAAAATTGTTTTCGAACGCATCCTGTTCCAATAACCTTGTTATGTGGGTTCATTCATTTGGGTTTGTGGTGTGATACCAAACTAGGCATGCATTTTCAGTAACTTGGATACCAGTAGGCATCTTGATAGAGTTAAGAATACGAGGCTGGAACACTTCTTCACACAACCGGCATCTTAATAGAGAAGGGGAAATGAAAGAGATTGAAATAACCATGGAACGGTTGGCTAGGTATAAAAAAAAAGTTGTTTGAAATCTAAAAAAAAATTGTTTTCAAACGCATCCTGTTCGAATAACCTTGTTATGTGGTCGTGGCAGCATTGGGTGATGGATAATAACTCTATAAACACCTACCGGAATCATAGATGGTCATTGATATTGTCATATATAAAAATCGTACATTGTAGTTTGATGGATTTATATCATAGAATATCGTTATGATTAATACTGAGGAAACATGAAAGAGATTAGTCGAATTTTGGTGGCTTATCTCTTAATATGTAAATAACCAAAATATCTCTGAGAAACCAACATCATGTGAAATGCTTGGACTCCCTCCTGAGCCATGGGGACTGAAGAAAATGAATATTTCTCTTACAGTTCGACTAGGCAAAAGGTGGATGCAGGATCTGATCAACAGGAAGGATGGTCAGGGATCATGAATGCCCAGCGAATGAAACTGATGGCTCATACTGCTTTAGATGAGGATACCAGTCTCCCAGTGGTATCATCTATGCTTACTCCTGAACACTTAGTTATACATAAAGATCATAAAGAGGACATTGATAGTGGTGATGATGACAACCCAACTAGCGAAGAGCAGAAAGATGATTCAGACACCAGTGACTGGACAGAGTCTGACTCAGACGATGAATCCGGAGACTTTTATAAACCGGGTTATGATCCCTCGAAACAGAAGAAACAGAAGCGAAAACCTGGTCCGAAAAAAAAATCCATGTCTTCGCATAAAACACCTGTTGATCAGACTCTACCTAGTATGGCTTATGATAAAAGGCTTTCGGGAAGACCGAAAAGCTTGTATTGCCAGGAATGCAAGAAGGGGTTTCGCCACCGATATTACTTTGGTATGCATAATCATAAAGAACACGGGGCTGAAGAGCCACCGAAGGATGTTCTTTGTACAGACTGTGGTAAAGTGTTTGGTACGAGTATGAATTTAGCTGCTCACAGAAAGTCAGTACATGTGGAACTATGCATGATTCCCTGCCCTGTATGTAACAAACAAGTGAGAAAAAACAGTATTTTATCCCATCTGAGACTTTCGCATAGCCAGGAAAATTACTGCTGTGATATCTGTGGGATTGTGCTCAAGAACCAGAGGAAGTGGTACTACCATAAAAGAACAGTTCACATGAAAATGGAGGCAAAGAAGTGTCCATGGCCAGGATGCGGGAAGATGTTCACGCGAGCGGATAACCTGAAGACACACATGCTGATCCACAGTGGCGAAATGCCCATAAAGTGTACCCTGTGTGATTACCGGTGTCGACAAAGGAACTCCTTAAACTGGCACATGAAAACTACTCACAAAGGCATTGTAACAAGTTAAAGGATGTCTGGGAAGGACCTGCTATGGGCGGCTGGATGTGAAATTAAATGAACAGGGAATGTGTATATGGATTTCTAAACATTCCAGTATTAAGATGTAAGTCTGGACGAGACATGTTAGCATAGACCCCCTTACAATGTTTGTATACAAACGCTGACCTAGATACGTGCGCGCGCAGAGTGCGATCAGAAAGAATTAGGTCACAGGCTTGAGTCTAGGTCATACCTCACTCTAAAAGTTGGTATAAATCTTAGGTATTTTCCTGGAAAGGCCAGAAAAATGCTGTGCTCGATTATACACTCCAGTAGCCTTATTTTGGTTATTTAAGCACATATATGTGACAAGTGATCGCTTAGATATGTTGAGGTAAAGCTAGCCATCTATGACGCTGCCATACACACAGTTGGCTAATGGTAGGTGATCCGGCTGACCAATGTTAAGAGGATGCACCCCTGTCACTGCCCTGGGTGCTGTGTGACACCCCAAGTTTAATTGAACAATTTGGACGTTAAACTACCCAAACTAACAAAAAGTGGGACACCCCTGAGTGCATGCGGTCTACTGCTGCATCCTCAAACCTTTACCCTAGACTGGTCTCAGAAATCTTCTTATTCTCAGTTTATGGGAACGAATGTATCTTGTAGAAATTCGATTCAAAATGAGTTGTACAGTGTGTTCTGGCCTCATGTGTGACGTCACGGGAAAGGGGCCTATAAGAGACGGGAATCTTTTATGAATATAATTCAGGACAATTCAACTATACTTGCATAGAATTCAAAGAGCTTTTTTTAAGTTGAAGTCTAAATTTTTTCGTAGAGAAGCAGATATGTCAGTTTTCCATTTTTCCGTGGAAATCCACTTTTTCATATTCAGTATATATAGCTTTCCTTTGCGTAAAAAAAAGATCATATTGATTTTTCCTCATTTACTCCAATATAACAGTGGTTTGGTCCTCCCCACAGACTCTCAACACCATGCCATGGCCGACGATGTCATATTATCCAAGTTTTCCCCATCTCTCTGAGGCAGAAAAATCCACATGAAAACATTTCCACTTTTTTCCCCGACCCCAACTGACATCCCTGGAGAAGTTGTTGAATCCGATTTCCGCGTGTCATACTATGACACTTTGTATCTTTGAGATTGTATATTCAACTGTGTGTTGGCTTGCAATACAGAAGGTTTTTTTTCTCTATCTCAATTATTAAACTCGATATAAGTCTATAATGCCCCAATACAGCTTACATTCCACCCATAAATTGGTCTGATTTAAACAGATTTAGGAAAACTAATTTGATAAATTGCTATTTGATCTGATAACACACTCTAATGATATCATCTTCCCAGGTACTGTGATTAAAAATCGTTCCTAATGCATGGGTCAAACATACCAATATAGAAAACCAAACCAATAAAATGTTGACAGGAAGATGAGATATCCTGTCCTTCATCCTCGTCAGCTGTTATTGGACCCCGATGACCTTTTGACCTAGAAAACAAGCAATGAACTCTTCACCATGCTGCATTCTATTGTAAAACTGAATGAGTTTTAATCTTGGCCACCGTATGCCATGACTGGAGTTTGGCATGGTGACTTCATGAAGCGAAGCCAAGTGAAATCTGGAGCCAAAACTCCAGGAGTGGCATGCGGTGGCCACGATTAAAACGAATCAGGTTTTGATTTTATCATACCCCATCTCCTCGATTTTGGAATATTACGTGATAACACTTCTGTATGCCACTAGTGGCATATTAAACTCTGTATGCCAGTCAGCATGGCATACGGAAACTCAATGTTAAGCCTATGGAATTTTATATTAGGGGTAGGATCAATGTACTTACAGAATCAAAATAAAGAGGGGCAGTCTACGTTACTTTCTGTGGTTAAAAAGGACCAAATACAGTTATCTGTATTGTAGCCCTTGCCTACCTCACTGCTTTACTCAATGTAGATACGTTTCTATACTACAGTTTTGTGACTGATTGTTGTTACACCGTCAGGGGTCAGTCTTCATTCCCAGATACATTTAAAGGCATATCCTACAATTCGCAGTGGCGCCAGCTGGTGATTTCTAAATGATGTCAATTAATAGTAAAAACTGGTTTATTGGGATCCATTCTAATTTTACATGAGTGAATTTAACATTTTGTCCAGTTCATTCAATCTCAATAGGCAAAATAGGCAAATTTACATTTGTTTGATTTACATGTACTGAAAAATATGGTTTTCTTCAACTCTTTTAAAAACAATGACTGTGACCTATGGTTTTCAAAACTTAAATATGTAGTACTATACATGTTCTCTAATCTGGGAAAGATTGAGGAAACTAGGTTTGACCTAGGTTTTACTATGTAAAAAAAAAAACTTTTTAGAATTTCTATATATTCTAATATAAAAATTATCATGATATTGATCTATAAATCAAAAACTAGCACAGTGACCCCCGATTTTAAAGTTAGATATGTGTTCCACAACACTTGGAGATCATCATATTAAATTCTCAGTAAATTGACATGGGTTTTAATTTGCGAGCCAAATTTTCCAATATGCCTTTAACACGTTTAAACAGTGCCGGAGCAAAGTGCTCTGGTCAGACAGTGCAATACTCGCTAGGTTGTTTAACATACCTTTGAACAAAATCAGATGTGATAAGCTGTCTTGATGCAACGAGGCAATCTGTCATTTGTTGAATTGGAATTTCATCTATTTCCATTGACATTTTGCTCTTGCTGAATTATAACAGAATAAAAGTGTTTTCTATTATGTCTCCGTGTTTGTGAAGACTTTCCTTTTCATGCAATGTAGTTAAGGATGCAACCAACCAAAGAGTAGGCGTGTACTGGAGGAGCATGATTTAGTAAAATAAGAGGTTGAAGTGTCATCAAGGAAGTGTTCACCCCATCAAGTGAGTTTTCGAAATTGAGGGTACGAGGCAAAGCCTGACTGTCTACCACAAACGCTACCGTGTGAATGTCGTTTTCAAGTGAAAACGATGACGCTGTCATCGTCGAAGGTTCGCCTCGCGACATGACGTCACGATGTCAACATCGCTATGGTAGCGACGTAGTGGGGTTAGTTGCTTAGCTGTTGGTCTAGATGTCAACAGATTGGGGCAACTTTGATCTAACCGTATTGGTTACGGATAGAGCACGGTTTCAACAAGTGTTTCCTCAGGCGTTTTGCTGTGGGTGCCGAAGCACACGGTCCTGTCCAAGCGTGACAGGGGTTCTAATGTATTGTCAAAGTGATTTTACACGGAACCTGGCGTCTTCAAAGAGGGTTTGAAGATGCAATAAAAGCGAGTAGTGGTTAAAATGGGTTAACCAAGGGGTGAGAGTGACAGCGTTAAAGAACGAAGGAAGGAGCGGGGCGATACAACTCACATCGAGGTAAAAAAAAGGTAAAAACAAGTGAGTTTTCTGTGACTACCGTAGTCGTAAAAAAAACAATCTCTCTGAACTGGCACATAAAAACCAATCATAAGTAGCTGTCAATGCCTCGGCATTTTTATTTTGAAAAAAAAAGGTGTTGACCCTAATTCACAATCTCTGCATTTTGAAATTCTGTATGGAATAGTTTTTTTTACTGGTGATGGGGGTTTGGCGGGCACATAATAGCATAATATCTCAATATCTGACGTGGTGTTTTTGTGTTCGTTCGATCTTTGATTTCTTGATACTAAAAATGATCTCACTCTAGACAACAGCTTCGTATTGAAAGAAATCTTTTTACCGTCCTCATATGTTATTTCGTAAGTTCGTAAGGTTCTTTGCAAGCTTATGTCAAATGATGATAGTTTGGGGCTCCTCGTTTGAATTCGTAATACCGGTATGTTGTTGTGGTTTAGGTAGTTTAACATCCAATATGTTCTATAAGACTTACCTAAGATTTGATTTTTTTTTTAGGGAGTAGGACGTTGCCACGTCCTGTTTTGATTTTTACTTATTTTCTCCGGGTTTGATGGTGATTGAATCTATGAGATGAATTGAGGTAGAAATAGTTCCCACAACACATAAACATGGTATGAGAACGATTGGCCTTTGACATAGAAGGACCCACAAAGTCCTACAACCTTGGGATTACAAGTCCAGTGCCTTGACCACTGAGCTAACTCAACACCCCAATTCGTAATCAAAGGCCATTTTCGGTCTATGGAATATGTTGATATTTGATGTTTTTCCACATTTATTTAGTACTGAATATAGGAATACCTCCCCCCCCCCCCCCCCCGCTTTATTTCCAGATATGTTAAGAAATAAATACATGCAGTATACTTTGAAACTCTACTAAAATTACCCATTGACTATTTATTCAACTGATCCTTGATGAAGGT
Source organism: Alentia gelatinosa (assembly GCA_950022655.1). Taxonomy (NCBI): domain Eukaryota; kingdom Metazoa; phylum Annelida; class Polychaeta; order Phyllodocida; family Polynoidae; genus Alentia; species Alentia gelatinosa. The sequence goes on from OX465590.1 coordinate 11,183,907, forward strand.
ATATGTTGTGCTGAAACATGTCAGACTTTTACACCAAACTCTGATGCCTCCTTATCATTTCACTGAAGAAGACAAGTCTAGTTCAGTTTAGAGGGAATATCTCGTCGAGTTAAGATATTTATTTTAAGTTACTGATTATATGGATAGTGATACGTCTTTCCTTGAATGATGTTAACCGTCTATGGCCGCTAAATACTTTCCCTTATATCCCGAAGGAGATTATTGGAAAAGGTAGGTTACCTCTAAGCTTAAAGGAAAACTACTTGTATGATTTGAAATATCTGCAAGTTCCCAAGTAAAAAAACTCTGTCCTGAAATAGAAAGAAATGCAAATCTCCAGTCGGTAGAACATTAAGATTTTCAATTGATGTATAACAAATCTAACAGTCAAATCCAATGAACTTCTTAGTTCAATTTGGCAATGAACTTCATATGTTATGATTTATTTTACCCAGGAATGGCAGTTTTCCACTTTCCTCCTTTTCATTTCCAGTTTATGAGTTTGTTTTTCGTGTATAAAACAAAGAGTGTATGAATTAAGCCTAACTCTTGTAACCTCCTTGTACACCGTCAGCCCTATTCTATAGCCAACACTGATGTTCTCTTCAGCAGTAATTTCCAAATGAAAAATATATCCATTTTTTTTCTGACCCTGACTCACATCCCTGTTTAACACACGGTTTACCTTGTTAATCAGAGATGTCAGTTTTCCATTTTTCCGTGGAAATCCACTTTTTCATATTCATTATATGTAATTACTTGTCATTGTATCAAACAAAGATGATATTGATTTTGCCTCATTTACGCCAATAAAACAGTGGTTTGAACCTCCACACAGACCTTCAGCGCTATGCCATGGCTGACAAGGACATATATATTATCCAAGTTTTCCCGATCATTCTGAGGCAGATAAATCCTTATGAAAATATATTCTCAAGTTACTTCTTGTGTAACTAAGTGTAACGACGACTCGGGTCACACTACTGGGTTTTTTTTTCAATTTCTTTGTTCGCTTTGGCCGTCTCTGGCGAGCGTTGGAAATTCCCCCCCCCCCCCCCCTCCATTAATGAGGCAGGGATATCCAGCTAGCCAGTCATTAAATCACACAAACAAAACTTCTGCCATTACATATAAGTCAAAAACGAATGGATATTTCTCCTGGTGCTATTTTGTGCAGTGCCATAGCCTTACACATATTATCGTAAAACCGGATGAGTTTTAATCTGGGCTCCCGTATGCGACGACTGGAGTTTGGCGTAGTGATATCACAAGGTGAAGCCGAGTGATATCCGGAGCCAAAACTCCAGGAGTCGCATACGGGAGCCCAGATTAAAACGAATAAGGTTTTGATTTTTTCCTACCCCCTGTGAACGATATTTTTATGTGAGGATAACAAAAAAACACGATAAAACCTCTCTGAAGTCCTCCATATAGCTCTCCTTGCTGCTCTGAAGGCGCTTGGAACTACTTTCAGCTGCTAATCTCTGATTGGTCCATTTTTTGTACGCTCCTAGGAGCGCTTTTTTTATCCGTATGCGACATACGGGCGCATACGGAAAGTCAATGTTAAGCCTATGGGATTTTATATTAGGGGTAGGATAAATGTTTATATGTATTAAGGATTTATAGCTGCATATACTACGGATTTCCAGATCCAGTTCATAAGTTTTGAATCTCATACTCAACTGCTGTAGTCTGATAACTATTGCATAAAATTATTGGACGTTAAAATTAACCAAAGCAAATGCACAGTCAAATAGAGACTTCAGGTCTGGTGACCGATCTGATATATAACAATATCTGATCAAGAAGGAAATATATTATACCTGAGTAGGGAACTAGGCTATCAAAACATTGTTCACTAGTCTTTACCTGATTTGGGTTTTAGTGTGTATCTGGTTTGAGGAAAGTTGACATTTGTTTTTCAGATTCACAATACAAACATTGGATGTGGATGGAAGCACCGACCTGCTGTCTGATTCTTATGGAGCTGCAGACTGCGGCCTTTCTAACACTGGATCCAATAATCAGGTGGATTTAGGTGACACTGACAAAGAGCAAACTGAACCGACACTGCTCGGGTTCATACAAAAAGACTCCACCACCTTGGGAAACAACTTCCAGATGATGGAACTGTTTGCAAGGCAGGTGCATCTGAAAAGTGTGAGTGAGAACCAAGAAAGCTTTGACATCAAAATGGAGGATGATAAAAAAGACCCCAGCTCTAAATATGACTCCCAACTCCTGTCAAGAGACATCAAACACATACATGAGAATGTGGGGAATCTTTACCAAATGTCAGTCAAAAGTGAGCTTGAGAAATTTGCAAAAGCCAACCAAACATCGAACAATACCCAAAGTGTTATTATATCAGATGAGACTGACGATGACACAGCTGAAAACAGTTCATACTGTAAGGAGTGTGACAAGACGTTTGGTAGTAAACATTACATTAAAATACACCAGCAGCTTGTTCATGGTAAGAAGGCAGCAGCAGTGATACAATGTGATGTGTGTGCCAAGACTTTTATATCAGCTTTTCAGCAGAGACTTCACTGGCTGGTGACACATTCAAAAAAGGAAAGGGTAGCATGTGAAATATGCCGTGTCTTAGTAGCGAGAAAATTTCTGCAGAAGCATGTGCTTACTCATGAAAATGATTCATATAACTGTGAAGAATGTCAATTAACTTTTGCAAATAAGGAACATCTTCGAATACACCAAAACCGAATCCATGAAGCTGTCCCTGAGAAAGTGGAGCGGAAAGATGCACAACACAGAGGAGTCAAATCACATCCTCATTGTAGCAAATGCAACAGAATCTTCCTTACTGAATACTATCTTCAGTTACATAATCATAAAGCTCATGGAGGGGAGAATCCAGGCAAGGATACATACAATGAGGACATGAATGCAGATCCAATATGTACATTCTGTATGAAGACTTTTATGAATGATGGAGCATTAAAAAACCATATAAATAGCTTACACTCAGATAATTGTCAGAGAAGAGATTATCACACTATTGCAGCACAGATGGGACATGTTGTTGTGGAGACTGGGATGAGAGTTGGTCGTGCAACCATGCAGAAAAACTGTAATGTAGGGACTAGTCTGACAAAGAGTCACTGGAAAAAGAAGTTTTATTGCAGTCCGTGCATGAAGGAATTCAGAGAAGATTATTATCTAAAATTACATTTTCACAATGCCCATGGTGCAGTAAAGCCAAGAAAAGAACATGAATGTCCAAATTGTCACAGCGAGTTTGGAACATTGATAGAATTGAGAAAGCACAAAAGATTTTGCCTCTAAATGTGCTCATAATGAATCATCTATAAAGATCCTAATTCTTTGAGAATAGGAATATCTTGCGTGCTTTGTGATTAGACAATATGACAGTAATTGTATGTATACATGCTTCATATTCTCTATACCTGACTATTTATTTTATTGATTGAAAACAAAAGCTGAAGACATTCAATGCAGTAGACTTGCATTGTTTTATCTGCTGAATAAAGCTTTAATTTTTATTAGAAATCGGGGTACATCACTGATACTTGTGAATACAGGCAGTTTTATGTGGATTTTACATCATCATAATTTATCAATTGATATGATTCTTATAACAACAATTTTAAAGTTGGAAAGATGTCTGAGGAAAATAAAAATGATTTTGATAATGAATTTGACGACACAGCTCTCGTAATTAAAGTAGAGATACATTCAGGGACTTGATTATTTCCAGTAAAAAAATATTGACATCTGTTGAGTAGTAGGAATAACTTATGAAATTTGTGTATAACCATGCAAAGTCAGTGGGAAACTGAACCTTTATTATATATAGGTGTGCAGCCATTCTGATAGATTCTAATGATCAAAATTCAGAATATGAAAATTCGTGTTGTCCAATTTTAAACGACCTTGCCTGTATATTCTGGAAGGTTTAGTATGAAATTATCATCAGTATGGATTTATAAGTACTTAATCTAAGAGGAACCAACTCCAGATAGTAGCATAAATGTAATATGTGTGCTGAATATCGGGACTTCAGAACTGGGTGAACTACTGAATTCATGGTATTTGCAGATATATACACAAGGGCTGAGATATATATGTACTGGGGCGCTAAGTTTTCAGTGGTAGTTAGTTAAACAAGTAAACTTGTCATTTGGTGGAAAATATGAATGATAACATTAATGAAATCTGTGCAGAAATAAAGTCAGTCATCATATTTTCTTGTTGCCTCGAGTCTTTGGCAGTATATGCTTTACAGTTATTTCATATATTGTGCTTCACATCCAGCCAGTTGCTGAATGCCAGAACTCAAGTTAGGTTCAGATGGATCCAGATAAGTTATTTTTTATTCCAAGCTGTTTCTGGCTTTGTAGAAACAAATGACTGGCATATGTAGAAAAATAGCAATGTTCTGTCTCATACATGACCTAATAGTTTTGAAGTAATCAGATATAACAGAAGGAAATCAAGTTTGACTTGTTAACTTATAACGTCAAGTATTTCAAGCAGATATATGATATCAGATCCAAAGATCTTTGATGAAATACAGTTGTTGCCACCATTTTAGAATCATAGGTCCTTAAAGTCCTGCTATGTATTCTTTATGAAGTTCTCGTCGTTTCTATCAACTTAATTTTTTTTTAAATATATATATATATATTGTGGCGATGACGGAGTCCTGAGGCCTTCGGTAAGCGCGAGTATCCACCGGAGGAGGGTACACGCCGCAGCTAACGCGACCTGCGTGGTCTCACGAGAGACCAGCTCTGACGTCATGCAGTCGTCACGCAGGACTATATAAGGCGCGCTGTGGCGTGGGCCGTCAGACTGGCGATCCAGCTCATAGAGTGAGGACGTCTTGCATACCTTAGCGCCTTGACCTCCGGAGTCGTACACACTGGTGCCCCCTTGAAGCTATAGGTTAGTTAGGAGAACTACATTGATTGAACGCCATTGTATAAACTCTTTCAGAACAATAGAACCGTTTATTAACGCTTGTACAACCTATTTCGCTCGTCGGGTCTTGTGTCTTAGTTAAGCACTACAATATATATATATCTTTAATGAATGCTGCATTTGATTGAATCTAGACTCTTACCCATATTAGATGCTCAAGACTGAAGGAACGGCATGGATCGGATACTCAAACATAAAATCAAGGATGTCTGAGTTCATGGAAATCCTGGAAATCAGGCTTTTTTTTAAACACAGAAATATTGTCCTCCCTATTCAAAAACCTCAATAGAACCTGTGTATGTCAACCCCATATTGTTTCAGGAACCCCATAAACCCGATCTCCCTCTAAATATGTGCATTATTACATCCAAGATTTTCAGGGTTTTCCCTGAGAAGCTTCCCATTGATAATGTATGGATGAAAATCCCTGAAATCCCTGAAACCGTTACACTCTTACCATACAAACCACTTTGAATACATAGCTAAAAACAGGAACCAGCTTAATACTACAATCTCCCATGCACATACTTGTTTAAAATCAATAGGACATGGATAGTAGGCCTCTGCTTGGAGATCACAGACTGTAGTAACTGTTCTAATCACCAGTTTTCATCATTTTTGAGTTCCCAGTAAACATTGTAGTATGGAGGGGGGGGGGGGGGGGGGGTGTCCCAGCAGATAGCTTCAGGGATTTTCCTCAAGGGCTGCTGACATCCCTGTATAATGGAACTGTGTTGCCGACTTCTACTTCAGGGACTAATGGACCAACTTACCCATGACATTGCAAAGCCTCTATATTAATTAATACCGGTATTATTTTCTGTCAGTTATTTTCAAGATGTCCTAAGCTACTTGTATTGAGTTTAAATGTGTTTCAAAGGCCAATGATTCTTTTTCAAAATGCACTCTTAGGTCTTGTTATACCTCAAATACTCAAATAAAGTCAGCTGAACTGATTACTACAATAGAAGAATATTTGTAATTGAATGTTCTTTTAAGGAGAAGAAAATTACATTTTGATATTCCTAATTGATTCTGGACTCAAATAATGATACTGTCACCAAACTCTCTCTGCATGGATGTTAAATTGTCCCGAAATTATTTCTAATGGAAGTTTGACTTTCACTCTTAATTTGTCCGATACAATGTTCACCGTGTATCATATATCCTTAATATCTGATAGGTCTGTGTAAACGATTGTAGTAATTTTTTATTCCTGTTTTGAACTTGTTTTTGGTAGTTGCCTTTAGCGTTTCCTTTTGCGGTTGAAATATAAAAAAAAAACATCGTAGGAGAAAATGAAAATTTACTCTTCATAGTACAATCAGATATTTAGATGGTAGACAACAAAACTTAATCGAATACTTTGACGTTAAACTGCGTTTTGTGCCTTCTTTTTCCACTCCCCTTTTTACAATGATTGTTTCCCTTGTTTATACGTTCCTCTACTCCCATACTAACTCTTGTGTAACTGTTTTCGAAGCACAGTTTAGGCCAGGACTTGTATGTTTACATGAAGAGTTTATTCAGTCATCATTTATAGAAGCCACACCAACAAATAAACTACAAATGAATTGCATAATCAAAATTCGGAGACAAAGTAGGCAGTAAACTACATAAATAATGAAAATAAGGTGAAAATACAAGGGAAAAACTGAATTTTGAATTACAGGATCTATTTCAGCCTTAACACATAAACAGTGACAGGATACTTCCCCTGATCTTCTTTTACAATGCCATGTAGCTTCGAATACAACATGTGTTTATGTGTAAGGGATACATTAATGCATATAATCTAAGGTTTAGATGATGTCGATAAGTGTTCAGTCAAATTGTTAACTCCAGGCTGTAGTTCTGGTGTCTCTTACGTAATATCAACATATCTGATTAGAAAAACCATATTAGACCCTGAAAATGGTAGCATATCACAACATTGTTCACTTATTTTTACTTGATTTGGGCTTAAGTGTGTATCTGGTATGAGGAGAGTTGAAATTTATTTTTCAGATCCACAATACAAACATTGGATGTGGATGGAAGCACCGACCTGCTGTCTGATTTTAACGGGGCTAGAGACTGCAAACGTTCAAACTCTGAATCCAATAATCAGGTGGATTTGGGTGACACTAAGGAAAAGCAAACCAAGCCCACAATGCTTAGGTTCAAGCAGAAAGACTCTACTTCCTCAGGAAACGATAATCAGATGATGGAACTGTCTGCGAGACAGGTGCATCTGGAGAGTGTGAATGAGAACCAAAAAAGCCTTGACATCAAAATAGAGGATGATAAAAAAAAAACCATCTCTAAATATGACTCCCAACTCCTGTCAAGAGACATCAAACACATACATGAGAATGCCGGGGATCTTTCCCAAATGTCAGTCAAAAGTGAGCTTGAGAAAGATACCCAAAGTGTTATTATGTTTGGTAGTAAGGATTACATTAATGTACACCAACAGCTTGTTCAGAGTGGGAAGGGCGGAAAAGTGATAAAGTGTGATGTGTGTGACATAACTTTTACATCAGCTTATCAGCATAGAATTCACTGGCTTGATGTACATTCAGAACCGGAACGGATTAGATGTAAGCTTTGCCAAACCTACGTAGAAAAAAAATATTTGCGTCAGCATATGCATTCTCATGACAGTTATAACTACAATTGTAAAGAATGTCAATTGACTTTTGCAAACAAGGAACATCTTCAGATACACCAAAACCGAATCCATGAAGCTGGCCCCTACAAAGCGGCACAGAGCAATGAACAACGCAGAGGAGTCAAATCACATCCTCATTGTAGCATATGCAATAGAATCTTCCTGAATGAGTATTATCTTCAGCTGCACAATCATAAAGCTCATGGAGGGGAGAATCCAGGCAAAGATCCATACAACAGGGAAATAAACACAGATCGAATATGTACATATTGTGCGATGGCTTTCAAGAATGAGGAAGCATTAAAAGAGCATGTGAAATACCTCCACTCACCTCCTCAAAAAACAGATTATCACACCATTGCAGCACAGATGGGACATGCATTTGTAGAGTCTGGGATGAGATTCGCACGGGAAAGTATGCAGAAAAATTATAAAGAAGGGACTAGTCTGATAAAGAGTTACTGGAAAAAGAAGTTTTATTGCAGTCCGTGCATGAAGGAATTCAAAGAAGACTACTATCTGAAATTGCATTTTCACAATGCCCATGGTGCAGTGAAGCCAAAAAAAGAACATGAATGTCCGAATTGTCACAGCAAATTTGGAACAATGGTACAATTCAGAAAGCACAGACCATTTTGCCTCTGAACATGTTCTCATAATGAGGTATCTGTTAAGATCCTAATTCTTTAAATAAGGAATATCTTGTGTGATTTGTGATAAAGCTATATGCCAGTATCTCTATGTTTTCTGCATGTGTAATATTCTGTCTATTTACGTATGTATTTTATTGATTGAGAAACAATTAATGCAGCAGAATTGGACATTTATGTGTATTGTTCTATCTGCTGAACCATGCTTTAATATTAAAAGAAATCAGGGTGCGTTACCAATACTTGTGAATACAGGCAGCTTTATGTCAATTCTACATCACCTTAATGCATCATTTGATATGAATCATATAACATCAACTCTAAAGTTGAGAAGATGTCTCAGTAAAAATAGAAATAATTCTCATGACGAATTTGGTGACAAAGCTCCCATAATCAAATAGAGATACTTGCAGGACCTGATCTTTTTTCAGTCATGAAATATTTACATGTGTCTTGTAGTAGCAATAAATTATGAAATGCATTTGTGACCCAATTTTTGTGTTTTACTGTGACCTGCAGATAATCTGGTCACATAATCCCTATTATATTTAGTTGTATAACCATTCTTATAGATTTAATGATTCAAGTTCAGTATGGTCCAAAATTACGAAATAACAGCAAAAGGACTTTTTTTGTTATTTCTAAAAATCCTTTTTGGAAATGATTTCAACGTTTTCACACACATTGAGCAGTTTATGGCACAATCTCAATATAGAACATTAAAGATTTACTCAACTGCTCTAGCGACCGCTGTCAGAAATACAACTTTTTTTCCATGGAGTCGTACCTCACACACCTTCAAGAGGGAGAGATATCGAAGACAAAATGGGAATAATTTTTTCCAACCATTTAGATAGAATGTTGTAGTAACTTTTTCGTTCGCGTAACCTTTCGCCTTTTAGCGTTGAAAAAAAAATCATAAAACGCCGAGTCCTACCCTCATATTACATTTAGATAGAATGTGCCTATAAATGTGAGGGCGTCATATTACGACACCATTGTTAAATTGTGCATATGATAATTTTGTTTTAAATGCAGAATCAAACTAGTTTCATAGTTTTTAATAACTCGCATTCATACAACTTTGCATTTAAAAGAAGGAATATCTAAATGGCCTTCTTTATACTAAAATCAGTAAAGTGTTAATTTGGTGTACTTAAGACAGCAGCACTAAGACACATCCTAAAATATTGATAATTGCGGATCTCTAGGTAGCCAGTTCACTCAGTTGGTTAGGGCGCCGTGCTAATAACTAAGGATCTCTTAAGCATTGGTAAAAGTAATTGTATGGTAATTAGGGATAGATATATCCCTACAAAATGGTTTGGGAATGGATTCTTACTCTTTACTAGGAAAAAGTTTATAAGCCACAAAATATTTCGTTTTTGTCATGTTGCAATGCCTATAACGTTATAACCTGAGGTAGATATACAACAAGGTATGTCGGTTAGGGTTGTAGAAATAGACAATAATCGATGGTTTTGTGGACAGGCGGCTGTAAACCACGAGAGGTTGACGCGTAGTAATACACGAGCGCTAGCGAGTGTTTTACGAGGTCAACCGCGAGTGGTTTACAGAGCCGCCTGTCCACAAAATCATTGTTTGTTGCATTTATTATCCATCTTTCGAATACATTAAACCCAGTAATTGTCATATTAACAGGTATAACAATAGGAACTGTTTCTTTGCTCTTTAGCAAAAGGGACTATTTTTCCCGTATACCATGGTTTTGAGGCCCTATACCACAGGTTTGAATCCGCATACCACAGTTATGGTATCTGACAGGTTTTATACAATGGGTAGTGATTTACTGAGTCCCCATACATTTTCAATGGAGACTTTGTATACGATGGATAATAAATGTATTTAAGTTATCAGCCCCTGCATGTCTGTTCATCATGTTACAACCCATATCACGTTACAATCGATGGATATAAGGCCAGGGTTGTTAGTTGAGGCTAGGAAATAATGATAGAAATATTTTTGATGTAGAATTTAAATCTCCAGAGTGGGTGTTGGGCTGATGGGTGTTGGTTCTCAAAGCAATCAATATGGCTTATTCTTTGTGGGGAGGGTCATGACGTGACACTTCCTATTCATAATAACAACTTTGTAAATTTGAAACGCGGCTATATCCGGCCTGAACAAGTTGAGCAGCTACTGCAATATAGGTGGCAGTTTGAATTGTCACACCTTTTATAATCTTGTACCATGTGACCCTAACGGACCAATCGGGGCACTGCTGTCAAGTTGGGTGGCAGGGCGTTGTTTATACGTTGTTAGGGCCGTGGAATTGTTGTCAGGGGGGTGTCAACAACTGTCAGGGAGGCCCAATATGCTGTCAAACCAATGGAGTTTTCTAGCTAAGTATGGCGGTTTCCTTTTAGTGAATCTTCAGGCTGCATACTTGATGAAAGTGAGAATGTCTACATTTTATTAGCGCGGTAATCAGGTTAATTGATAGCTTATATTTTATGTCTGTAATCTAAACAACAGGAGTTGTCGGGGGGATTCTTACACATTGTTTACTGGAGATAAAGACTATTCCCAGTTATTTTTTCATTTATAAATGTTTTTGAATGTTAATTTTTAGGGTAAATCACAGGGATTTAAGTGACATAGTACATGTAATAAAGTCATATTAGCAACGACTATGATTAAGTTGTGCTTCTCCAGTGGGGCTGCATTTCAAGTAAAATAAAAAAAATTGACGTGGCTATATGGTGTAATCCCAGAGATCTAGGAGAGTCACTAGTGTTCTAAAGGATCACTCACATTAGGCCACTCAAAAACAAAAAATTGTTTCTCATCACCAAGCCATGAAAAATATGACGAGGGCGCTTTTTTTTTTTTTTTTGTTTTTTTTTTGTTTTTTTTTTTTGCTGGGTCAGAGATGACTTTTGAAGTGTAATAATATGGACTTCAGACACTTAAGCGGGATGGTTCCCCGATGGTTAGGCTACTTCACACAGGCCATACTCTGTCATAGAGACACTGTTATAACCACACAGACACCCACAGACACCTACCTACCTGACTGTCGGAGGCTTCCAACATGTTGGAGTGTGTCGGAGCGTGTCAGGCTATCTTAGCATGCTGCACTAGTGGAGGCAGGCTTCTGACAAGGGCTAAAGGCGGGCGTCCACCAACCACGACAAGGCTACAACAATGGCATTCTGACAAGATCCACGACAGGCCTACGATTGGTGGACTTGGCGTAGCCTTGTTGTGGTTGGTGGACCCCAGTTCCCGACAAGAGTCTACGACAAGGCCATGACAGGCTGCTATTGGGAAGCTTGTCGGGGGCCTTCCGACAAGGCTATGACAAAATCGAACATGTTCGATTTTTCCTACAACTGAACCTTTGTCGTGGAGTGTCATGGCGTGTCAGGAGCGTGTGGGGTGCCACAGGAGCGGGGTGTCCCAGGAGCGGGGTTTTACTCTAAAGGGGGGCATCCACCAACCACAACAAGACTACAAGTGCCGACATGAAAGTTCCAATCGCAGCCTTGTCACAGCCTTGTCGTGAGAAGAGCAGTGTCGGGACAGCATGGCGGGCATGTCGTAGACGTTGCCGGTTGCCGTAAAAAAGGCGCCCATGGTTCTGACACACTACGACAGTGATATTGAGGAATCCACAACACTCCACGACAAAGGTCCAGTTGTGGCATAAATTGAACATGTTGGCTATTGTCGTAGCCTTGTCGGAAGGCCACCGACAAACTTCATGTCACAGCCTGTCGTGGCCTTGTCGTAGCCTCTTGTTGGGAACTGAGGTCCACCAACACAGCAGTGTCATGGCGTGTCGGGAACGACAAAGCTACGACAAGTGCCGACATGAAAGTTCCAATCGCAGCCTGGTTGCAGCCTTGTCGTGAGAAGAGCAGGGTCGGGACAGCGGTGTCCTGGCGTGTCGTAGACGTTGCTGGTTGCCATTACAAAGGTGCCCATGGTTCCGACACACTACAACAGTGATATCGAGGAATGCAGAACACTCCACGACAAAGGTCTAGTCGTAGCAAAAATCGAACATGTTCGATATTGTCGTAGCCTTGTCGGAAGGCCCCCAACAAGCTTTATGTCGCAGCCTGTCGTGGCCTTGTTGTAGCCTCTTTTCGGGAACTGCGGTCCACCAACACAGCAGTGTCATGGCGTGTCAGGAGCGTGTGGGGTGTCCCAGGAGTGGGGTTTTACTCTAAAGGGGGGGCGTCCACCAACCACAACAAGGCTACAACAAATGCTGACATGAAAGTTCCAATCGTAGCCTTGTCCCAGCCTTGTCGTGAGAAGAGCAGGGTCGGGACAGCAGTGTCGTGGCATGTCATAGACGTTGCTGGTTGCCATAAAAAAAAGGCACCCATGGTTCCGACACACTGTGTCAGTGATATCGAGGAATCTACAACACTCCACGACAAAGGTCTAGTCGTAGCAAAAATCGAACATGTTCCATATTGTCGTAGCCTTGTCGGAAGGCCCCCGACAAGCTTCATGTCGCAGCCTGTCATGGCCTTGTTGTAGCCTCTTTTCGGGAACTGGGGTCCACCAACCACGACAAGGCTACGACAAGGCTTCCAATCGTAGAGCTGTCGTGGACCTTGTCGGAAAGCCATTATCGTAGCCTTGTCGTGGTTGGGGGATACCCCCCTTAATTGGTTACATGACACCACTTGATGCATCACTTTTGCCAACCATATAACCACATTGAATGCATTCCTTACATCAGGAGCTTTAATTTGATACCAAATACTCATATTTTTCATGATTTCTATCAAATTTTCATCTCATCTATGAAAAAAAAAAAAAAAAAAAAAATCTTATAAAAACGTTTTTGCTGACGTGCGCGGTGATGAGAAACAAGTTTTTTTTTTTAAGTGGCCTTAAGGTCTAAGGGGGCATTAGTGAGAAGTCGTTGGCTCCAGTTGAATTCAAGGAGGTTGCGAAGGTACTGTGCCTTAGCCGAGTCTGGGTGGGCACAGACAAAGTCGACAACGTAGATCTCCACATCGTCTTCCTTCTGGTGGCCGTTCGAAGTGAAGTGTCATGCTACTTCACTCACGTCTATCTTAGCCCCTTTAATGTTTGCAAAATGCTGTACGAAGCAAAAAAAACCAACAAGAACAACCTTGTGGCCCTCTACTGAAGCCGTATCTGGTAGTTAGTGTTCCCAATTTTGCACAAGAGTCGTCTCATATGTGAAGATGATATTGTTAAAAGAAATTAATAATCTCTCTCATATTTGACCTTGTCTCCATATATTCAGTAAGGTTCAGTATGAAATAATCATCAGTAAGGATTTTTAAATACTGAACTCTGGGTAGTAGCAGAACGGTATTTGTAATATTTTTAGATTTCAGAACTAGGTCAACTACAGAGTATGTGGTATTGTGACAGATATATGCAAAGGTTTTGAGATATAATATGTACAGGGGTGCTTAGTTTACCAGTTCAACTAAAAGACCATTTCATGGAAAATATGACTGATCACCATGATGAAATCTGTGAAAAAAATAAAGAAGAAATCTGTGCAGAAGTCATCATATTTTCTTAAGTCTTTTGCTCTACAATTATTTCATAACTTGTGCTTTACATCCAACTGGCTTTACTGGAATTGCTGGATTTACTCTTAGTAGAACAATCAGATATTTAGATGGTAGACAACAAAACTTAATCGATTACTTTGACGTTAAACTGCGTTTTATGCCTTCTTTTACCACTCCCCTTTTTACAATGATTGTTTCCCTTGTTTATACGTTCCTCTACTCCTATGCTACCCCTTGTGTAACTGTTTTGAAACCACAATTTGGGCCAGCACTTGTATGCACTTACATTAAGAGTTCACCCAGTCATCATTTATTGAAGCTACACCAGCAAATAAACTACACATGCATTGCATTATCAAAATTCGGAGACAAAGCAGGCAGTAAAAAATATAAATAAGATTCAGGGAAAAAGGCTTGAACAATGCAACCGAATTACAGGATCTTTTTCATCCTCAACATGTAAACGGTGATAGGATACTTCCCCTGGTCTTACAATGCCGTGTAGGCTTAACCCTGTAGGAACGAGCGCCAGTGGTTGGTCAGTCTGTGATAAAATGGACACCAGTGTCCCTATATACCTCTAGGAGACGAGCACACAGTTGCCTGAGCTGATATTCATACTGCTTAATCATGTGATATGATACACATTCTTCGATATCATCATACTTTTGCTTTTTTTCATTATCCTGAAAATTCAATGTGATTTTCTACTAGTGTCGTAGAATACATATCTATCTTAAAAATCAGGCGTCTCCATGCTAGTTTTTGATTTAGAGATATAAATCATGATGATGTTATAATAGAACAATAGGAATTCTGAAAAGTTGTTTTTCGCATTGTAAAACTGATGTAATTTTCTTGGAAATTTAGCAGATTGTAAAAAATGTATAGTACTACAGATATAAGTTTTAAAAGTCAGAGGTCATAGTCCGTGTTTTTTAAGGAATTGAAGAAAACTATTTTTTCAGTACATTTCCTATTTAAATTAGTCAAATGTAAATTGGCCCAATTTACCTTTTGGATTATGTCCTACTCGATAATATGTTATACTTCACACATTTGGTATCAGGATAAGTCGGAGAAACCTGTTTGATTTGATAATTATCAGTATTTTAAAGTCACAAGGTGTATTGTAGGATATGCCTTTAAATGCAAAATAATACCTAAATTCTCTGTAAATATTAAAAAAAATTATTTCTTTGTTAGTATTTTGTACATACTGAAAAATAATGTCTTTGAGCATCATTCGACCTGGGCTGATTGATGCCTCAAAGCATCATTCATCCTGAAAGGGTTAGATACAACCTGTCTCTGTTTGAAAGGCTTTCATCAATGCATGTGATTCAGGTTTAGATGATGTTCATAAGTGTTCACTCTCATTGTCAACTTGAGGTTGTAGATTTGGTGTCTCCTACATTCTCAACCATATTGGACCCTAAAAAAAGTATTAGCATATCACAACTTTGTTTGCTATCTTAACCTGATTTGGGTATCTGGTGTATCTGGTTTGAGGAAAGTTGACATTTGTTTTTCAGATTCACAATACAAACATTGGATGTGGATGGAAGCACCGACCTGCTGTCTGATTCTTATGGAGCTGCAGACTGCGGACATTCTAACATTGGATCCAATAATCAGGTGGATTTAGGCGACACTAAGAAAAAGCAAACTGAACCGACACTGCTCGGGTTCATACAGAAAAACTCCACCACCTCGGGAAACAACTTCCAAATGATGGAACTGTTTGCAAGGCAGGTGCATCTGAAGAGTGTGAATGAGAACCAAGAAAGCTTTGACATCAAAATGGAGGATGATAAAAAAGACCCTAGCTCTAAATATGACTCCCAACTCCTGTCAAGAGACATCAAACACATACATGAGAATGTGGGGAATCTTTACCAAATGTCAGTCAAAAGTGAGTTTGAGAAATTTGCAAAAGCCAACCAAATATCGAACAATACCCAAAGTGTTATTATATCAGATGAGACTGACGATGACACAGCTGAAAGCAGTTCATACTGTAAGGAGTGTGACAAGACTTTCAGTAGTAAACATTATGCGCAAGTACACAAAGAGCGTGTTCATAGTAGTAAGGTAGCAAACGTGATACAATGTGTCTGTGACAAGACTTTTACATCAGCTTTTCAGCAGAGACTTCACTGGCTGGAGGTACATTCAAAAGAAGACCGGGTAAAATGTAAGCTATGCCAACACTCCATAGGAAAAAAATATTTGCGTCAGCATATGCTTACTCATGACACTTATGCTCACAAGTGTAAAGAATGTCGATTGACTTTTGCAAACAAGGAACATCTTCGGATACACCAAAACAGAATTCATGAAGTTGACCCTGACAAAACAGAACATAAATATGTCCTTGTTGTAGGAGGAGCCAAATCACATCCTCGTTGTAGCAAATGCAGCAGACTCTTCCTGAATGAGTATTATCTTCAGCTACACATGCACAATGCTCATGGAGAGGGCTCGCCAGGTGATGATACATGCAGTGAAGACTTGACCACACAAAAATGTCTCTACTGTACAAAGTTTTACAAGAACCACCACTCATTGAGTAACCATGTGGCCAAGATGCACGCAGATCTTGCTCAACCATTTGCAGAAAAGATAAAATTCTATTGTAACCCGTGTAAGAGAGAATTCAGGTCGGATTATTATTTGAAATTACATTATCACAATGCCCATGGTGCAGCCATGCCCAGGAAAGAATTCAAGTGTGCTGATTGTCATACCGAATTCTCCTCACAGCCAAACCTGCTGTGTCACAGAAAATATTGCATTGATAAGAGTAAGAATTCCCCTGTGATTTGTGATTAGAGTTTTTGTTTTTTTTAAAGTTTTTTTATTTACAAAAGCACAACACGATTTATTGGTTGTATAGCCCTATTGGCTGTACAAAATTCCTTGTTCAATATGCATGAGATCAACAAATATAGAAGGTAGTCACACCATTTGTGTAGTTTACCAGATATATATAATGGCTTAGAGGTCCATTGTGGATCAGGCTATTTTCAGCAGTTCAGTGATTATTTCAACGTCCAATGCGATCTAACAAGTCTGGTTATGGAATTTGAACGTCAATGGTCTTTTTTCATGGTATATTGAAGTGCTTGAGGTTATATTGTCACTGATTTTACTATATACCCATGCCGTATATACTGTAAATACGCACCGTTTCGCCATATAACGTAAAAATACTGGACAGAACACTGTTTCGTACGGGAAAATACGGTGTTTTCTTACCTTCGGGTATATGGTAAATATATAACATCCAACCATGCTTGTACAAGCCACAACACTCGATGATAATTTATGGTTTGTACGGAACAAGGCGTAAACGCCTCGTTCTGTATGAACCGCAAATTATCATCTTGTATTGTTGCTTGTACAGCATGGTCAGGACGTTCTATATAAGTACACTGCATGTTTGATCCTCTGTATATCAAAGGTGTGTCCTCCTCATACCATGTCTACGTGGTGTGTTGTGGTGTGCAGAGACACCTTTCTCCTTCATCCCCAGCAGTGGTAGATTTACTGCTATATCAAAGGCCATTCTTTCTCATACCATGTCTATGTGGTGTGGGAAGTAAAAGGACTCTCACCACGGTAAACGTGTAGGGGTGAGATTTCTAACTAAATTCATCTCATAGATTCGGTCAAACCCAAAGTAAGTCTAATAGAACATATTGGACGTTAAACTACCAGAACAAAAAACTAAAACTGAATTGTAACTATGAAGAGGACCAGGAAGAAAAGGAGATTCAAATTAACCTCAACAAAGAAACGTTATACAAATACTACTCGGCAATAGCTGAGAAGTAAAATAAAAACACGTCTACTACTTTAAATTGAAGCTGTTGGTTCTGTGGAAGTCTACTCAGAATTCAAGTAGAAGATATTTACCGTTTGAAATTCCAGCACACAGCATCATTTTTACATGCTGGACAAAGCTGTAATGGTATGTGATATTAGAGTGCATTACAAAAGATTTGATTCTACATGTTTTCTTTGCCTAGTCCTAAGTTGTTTGATTCTATTCGTTGTATTGAGAGGCCTCTAGGACTAAAGGTTTGGCCAAAGCTTGTGTCTTAAGTGAGTGGTGGCGTCACGTGCACAGAACCCCTGCTTTATGTTGGGATGCAAATATTCTGATCGATTGTAGATACGTGTGTTTCTATTTTTTTCTTTCCGTCTTTTGGGTGTGATAGGGCATCTCTGACAGGGCGACCACAAGTGGTAGGAAGACTATATAACCAACACTAGAATATATATCGAATGATAGCCATTCTGTTCCAAAATAATGTTATGAGTCATTCTTTTTTAACAGAGATGTCAGTTTTCCATTTTTATGTGGAAATCCACTTTTTCATATTCAATTATATTATTTCTTTACCTTGCATCAAACAAAGATAATGTTGATTTAACCTCATTTCCGCCTATAAAACAGTGGTTTGAACCTCCCCACAGACCCTCATTTCCACCTTTTTCCCTGACCCAAACTGACATGCCTGTTTTTATAGGTGTTTTAGATTCCCGATTTGTTTCTCAGTCCCGACTTTCATCCCTGAGTAAATGAAGAAGGTTCCATTTGTGAAGCATGAAACGGCCTTGCTCTATATTCAATCAGATTTGGTATGAAATATCATCTGTAGGGATTTTAGAGTGGTTTTTTTTAAGAGGAACCAGTGCCAGATAGAAGCAGACAGGTTTTTGCAATATGGCCGTTGAATATTGGGAATGGAGTTATTCATGGCATTGATGCAGATATACTTAGTGGCTGATATATATACGGAGTTTTCTTAATTTCGGGTATATGGTAAATATATAACGTCCAACCATGCTTGTAGAAGCCACAAAACGCGGTGATAATTTATAGTTTGTACGGAACTCGGCGTAAACACTTGTAGACTTGTCTTTTTATAGAAACTGAATGGAAAAATGTATGAAATCTGTGCAGAAATAAAACCAGTTTAAAGATATTTGTTGTTTTTGTCCGATATAGCGTCATAATCCTCATAATGACTTAATTTATATCACCATTGCTTGGTAAATTGTATTTCGGATAAAACGTCAATTATAAGTTACTTTTTCACGTCCGCATATGACAATTCTTAGGATGGGCTCATGCTGGTGGCAAATTTTCATTTTTAAGCCTAAAATTCAGGGACTCTATTGAGGTATTACGACCCGGCCTTCGCACCTAACACTCTTAGAGGGACTCCATACTGTAGCATATATTCTGAAATGTAGGGTACAGGTGGCCGGACCTCTGTCATTCCCCCCTCACCCGCCCTATGGCCATGTGCGGTGACCAAGTCTCGGACCTGTCTCTTTTCTCATAAGCAAACCTCAAGTTTCCGGGTCTTTTTTTGTCTAAAACGTTACCGGTATCCCTATATCTATACCCCCGACTCCGACACACCGGCCCACATGGTTTAAGCCTAGTAGATACACCTTTCTCCACCTTTCTCCACCAAGCCTCAGTTAGAGCCGACCGATGGCCATGTGGTCGACATGTGGTAGTCGGCGACAGTTGTCGCCCTAAAATGCGTGTTGTCGGCAATTATCTGTTTGGTGGATCAGCAAATAAAGTAGCCACGACAGTTGTCGCCGACCTCTGGCCCACCGACTTGTCTCCAAAATCCCGTCGCCGACAAGCGAGCATCGTCTGTTGGTTTTTAAATTTCTGTAGCCGGAGCATCTGCTGACCTTCTGCTGGGTATGCTTTGGTGGATCAGCCGCTTTAGGTGTATCATTGTTCTTAAGGGGGTTGCTATTGCTCAGTTCCTTTGAGCGTGGGTTACTAGGGACATATAACAACGGGTTGGATCTCACTGGAAACAGTCATTATTCAAGGGAGCATCTGTTGTGCCAGAAGTGAATCTTGCTGCGTCGTCTCTTATTTCATTTTTTGACCATACAAGTGGAGTGGGACGGTTCTGTGTTGTATCCTGCCTTTTTGTCATCTGCATCTACAAGACACACTGTCAAATTTCCCAGGCAGTTGCCATTGTATAAAACACCCATCAGCCATAAACAGCTATTTTTCAATACATTAGGATTGGGGAGTTAGGTCAGTGGTTAGAGCAGTAGACTAGTAACCCCCAAAGTTGTAGGTTCTAATCCAACTGCATCCACCTTCCTCAAAGGTCAGTCCTTCTCATACTATGTCTTTGTGGTGTTGTGTTCAGCAACCTTTCTCCTTCATCCCCAGCAGTGATAGACTTACTGCTATATCAAAGGTCCGTCCTTCTCATACCATGTCTTTGTGGTGTAATGTACAGTCACCTTCCTCCTTCATCCCCAGCAGTGATAGACTCACTGTTATATCAAAGGCCAATCCTTTTCATACCATGTCTTAGTGATGTGGAAAGTAAAAGAAGTCTCACTTTGGTACATGTGCAGGGGTGAACTTTCTAGTGCTGAAAACCCAGTGAGAAAATGGTGATCCTTGTGAAAGTCTGGAAATGACCTGTGATGGTGAACCAAATATAAAATCAAACGCTGTTCTGGTAACCAATCATGGTTATTACCCCCAAAGACTCCACCTTTCACAATACTTAAACAAAGGGAGCATTTATCTGGATTTATATATGCGTAATATTAGAAAGTGGCTAAAAGACAAATCAAACTCTTAGCATTTTGACGATTTGATTTTCTGGAAGTGAGTGAGTTTCATTCCTGTACACACTCCCCACTGCTCTGAGCATGTTTTACAACTAGTCCCCACACTGTCCTGTCTCCCTAACTGATCTATATACACACATACCACAGCTATGAGCATGATTTACTACCAGTCCCAACACTAGTCTCCTTAACTGATGTACACATACACATCCCACAGCTTTGAGCATGTTTTTACCACAAGTCACCACACTGTCCAGTCGCCTTGACTAGTCTGTTCACACATTTCACAGCTATGATCATGATTTACTACCATGGACAAAACTGTTCAATCTCATAACTGATCTATATACTCACATCCCACAGCTATGATCATGATTTACTACCAGTCCCCACACTCTTCAGTCTCTTACCTGATCTATATATACTCACATCCCACAGCCCTGAGCATGTTTTACTACCAGTCCCATCACTGTTTAGTTTCATAACTGGCCTATATATACACATCCCATAGCTATGAGCATGATTTACTACCAGTCGCCACACTCTTCAGTCTCTTACCTGATCTATATATACTCACATCCCACAGCCCTGAGCATGTTTTACTACCAGTCCCATCACTGTTTAGTTTCATAACTGGCCTATATATACACATCCCACAGCTATGAGCATGATTTAATACCAGTCGCCACACTGTTCAATCTCATAACTGATCTACATTCACATTCCACGGCTCTGAGCATGTTTTGCTACCAGTCCCAACGCCGTCCGATCATTTCCCCGCAATATCATATATCATTCCCGGGTCTTTTCCCTAACTATGGCTTGCCTCCCTGACTATATGTGCCGTGGAGTTCGGGAAAGTCAAAATTGGCCAAATTTCTGTTTCAGGTCAAGGTTCCAAACTGTAGGCGGCGACGTCGGCATTGAGCTGCCAGAGGCTGAGGCTTACTGTGAGACACTAAGTGGCCAGCTCACGTCTGGAACAGTGCCTCCACACCAGCCACTGCTGTCAGATGATGATGAGAGCAGTTCTCACTCACATTCCGCAGGCTCCAGTCTATCGCAGGACAGTTCTGATTGCGGGACGAGCACTGACGATGCTGGTAGCAGTGAAGACAATGTCAACTCCGTAGAAAACAGTGATCATTATTACTGTAACGCGTGCCATCTTCCCTTCTTAAGTAAAAATGAATTCATGGCGCATAGGGCCAATTTTCATACATTAGATGATATACTCCAAGATAAGGTTTGTGTTGATTGTGGTCAGTGTTTCGATACTGCCCTGAAACTGCAGATTCATCGAAAAATAGAGCATACTGATAAACCAGCAAGCCTTCAGTTTGCCAATGAAGTTATGGAGGATACTGTTGTAGATGATAAGTCTACTGTAGAATATGAGAAAGCAAGGGAGAGCTATCATTGTGATCAATGCGACAAAATATTTCATGAGAAGTATCACTTTATGATGCACAATCATCTAACTCATGGTGCAGAGGAGCCAGCCAAAGAAAAGCCTTGTGTAGATTGTGGTGTGCTATTTGGCAGCGCAAATGAATTGTATTTCCATTGTAAATATTCGCATGTTACAGAACAGCCTGCTGTAGTTCGCTGTAGCACTTGCAACCGTTTTGTACCATATAGTGTTGAGAATACTGAAAGTAAAGCCCTTGCACCTTCTCAGAAAAGCCCAAAGATCAGAGCTGAGAAAAATTATTCAGAGGAGGATGCGCAAAGCAGTCCAAGTGAAGAGCCCAAGACATTTATTTATTATTGCGCCAAATGTGTCAAGACCTTCACCGAGAATTACCACTTCATGATGCACAATCATTTATTTCATGGCACAGCGGAGCCAGCCAAAGAAAACACATGCCCGCATTGTGGTTTGCTTTTTGGAAGCACCAATGAGTTGTATTTCCATTATAAATTTGCTCATGCTGGGAAACAGCAAGCTATGCTTCGCTGCAACGTTTGTAATAATTTCATAGGAAAGGCACATGTAGTGAGGCTTGCCCTTGATAACGTACAGAAATACACAGAAGAGCTTCCGCATAAGAAGGCAAATATCAGAAGCAAACGAAGGAAGCGTGCAGTGAAAGGGACCGCCACTAAAACTGCTATAAAAGGATCACCAAAGAAGAAGGTAATTGACGAAGAGAAGACAGCATCTCAAGTCAAAGTACTCAGAAATCGAACACAGAGGGTGTATTGTCGGCAAACAGGGAAAAAAGAGACAGTAGTAAAGCCAATGTTAGTGACATATTATCAGTGTAAGATATGTGAGAAGCCCTTCGCCACATTCTTCAACTTAAAACAGCATAATCACAAGTCTCATGGAGCCGAAGCACCACCGAAACCTTACATTTGCAGCTTCTGCGGCAAGACATTCGGTACGCAAGGAATTTGTTCGCGACACGAGACAAAGCGACATACCAGTGATGGATTCACTACGATTGCCTGCAGCGTATGTCAAAAACCTGTGCGGAAGAATTACATGAGACAACACATGCTGAAAACACATGACTACCAGAAGTGCACTTGTGAAATCTGTGGGGCGGTACTGAAAAACAAGCACAACCTCAACCGCCATGTGACATCTGTACACAGTAAGGTGAATGCGATTCAGTGTGACTGGCCAGGGTGTGGCAAGTTTATCAAAGGGCGCTCCAATCTCAAAGTTCACCAGCGTATTCACAGTGATGAGAAACCCATACAGTGTCAATACTGTGAGTACAGCTGTCGTCAAAAGACTGCACTCGACTGGCATCTGAAGAGAAACCACAAAGATATAGCCAGGCCAACACCCTCCTCCTGAATCTAGTCTCTAGTGATAGGATAATGCACGATGGAACAAAATAGTGGGATTTTGGTTTGCTACAGTATTGAGAAACTAAAAATCATCTTGAAAATGTTCAATTTATTGCCTGGAAGGTGGTTTGCATGTTGATATAGTTTTATAAACGATAGGATAACAAGGATTGCATGCTTGAACAAAATTGTGGGATATTGATTCGCTACAGTATTGAAAAACTGTAAACATCATCTTGGAAATATACAATGTATTTTCTAGAAGGTATGCATAATGGATAGTTGAGGTCATGCAATAGAGCAAAGGATGTGATAATAACCTGACAAATACTGATGGAAAATGGTGCTGCATTTCGATTCACCCCTCTCGTATTTCTCTCAGGCTCTATGCTGTAATTCTCACCGCCTTTAAGCAACGCAAGTGACACCTGGTGTGTAAATTGCGCAGTGGGGTGCTATTATACAATTATCTTTCTCAGCCTCTCTAAGTCATAGATAGTAAGAAATCCCTCTGGCTTAGGGCCGGAGAGAAGTTATGAAAGGGGTACACCGTCCCGTAGCAGTATCCAGCCTTGTTAAAACTGTTTTATCAAGCTGAATCATGAGCGTAATGATAGTAGATAGTAGATATATCATAATGTACAGTAGAACCCCGCCTAACGGACACCCCGCGTAAGCGGTCACCCCGTGTTAACGGACACCTACGCTCGGAACGGTTCCCTCTATAAGATGTCTATTTTAATCTCTCGTAAGCGGCCACCCAGAGTAAGCGGACAATTTGGCCCGGAACGGAGGGTGTCCGCTTACGCGCGCCGGGTTCTAATGTACCTGTAGTCGAATACTACCCGCTGCTTGGGGTACAGTATTGATAATGTGACCTAGGGCTGTAGTGAATGACCGATGTCATATAAGTAATCAAAATGGCGTTTTTTTATGATATATAATAATAAGTATATAGTGATAAGGAAACGTATTTTCTGTGGGGAATTGATGCCATTCTAGCTCTTCTGTCCCGGAATTACGTCCCTCTGCCTGCGGCATCGAGGCATATTTCCGGTAAAGAAAAAAGCACACCAACAGACATCAATTAGCACACAGTAAGTATGTTTCCTCTTAATACAAAATATATAACAGAACTTACAGAGCAGTTATTTCAACCCTCCATATGGAGGTTACGTTTTCTACTCAGAACTACATATGGGATTTGTGCATCTTTTACAAGAGAAGCTGTTTTCATATCTCTGATGCTGTGATGGGGAAGGCAGGCAGTAAGATGGAGGAATGAAAATTTATCCTAGTCTTGTGTAATAGGCTTAACATTAGGAACCCATACTCAAACAGGCTTGCGAGTACGGTACCCCATTCTCAATGGGCGATAAACAGATAAATATTTGCGAGCTAAGATATTCATGTCCCCGTTCACCATCTCGTTTCGGAATACTCACTCTGCTATAGTCTCGTTCATATTACTGCACGCTCTAAACTCGATGGCGAACGGAGATACAGACCAAACACTCATCAAAGTAAGTTTCAAGTCGCCAATAAGCCCAAACCAAGTCATCCCATCTCTCCCGGTGCTTCATCTGCACAGAAACCTCTCATTCTGCGTGACTTTCTTTGTAACTTGACTTTTTTTTTCTCATATTCCATCATCATTCAATCGCACGATGCAATATGATCTACTCTATTGTCTAATGTTTCATCGCAAACCTCCACACATTGTATTATGTATACTCTTCTCGCACAATAAAAAATGAGGATAATAAATATTTATATTGTCTCAATTTTATTAAAAATGTGGCAATTAAATTAAATGTGTCATTTTTAGCTGGTTTATTCTATACTATTTGGTTAGTACGTTGATTTGGCCCGGTTTAAATCTGAAGGGAAATGGGGATTCCTTGTAGGTTTCTCTAAGTACGATACAATTAAAAACGATATGGAAAGATAGATAAAAATGTATGGTGATATATAAATTTGCACTTGTAGAGATGGGAAGCCGCGTCATAGTTTTGAGCAACTCTTTTTATTTGTTTATATATTTGATATATAGGATTCAATCTATATTATTAGTAGTATTTCAATGCTTCCAACTATGAACATGTCTGGCGTATCTTAACATACAGAATGGTAGTGGCTTTATAGTATTATACATAGCAAATACACAAGAGCATAATGATAGGCAAAACACCTTTTGAGCAACTTTAGTATCATACAGCAGACTTGGTAAAAGTTACAGAGTCATTGACCTTCAAACCCCATGGAGATCTTGTTTATGATCCTGACTACAGTATCTATACGGCAAATAGCCTATGATCCATGGGCGCCGCCATGACGCCCCCCGAGTAGGCCTTCTTCACTAATGGAGGTGAAAAAGTAGGTGTTCTTCACTAAAGGAGGTGGGAAAAGTAGTGAGTGATAATTGAGAAATGTCACAACTTTAGCCTTGCTCACATATTTATATGAAGTGTTCCATATGGAAAATATCATGTCTTGGGTTTAATCATTATGTCATCCTGTTTTGGGATGGATGTAGAGAGTCAAGGGAACCATGGTAAAATATTGAAAGGCAGTTGAATTTCGTAAGAACAAAGAGCCAGAATACAGGTTTGTCCCCGACCACCTACTGACTGCTTCGTGAACTAACAATGGCTCTGTTCTAGCACAGAGCCATTGTTAGTTCATGAAGCAGTCACTAGGTGGCCAGCAGTATGGCAGGTCCCTTGGGGGGACAGAACCTGTATCATGGCTCTTTGTTCTTACGAAATTCAGCTGCCTTTCAATATCTTACCATGGTTCCCTTGATTCTCTACACCAAAACTGTTGTAATTTTCTACGTTTTCTCATGCTTTCTGAGGCAGCAGATTCCTTATGAAATATATTTCAAATTTGTAAGACGTGGCTATAACACCTCTGTTTATTACCAAAGTTATTAGAAATAAGTTACTACGATGGTCAAATGATTTTAAAGTAAAAAAAAATTCGACTGAAATTACATAGCCAACAAAATGCGTGGCATAAATAAACCCGTGACGCCTCTTGATATTATTGGTTCTGGGACATACTCAATATTGAGGGTGTCCGCTTATTGTTTTTGGTGTTAGAAGTGCTTCAGCTAAGCCTCGTGAATCTACAAACATACTCAATATTGAACCATGTTATTTGATATATTATTAATGTTAGTTTCATCCCGGTTGATAATCTCCTCCTCTGAGGAAATTTCCATTTTAAGTTATGGTTTTTGGAACACAGTTTTTGGCGGAATAAAGAAATGGGTCGTGCACTTTAAATTGTAGGCCGTGTGGCGTACAAAGCACTGCGGGAAGCAAAGCGCCCTGCCCAGCAATGCTTAGAACGGGGAGGGGCAGCGAGATTTTCTTGTTGTGGAGAAAAGCTTCTTGTATTTGACAGAAATTCTGAGACAGAATACGAACTGTTTTAAAAACTAAATTGGCCCATAATTCTATGGGATATTTTCTTTTATTTATCATAAATATGATGTAATGCTAAGTCACAATGGCCAAGATGTAAACCATGGCTTTGGTCAAGCAATGCATGAACTACTTGGCCGGGTTTTCTGGTATTGACCGTGAAATCATGGCAGCATGGCTCACTGCCTAAACCTGTTATACAATGATGCATGGAGATGGCAGTTTTCCTTTTTTCCAAGGAAATCGTTGTTTTCGGTTTTTAAGTTTGTAAATTTGTGTGTGTGTGTGTGTGTGTTAAACAAAGAGAGAATAAAATAGGCCTAATTTACACCAATAAACAGTGGTGCAACCCTCCCCACATACCCCATGGCCAATAATGATGTATTTTCCATGTTTTCTCAGTCTCTCTGAGGCAGTAAACCCCACATGATAAAGATATATTTCCTGTTTATTCTCATGACCACAACTCACATACCAAAATTAATGGGAAGTACACTCATACCGGATGAACCCCGTATACTTCCCATGAAAAAATAAAAACTTTCTTTCAAAAACCTTTACGTCCATTTCCGGTACAATCTGTTAGAAATAGCATTAAGTCTTATAAAATACAGGATGATGACCATTTCTGTTACAGATCAAGCTTGCAAGCTATGGAAGGAGAAGTCGGCATGAGGCTGCTGCAAAATCTAACTGGTAGAAAGATGGTTGCAACTGGTCGGCCACAAAGACACCAGTTACCGTCAGGAAGCCTCAGTCATTACCCCACAGGGAAGGCAGCACGAGCAGCACCCTCACAGGCTAGGGTCAGGTTTGACCAGCCTGAGGTAGGCATGACTGAGAGAGAAGGCTTCAGCTTGAAGTCAGCCATCATGATGCACAATCGTCTGTTTCATAGGACAGAGCAGCCAGTTTACGATAACCTATGTACAATCTGTGGCATACGATTGGCAACTGAGGCTGGTTTGGAATCCCATCGAAAGGTTTGTCAAGACAAGAAGGTGGCTACGCGAAAGGTGCAAGTAGGACAGACACCTGTTGAGGCAGGTGTGACAAAATCAAACACCACGGAATTGAGTGTCTCTCAAAGCACTTCTGGTGCTACGCAAGAACGGCCAAAGGAAAAGGAAGACCTCAGAACTGAGGATACACAGTCTCCACCTCAGGCGGGAGAGAACACCGCCAAAGATGGCGTTGATGAATCACCAAAACAAAAAGCAAATGTCAAAACAGGCCTCAGGAGTCGTGCTTCAGAAGTAAAGGCAGATGTTCCTGAAAGTAGTTCTGGTGAATCAACCAAGAAAGTTGATGATGATGATGATGGTGAAAAAAACTGTACCTCCAAAGTCAGGGTGCAACATAGCCAGAGACATAAAGTCTACTCTCCCGCCACGGGGAAAATGGAAATGAAAGAAAAGACGTATTTTGTCACAAAGTATAAGTGTGAGAAATGTGATAAGTTGTTTCCTACGTACAAAAGTTTACAGAAGCATGACCAGAAGTTCCATGGGGACGTGGCACCGCAACCCAAAACAATTGTTTGCAGTTTCTGCGGCAAGATATTCGGCGGCATGCGCGCGTACACAGAGCATGAAAAACTACAGCATCGAAGTGATAGCCTTGATCGGATAACTTGCGATATTTGTAATAAAACTTTCAGGAAGCACACCTTTAAATACCACGTGGCTAGAGCGCATTCCGAGGAGAAATGCACGTGTGAGATTTGTGGCTTAGTCTTGAAGAACACCGCATCTTTCCTGCAGCACAAGAATACTGTCCATAAGAAATCGTACGCGATCTCATGCGACTGGCCAGGATGTGGGAAATCCTTTAATCGGGCGGATAATCTCAAAGTTCACAAGCGGATTCATAGCGGTGAGATGCCCATACAGTGTCAGCTGTGCGAATACCGCTGTCGCCAAAAGACTGCATTAAATTGGCATATGAAGAGAAGCCATAAAAATTTCTAGTTCCACAATCACTATCCAAGAACTTGTAAGATAGCGCCGCTGTAGTCGGGGGACAATCACTGTTATCCGTTGTTACAATCTATTGATGATGATGAGATGAGACTAAAACTAAAACTAAAACCTCTCCATGGGAAGCCCCCGAAATTTTTTTTTTCCCCCCTAAAATTATTTTTGTAATCCATTGATAACTGCACTCGCCACCTGGAGTTTTGTTTGGCGTCGGGGGCAAGATGGCCGCTTCCATAACACGATAGCCATCTGCCCTCATCTGACCGACTAAGGTTAGACTACCTGGGGACTTGTAAAGTAAGATTATCAATAGAATTCTGCCTTGTTTCAATTATTTAAAACCGAGGACTGTGGACTTTAACTTTTGGTATTTAAAATTAAGTATAATGACCAACAACCACGCAACAATAAAAGGGTTTCAATTTTAATGTGGACAGGTTTCTTCATACAAGTGGTACATTCATTGATTAACAATTCCAAATTGCCTACGTTTCGGCCAGAGGAGGTGTGGCCTTCATTAGGGCTGGAAGGATAATGAGTGAATAGTGAGGAAGACCCAGCTTATATACTCTTTGGGTAACTAAGGTATTTTGATATCTAAATGTGCAGTATTACACACATTTACGATGTTTTGTGAAAGTTTGAAAAAAATGACATAGGGTTTATCATGTGGAGTCCAACTTTCTAAAAATTCCATATTATACAATTGTTATAATATTACTCTCTAGATCAAAACCTAATACCGTGGAACCCCCACTTTACAAGTTATACATGTGTTCTACAACACCTTCAGATACCCATGTTCAGCTTCTGGGAAAACGACATGGGTTTTACATTTTAAGATTAATTGTATGTTATACCTTTAAATCTGTTTTGACTTCAATCTCTTGTCAGTATGACGATACATTGCAGCTGTAGAGATCTGGTTCACTAATTTGAGATGGCAATATCTTCAGATTGTAAGAAATAATTACTCAGAGGTTCTCAACTGTAGATCGGTGCCGAATAATCGGTCAATGGAAATAGGCTTTACGCCTTTAAATTTGTTTCGTTTTAAACCTTTTCTCGGCAAGAGGGCAGAGTGCAGCTGTTGATATGTGTGTGTTGGAAACCTGCAGCCTGTTGAATAATTTAGGCTTGTCCATGAAGACTCTTTTCTGTATACCAATGAGACCCAGTGACGATATGGTTTAACTTTAAGGGGGGCGTCCACCAACCATGACAAGGCTACGACAATGGCTTCCCGACAAGGTCCACAATTGGCCTACGATTGGAGGCCTTGTCTCGGTTGGTGGACCCCAGTTCCCGACAAGAGTCTATGACAAGGTCACGACAAGGCCACGATTGGAAGCTTGTTAGGAGCTCTCTGATAAGGCTACGACAACATCGAGCATGTTCAATTTTTCCCACAACTGGACCCTTTTTGTGGAGTGTCATGGCATGTCAAGAGCGTGTCGCAGGGGTCTACGATAGGAAATTTTGGTGGAGCATGCACTTTCCGAGACTCCCCGACAACGCTGCTGTAAAGCCCCCCTTCTTATGACAAGGCTGCGACAAGCACCAATTGGAACCTTCTTGTCAGCGCTTGTCGTAACCTTGTTGTGGTTGGTGGATGCCTGCCATTATGGGCAATCTTTGGTCATGTAGGACTAAAGAAGAAACCAACAAGTTTTCGTCAAAGTCGTCGTTCTCCACGAGTTTGATGCAGAGTGATATGAACGAGGCGACAGCTCAGTGAATCTCACATAGCATTCAAACGGGTTGGAGAATGACTTCTTTGACCAAAACGAGTTGCTTTCTGTATTTATCTCACCCCTGTACACACCTAAAGAATGGACGACACACAGGATATAAACCATGGAGAACGGACTGCAATACTTGTACAGGCATGGAGAACGAGTTCCCAATGTTAAGCCTAAAGATATCTATTCCAGGGGTGAGATAAAGTCTTTAGCGAACGAGCTTGGATATTATTAAACAATAACCCTCGTTGGAGGTCTCCTTGTACCCTGTACTTCTGTAGGCATAATTCATTCAGCAGACTCCTGGTTTACTATAAGAATTCTATAGCGGGACTGCTAGGCATTGATTCAGCGTTTACCTGTAATGTGTGTATTATATGGAGACAGAGTTAGTGTGTCTGAATGAATTCTGTTCCGAGCTGTTATGGTGTATTTAGACTCACTGAGTTAAAATAACGAGGTACGTCCAAATACACCAAACTAACTCAAAACTGCTTTCATTCAGCCACCCTCACTCTTTCTGTTTAGTATTAAAATAACAAACTATTCTTTTAAAGAATACGTCATTATACGACTTACGTTTAAGTCACGTGGTACGAACGTACAAACTATATTTCATTTCGTCACTGCTTGATGACTAAAATATGTACAGTAAATGTGAGACATTCGCATACAGGTGTATCATTATATGTATTCCTGGTGAGCTTGTTTAGGGTGATATTGTTCATGTAATAGTAGAGATACGTGTGGTAGTAGTACTAAGTGAACTATATTTATGTATATATAGGAATAGTATCATAATCATTGATGGATGGTCAGGTTTCGCTTGAATGAAATCCAGGGCTGGATACCTAGTACCATATAAAGATGAGGGCAGTTGAGCCTGTCCCAGGACTATCATTATGATTGTTTATACTTCATATAGAATATCTTAAACTGCTTTTCCTTGGATGTGAATTGGGTATATATGTGGCTTGGATTTTTTATATTTAGATATGATGTAAGAATATGCTAGAGAAAGATTACCCATATTATGTAATCCCAGGGGATTCCCGAACTACAACATATAATCTGAGAAGGGGGCCATCCATAAAGTATGTACGCAGAATTTATGAAATTTTGGATACCTTCCTATATTTATACGCAATAATTCAAAGAAGTACTTTATGGATGACCTTTGGTAAATCTGACCATCTAGTTATAGTATAGTGTGGCTTTACAACCTACATCCCATTGTGGTTTGTATCGTAATATACCCTTATCTGGGTGTATTTATCGCTATTAGTGTCTTTCGTGTATATGGACGATCTGTAACGTACAGAATGAATAAAAAAAATTCTAATGTCCCCCAAAACACAAAACTCCTCTTTGAGAGAATATTTCTAAATGTCGATATATACGGTTTATGTTGTTCAAAAAAATGATAAAATTTACCACGGTCAAAATAAAAGTTACAGTACTCATTGATTTTTGTACAAGAATTTATACAGCAAATTATGAGGTCAGGGTAGTTTCTTAAAGCAAATTAATGGCAGGAAAATAATGAAATGCAGTTTATCAACCCAGGCTAGAAATTGTATTCTATGATTCCCATGCCCTTCTCCCCTCTTACTGGAGCCTCGTTTGCCTCAAGCGTTTGTCTTATGAAACAGAAGCTGCAATATGATAAAATTGTTAATTATGATTATTGAGCGTGGTAATATAGTGTTCAGATACATTGCATCAAAAGAGTAATTCCCATTTGTGCTTGCTTTCCTATCTGATACTCTGTGCCTGCTGCGGGTCGACTTATACATAGAAATATCTAGGCTCAGGGGCCCAGCCTCTTTGATTCACTCTGAGGCAGCTTTCTTTGTCTGGAAATTCCTGCGGGAACACACTCGGCAGCAGTGTGGAGATCGGGGAGGATCAGAGAAAATCTTATAAGCATAGCATTCTCTGTTAGGAACTGCAATATAAAATTGCATTTTATATACAAAGCAGTCCTTTATCGTATTTTTTAGTATTGTAAGTCTAAAAAAGTGCATATATTATACAGAAACTGGTTTACTCCATCGGCATCGGGATATATCTAATATATTTTACCAAATGCTTTTGTAGGAGCGGGCGGTATACATAGCTAATTTGACTATATATATATAATGATAATATGAAGTTACTAGTGTATAAATTGAGATATTTACTTCTTTAGATGCTTCATTAAGATTGCTAAGGTTCTGTAGATACAGATTAGATTAAGCACTTTGGAATTAAGCAGAAGTAAACATCGCGAAAAAGTACCAAGTAAAATCCTCTAGGCAGTGTGTAATAAAAGGTAAGTCTCACATTTATCTAGGCCTATATCAATTGTTTCATTTTTATTTAAAGTTATCGAGTTCATGGTTGTTTCCCTTTAAGATTAATCATACAAGTAAAATATAATTGGTAGAATTCAGAATACTGTGGTTCTAGAACCACCATTCAGTGGGAGGCCTAAAATTTCCATTTTCCGCATGATGAATATTATAAGTGAGTCTAAGGGATTCCTGGTAATTCTATCTGATAAATGGGATGCAGAAATTAAAGAGATTGATACAAATATTGCAAATAAATTATGTTTTATTAAAAACCCATTTTTAGTGGTGATGAATAAGGGTCCATCCATAAAGTACGTACACACTGAGTGGAGGTGGGGTGGGTAAAATCTTTTGGAAATTTTGCGTATACTCCTTCTTTGTTCTATTGCCTACAAGACTGGGGGGGTGGGGGTCCAAAATTTTAGAATTTCTGGGTATAGGCTTTATCGATGGCCCTTAATTACAATAGATAGAGCCATGTTTCGGCTGGTGGGCCTTCTTCGGGGTTATGTTGTTGTCAGTTCTGTCATTCTGAGGTCTTACTAGGGGTCGTTAGAGGTTTTCATTCATAATGTCAACTTGTAGGACATTAAGGACGACAAGTGATATTGACATTCGCTGTCATCCTCGATGATATTACAGTAAGCCCTACTTTCCATGGAAATGACACTGACATGTTTTCCATGTTTTCTCTTGTCTCTTTGAGGCAGCAAATCTCACGTGAAAATATTTCTTTTTTTCTGATCATGACTGACATCTCTGTATCTGGACGAAAATGATAAGGGTTTATCATCATCTTATTATGAGTCATTATCCCATTTTAAAACCAATCTTTAGAAAATCATGTCTTGATTTTATTTTCTAAAGAGGAGTCCTTTCCTGCCCAAGCAAGACTGTGACTGAATTCCGCATGCTCCAGTTGGAAACTCGATGGAGATTTGCTGAGCGGTCACTTTGTTTATGACGCTGGTCCGCCAGGAGGGTCCGAACAGTGCAGCATTGTTAAAACTGAGCTGCTTGAGGGGACACTAGATGATGTAGATAATGTTGTTAAGGATCCCCAGAGCAGCAGCATCAAAACTGAGCTGCACGATGGTCCTCGACATAACATAGATAGCAGTGATAAAGATGCCCAGTACAGCATTGTCAAAACTGAACTGTTTGAGGGGTCACAAGTTGACATAGACTGTGGTGATAAGAACCCCGAGGGCCCCATGTACAGAGTGGATTCAAACAATAAAGAACCAACTCTGCAGGGCACATACTATGAAAATGATAACCCCCAGGATGACAACCAATCGAAAGATCCAGATTTTATTATAAGCCTTGATAAGACCCAGAAGGATTCATTTACAGAAGAAGTGGCAACAGAGAAACGTCCAATGAGGGCATGTAGGACACCAAAAAAGGTTATACAGGATACTGAAAAGGATGATAATACTCTCATTGGTGAGGCTGCTGCAGTTGATAAAAGTGGGAATTTCCCTCAAGAGTCCATAGACCCAGACTACCATGTTGAAGATGACCTCACCGATACCTCACAGTCAAAGAAACCTAGTAAAAAGAAAATCACAGGAAAAACAGAAGTCAAACTAGTCAATAAAAATCGGTCAGAAAAAAGTCACCGTTTCTGCAAGGACTGCCAGGCTTACTTTTCTTGTGGGTATGGGCTGGGAATGCATCGTCATCGTATTCATGGTGAAGAGGCACCAAAAAAGGAAATCCTTTGTAATCTCTGTGGCAAGACTTTTGGCACAGCATCAAACTTATGTTGTCAAATGAGAGCCAAACACACTGAATACAAACTGGATGCGTGTAAAGTTTGTGGCAAGACAATGCTGCCGATTTATATACACGCTCACATGGTCCAATGTCACAGCAATGAGAAATTTGCATGTGATGTGTGTGGAATTGTGACGAAAAGCAAAAAAAGTTTGTATGGGCACAAAAGGGCTGTCCATATGGACATTGAGAGGACAATGTGTGATTGGCCAGGGTGTGGTAAAGTTTTCAATCGCATATTTAATCTAAAGAACCACATGCTTATTCATACAGGACAGATGCCCATTCATTGTAAACTGTGCGATTATCGCTGCCGGCAAGCGAATTCTCTCAACTGGCATATGAAGAAACAGCATGCGGATGCTGGAAAACAGTTAAATCAAAGACTGTTGTGACAAGATTTGTAGATCTGATAAGTATAAGAGGCTATATTACTCAAAGCTCTGAGAACAAAAATGATATATGGGTTCTTTTCCCAACATACATATTACCATTATACCATGTTATAACGAGCCGGCAGGGGAATTCTCTCAACTGGCATATGAAGAAACAGCATGTTGATGCTGGCAAATAATGAAAATGAAAAGACTGTTGATAACTGTAGATTTATAGACTTGCAAAGTGAAGGACAAGACTCAGAAACAATATATATAGATATATATAATCAGTACATACCAGTATAATGATTGTAACAGGTTGGTCAATACTAACTTCCATGTAGTTTCACTGGGTTCAGGAAGTTGTGCTTTGTATATATTTGATGTAACGATGTATTAACAGAATACTTTCCCTGAACTGATATAGAATGGGCATAATCAAATTGACAACGTTTATCAATTTATTTATTTAATTCTTTGGTTGTTTTGTACTGTTCCTACACATATATATGTAATTAACGTCAGAATTTTCTGAAATGGGTATAGATCACCCAACAGAACCTATCATCATATAACTTTTTTTTTTAATGGGAGCAAACGGTAGCATTGCACATGGAGTATATTCAGTAAAACAAAATTATGTACTAGGTGTGTACACTTGATAATGCTAAACTAGAAAATAGATTGTTCGCATATCAAGAACAAGGACAAAGGAGAATTCATGTTTTTTTGTCCAATAAAAAAGAAGAAGAAAAGAATAACCTTTTCATCACCTATACTCTTTTCAATTCTTCAATATTCATCCTTGTATACTTAGGTATTTAATGGGGAAAGACAAACGTTGTTTTAAGCCACCATCCTATAACAACAAAGGTAAGGGACACCGAGATAAATAGATGAACATAGGCATCCCCTCCCCAACGTAAGTTTTTCGCTAATAAAATGTAAATTTGAGGATAAATATTTGACATGCACTCACATAAACATACATCTATTTCATAGATGGTGCCAGGATTGTTCGGTTATTTGCGAACGAGCCTACCTAAGGGTGTGGAATTTGGGTTTAAATCTTGTGCTGTACAAACTGTATTTGCTTCATTGCATCTTCATCGCAGACATTTCTGTGCCAGACCTTACATCGCAGACATTTAATCTGACCGTGATGTGAATACCGCTTTCTCCAGATAACTGCATTAGACTGCATTTGATGTGCATATATATGAGACAGAAGCACAGTAGTGTGTCAAAAGCATTAACATCCTGCTGAAGATGCAGTTATTAGCAGGTGGACGGTTGGTCTTTAGGTTATGGCTATAGGCTACTGTAGTACACCTGCTTGTAGAGTCACTAGACAACCTGACCACATTTTTTTCTCTTTATAGCTTACTAAGTATAGATAGGAATATGATTTCTGTTTTGGACAGAAGGTTTTATGGCCATACAATATCTTACAGTTTAAAGTCACAGGTCCATTTTTAAGAACTTCTTATTGGACATATTTCTCTCCCTGTAGAACTGGCTCAATCATAATATAGTATTTCTCATTTGAAGGAGAATAAAAAACGGTATGTGCTAGGAAGTGGAATTTTCTAGGCAGGTTCTATATTTACTGAGATACTCAAGTGTTTCTTAAAAGTGGGAAGGATTATGGATGAAATGGGCATACTAAAACAGACCGTTACTTAATATTGATTTACAGTGAGAATCGGTGTAACATTTACCATATCCATAGGTGGCACTAACATTGTTTACACCCTAGGAAGTGTCACTATTTAGATGAAATGTATATTCGATGTGCTATTCATGTATTTTTTCCAAATCTCAACATGTGAGGGGGGGGGGGGGGGCAGCAGGTGTATGAGTGGATAATTTATTCAGCATATTCACACACAAAAAGAAGTCGGAAAGTTTCATACATCAGACATTGGCTTGACCTACTTTATTGGTATACATAGGAACATAGGAACAAAGTTTAAACTTGCAAACAATTTGGTTCAATGCCTTTGCTGGGTAGGAATTAAAGGAACATTTACTGCTTGAAATACATATTTTGACCTTATACAGGAAGTATTACCATTAGGGTATTAGCATTAGAACGGCGTTGATAGAATCCGTCATTTTTGTGATTGTGATATATAGACCCTTGTCACATATATAGGTATCGCTACTGAACACAATACTTTTAAACTTTTTTTTATCTCCCTTCTGATACCCAGATGTGATAGCTTTACAATTTTCCATGGAAATGCATATTTTCATATTGACTATATGAATTCTTTTTCCTATGGCCGAAACTGACAATATTTTCATGGTCTCTCTGAATTTTTATTTTTATTTTTTACCCCAACTGATATACCTGGATACCTTAACTGAGAACTAAACAAGTCTTTAGTGTAACTTATTGTGGTAATATTATTTCTGCTAATCTCTTTGCTTTAGTACTTACATAGCTGTACTTCACGTTGTTACCATACCATTGTTGTACCATAGAGTAATGACACATATTTCTAAAATAGAAGTTAACTCTTGTACGCATAATAGCAAGTAGTTCAGGGATTTAACAGTATAACTCAATTTTCGAAATCAAATGCAAACCTATTGGTTTTGTGTTCATGTTCTTGCAAATCCTATAAAGGAAACAAACATGCACATTTAATTGTGAGCTAGTTTAAATCTGAACACCATGTGGTGTTGCGTTTGCATGATCACACAATTGAGACTTATATAGAACTGCATCGAGAATCATATAAACAGACAATACTCCATGAGTTTGGATGTGCCCGCATCGTCATCGAGGCGAAGCCGAGTGGCGATTATGGAACATCCAAACGAGTGGAGTATTGTCTATTTTACGATTCGAGTGCGGTTCTGGATTTATCTCACCCCTTTCTATGATGTTAGATAGTATCAGAATATCAGAATAGCTCGAATATACCTAGTGAATCCATATGACGTCATCTCCAATTCACTATGCCACGACCGTGGCGTAGTATTGTCACTTTACGGGGGTGATCGTTGAGTATTTTTTCCTAATGTTATTTCTATGGCGAAGCTTGTACCAGGGGTGAGATAAATCTCTGTTCCTGATGATACTGCAGGGTTGCCACATGCCAGAGGAAAATCATTGAAAATTCATTTTTTCAAGGTCAGTGAATCGTCAGGGAATCCAAGAATCTGTCAGGAAAAACTGGAATTTTGACAAACGTCGGGGGGTATTGACTCAGGCCAGAGAAAAATGGAGTGGGCAATTTATACACACTCAAAATCTGTGTATCTTAAAATATACCAGATGTTTCAAGCGACAGGGAGCATTTCTGTTTTCCAGCATATCATCTTGGCAACAGAAGTTGCCACAAAAAGTTTTATAACATTTTAAATGATGTTATTTTAAAGTGTGGTCCTAAGCTCATAGTAATAAATAGAGGGAAAGGACGACTGTTTACTACAAAGATATTCATTTTCAGGGTAAATGAAAATATCTAGCAGAACATGTTAAATGTTTAAACAAGAGACGTCAAGAAAACGTCAGGGAATCTTTACATATTGAGTTTGTGGCAACCCTGTATTGGTACAGTTTTACATTGTGGCAATCACATTTTCCCACTAGTGGAGCCCATAACTCCCCACTCTCCCCACTCCCTCCACCAGTCATAGGGCATCTTTAAAGAATTATGTCTTGATTTCTTTAAAACATCCTTTCCGGCCCAAGCACATCTCTGACTGAATTTCGCATGTTTCTGTTCCAGTGGGAAACACGACAGAGATTCGCTGAACAGACACTTTGTTTATGATGCTGGTCAGCCAGGAGGGCCCGAACAGTGCAGCATTGTGAAATCTGAGCTGCTTGAGGGGACACAAGATGATGTAGATAATGGTGATAAGGGTCCCCAGATCCTCTCATATGAAGGGAACTCGTATATCAAAAACGAGGAGGCAACTTTGCAGTGGTCAGATTATGACAATGATGACCCACAGGAAGATGACCCTTTAAAAGATCCAGATTTTGTGATCAGCCAAGAGCAGATCCACACTGATTCAATCAAAGAAGAAGAAGAAGCGACAGAAGCGAGACGTCCAGTGAGGGCATGTAGGACCCCAAGAAAAGTCACAAAGTGTCATGGGGGGGATGATAAGGGTCACACTGGTGAGGCTGCTGCAGGTGATAAAAGCAGCAAAGTCCCACAAGAGCACCTCCCAAAGTCAAAGAAATTCAGGAAAACCCCAGAAAAAACAAAAGGCAATAAAAAAGGGCCTAATGTTCGTAAGGAAATAAGTCGAGAAGAAAGGGAAAAGGAAAGAAAAGAGGAAATCACAGGAAAAAAGAGAGCCATACCAATCAATAAAAATCGGTCAGAAAAAAGTAACCGTTTCTGCAAGGATTGCCAGGCTTACTTCACTTGTGGGTATCGGCTGGGAATTCACCGTCATCAGATTCATGGTGATAAGGCACCAAAAAAGGAAATCCTTTGTAACTTTTGTGGCAGGGTTTTTGGCACTTCTTCAAACCTGTTTTGCCACTTGAAAGCCAAACACACTGAATACAAACTGGATGCGTGTAAAGTTTGTGGTAAAAAGATGCTGCCTCCTAGTATACCAGGTCACATGATCCAGTGTCACAGCAATGAGAAATTTGCATGTGATGTGTGTGGAATTGTGACGAAAAGCAAAAAAAGTTTGTATGGCCACAAAAGGGCTGTCCATATGGACATTGAGAGGACAACGTGTGATTGGCCAGGGTGTGGTAAAGTTTTCAATCGCATATTTAATCTAAAGAACCACATGCTTATTCATACAGGACAGATGCCCATTCATTGTAAACTGTGCGATTATCGCTGCCGGCAAGCGAATTCTCTCAACTGGCATATGAAGAAACAGCATGCGGATGCTGGAAAACAGTAAAATCAAAGAGACTATTGTAACAATTACGGCTGTGTATTTGTAGATCTGACAAGTATAAGAGACTATATCAGAACAAAGATCTGAGAACAAAAATAATATATGGGTTCTTTTCCCAAAATATATATATTATCATTATATTGTGTTGTAAGTACTATAGTGTATAATGTGCATTGAAAACTATTTCACCGTTGAACCACATCTCACAGTGTGGGTAACAGAGCTTAGAACAAGATGGATTGGCTCATGTTGGACTATAACTTCTTCAATGTAGTTTCACTGAATTCTGGAAGTTGTGTTGTTAATATATTTGTATGATGTAACAATGTAAGGGAATATTTTCCCTGAACTTATATAAAATGGGCACTTTTGCCAAATTTGTTCATGATTTTATCCTTTGCTTGTTTTGTGCTTTGTTCTGCATTTATCTAATATGCAATGGACTATGGCAATGTCTGAAAAGAGTGTAGATCACACAACTGAATTGCCTCCAAGAGTAATTATATAGAACGACCTGACCATGCTGTACAACTACAAAACGAGATGATAATTTATGGTTGGTACAGAACGAGGCGTTAAAGCCGTGTTCCGTACAAACCATAAATTATTATCTCGTTTTGTGGCTTGTACAAGCATGGTAGGTCATTCTATATTTACTATATACCCGAAATTTAAAAAAATGTAATTAATTTCATTTGGTTTAACAACCAATATTTTAATAAACGTGTTTGTGAAGGTAGTTCGTACTTTTCTGTACGGACCACTGTACGAAGCTCTGGAACTCACTACATACGGAGAGCCAAAGGAGCAAAACTATGTAAAGGAATTTCTCTAATTGACATAATCACTCCTTTATTGTTTCAATTATTTATTTCTCTGAAGAAATATACTGTGATGTCCTGTGAACGACATTGTACCCTCGTTCGACAGTTGTCTGCAAAACTCTGCTTTGAGAGACTTTTTTGTTTTAAATAGAAAAGAAATCCAAATAAATGAATAGATAAAGAGGATGTGTACCAAATCAGACCGAAGAAAAATATCAACAAACACATCATCAAATGGACATGGTTGACAACAGGGATTCCACATAGAAAAGTCTTATAGAACATATTGAACGTTAAACTACTTACACAAACAAACCCTGAAAAAACCCACCTTAGACAATCCTTAGTAGATCAGATGCTTAGGCCAGAAACCATGACACAGATCAGTGGTCAAGGTTGACAGCACTGTCCAACCACAGGCCTAGACAACATTGTGTACATAAAACAAGAGACACCCATGGCACTAACCAATGAAATAAGGTAAAGAAACTGCAGTTAGCCAAAGATGTGTGAACATCTGTGATTCCAATCACCTACCTGGTCAATTTTGTAGTCGTATTTAGACTTGATATACACACCTCGTCACCCTCCTCCCCCTTATTTTTTTCTACAGCTTCAGAGTTTAACTAATAGTTATGTACCGAGTATGGAAAAGGTTGCAATTATCTCAGGGAATCTCAGGTTTTCAGGTGTTTTCTGAACTCTAAAACATAACCATTCATTCTTATAAAATGTAGAGTATCTCTATACAGGCAGCAAGTGGTGGGAGCCATGCCCAGTGGCTGGTGTCAAGCTGCACCCAGTGGTTCCCTGTGGGTCCCAGGGCCTTGCAGAGTCAGGAGAATTCCCCTGAGAACTCAGTGGCGCTATAGTGGACTGCCATAGGTTAACTGAAACCCCCTGAAACTCCTGAACTAAAAACTATGTTTGGAGAGTGCAGCTTCATGAAACTTGAGCTGCTTGTAATCTCAGGAGGCTGGTGGTGGTGGCGTTAGGGTGGTTATATCTGAAGTAGACTCGCAATTATTTGCATATATCAAAAAACCAAACTTCTCACTACTGATTTCAGATATGTCAAATAATCATCATATCAAATGTAAAAATGGCAGTCAAATAGAGAGTTGACATCTCAGGTTTTTTTCTGAGACCTCACTGGCATCCCTGACTACACTATTGTATAAAGTGACCAGGATGGGGAGTTAGCTCAGTGGTAAACAGCACTGGACTTAGTAATCCTAAGGTTGTCAGACTTTGTTGATTCAAATCCCACTGCCGCCACTTTTCTCCTTCACCCTCAGCAGTGGTAGATTTACTGCTATATCAAAGGCCATTCCCTCTAATACCATATCTATGTGGTGTGGGAAGTAAAAGAACTCTCACCTCGGTAAATGTGTAGGGGTGAGATATTTACCTACATTCATCTCATAGATTCAGTCAAACCCAAAGTAAGTTTAATTGAACAAATTGGACGTTAAACTACCCAAACAAACAAACAAACACTATTGTACATCGAGATGCCACGCTGTATGGTTACTTGGTGTGGGGGCAAGCAACTCAAGGACGCCCCTCAAGGAGTGTTATGCTGATTGAGCTTGGACAATTAGGCCAAGGGAAAGTCTATGTTTTTTTCTCAATAGAGAAATTGGAATGAAGCACTCCCTCTTAATTCATGGTGCAACTTCCGTACTCTGCCATGCCACAGCAATATATTTTTTTCAATTCTTCCATATTCTTACTTGGATCATGAGGTATTCTGTGATGAAAGTATTAGATACTCTCAACTTCATTTCATTTTTGGGGATCTTAAAAGTCTAGCCATGATGGTGAAGGTAAGACAAAATATTCATTGGGGGATGATATCGCAAATGGTAGTCAATTATTCAGGGGGAGATCAAATCTAAACAGTACTTGGTGATATATACGGAAGTAAGCAAGTACTAAAGAAGAAACCAACAAGTTTTAGTCAAAGTCGTCGTTCTCCACGAGTTTGATGCGGGGTGATATGAACAGCCGAGTGAATATCACTTAGCATTCATACGAGTTGCAGATTGACTTCTTTGATCAAAACGAGTTGCTTTCTGTATTTATCTCACCCCTGTACACACTAAAAGAATGGATGACACACAGGATATAGACCATGGAGAACGGACCGCAATACTTGTAGGGGCATGGAGAACGAGTTCCCAATGTTAAGCCTATGGGCATTTATTCCAGGGGTGAGATACTATGGGCTTACTGCTCCTGTCCTATGATTACTGAAGACACATTATCAACATCGTCAAATCTTGTATGATGTATGACCAGATATGGTCTTCCGTATCACTCATGTACATAGAATTAATGTTACTTTACTGTAAGCTGTTTTAGAAACTAATTTGAAATGAAGAGTGAGTGCCGATTTTCGGGTAAAGTCGGCTGAGCTGTCATCATCGAATCTTCGCCTAGTGACGTGATGTCACACTGTCAACAAAGTTATGGTAGTGATGTTGGGGGGCAAGTTACTTAGCAGCTGACAGGGTGTCAACAAAATGGGGTAACTTATAGGGTTTCTGTAGATAGTTTTCCCAGATAACACAGTTGCAACAAGTGTCTCTTCAGGCGTCAAGTTAAAAGGTGCTAAAAAAAACCAAATAAAAACATAGTATATATAGGGTACATATAGTAAATATTAGATGTAAATGCACGGGTATATGATAGATAAAATGCTACATTCATCTTAATTAGTACTTATCCTGAGGACTCTACTGGGTCTATTGGACGTTAAACTACCCAACAACAACAATAACAACAACTACTGAGATCCATTTGATAATCTAGGATTGTACATGTAGACCCTTTTCCGTATGCCATAGAGACGTTGGGACGATGTGGGTCAACTTGATTTAACACTTATGGATGGCTATGACTGTCTTAGTTAACAGACTTGAATATTTTTAAATAATGAACCTTGTACAAGGTACAGAAAAGGGTCTTTATTTACGATCCTAAATGGGCCCCTGGATCACTCGGACTTTGTTATGTAGTTACGATATTTAGTGTTCTACCAGTGAAAATATGTTAACTGTAAGTCAGAAAATACAAACCTCTATTGTCAAGTATGTGTGTCATAGGTTTGAGGATAGTAAATATTTCTTTTCCAGGTCAATATTCCCAACTGCTGAAGGAGATGAACACACAGATCTGCCAGGAAAACCGTCCGGTTCCACGATCCTAGAGGACAGATTCCTGCTTGGTGAACTATATAGAGATGGTCCTAAACATGACCAATCTCATTCTAGAACTTATGATGAAGGAGATACTAGTCTAGTTAAATATGACACCAATACTGTACCGCCAAGTGGTCACTGTTATTGTGAAGAGTGTGACCTTATCTTTCTTTATAACCATCAATTTTTATCACACAAAAGTAGTGTTCATGGTATAGAGGAGCCTTCGACCGACAGACTTTGTATCGATTGTGGCAAACATTTTGA
This sequence comes from Alentia gelatinosa, assembly GCA_950022655.1. Classification (NCBI taxonomy): domain Eukaryota; kingdom Metazoa; phylum Annelida; class Polychaeta; order Phyllodocida; family Polynoidae; genus Alentia; species Alentia gelatinosa. The sequence goes on from OX465590.1 coordinate 11,228,011, forward strand.
TACACCACTTGCATTAGAATCCCATAAAAAGAGAGAGCATGTGGTTGTCAGAAATATTAGAACCTTGAGGAGTTCAGTTATTGCTGACAAGACAACTGACCTATTCAACCATCTTTGTAGTACTTGTGACAAAATGTTTAGATCAAAGTATCACTTGATGATGCACAATCATTTGGTTCATGGGGAGAAAGAGCCACCAAAAGAAAAGAAATGTACACATTGCGGAATGTTTTTCGGAACCACAAATGAATTGAAATGCCATATCAAGTTTTCCCATGATAAGAAATATGCCAATGTAGATTGCAATATTTGTAATACACGTGTACAAAAGATATGCATAAAATATCATATGAAAACAGCTCATGGTATTGAAGTTAGTGATCTCAAAATCAGTGCTCATATTAAGGAGCTGCCTTCCCTAAGTGAGATAAATGCATCAAAGAGTGTTTGTGATGAATTGCAAAAAGAGGGAAATGTCGCAGATGATGACAGAAGTTGTGTCCTAGAGGACAAGGTCCAACTTGACCAATCTGATGTTGGAACTTGTGATGAAAGTGGCACTGGTCATGTCAAAGATGATGGTAACTCCATAAAGATCAGCAGAAATTGCTATTGTAAAGATTGTGACATTATCTTTCTATATTACCATGAATTTCTGTCACACAATAGTAGTGTTCATGGTATAGAGAAGCCTTCAACAGACAGACTTTGTATTGATTGTGGAAAATATTTTGATACACCATTTAAATTAGAATCCCATAAAAAGAGAGAGCATGTAGTTGTCAGAAATAGAACTTTGAGGAGTACGGATGTTGCTAACAATACCACTGCACCATCCAGCTATTTTTGTAGTACTTGTGACAAAACCTTTAGATCGAAGTATCACTTGATAAATCACCAAAATTTGATTCATCGGGCAAAAGAGCCCCCAAAAGAAAAGAAATGTACACAATGCGATATGTCTTTTGGAACTGCAAGTGAATTAAAACGCCATATCAAGTTTTCCCACAATAAAATAAATGCTCTGGTCTGCACTGTTTGCAACGCTCGTGTACAAGAGACACGCATAGCATTTCATATGAGAACAGCGCATGGTATGGGAATTAGCAATGAGGATACTTGTCCTGATGTTCATGAAGTGCCAACAGAAACAGCAGAAATATGTCCCTCTGAAAGTGAAGTAAATACATTAAAGAATGCTCATGATAAATTGCAAAAGAGGGCAAATACCACAGATGACGACAGAAACTCCATGTCACAAGATGACAGCCATAGTATTAAAAGAAGCAAAAATACACTTCCAACAAAACAGTCAAACAATAACACTGAAGTAATAGAGCCATCAAAAGTTCCGATTGATGAAATTGAAGGTTCTGAAATGGAGTTACAGAATATCATAAAGGAAGACTTATCTAAATCAGGGAAATTAGAAACTGGAGAAAAGACGGATCAAACTCCCCTGTTTAAGTGCCTGAAATGTAATGAGGTTTTTAACACAGTCTCAGAGTCACAACAGCATAATTATGACCACCATGGAATTGAAATCCCAACTTTCACAGGAACTTGCACCTACTGTGGCAAGTTCTTCTATGATTATCCTTCATACAATCAGCACAAGATGAAAGAGCATCAAGATCAGGCCCCAATAACATGCAATATATGTGGGAAAGATGTAAAGAAAGATTTCTATAAAAGACATATTGAAATGATGCATCCTGGAATCAACATAAAGATGCTTGATTTGAATAAAACGGAGGTCCGTAAAAAATGTCCTAAATGTGATAAAACTTATAAAAGCGATTACTTGAAAATCCATATGGATTCAGTGCATCCTGATAAGGGTTCCACTTGTGACATTTGCGGCAAAGTCATGAAAAGCTATGCATATAAGCTCAAGCATATCAGAGAAGTTCACAAGAAAGGATCTACTGTTGCATGTGACTATCCTGGATGTGGAAAGATTTTTAGTCGACCAAAGTGTCTAAAGCAACATATGCTGATTCACACCGGTGAGCTGCCAGAACAGTGCAAGTTTTGTGACTTCGTCTGTCGTTATAAGTATGTATTATCTAAACACATTAAAGAGAACCATAGTGATGTGTCGAAGCCATCATCTCCCTCCTAAATCTGCACTTGTTATTTAACATTGCACATTCTAAAAAACTGTGCTCAGACTGTGCCTACCCAGATACATTCCTTATAATAATTTTCTTTTTGCATCGGCTGTTAAGAAGTTTATGTGCCTCGTATTCTTAAACCTTATAATAATTAATGAGAATCAAGCACCATTTCACATATCATTTTTGCATCATCCCTCTTGTTAATCATTTATCAGGCTTCATCTGCAGATTTGATAAATGGACAGTAGTGTGATGCTGGCTCATTTTGTATCAAATTACTCCAGCCTAAAAAGGATTAAAGTTCGAAGTTTAAATCAAATAGAACTTTGCTACAAACATGTATGCATTTACCTTATAGGCTGAACTTTGAAACTGAGATGTAAGTTGGGATTTTCAGTGACACCTTGCCATGAGCATACATGTACCAGTTTGATCCTTTCAGTCTCAGATGTATTTATAGACGATGGGACTGAGGGATGACAATTAATATTTATTGACATTTGTATGGAATGTCAAGACAAAAGAAGCAATTCCATTTAGTTAAATAGATTCTCTTCTTACTTCACACATATCTGCTATGTTTTTATGTGAATTTCAATAATATGAAATTGAACAAATACTACAGGATAGACATTTTAAAAGGAAAATGTAGTTTCAAACCATAGGTACTATATGAAAAAAAACCCTCAATAATCATTATTCACCAATACATAGAATTGCACCATTGGCTAGACAACATGTATGTTATTTTGATAGAACAGCTCTTTCATTTGTTACAGACAGATCAAAACACTTGGTTATATAGTGAATAATAAGAAGATCTGCATCCATGGTTTTGATCTTATAAAAATGAATTTGTGATTATAAATTGAGTGGTATCTTGAAATATTGTATGATAAAGGAGAACACTTCTCGAGATACATGTGTCATTACACATTACTTTAAGTGGGTTGTTGGATATATGAGCAAATTCAATTGGGAAAAGGTAAATCCCATAACCTGTATTACAAGTTTATTTTCTATTAGACTGGTTTTCCTTAACCCTTTAAGGGCGGATGATGTTGGCTGAACTACACACCTAGGGACGGCTACTAGTGACCATGTACAGTTCTAGGGGACGGGGGTATTGCCCTCTGAACTCTTAATTTGAAGGTTGATCACGTGATATAATATGCTTTTATTAATATTTCTATTCCTATTATTTATAATTCGAAAATATGATGTTATACCTACATTCTGTGAAAATTTCAAGTTAATTGTTGAAATATTTCCTTTTGAAAAACAATTATATAGGTATCGAGCAAATGATGCCTTAAGGCATCATCCGCCCCCAGCCGGTTGATGCCTTAAGGCATCATCCGCCCCCTGCCGGATGATGCCCTAAGGCATCATCCGCCCTTAAAGGGTTAAACTAGATGTCTAGTTCTATTGTATAGCAATCTAGAAGGTTATTTATTTGTAGGCTTTCTATAATACCAGAAAAAAATACATTGTATATTAGTTAGATATCAATAAAATAATATCCTTTTCACTAAAACTGTGTTCGTTGATTTTGTTTTTAATAATCTTGCAATAGCTAGGCTAGTATAAGGTGATAACACAAGATGGTACGACAGTAAAACACTAGAGTAATGGATTAGATTCCCTCTGTGAACTGCAAGGTTGTAGATTTGAACATTACCATTATTATACATCTATGGCCCAACGCCTATGAAATACTACTCGCTGCTAGGGGTGCGGTATGAATAATGTTCGTACTCACTGATACGGAGAGAATAAGCTATTAATCGATGATTCAATGAGTGTTTTTTAGATATGTAATAACACGAAAACGAAGTGAGTGAACCCGTAACGATGTAATTCCCGGTCGTTTGTAACGGCCAGCGTTAGAATGTATTTCATGTAATACAAAACGTCTCTACGAGCTCAGTAACTACGTTTTCTACGTTATATATCCCTTTTTGCTTGTTGTACTCATCTTATTGATATATCTATTGTGCTAAAATAGTCCTGACTGTTTCATTGACATAAAATACTATCAGCTCCCTACATAGGAACGTGGTGTGATGTAGACGATTAAGTTTGGGTTTGGCTTGGTTGATTTAATGTCAAATAATCGTAATTTACTCTTATCAGACAGCTGTGTGCCTTGTAAGGAGTCTTGTAATGAACTCTCATTTAAGTCTCTATTTAAGAGGTCCAAGATTTTTATAAAGGAAGAAACACTAGTATAATAACCACAGCTGGCTGATGACAGTTAATTTCAATTATTGGACGTTAATCTAGCACTTTAGTTCAGTGGTTAAAGATGAAGTACAGAAATCAGTCTTGATGAGAAATTCATTAAAAATAAAGACCCGCCCCTCACACAGTGAGAGTAAGGGCCTGTTTGTTGGTGAGCGGTCGCTACCAGTCAGGTCAGCAGCAGGGCCAGTCAGGGGGTATATATGGCAGGTGGGAGGGGGTGTACAGCTCATTCATATGCATGGGTCACTACAGGTAAGAGGTCGGCCATGGTGGGATATCTGTCAGAGTAACTATTTCCTTCAATATGAGGAATTGTGGAAATTATTCAGAGTGATAACCAGACAGACACAGATACACAGACACAGATAGGAAAATATAGATACATACAGATACAATATGCACACAGAGAATCACACAGGTCAAAATTGTGTGTGACAGACACACATACATGTGCTCCCACAGTCCAGTCACACACACAGTGACAGGCAAGCATTGCTCTACATACACTGGTAAAATACACACATATTTATACAGTATAATGGCCAAATCCAAATCTATAACTCTAAGGTATAACTTATAAGGTATTACTCATCATACTCACTCTAACAATGTGTCATGTTGTGTAGTTGTGTATTCCAGTCTCACCCTACTAAACACAGCTGGGTACATGTGTTCTCACTGAGATTCAGAGAGTCAGTGAAGCGTACACAGTGCTCAGAATGGTTATATAGGTGGTCCAGGCCTGGTCAGCTGGTCGCGACCGTACCCTACACCTCACCCGATGTATGCACCTGTATGTCCCGATCCACACGTGCTTGTGGGTGGGGCCTAATTTTTAGAATTCATTAACAGAGCTTAATTGCTTTATATAAGCTTTTATCCCTTTCACACCAGGGCAGAGGCACGGGTATAAAGCTGGGTATTAGTGTCAGTGAATGTCGTTAGGGGCCGCGTCATTTCATGCTGATTGTCATAATTTGAATACTTAATTAAGGGATTCTAACCTGTGAACCATGATATTATTTTCAATTATATTTAATCTGCAATGTGACGGCACACCTACTTTCTGTGAAAGTTTGATGTTTATTGAGCCATTGTTTCCTATTTATTTCATAAAAACTACAGTTTTCCGAATCTCAACAGATGGCGCCTCAAGGCATCCACTGATACGAAACTGTTAAAGCACTGGACTTGTAATCTCAAGCATGTGGGTTCGAATCCCAATGCAGCGCCACTTTTCTCCTGCCTCCCCTAGTTGTAGACTTACTGCTCTATCAAAAGCCAATCCTTCTCATACTATGACTATATGGTGTGGAAAGGAAATGATCGTGGAAAGTAAATGATCTCTCACCTCGGTAAATGTATAGGGTTGAGAGTTCTAACTAACTTCATCTCTTAGATGCAATCGCCACACTTATAGGGTAAAACCATTGGGAGAGCTCAGCCTTGGGATAGTCCCTATATACCCTGGGTCCCCTGAGATATTAAACAAACAATCATACCAGACATGTAGGTAGACATGTAAGAAACCTGCCTGAAAGTAATAGGCGACACATACAAGTCTTGACTGGTGTTCAAAAGGAGTGGTATCTTTTACGTTCTTGCACATTTATAGTAGACATAGTTTATTCTGCATATAATCAATGGCATTTTATGTGATGTACCCTATTGTACAATTCTTTTTAATTGTGATGTACAAACATTATTCGGAATCTCAATTAGCATATCATATTGAATTAACTCTTGTAAACTACAACATATTTTGATATGTATTTTCTTTGTATTCATTGTATTGATTAAAAGAGACATAGTGAAATATGGCTTACACCTAATATACATGAATCATAGGGCAGGATACCTTGTTTTACACCCTTCATTGATATCAGCAGCTACAATGACCTAAGTTGATAATTTATTTCTATGATCCTTGACCATTGTGTCTAAGAAAACATGTTATTGCAACATTAATGTAAGTTGTTACTTTTCCCAATGATGCTACTGTGCGATTCAGGTGTAGTTACTTACAATATTTTGTGTAAATACAATAACTGTATGTTAAGTGATCTACAGTTCTACTTTCGAATATGTCTGAAATAGGTTTCAGGAGAGTTAATATTTCTGTTCCAGGTCAATATTCCAAATAGCTGAAGGCGATGAACACATGGATCTGCCACATAAACGATCTGGTTCCACGATCCTGGAAGACAACTCCCAGCTTGGTGAACTCCAAAGCGACAGATCCAAACCTGACCAATCTGATTCTATATTGTGTGATGAAGGGGATAATAGTCACGTCAAAGATGATGTCAATGCTGCACCGATCAGTAGCCATTCTTATTGTGAAGAATGTGACCTTGTCTTTCTGTATAAATATCATTTAATGGTACACAGAAGTCGTATGCATGGTGAAAAGGAGCCTCCAAAAGACAGATTTTGTATTGATTGTGGCAAAGATTTTGAGACACCACTTGAATTAGAATCTCATAAGAAAAGAGAGCATTTGGATATCATAAATGTCAGAACCTTGAAGACGACTGCATATGTTGAGAAGACCGCTGCACTGCACAATTATTACTGTCGTGAATGCGACAAGATATTTGCATCAAAATATCATTTGATGATGCACCAACATTTGTGTCATGGGGTAGAAAAGCCAACAAAAGAAGAGAAATGTACACATTGTGGAATGTTATATGGAACCGTAAGTGAATTGAGAAGCCATATCAGGTATTCCCACACTAAAACTTATGGTATTATGATCTGCCCTGTTTGTAACAAAAGTGTACAAAAGTCACATAGAGCACATCATATGAGAGCATTGCATGGTATCGAAGTTAGCGATAAGGAAGTCAGTCCTGATGTTGATGAGCTGCCAACAGAAACAGCAGAAATCTGTCCCTCCCAAAGTGAGATAAAGGAAACCAAAAGTGATGTTAATGAGTTGCAAAGTGTGGCAAATGTTACAGAAAATGACGGAAGTTGCATATCACAAACCACCAAAAATACACTTCCTACAAAAGAGTTTAAAAGTGAAACTGAAGTAAGAAGACCAGCAAAAGTGATGAATGATGAAATTGAAGCTTCTAAAATCATAATACAAAGAGAGGTCGTAGAGAAGTATTATTCTAAATCGGGGAAATTAATGAAAGGAAAAAAGATTATAAAATGTGCAAGGTATAAGTGCAAGCAATGTGACAAGATGTTTACCACACCCTATCAGATAAAACAGCATAATCATAAAAACCACGGAGGTGAAGAACCTCCCAAAACTGTCATATGTCCCTATTGTGGCAAGATGTTTGGTGACCGTGTATTGTACAATATACATAAGAGTAACATGCACCACAAAGATCCGCTTAAGAAGTGTCCTATATGTGATAAAACCTATAAGAAAGATTACCTCAGAAGTCATATGGATTCAGTACACTCTGAAAAGAGTTTCCCATGTAACATTTGTGGTGCATCCTTGAAAAGCTATACTTACATGCTCAAGCATATCCGGGGAGTGCACAAGAAAACTTCTGAAGTTCCATGTGAATATCCCGGATGTGGAAAGATTTTTAGTCGGCCAAAGTGTCTACAGCAACATATGCTGATTCACACCGGTGAGCTGCCAGAACAGTGCAAGTTTTGTGACTTCGTCTGTCGTTATAAGAAGGGACTATACACACACATGAAGAATAATCATAGTGATTTGTCTAAGCCATCCTCCTCCTCCGCCTCCTCCTAAATGTGATCTTGGTACTTAACATTGAGCACTCTGCAGTGCATATCTCTACATACATGGTATTTCGGTGCATACGATATCCTTGTACACTTCACAACTGAGTATTTATTACCCACCTAATACAAAATGTCCATAGAAAACACATAGGGAGTTTGTATGGACATACCCGGCGCATACAGATATGTTGTATGCTCCGGGTGGCGCATACGGAAAAATAGTGCATATGGAAACATAGTACATAACTAAAACGAACTGATATCGACATGCCACTTGGCCAGAAAAGGTGGATAATAAATACAATATAGACTGGTTTCAGATAAAAGCGGCCGTATGCTCCTCGGAGTTGACTCTGTGCAATATCCTCGCATACGCTCGGATATTACTACGCGTCAACTCCTAGGAGCATACGGCTGCTTGTATCTGAAACCAGTCAATATTGTGTATGTATGCCTTTCACTCAGCTAAACTTGTGCCTTATATGGTTAAAATTTAGAACTTAAATGTAGGTTTTATATGTTCAGTTTTCTTCTGCCAAGGCATACTTCTTCAACTCGCATTTTGTATCAATTTTAGGACAAATACATCTATCCAAAACTGACTAGTCTTAAATCGAGTTCAACAATATGATTAGGAGAATACTGTCTTAGGCTTGATTGACGTTGTATGATACGCGGTTCTCGTCCCGACCGCGCGTCCCGAGCTCGTAGGAAAAATCATGCAAAAATGTTTCAAGTTTAGTGAATTGCCAGAGAATTTGGGAATTTGTCAGGGAAAATTCAAATTTCGAGAAAAGATAGGGAGAATCTGTCAAATTTTATGAAGAGTAAAGAATTCTTAATGTCTCGGATGCATGGGGTCTTTGTATGAGCGATTGCCATCACCTCATTTTATTTTTTTCAGGAAAAAAAATTTAATTTCTGAGCGAAAATGTCAAGAAATGTTTATAATAGGCAGGTTTGTGACAATCTTGTTATTTGGAATTCAGGGAGTAACTTCCCGTTTACATTGTAGGTGGAGGTCTAGGGTAAGAAGCTGCTTGGTTCTATTGCGAAGGGATATACTATTTCATAGTTACTGGTATATTAATGACGTTTTCTTTGAATTAGTAGATAATTCATCATAATGAGTTGTATATAATCCAATATCCCCATGTGTTTACTCTGATATCAAAATATGTTTTACAATATATAAAAGAAACTGGTTTGCCTGACTGGGCTACTGAGCATCATGTGTAAAAGATTGATTATAGTGAATAAAGTATATACTAACTAATTTCTAGATGTTGCGTAGTTTGTATATATATATAAATGGGAAATTTTACCCAATAGCAAGCTTTGAAAGGGGACTTGATGTCCCTGCGGTCTTCGGCATCACACAATGGCCCCTGAGGCAGCAAATTCCACATGAAAAATATTTTCACTTTTTTTCTGACTACAACTGTTACTCCTTTTTTTAAATAAAGATAATATCAAGTGAGCCTTATTCACACCAGTATAACTGGTTTGAACCTGCCCACAGACCCTCAGCCCCATGCCAACACTGATGTCTTAGGTAGCAAACCCCAAATAAAAAATACCTCCATGAATTTTTATTCTTACCCTAAATGGTTAAAAGATGAGGTGTCAAAATCAATATATAAGAATAGCTAAAAAAAAATTGGCAAGGGAACTGGAAGGTTTGAGATGTTGATGGTGCTATTATGCTTCTTTGTTCAATTTATCGCCATGATGTCTATTCAGGTTGGTGGATGTTCACACAAGTAGCATTCTCGGGAGCGGAATGTTTAGTTTCTTTCACGGCCGCTAGGGGCAAAGGGTATTGCCAGTTTTGATCACCCTAGCTTTCTGTTATTATCGCTCGATCGACAAAACGTAAATCGATGTTTGAACTCACTGTACATGATTAATATACACAATTAAAGATATTTTGATGTGTTTCTAATAAGATTTATCAATAAACATTGTGGGATACAAGTTTGAATGTTTGAATCTGCACATTTTTGTACTTTGAGCAAGTTTTTATTTTGACATTTGTAGCAGCCTGGCATCGGCAATTTTGGCAGTTTGCTGGGGAAAACACCAAATAAAACAATCTTTGCAAAATGAATTGATAAAAAAAACCCCACCAAACATCTTCTCCTATTCTCCACCTCTATACCATTTTTTGTTTGGTGTTCCTAAGTTGGATATTTACTGAGATATTACCAGAGATTTACAGTGGATTTAACATTGGTTGTTATGGAGTGAAAAGTTGTTTAACCCTTCGTGAGTGTGGGAGTGCACTGCACCACTTTCGGGAAAATAAACTGCAGAGTGAGACAATCGAGCAACGCAGTGTATCTTAGTGACGTAGGTTCCGCTCCCGAGAATTGCAGCAGTCCTATGAGTGTAGAACGTCTCTTACTACATTGTCAGGTGACAAACAAACACCGGGAAACATTCCTGATAAATGCAAAAACAGTGAGCAGTGTTTTCCACAACACTGGTAAAAATTTTCATAAGTACCTTCAGGAAACCCAAGATTCTTCAAGAGATTTGAATAGGAATAATTCTCTTGTATATCCAGGTAATACTCTCACCTCTCTAGGGTATAGCTAGAAATGCTAGAACCCTAGGTCTGGTAACTCTTATTATCGGACGTTAAATCAACCAGACCAAACCAGTGCTACGCACGTAACTACTTAATCCCAATGTGTTGTTATGGCCCAGATACAAATCTCACCTTTTTTGCAGGCAACAGTAGTAGTATAGTGGAATATTAACTTATTTACAAAGTCAGATTTACAACTTACAGATACAAGTGCTTGTGTATGAGCATTCTGATATTTTAAGGTTTTTTTTATTGTGTATTTCTGCATATCGTTCATATTCTTATTGACCTTTGCTTCCTATATAGCAGAAAGTGTTCACAGGACACTGTGCAGTACACTCTTTTACTATATATCCATGCCGTATATATACAGTTAATACGCACCGTTTCGCCATTTAACGTAAAAATACCGTATGGAACAGTGTTCCGTACGGGAAAATACGGAACACCTTCCCATATACGTTGATTAAGATATTTATTGTTAGGCTGATTTTTTTTTCCTAATTTCGGGTATATAGTAATTTTATATAACGACCTACCATGGTTGTGCAAGCTACAAAACTCGATGATAATTTACGGTTTATACGGAACTCTGAATAAATGCCTCGTTCCGTACGAACCGTAATTATCATCTCGTTTTGTAGCTTGTACAGCATGGTCAGGACGTTCTATATAATTACGGCCATGGTTCACTTGCCTGTGATACTCACTGATTGGTCATTTACGGTAATTTCTGATTAATTATTAACATTTCAATATATATCATAAAATAAAACCAACATGGCGATTAATCTGGTAACTGTTGCTCACTCCTGGATTTGTAAATACGTCCTTCCCGCGTCAGGGCAAGTATTTGCCGAACTAGGACTCAACATCAATGCTCAGATTAAACTCCCAGTCTGTTTTCCTAATTTACCATGGAATCATCTTGCTGTCCTTTTTTGGGGGAGTGGGGGAAGGGGGGAAGTCGCAAACCTTTTTGATGTTTATTCCAGAGGTGCAGGCCCAGGTAGCATAGACAGTTTAAGTATGCCGTGCAATTTGGTTGAAATTATTTGAAAGCAGGGGCCTAAGTTGCCAATTTCAATGGTCCTTGACCATTTTCCCCTAAGAATATGGTATGTAATCGCAACATTCATCTGTATTAATACTTCTTCCAATGATGCTACTGGCAGTTCATGAAAATGTGGTTATGTGAGAATTATGATATTTTGTGTAAATATGATAACCGTCAAGCACTATATACTTCTATTTTAAAATATGTCTGAAATAGGCTTCAGGAGAGTTAATATTTCTGTTCCAGGTCAATATTCCAAATAGCTGAAGGCGACGAACACATGGATCTGCCACATAAACGATCTGGTTCCACGATCCTGGAGGACAACTCCCAGCTTGGTGAACTACAAAGCGACAGTTCCAAACCTGACCAATCTGATTTGGGAACCGGTGAAGGAGATACTAGTCATGTCAAAGATGACTTCAACCCTGAACCATCAAGAGGTCACTGTTATTGTGAAGAGTGTGACCTTATCTTTCTTTATAACCATCAATTAATGTCACACAGAAGTCGTTGTCATGGCCCAAGCAAACCTCCACAAGATGAAATTTGTATTGATTGTGGCAAAACTTTTGAGACACCACTTGCGTTAGAATCACATAGAAAAAAAGAGCATTTGTATGTCACAAATGTCAAAACCAAGGAGACGCCTATAATGTTCATCAAGGTAAATGCACGATACAACTTTTACTGTAGTGAATGTGACAAGATGTTTTCATCAAAATATCATTTGATGATGCACCAATATTTGATTCATGGTGGCAGTGAGCCACAAAAAGAAATCAAATGTACACATTGTGGAAAGTTATTTGGAACCAGAGGTGAGTTGGGTAGCCATACCAGGTATTCCCACAATAAAACTCATGCTACTGTAGACTGTACTGTTTGTAAAAAGCATATACAAAAGTCATGTTTAGGATATCATATGAGAACCGCGCATGGTATGGAAGTTAGCGATGTCGAAGTTAGTCCTGATGGTGATGAATTACCGAAAGAAACAAAATCAGAAATGGTAGGAAAGGCCGACCAGGAAACAGGCAATATAACAGGGTATGACTGCGTGAAATGTACCAAGACGTTTCTCTCAGACTACCAGCTAAAACAGCATAATCATATATACCACGGAGGGGAAGAACCACCCAAAGCTGCCATATGTGCTAATTGTGGCGAGATGTTTGGAAATGCTGTTTTGCTCAGTTCACACATAACTAAAATGCACCAAAAAGTGTTATATAAAACATGCCCGATTTGTAAAAAAGCTTATAGTGAAGAACACTACAAAAAACATATGGCATTGGTACACTCTGAAGAGAATTTCCCATGTAACATTTGTGGTACAGTTTTGAAAAGCAAAACATATTTGATCAAACATATGCGGGAAGTGCATGAGAAAAGTTCTGAATTTCCATGCAACTATCCTGGATGTACAAAGGTTTTTAGTCGGCCTCGGTGTCTGAAGGATCATATGCAGACTCACAGTGGCGGGAAGCCTGTAAAGTGCAGGTTCTGTAACTTCCGGTGTCGTCGTAGGGATACATTAACCGTACACTTGGAAAAAAGTCATAATAATTCATCTAAGAGACCATCTTCCTCCAAAACCTAACACCCTGTAACATGCATGTACACCACAGTCAAACACACTGTTACAACTGACTAGGTAGGTTTAGTATGGTATAGCTATGGTCGAACTTCTATTAAATAGTACCCGCTCCTAGGGGTGTAGCATCATTAATGTTAAGGCGCACTGTAACGTTGTGAATGATCTATGAATTGATGACTTAGTGAATGAATAAACTGCTGTTTCTCATAAGTTTTATGTATATAACAAAATGAAAACGTTGTGTCTGAGCCGTAGGGATACAGTTCTCAGGTTTTTGGAACATAAATATATCCCTCCGCTTCTGGCGTTGGGGCATATTTTGTTATACAAAAGACCATGAACGACCGTCCCTTCAGACTCAGTAACCACATTTTCTCTTATTATTACATACCTATGGCCGAACGTCTATGAAATACTACCCGCTTCTAGGGGTGTAGTACGTGTATAAATAATGTTCAGGCGCACTGCGCCCATGGTGAATGTTCAGGCACACTGTGACTATCGGGTTAATTGGTACATATATTGAGCATATAAAGTGGCGTTTTTTTACATTTAGGTATGAATTAATAAGAAAACGTAGTGACTGAGCCCGTAGGGATGCCATTCTCGGCCTTTTGATGCCATAAAAACGTCCCTCCGCCTGCGGCTTCGGGACGTATTTATAGCATCACAAAAACCTCAAACGGCTATTCCTTCGGGCTCCATAACCACGTTTTCTATTATTATTCATTCATGTCAGTGGTGCCAGGAAATTCCTTTAAAGCCAATATATTGTGTGGTCGGGTCTTGGCAGCTGCATCTGGGGAGTGTTTGTAGGGTATTCAAGTACTTGAATTTTGTAGTTTTAACATTCATTTATTGATAGCATGCTGAAGAATATATAAACAGGTCTGTGAATACATACTTCATTTGTTGAATGATACCTATGAAAGGACTAATGCATCAGTCGTGGTACATATAGTTTCCATTGCTCGGTTTCGCCTAAGGTGATGATTAATTGTCTGGAATCTTTATATTCTTTCTCAAAATATGGTTCTTGATAAATTTGAATAAAAGTATTTAGTATTGGATAATTTTTTGTTGGTTATTTTTCCTGTTTAAAGGATTAATTGATAACGTCTTGTGCTCTGTTTTTTAATACATGAGGTCATAGTCTTTTCGTGCAAGAAAGTTAAATCCAATATCAGATTCATCTACAAAAAAATGTTGCATAAAATCTATTTGAGAATTTTAATTGGGAGGCACAAATATATAGGAATGACCAATCACCACACATAAAATCTTGTTTGATAAAGCTTTAATATGGAGATATCTTGAGGCAAAAAGTTCAGCTACGGAAATTACACTGACCCACATTGTCTGCCTTATCAAGAATAATCTTTCTTTTCATCAATTACATTATTCTCAGACATTGCCATTGATAGATATTATAACATCACTTTTTAAAACAAATTCGATGAAATCAGGGCCAGATTTACGAAAATCGGAGGCCCGATCATTTTCGAGGGAGTTCTCAAATATATTACTTAAACTGTTGAGCAAATTTGGGTAACTTAATTTGTCCATGAATGTAACAAAAAAAACCAAAAAACAATAGGGTCAAAAGTTTTTGAAACATGAAGAGGGCAAATGAATCACTAGGTTTCCAGCTGCTTTGATCTAGTCGCCAAAAAGGGAATGTGCTTCCAAAACATTGTTCAGTGTGCAAGCTTTTGAAATTGTTCAAACTTTAATGTTGATGATTACTTGTAGGCTTGTCATTTTTTATATTGCTTTCTTTACATGCTTATTTGATATTATAATAGTTTGGAACAGATTTACATACTAAGAAAGAAACTGATGAGTGTTTGGTCTGTGTCCTTCTTCGCCATCAAGTTTGGAGTGAGCAGTAATGTGAACGAGGCGATAGCTGGGTGAATATCTGATGCACTCCAAACTAGATGGCGAATGGGGATTCAGACCAAGCATGAAAATGTTTCTGATTTTATCTTAGCCTGGAAATATCTATCTGTTTATCACCCATTGTGAATGAGTTACCATACTCGCAAGCCTGTTGAGAACAAGTTCCTAATGTTAAGCCTATGGACGTTTATTCCAGGCTAAGATAATAAAGGGTGTGTTCTACCAGGTAGTCCAGATTTCGACTCTTCCAGTCGTCTGCCAAAATATTTATAGTGTACAAACCAACAGGCGCTTTCCATAGCTAACGCTGTATGGCACATGTATGGGCACCAGCATCAGGTAACAGGCAAAAACTGTTGGATCAGTTTAGAGCAGGCTTTGGTCATACCACCGTCCTATGGCTGCCACTGGGCCCCATTGCTCCACGTTTACGACAGAGTTGCAGATCGCAGAATAGCGATCCGAGGGCCTGAATGTTGCTCCTGAAATTTTGCGGATCGCGTCGTAAGGTGCATCACCGCATAAAATACTGCTTATAGTGATACTTTTTACGCGGACCTTCACAGGACTGCACATCGTATCGCTGTGGGTTAAATACAGCACTATCTGTTATTTCAAATAACAATCCATGGTGGCACCACCGACCCCCTGCCACTTCTACCTATAGGAACTAGCGATCCACACCACCAGGTGTCAGATCAGTTTTAACTGTGATGCCATCTGTATTTAATTAAAAAAACTAATGAATTTTCCCCTGTCTCATTCGATATGTGCCCCTGAATTGTTGTATCGCTATCGCATCGTAAAAAATAGCGATACCGCGGGAATATAGGGATACGATCCGATATTACGGGAGCAACGCTTTTCCAGTCAGATCGTTAAAGTAATCGTAAAAATAAAATTGCGATCCGAATATAGCTAGCGATACCACAAATATTGGAGCAACGGGGCCCTGGAGAGCATATGGTCTGCTCCACTGCACGGCTTCTATATATCTGCCTGACAGTTATTAATATGTCACTCATGCCACACTGTTCCGTAAGCCTGGTAGAACATACCCATAACAGTACACCTCAATACATCTGCAACACCCTTATCCCAGAATAGTGGATAACTCATTGAAGTAGTTCATTTTTGCTCGTCCCCTGGGATGTTAAGCCGCAAACAAACAATCAATTCCTTTCATTCCATATTATGTTCCTCAAAATTTCTCATTAGTTTGGCCAGGCCTGACAATTTTAATTTCTTTCAACATTTTTGTTAGCATCTTGACAGTCATTCTGCTGAAAGACAAAGGGTCTGTTGGCATACAGGTATATGTATATGGTAGACTTATTGCTTTATCAAAGGCCAGGCCGTCTTAAACCATGTCCATGTGGTGTGGTGTGCAGCCACCTTTCTCCTTCGTCCCCAGCAGTGATAGACCTATGATAAATCAAAGGCCAGTCCTTCTCATATCATGCCTATAAAGTGTGAGAAGTAGATAAGAGCTCTCACAAACGTAAGCCAATCAGTCAGTGATAGGGGTGAGAACAAATCTGAACCACATTCAATCTCAAGCTGCTGAAAATTTGCCATTCGTTTTGGCATGCTACTTAATCTTACTCGGCTTTGCTTTGTCTTTGTTTTATAAAATATTTGATTAACAATATTTCTTAATAATTTGCATGTTTCTTTTAAATTTGAATCAATCTAAATATCTATTACTTATACATACCCAGCTTACCACAATTCCTATAAAAGTTTTTTTAGCATTTTTTTTTTTTAATTAAATTTCTGTTTTGCTGAAATTGGATACCGCTTGAGCAGAAATTTAACTGTTTCTACTTACATTTTTCCAGAACATTTAACAACAACTCCTACCACCAAGATGCTACACTCACAGATGCAGAGTATTACCTAGTGCAAGTACCAGAACTGGACTTAGAACCTCAGTATGAGGTACTTAAGGGTGGTTCTGTGAGAGGCAAGGATCTGCTCATAGACAACATTGGTTTCTCCTATAATTTTAAGGTAAACCCATAAATGTTCATAGAAATATGTATTCACTATTGTTAAGTAAAATATTTGATTTATGTTTTATAGTGTATGGGGGGAGTAGTTTCTAGAAAATTGGCACTTGTGATTATGGTAATATATCTTCAGATAATTAATTACTCCCATTATCTCTGATAGATGATTCAAGTAATATTTTTCCTTTTAGACATGAATAATTACTTTTTCATATACAGTCAAATATTGTTTTATCAATATTCTAGAAATTGAAGAAATTATTTTGTAACTGAGGTTTGTTTTAACCAAATCTTGCATGGACAGCCTTAAAGCATTGTAGACCCCCCCCCCCCCCCCTCTTTAAACATGTTACAGTGTCCTTTCTCTCAAATTTCTGGTATTTCTTTAATTACGATAACTTAATTGCAAGTGTCGGGGTCTTTTGATCCATGATCGATGATATTTGTTCGAAATTCTTACTTTACTGGGCAAAAATGTGACTTTGTTAAGTCAAAACATTTGAGTTTTGCTCAGAAAATGCTTTGTTATAACAAACTTTTTGTACTAAAAAAATTCATAGAAATTAAATAGGACCAGGTAATTTACTTTATTCTAACCAGATGTTTGTTATAGCAAAACCTTATTGTAAAGTGGTGATTCCACCAACACACAAGATCTAGTGAGATTAGCCATGATTTGGGTTTCTTGCTAAGTCGGGCTAGGTTTGAATAGCCGCATGCTTATTTGTCGGGATGTGTCTTGAGGTGTTGCGGTGGTGGAGCTCCAAAATATGCACCCAACACCACTCGCCTACGTTTTGTGAAAACAAAGGTAAGTCCCATCATGACATTGTAAGATATAAAAAGATATTCCAAGATATATCACAACAAAAGCATCCTGTTCGTGGAATCAGCCCTTTACCTGTACAAATATTCTAATAAAATATTTACTACTCTTGTATTTCAGCATGCTAATGGTGACAGGGTACATTGGCGTTGTGCACACAGAAAAGGCTGCTACGCGACAGTCCGGCAACATAAAGACTTGTTTCGTCTTGGAGCGAGTGAGCACACACACCCACCGTCTCCAGGTATTGGAGACAGACTCAAAGTCATCTCCAAGGTCAGGTCCGAAACCGATGAAAATGACATGAAGTCAGTTTCCAGCTTCGTGCGTGATTTGCTTGCTGAAGATGCTACACTAACTCCAGAGAGCAGACCCAACCCGAATAACGTAGTTAGGAACATAAACAGGAGGCGGCAACTCGCTCGGATGTGCCAGGATCCACCTGCAGATACAAAAGACTGCAAGTCACCTCCAGATAAAAAACAAAGAAAGTCGGATATGAACTTAGGAGAACTAGACCAGCATTCTGAGTATGAGCTATTAGAGAGTGGTTCCAAGAGAGGCAAGGATCTTCTTTTAGACAATATAGGTTACGCCTATACTCGTAAGGTAATGCAATTAATCTTCTTTAACATATTATTGAACTCTGAATATATTATTTCTTTATTCACACATATGGCTAATCCATGTTTCTCATAAATTGTTATTAAAATTGATGGTCATGTTTTTTTTTTGTATATTTACCATTCTAATAGTTCACATCATTCATTGAGTATTATTTGCAGATCATTACTTATGTTATTGAATTCTGAATATATATGTTTTTTTTATTCACACATATAGCTTATTAATATTTTCTTAGAATTTGAACAAACATTCTGATAAAACATTATAGAGGAAACCTATTCAAGTTTACAGTCAGAGATCGTACGATTGAGTTTGAATAGCATAGTAATTCACAAGGCGAAACTGCATGCATTACGTAGCGTTTCAAATGAGATGGGATCATGCTCTGACCGTAAAATTGAATAGGTTTCTGATTTCATCTCACCCCTCATATTGACTAATTGGTTAAAATTAGTGAGATAACTTCCCATGGGGTATTTTTTCTAAATACCCCATTGAGTATGAGTTCCCCGTGTTAAGTATATATGGGGAAAAATAGCAGGTTGAGATAATTTTGATATCCATCGTATACAAACCCCCCATTGAAAATGTATGGGGACTCAGTAAACCACGACCCATTGTATAAAACCTGTCAGATACCATAACTGTGGTATATGGATTCAAACCTGTGGTATACGGCCTCAAAACCATGATATATGGGAAAAATAGTCCTTTTTGCTAAAGAGTAATATTTCAATTACTGGATTTTATTTATTCGAAAAGATGGAAAATAAATGCAGCAAATGATGATTTTGTGGACAGGCGGCTCTGTAAGCCACTCGAGGTTGATGTCGTAATACACTTGCTAGCACATAAGTCTAATTGAACAAACTGGAATTTAAACTACCCAAACAAACAAAACAAACAATTTCGCTAGTGCTCGTGTATTACTACGCGTCATCCTCTCGTGGTTTACGGCCGCCTGTCCACAAAACCATCGATTATTGTCTATATACGTAACAAGTGTGCTATGTACTACTTTCATACTTCAGCGCATTGTTGGAGACCTGCAGTTCTGGCGTTGCTCACACAGGGATGGCTGTAAGGCGACAGTCACGCAACAGGGAGAGTTGTTTTATGTTGGCCCATGCAGTCACAATCACCCACCAGCACCAAGTGTTGGGGACAGATACAAAGTGCTCTCCAAGATCATAGCCCAAGTGGCTGCAAATAACTTCAAGTCTGTGGCAAAAATTGTGCGTGAGGTACTGGCCCGAGAAAACCCTTCTCTACCCCCGGCAAGCAGACAGACACATGCTGGGGTAATCAGGAGATTATCCAGGATACGTCAAAAAACTAAGTTGGAAAATAAAGATGATTCCGATCGTCAAGAAACTCCAGCTGCAGATGCCGACTGTGACACGCCCGAAACTGACCCACAACATGAGTATGAGATAATCAAGGGTGGTTCCACTCATGGCAAGGATCTCCTCGTAGACAGCATCGGTTTCTCCTACTCTTTAAAGGTAAAACAATTAATATAAATCAATTAGTTTCCAAATCATGCTATTATTGTTTCTAGTAAAGCACGTGATCCACCAAGAATGAGTTAGGGCCGGACAATGACCATGTGGAGGAATTGTGGACGTCGGCCACCCAAATCGCTCATCGGCTCAGATTGGCTGGGACAATCTGCCTGGTGGATCAGTAAATCGGTCAGAATGGACCAGCCCATTGAAAACCCTGTCGCCTGCAGACGTGCGGTCGTCGCCTCTGGCCGGCCGGCCCTGTAAAAACCAGCCAGCCAGCCGCCTCTGGCCGTCTCTGAGCGTTGATTTGGTGGATCACATGCTTAAGTGATGTTCATTTGTGCCAGTCACTTAACACTTTCAGCCGGCCCCCTGCCAGGAGGCCCACATGCCTACATATATGTAACAATATTCCCCCAGTGGCCGAGGCGCCTATGACAATGGTACCGGATGTTACTCACCAGGTGCATTTGATAGGCATTGTCTTAGTTAAATATGGAAAACCTACACTGAATAATGATCGATGCCTATAGTGTTTTTCAATTATTATGAAAAATTTAAGAAATTCTATGAATTATTGTCATATAAAATACCATTTGTAGTAATGTCCCCAAAAGATGCCCGGAGGCATTCTTCTTCCCCTGCCTGGGAGTGCCTCATGCATTCTTCGTCCCCTGCCTGGGAGTGCCTCAAGGCATTCTTCGTCCCCTGCCTGGGAGTACCTCAAGGCATTACTCGGACTAATAGGGTTAAAGATAAAAGGTGAATTATACAGAGTGTTTCATAATCACTTTTCACATTTCCAGTGTTAAATCTACTGTACACTATATTGGCGACGTTTTCATCGCCGTTGACATCACTTACTGGACGTAGCACATTGACTAAGCGGAGACTCACGCATTGCTCACATTATGTATTTATTTTATAGGGAGCAGATGTTGCTTCGTCTTCTTTTCTACTTTTCAAATTATGTATATAAAATTATTTGTAGGTCATTACTAACATTAAGGACTTATGATTGCGGAGTCACCATAGAAAGCGCATTGGGTGTTTTTTTTGTGTTTTTTTTTATTCACAGGGATGCCAGTCTGTAGGATTTTGCCTACATGTAGGATTTTCATTTTAGTCTCAAAGAGATGAAAATTTCAAGAAATTGTATGCTGTGAGAACAATACACACTCCAAGTTCCCTAAAATCTAAATTTTAGATAAACCTGTTCTGTAATCTTTCAAAATTCTTAATTCAGCTACCCCCAGCACACTCGGTTACAGGGCTTATGGATCCCAGTGCTCCAACCTACAGCTGTAGGATGGTCGGATTCTTGTGGGAAATGCTCCTACGGATAAGGGCAAACTTGTACACTGACATCTGATTGGCTTAAAATTTGTCCTGTGAGAATAGCATTATTATAGCATTCCCAAGTCTAAAAGAAAATATCAGAGGAATGCCTAATGAACTTGTAAAGATATTCTGCAGAATATAAAACTTATAGTGTGTGGTAATCTTTCTTAAATGATTTTCTTTCAAGAGTACCCCATTTAGTGCAGAACTACACATGTACCCACTCTCATAGCAGGCACCTTGATATCCTATACTGCCAGTCCATGCCCAAGGATCTGCTAGGAGATTGATGGGGATTCCCCACACACCATGTGCATTTTAGGTGATACATAGACTTGCCTCAGTCCCCATGTAGGAATTTTTCCTGATCCCCACTGGCTTCCCTGTATTCAGAAAACAGTTTAACGACATTATTCACAACATGATCAGTGCGATCTTCCATAATGAAGTCACATGTACAATATACAAGCGACTAAACATTTGACAATTTATAAACAATACAGGACAAATACATTCAATACAAACAGACAAAGATATTTTGATCATTATAACTCCTGATCTTTTGATCTGGATTTCAAACCATGTCTTCCTTGTTTAACAAACTCGGTAGCATTTCTTTAACTATCATTTTGAAATTGTCTCCGTGTAATTTGCAAGCAGAAGATTACGGAGGCCCATAGTATCCTAAATGTGAAAGTAGGAGTTTACGGGTAAAACAAAAATCCCTAAAATGTCATCAAGCCCCTAAATCAGAACTTTTTAACTACCATGTTTCTTTGAATGTTGGTGTGGTGGGTTTTGGAAAGGCTGATACCACCATTCACTGATAAACTGCTGCAATGTTACCAAAACCTATGTGTCTGTATAATTCTTATTGTTGTATGATTTTTACAAACTTTCTCATAAAATTACTGATACACACTTGATAAAGACTGATACAATTACAACTTTTTATACTTCAGCGTGCGAAGGGGAAGTGGGTAGAATGGCGCTGTTCCGTTAGGAATTGCAAACAGGTAGTCGTGCAGCGTGGGGAGTCGTTCCAAACTGGCCAATATGATCACATCCACGCCCCGAAACCTGGCATTGGGCACAGACGCAAAGTGATCATGAAGATCAAGGCTGATGCAGCTGTAAATGACATGAAGACGATTTCAGGCTTTGTGCGTGAGAGGCTGGCAGTTGAAGATCCTATAACATCCCCAGGAAGCAGACTCAAACATGATTACGTAGCCAGGAGCATATCCAGGCTGCGTCAGTCAGCTAGACGGCCAAAGAAACGAAAAGCATATAACTTCAATGTAAGTATCATAATGAACATGAAAAAAAAAGACTTTCTCATTTTTTTTAATTTATTTGCCTCAGCGCCTCAGCGAGTTATTCTGATACATCAAAATGGGAACAGGTTACATCAAAATGACATAATATTCTCTGCGTTAAAAAAAACACAAAACAAAACAAACCAAGAGTGAAGTAAAGCTTATACTGCTCAAGCCAGAGAATATAGGAAAGTTAATGTAAAACAATGTAACACGGAATGATTGTTTTCATCAAGAAATTGATCCTTGCGCTGTGGTTCAAAATAAGTCATTCTGTACACATATTAGTTATGTTATTGTTTGTTTTTCTTTCAGCTGCAGACTGACCGAATCCCCGAGGACTTTCTTCAGAGTGTGTTGCAGTATGGCCTTCAGCAGCACCTCATCTTTGCCACTACTGAACAAGTTGCGTTTCTCAAGAAGGCCAAGACTTGGTACCTGGATGCCACCACTAGGATGGTAGAAGCACCCTTTGTCCAGCTTCTCTCTATCCACGCCTTTATGAAAGCTGAGAATGACGTCATCAAGCCGGTACCTCTCCTGTTTTGTCTCCTTTCACGACGATATAAAGAGGACTACACGAAGGTAAACGATCAGCAGTGTCATAGATACTATTCCTATATACCTATGGCCGTACACTCTATGCTTACACCACATTCTTGGGGGTGGAGTAACTTATGTATACTACCCAAGGTTGCCGTATTCTACGCAAGGTTGACGTATACCACCCAAGGTTGACATTTAGACCAATCAGATTGTCTCTTACATAATTCATATGAAAAGCGCAGTGGGAAGAAAACTTAGAGTGTTGAGTTACTCTATAAGGTTGGATCTGGCTTCGGATATGATGGTGGGTTAGAAAATAACATTAATTATCATTATTAAACCATATTTGAATGTATATAGGAATAGGGAAACCAAGTTTCTGGAGAGAGAAAGTCAAAGTTACTCGGTACAGGTTTGGAAAAATTACTGCCTGCGGCCTAGGCCTTGGGCACTAGTTTTTCCGAGCCGTATACCTCGTATCTTTGACTTTGTCTCACTGAAACATAGTTTCCCTCTATTACTCCTGAAATAGGTACAGATTGAGGGGCTGGGGAGTTAGCTCAGTGGTTAAGGCACTAAACCTGTATTCCCAAGGTTGTGGGACTTCATGGGTTCGAGTTCCACCTTTCTCCTTCATGCCCAGCAGTGGTTGATTTACTGCTATATCAAAGGCTATCCTTTTTTCCGAGGAAAGCTAGATATACTTCAAATAGAAAAGAGAAATTGTGTAACGATAACTTATCCTCATTCATATATATGTACACGTCACTTAGTTATTTTCCTTTCTCAAGGCATGATGGCAGACCGCTAAGTGTATCGCTGGCGAATCGTTCCTAAAAAAATAAATAAAATAAATAGATAATTTTTTGTTTTAAGTAAAAAAATATACCATGTCTATGTGGAGTGGTGCACAGCCACCTTTTTCCTTTATCCCCAGCAGTGGTCGACTTACTGCTGTATTAAAGGCCAGTCCTACTCATACAATTCCCATGTGGTGTGCAGCCAGCTTTCACCTTCTTCCCCAGCAGTGGTAGACTAACTGCTAAATCAAAGGGCAGTCCTTCTCATACCATGTCTATGTGGTGTGGTGTACAGCCACCTTTCTCCTTCATCCCCAGCAGTGGTAGACATACTGCTATATCGAAGGCCTGTCCTTCTCACACAATGTCTTTATGGTATAGGCAGTAAAAGAAGTGTGAACTCAGTAAATGTGCAGCGGTTAGATTTCTGCCTGTTTAAATTCTATATATTTATCACCACCGTTGTGGAGTAAAAACAGAGACAAAGCTGAACCTTGAGGAGGACTGAAAAATGCTTGTTACGGTTGAATATACACTAAATAAAACAAACAATGTACATATTGAGATAAATATCTTTGTGGCATATTCTATAATTCACAAGGGTGCCACCTGGGCGATTTGAAAAGATTGACAGCTATCAGTTCAGACTGGTTCCTTGCCACTTATTCCAATGCCAGATGAGTAAAAATATAATATTTTGTCTAGTTGCCCTCACCCAATTTGTAGAATAAGTTTACTCACATTCCTGATTCACATAGAAAGTGTACTGAAAAACATGGTTTTCTACAATTAATTGAAAAGCAAGAGCGATGACTTAAAGTTTTTAGTTTTCAAATGTGTAGTGCTACATATAATATATACATCATATTCTTTGAAAGTTTTAAGAAAATTGTGTAGGTGTTGCTATGTGAAATCCAACATTTTAGAATTCATATATCATTTTGATATTATCGTGATAACAGTGGCACCTACCCTATTCATCTTCTGGGAAATATACATGTGTTAACATTTTACAATGGTTGTGCTTTTAATGCATAAACAAATTGAGACATTGAAAAAAATAATATTTCACGATTACTTGAAATCTAGAGCATTAATTAGTTGTCATAACTTCAATTATTAATATAAAGGCGATAACGCTCTTCAAAAGTGTCAGAATTCCTTTTTAATTGTAATGATAGGAGTCCTTTTAATTTTACTCATATTGATATCAGAAGGCAAATGTACTGTATTATCTTTTTTCAATTTTCGAGAAAGATCGTACTAAGTGAGAAAAAAATATCAGAAGGTAAATGTAACTCATAGTAAAATGTCATAACAATTGAGTATTCTATGAATAAAACAATTAATATGTCTGTATTTCCAGGTACTAGAAGCAATCAAGGATGTATGTGGCGAGTCAAAGGTGGAGAATTGTGTGGTCTGGTGTGACCAAGCAATTTGGGGAAGTATTCCTGTTGTGTTCCCCACTGCAAGAGTGACAATGTGTAGTTACCATTGGAGCCAAGTGGTAATGCAAAGAGTGGAAAAGCTTGAACTTCAGGTAAGACTGCTGACGCCCAAGAGCCGTTTTTAGACGGGATAATCGTTAATAGCGACCGGTTTGAGGTCCTAGTATCATTCATTTAGCGATAATTATTGAACCCTTCTGGCCAATGGTTGTTGTATTTATCTTGAAAACCGGCTTGAATGTTGATAATCGCTATTAACGATTATCTTTTCTAAGAACCGGTCCCTGGCCACTGTAATTGCATTGACAAATACCAGTAAACTACAGAGAGGTGTTTTTTTAGACAGGATAATCGTTAATAGCGATTAATAAAGATTCAAGACGTTTTCAAGATAAATATAACGGCCATTGGCCCCAATAGTTCGATAATTATCGCCAAATGTATGATGATTACAAAACAGTCGCTATTAACGAGTAACTCTAAAAAACGGGTCCCAGGTTCTGGGACCGGGTTTTAGATGCGATAATCGTTAATTGCGATTATCAAAGATATCTTGAGTTTTCAAGATAGATACAACGACCATTGGCCCCAATAGTTCGATAATCATCGCCAAATGTATGATAATTACAAAACGGCTGCTATTAATGATTATCGCGTGTATAAAAAAAAGGTCCCTGGCCATATTGTTGAAGCTGGTCGCTATGTCAGAAGACTCATTAGCAGATTCCTGATGGTACCCTGAAAAATTATTCATTAGGCCACTCAAAAAAACAAACTTGTTTCTCATCACCGCGCGCATCAGAAAAAAAACGATTTTAGAAGTTGTTTTTTTTTTAAATAGGGGAACCTTGATAGAAATTATGAAAGGTATGTGTATTTAGTATCAAATTAAAGCTCCTGATGTCAAGGATGCATTAAATGTATAGCCAATAAAGATCTGGAAACCCCTTGTAAGCAGACACCCCGCGTAAGCAGCCACTTCGGCCTGGATCGGATGGTGTCTGCTTATGCAGGGTTTTTCTGTATGTCTTTTTTGGCACTTCAAAAGCCATCTTTAATATAGTGTGGTGGTCTCTGCCTGTCTAGCGGGTTGGATGACCCCAATCCGGAACACTAGTTCCAGGCAGGATTCCACCCTACGCGCTCTACGTAGGTTGGTTCGGTTTTCGGTGAGTTTACACGGATCTAGTCACACATAACACAACACACGTCTCTTAATAAACAGGAATGTTTATTAACAACTACTTCCCGGAAAGATCTAGAAGATCTTTCCCACAAGTACAGTACCCCAGCACAATGTGCCAGGTAACGCTGGAGAGGCTAATCTAAAAGACTCGCCTAACCACCAGGAAGGTTCCGAGAACCCGCCTGCAAAGTGAGGGCCCAAGGGTCTGTTCCGTAGAAGAGATGCGCGAGGACTGCCTGTCGACCTACTGTGAACGCTGAGTATATATACCCAGCGTTACGTAATCCCGGTCCCCGCCGCACCACTCTCGTGTGCGGCATTGCCCGGAATCACTACACAGTAAGGATCGGCACGTCGCGCCACCTTCCGTAGAACACACGAACACTGCTGGATTCCCGCCCCACTACAATAGCAACCAAAAAACAAAAAAAAGCGCCCTCGTCATATTTTTCATGGCTTGGTGATCAGAAACAAGTTTTTTTTTTAGTGGCCTTACCGCTAGTTTTTTTTTTTTAGCCACTTAAAACAATTACATGAATAGGTTCATTCAGGCACAGTTTAATCCAAATACGTTGATATTGTTTTTATCATCAGGATCTGTGCACGCAGTGCGGTCTTTCTCCTAACAAATATACATTGATATTGGTTTTTTTCTCACCAGGACCTGTTCGCACAGAGAGGCCCTGCGTACAGGTACATCCGCCAGGTGCTGGCGCTGCCCTACCTGCCGGCGGAGCACGTGACTGAGACGTTTACCCAGCTGCTCACTCAGACCCCACACTGCCTGCAGCCGCTCATGGACTACGTGCGCAAGTCGTGGATCGCGGGGTCCTGGGCGCCCGTCCACTGGTCGGGTTACGGCGGCGCCCTCCGCACCAGCGCCGAGGTGGACGGCTGGGTGGACGAGCTGAGCGCCGCCACCAGGGACACGGACACGGAGCTGCCGGACCTGTACCGCCTGCTGGGACTCCTACACGATGAGGCCGCGTCCACGGTCAGCACACGCACGCAGCTGGTGTCTGAAGCTAAACTGAAACAGCACCAGAAGAGTACTGGTGAGCAGAGCCAGTATTTCCAGCTCTGGCAGCTTTATAAAGAGCAGAAAATCTCCATTCCTGAACTGTTGATAAGCTGCAGTCGATTATAACTAGGGACTATGGATGATTGTTTGAACTGTACCAAAGAGTGTTATAGTTCTTGGGCTGTATTGAAACTCAAGTGATACCGGTTCATGTGTTTTAATGTTTTTGTAAACCAATAAAATGCACATGTTTTAAAAGCTTGTTGTTTCTTGGATTTAATAAATAATATATTGGGAGAACATTATACAGGGTTCGTACAGAGCCTGGAAAACCTGGAAAAGCCTGGAATTATGCTTTTGGGTTTTCCAGGCCTGGAAAAGCCTGGAATTTTCACAGAGAGCCTGAAAAAACCTGGAAGAACCTGGAAAATATAGTTTTGCATAAAAACTATATATTGTATAAGAAATTCTGGTCATTATAAGCTCTCCTTAACTATGGTACCTCACGGCCTATGAAATTTCAGTGACTATAATTAAATAGTTCCAAAAAGCAAATTGCAAATAATATAGCATGGGTTTGATATGTCTTCATATTTAAAGTGGTAAAAAAATAATTTTGAAGATATCTATCCCAAACCACTGAAATTTCACAGGTAGTAAGGTAGCTGATGAAAATTTGAACCAAACATGGTTATGAACCAGACATGGTTTTAAAAACAGTGAACAGATGTGCCTGGCAAAATGATATTAGAGCCTGGAAATTATTGGGCTGTCTATGTACGAACCCTGGTTATAGGTCGCGCAACCATATAAGCGACTGAAAAGTACTTATTTTTGACTTGTACAAAGATTCTCATAACTTAGGCTGTTAACAAGATACAGATTTGCAAAGGTACCACATTAAACCTAAGATTATAGGCTTTATTATCTTGCAAATACTGAGGTTATTAGACATTGTATCTGTTTTCATTTTTGACGTATAATATAAGAAATCATATTAAATCTTGGGCGAAATGTTTGACCTCTAGGATATGACTGGAGATTCTACATAATGCCATTTTGAAGCGAAATCTAAACCAGCTTAGTTATTTGGAGAATTATTTTACCATAATTTTGAACCTTAATTTTTGTTGTACCGTACTCATAGTAGAAGTAAAAATGAACTATTTTGTCATCAAAATAGAAATGTAGCAAAAATCCCTTTTTTTGCGATATCTGCCGTATATCAAAGCAATGCTATTGTAGGTAAAAAAATGGGAAAAGAAAGGCTAAGGCGGAAATAATGTAATGTTTTTATATCATATTATCAGTGAATGTTTTTCTTTTAATTGCTATACACAACAAATGTTTACTTAAACCAATAAGATATGCAGCCCAAGTCTATGTTGAGGTGTTTGTGTCTGTGAGTGTTATTGGGTGTTGCTGGCTGTTGGTATTGACAGGTGTTGATGTGGGTTCTGGTTGTTGTGAATGCTGTTGATTTTTGTTTGTGGGTATTGGGGTAGGTAAGTATTGGTGTTTGGTGTTTATGTTGGTGGGTGTTGTTGAGTGTTGCAGGCTGTTAGTATTGATGGATACTCCTGCATGTGTTGATTGGTGTTGGTGTTTGCAGGTGTTGCTGGCTGTTGGTATTGATGGGTGTGTGCATGTTGACTGGTGTTCATGGGTGTTGTTGTGGGTGTTGATGGATATATTGGTGGTAGTGAATGTTGTTCATGGCTGTTGCTGTCACTGTAGAAGTTATTAGGGGTTTGTATTTGTTAGCACCATCCCTTAAGGCTGGAACACAAACATCAAATTTTCAGGATCCATGTTTTTATGTCTCTGCCAAAAATGTCCACAGTACAGTATTCAGGAATGTCAGTTCTCAGGGAATTTCCGGTTTTCAGGTATTTTTCTCAACTTTTAAAGTAACCATTAAAATACAAAGTCGCTCTAAATAGGCGGCCAGTGGCAGGATCCATGCCGCGGGAGCGTGGTGACTGGAGTCCGGCTGCACCCAGTGGTACCCTGCAGGTCCTAGGGCCTTGCAGAGTCAGGGGAATCCCCCTGAAAACTCAGTGATGCTATGGTAGACTGCCACAGGTTCAGAGGAACCCCCTGAAACCCCTGAAGCAAGACATATGTTGGGAGAGCGGAGATTCATGAAACTTGAGCTGCTTGTGACCTCGGGAGGCTGGTGGTGGTGGCATGCACTAGGGTGGTCATAAAGTAGACTTGCTCAGGTCTTTAATTATTTGGATATATTAACCCTTTCAGGGCGGATAATGCCTTGAGCCATTCCCCAGCATAGACCGGATAATGCCTTGAGGCATTCCCCCGCGGAGACCGGATAATGCCTTGAGACATTATTTATGAAATTTAGTAATATTTACAATTTCATCGTTTTATGAAGAAATAATTGATCAATATATTTGAAACTTTCAGAGAATATACCTATGATATAGTATTTGATATTATTTGGTAAACCAAATAATATAGATAAGAATGATGTGTCATATCACGTGATCAAAAAATGGAATATGGGTTTAGACAAATTTTGGCCCGTCCCCTGGAGTTATGCCAATCCAAAGTTCCCGCCCAACCAACAGGGCTCTGCCACAGACCCCCGTCTTTAAAGGGTTAAGAAATAAAACTTTTTGCTACTGATTTCCGATGTGCATATTTCAAATTATATGGTGTCAAGTTATCAGCATATCAAAGTTAAAAATGGTAGTTGAATAGGGAGTTGACATTTCAGGTTTTTTTCTGAGACCTCACTGGCATCCCTAAGTATTATATTCAATACTAAACGTCCCCCTGGGAACTAGCAGGTACACTATCTAGGTATCCCCTGGACACCATTTCATTCTGGGATCTTCATTAACCTGTCAGCCTGACCAGTGTTCAATGTGACAATACCCATAGCCCATCTGTACCAATGCTGCACTATTGTTTCTTTCTTTTTGCCAGTGTTGCTCTGGGTATTGATAGGTGATGGTGTTGCTCTGGGTGTTGTTGGGTGTTTATGTAGTTTGGTGTTGCTTGGTATTGATGGGTGTTAGATGTGGCAGATGATGGGTAGTGGTGTGGTGGGTGTTGGTGAGGCTGTTGATGTTTGTGGGTATATATCTCTTCACTGATACCAACCAATCCATACCAACTGACCAATACCGACTGACCAATGCCCACTGACTGCTACTGACTGACCAATACTGATTGACCAATACTAACTGACTGATTCTGACTGGCCTATACCAACTGACCAATACCGACTGACCATTACAGACTGACCTATCCTGACTGACTAATCCCAGCTGACTGATCCCAACTGACCAATATTATTAATTGGCCAGGCTGATGGGTACGCAGGTTGGTGGGTAGCTAGGAAGGTTGATGGCTGGGAAGGCTGATGAGTTGGCAGGTTGATGGCTGGGCAACTTCATGGGAAGGCAAGTTGATGGATGGGCAGGTTGATTGGTGGGCAGGTTGATGGGATGGCAGGTTGATAGGTGGGCAACTTCATGGAAAGGCAGGTTGATGGGATGGCAGGTTGATGGGTAGGCAGGTTGATTGGTAGGCAGGTTGATTGGTGGGCAGGTTCATAGATAGGCAGGTTGAGGGGTTGGCAGGTTGATGGGTTAGCAGGTTGTTGGGTTGGGCAGGTTGATGGGTTGACAAGTTGATGGGTAGGTAGATTGATTGGATGGCAGGTTGATGGGTAGACAGGTTTATAGGTAGGTTGATGAGTTTGCAGGTTGATGGGTATGTAGGTTGAAGGGATAGCAGGTTGACCCATACCAACTGACCTACCTTGACTAACTGATCCCAGCTGACTGATCCCGACTGACCAATAATACTGATTGGTCAGTTAGTGTTGGTCAGTTGGTATTAGTTCTTTGGGATTGGTTGATTGGTAGGCCTATTGGCCAGTCAGTATTGGTAAGTTGGGATCAGTTGGTCACTATATACGGCATATAGCCTATGATCCATGGGGGCTGCCATGACGCCCCCCGAGTAGGTGTTCTTCAATAATGGAGGTGAAAAAGTAGGTGTTCTTTACTAATGAAGGTGCAAAAGAAGTGAGTGATAATTGGGAAATATCACAACTCTAGCCTTGCTCACATATGTATATAAAGTGTTCCATGTGAAAAACATCATTTCCCAGTTTAATGATTAAGTCATCCTGCTCTGGGATAGGTGTAGAGAGTCAACAGAACCATGATAAAAGATTGAAAGGCAGTTGAATTTTGTAAGAACAATGAGCCAGAATACAGGTTCTGTCCCCCGACCACCTAATGGCTACTTCATGAACTAACAATGGCTCTGTCCCGTATAGGCCCTACATCAGTTGGGCATGTAGGTTGGGGGTTGGGAGGTAGATGGGTGGGTAGGCAGGTCGATGGCTAGTCAGGTTGATGGGATGGCAGATTGATGGGATAGGTAGGTTGATGGGATGGCAGATTGATGGGTAGGCAGGTTGATGGGATGGCTGTTTGATGGATAGGCAGGTTGATGGATAGGCAGGTTGATGGGTAGGCAGGTTGATGATCTTTATTCTAAGAGGTCTAAAGTATTGTGAAACTTTTTATCACTGGGGCGCCACATTACCAATCTCAGAAAGTATCTGACACTGAAGGAATCATGAAATCATTACATATCTTAATCATCTTTCTAAAATACTAAGAATAAAGGTAGAAAGAAAATTGGAAATTATCAGAGAAAGGTCTGCTATAACTGTAACTCATTGAGTACCGATATCAAAGAACTACTAGTTCTTTGGCGATATTATAGTTTGACAGCACCATCAAGTGTCAAATTGCGGAACTACGTGCAAAACAGTGGCGCCGCCTATGGCGCGTGTATCTACAAAAGTGCTGCCAGTCCATTGAGTTGTATGTCCATGATAAAACCCTTATCATGTTCCTCAAGTTTTGCACACGTACAGTACTATTTATTAGGTTTTAAAAATGATGGATCATCGTCCTTGTTTTTGAAAGAATTGAAGAGAACCATATTTTTCCAGTGCATTTCTACAAAGCAGGCAAATGTGAAATGGCTTAGCTACTTATTAAGATTGGATATACCGGACAAAACGTTAAATTTACTCGTTCAGAATGAGAATGAACAGAAACAAAATTTTTGATTGATAATTGACATTATTTGATAATCATTAGATGGCGCCAGCCCGAATCATCCAATATGCCTTAGAAATAACGAAATACCATCGTGCAACACGCATCCAAAATGTTGGTTCTAAGCTGGTTTCCTAGTCATCCGCTAGGGTGCTCAGCTGAAGTTTCTTCTGGCGTCTGGGCCTGTTTTAGAAACGTGGGACGCTGCTATTATTTGGACCGGTGCCCAGTGAGGCAGCGGCATATCAAAGCGTTGTAATGGGTATGAGTGCAGTCCCGCTTCGTTCGCGCCTGGAGCTTCCGGCGTCAAACAAAATGGAGGAACCGAAGCGCGATCGGAAAAAAGAAAAACAAAAGACAGACGAAACACGGAATAATCTGGGCAAAGCATGGGTTGCATACAAAGGAGTATGTGCTGGAAGTCTTCAGGAATTCGTTAATCATTTGCTTGCTGTTCACGAACTTTACTGCCACAATAGTCGCGATCGTCAACAAGCCAAACTCGCCGAGGAGGAGGGTGAAGATTTGGAAGAAGGGGAAACCGCTCCAACAACTTCACCGAAAAATCGCAAGTCGCGTCATAATAAGTGAGTTTATTTTCGATTTGATCAAATTAATAGCTCAGATACTTACTGGCCACATGTAATACCTTAAAACTAATTCTTGAGAATGGGCGATAAACCAGTAAGATCCTTTTTGGCTGGCGTCTGGGCGTCACTCGGAAAGTAACGACCGACGTTTTGAGGGGCTGTCAGACAAGCTAGGACCTAGATCTCTGGTGGCTTGGGTTTGACTTAATACGATGGATTAGCAATGAAGCCTGGGACCGAAAATAGCTAGATTCCCTGCGTACAATGATAATCCCGATACAACAACAGCTGGTTGGATATGGGGTATTTTGGTACTGTTTTGCCCAGTGTTTTGAAGTAGCCCAAGCCTTCCTACATGTATTGTCCAATCAAACGCCGTCATCTGTTTGGCATCATATTTGCTATTCCAGGAATGTGTTTTTGCTAATATTATGTCATAAGTTAAGAGGTCCCAGTTAAAACCGTACATATCCAACATAAGGGGCATACCAGGCACTTCCTGTAAAAATAGTTTATCACAGTTCATTGAAACCAGTTAATCACCATTCATTGAAACCCTGGAGTTAACAAAATAAGGTTAACAATAATTAATAACATTATCAAGTCGGAAAACAAAAACTAAAAAAACCTGGGGCGGTTAGTAAAGATATAATGACTAAGGACTACAATTTCTGGAAATTATGTCTTCTTTCATTCAAAATAGGTTAGGTTTGTCACGACAGAAGATTGACTTTATGACGAGTTATTCCTTTCAATTCTGTTTGTTTCCACGTAATATCTAGCCTCTAGGGCACTTTAGTTACAGAGTCATTAGTGACATTAGACTCACAGACTTATTAGAACCCCAATTCCCCTTCAGTACTCGATAACTGGGGTGGGTGGGGAGTTAGCTCAGTGGTAAAGAACAAGGGACTTTGTTGATTCAGGTCCCACTGCAGCCACTTTTCTCTTTCACCCCCAGCAGTGGTAGATTTACTGCTATATCAAAGGCCAATCCTTCTCATACCAGGTCTATGTGGTGTGGGAAGTAAAAGAACTCTCACCTCGGTAAATGTGTAGGGGTGAGGTTTCTTCCTTAATTCATTTCATAGATTCGATCACCACCCTTGTGGTGTAAAAGAACCTTGAGAAAGTCTGGTGAGACTGCAATGGTTAACTGGACGTTAAATCAAACCAACAAACAAAGTGCCTAGGTAATTATGTTTATTAAAGCATAACGCGAAACATATGCTGGAATACAGTTGTATACTTTCTAAATACTTCTTTTATGTACCGTACCTTAGATAATTTACAAAAGATCGTAGTATTTCCGATCTAGTATGGTTTGATAGAGAGTAAGCTTTAAAGAAAAGCCCTGAAAATAATTGACTAAAAGAAGTCTACCAATAAGAAAAGCTAATACTTTTGATAAATACCAGGACCCTGTATACTCTCAAGAGTCCCCTGCAATGTTAAACTACAATAAAAGAAGCTTTGAAGTTTTGGTCAGATGATACAGCTCTGATGCACAGAAATCCTTCTCTGTATGATTTTAGATATTTCATTTAAACCAAATCAGCAAAACCACAAACGCAGGCTGCTTGAGTGATGTTGGGTCCCTATTCTGATCAGGGCTAAAGCAGCCCCCGCCCCCTAAAGCAGCCCCCCCCCCCCCCCCTTAGACTCCAAGTGGTTCATCATCACCAAATAGAATCAAGCCTTAAAGAGGGTAAAATAAGTATGTACGAGGGGATTCAGTTCTGAGCGAAGTTGCCCAGATTACCATGGCATGATGTGAGTTAGTATTCACCCCTGATCTCCATTCAGGGGTGAACAGCTGTTATATGTTAATTGGCGAGGCACTTTGCAGTTAGGGAACCAGCGAGGAAGATGGCTGGACTTTAGAACCAGCCAAGCTCTACTGGGAAACTACCTTTAAATACACATTTATAACATAAGAGACAGCTGCCTTGAAGGTTGGCAAAGACGAATGGGTATATATTTATCGATCCGTTTTTTATTCATATATGTCAGAGTGTGTACAGTATGAAATGACGACCCCGGTGGAGGGCTCTATGTCAGAGGAACCCGGCCTTGTACAGGGCCGGGTACACTGGCTAGATGTGAGTCTGCTTATTGGGGCTCTATTGTATATATACGTTGCATATATCTTGTATGATTGGGTGTCAATACTTTCCTCTATCACTCACTCGTCCTTATTATTACCCTCCTTGATCCCTATACTTTCCTCTACCACTCACTCGTCCTTATTATTACCCTCCTTGGTCCCTATATACCTCCAGGGTCCCCTGGTGTGTTAAACCACAAAGATACAAATAATACTACCCTCCTAAATAGACATAGTAGAACCCATGAAAAGAGGGCAACAGGGTTAAATGAACACAAAAGTATTCAGTTCTGGACCAAAGATCTTCAAATTGAAGGATGCTAACCTTAACAGGGTGCTCTAAAACCAGGGTTCTACTGCTCATTGAAGTCCATTCTTTAACAGAACTACAAAATTCATTTACAGTTTGCTGTCCATAGCAGGGGAGAGGAGTTAGCTCATTGATTAAGACAACTCCAAGGTTGTGGGGCATTCATCTCATAGATTTAATTACCATCCACCCAAAGTCTAATAGAACATATTAGACGTTAAGCTAAACAAACAAAGTAGTAGATATAAAGTACAGGTAATCCTAAAGTAGGATGGGCATTTACCTCACCCCTTGTATCCCTCCCCCATATACTTAACATTGGGAACACATACTCAACGCCCGTGGAGTATTGTTTTAAAAAGTACTCAATGGGGGATGATCTCACAAATGCCAGCCATATAGTCAATGATAGGGGTGAAAAAATATCTGAACCGCACTTGATCCAGAGCCTATAAATCACTTATCCTCCTGGTCGATGATTCTATGGACGGAATGAATAAGTTAATATTGGTGTTTATCTCAATAATAGGGCTTTGCCTTATGAGATCACTCCGCAACCAAAATTTATTACATTTATGTATTTCGTAGCTACTGCCGGCTTACTGGATTTATGACATCTCGATGCAGTTATTATTTTATGTTGGTATGGTAGTAAAGCAGTAATAAACTTTTTCCTTGATTATTTTTTAACAGAGATGACCAGTCTTCTGTAGACTCGCAGTCTGACGGTCACCAGCATGGCCCTCACTGTGCTGACCAAGCAAAGAGCGAAACATCTAC
Organism: Alentia gelatinosa; assembly: GCA_950022655.1. Classification (NCBI taxonomy): domain Eukaryota; kingdom Metazoa; phylum Annelida; class Polychaeta; order Phyllodocida; family Polynoidae; genus Alentia; species Alentia gelatinosa. The sequence continues at coordinate 11,264,791 of OX465590.1, forward strand.
ACATTCGGAAGGATCTCACCCACCCCGAAGACTCCGAACGACATCAGAAGTCAGTCGATGCAAGTCCACCTCGCGGTCCCGGTCTCGCTCCTTATCTCGAACCCGCCAGTTGAACCAAAGTCGCGCAGAAGATGCGGAGGCTGAGGTCCAAAGCAGTGAGGATGAGTTTAACGATGACAAAGAGCCTGAACCTTCGGGTTCGGGGACTAACAGTAGCAAATCTCCCATCGGTATCTGTGTAAGGGGCCTTCCTATAAGATCCACAGGTAAGGACTGAAGCTTATAAATCAACACTTAACACCTGGTCTATGATCCGATGCTCGGAATGATTTAGTAAATATTGGTGTTCATGTAAAAGAAATAACTTTATATCACCAAATGTGATCACAAGGTGTCATCGCCTGCGTTCAGTATGCGTCGTCTAAAACATTAGTTGTTGGGCAAAATTAAGGTAATTATTTTATCAATTTCGTATAGTAAATATAGAACCGCCCACTATGCTTGTACAAGCCTCAAACTGGATGATAATTTAAGGTTTGTACGTAAACACCTCGTTCCGTACGGACCGTAAATTACCATCTTGTTTTGAAGTTTGTACAGCATGGTCAGATCGTTCTATGTAAGTACAGACTATACTCTGGCTCACCAAGTCTCTTTCACAGACCGCTTGGAGGCGCATGAGGCAGCCTGATAAGGGTCTGTTCCAGTCTAGCTGAGCTGGTAGCTAATTGGATGGTGATGGCAATTTTCTTATTGGCAGTGCTAAAATAGAACAGATTCAAATCCAGGGAGTACAAAACAAACCTTAACATGTGAGCTGTCAGATGAATAAGCTTCTCATGAATCAATTATTAATGTGTAAAATATTTGACACTCTATGTAGTATGTGGTATGCCTCTTAATTTCTCCACTAGATGTGTGGCAGTCTATTCAATAGTAGGATGTAATTTCCGTTGCCTGTAGTTCTGTCTCATGTTCACACCACATGCGCCATTTTGTTAGTTTTGAAACAACTGGCAAGTAAACAAAATTAGTGAATGCAGTTTAGGAATTGATTGTCGATGTGTATAACATATTCAACAACAAAAAATGCATTGCGTCATTGAATCACAATATCGGTATTATCTTATTAGGCAATATTGTGAAATTAGCTTCCCTTAGGATTTGACCAAACCCTTTCGTTTGTTTTTGGAAAAGAAGACGAGGCGACGTCTATTCCCTAGGCTATTCTCATATTAGTCCTTAATTTAAAAAAAATATTGTTGTATTCGATGAACAAGTTTTATGACGTACAAAGTTCACCAACCAGGGGTGTTCTTCCATTTTGTTGCCTATGCATGCACTCATATGTGGCGTCATTTGCAACCATCATACTGCTTCCGGGTATGGAATTCTCTTTATCTCACCCCTGGAATAAATGTCCATAGGCTTAACATTGGGATCTCCTTCTCCATGCCCCTTCATGTATTGCAGTCCGTTCTCCATGGTCTATATCCTGTATGTTGCCCATTCTTTAATGTGTACAGGGGTGAGATAAATATGGAAAGCAACTCGTTTTAGTCAATGAAGTCGTTCTCCAACTCGTTTGAATGCTATGTGATATTCACTTGGCTGTCGCCTCATTCATATCACTCAGCATCAAACTTGTGGAGAACGACGACTTTGACCAAAACTTGTTTGTTTCTTCTTTATTGTCTTTGCCACCAGACTCCAACAGACCAACATTGAAGCATGAACAGGCAGTCTATTGAGAGTTGGCCATACTTCAGGCTATGGCTCACCCATCAATGCTGACTACAGGTCATGCAGTACACTGGCCACTTTCTACCAATGTGTCTGCTTTTCAGTTGGTTAGTCTACAAAACAACCTAGATATCCGAGGTATCTTTAGCTGTAAATCTGAGTAATAATTCCTCATTGGTTAGAAATTTATTGATTTGGACTAGTACACCCTCACCCACCAGTATATGCTCTGGAAACAAAGTCAGCCCAATTTGTGTACTCTAAATAGGGGGCCATTAAAGGCAAACTTGAGTCAGGACAGGACTTAAGCATTGGGGCGTGCATTGGCTCTTCAGTGAATCCCTGATTACTCAATGAGGTTGTGTGTGCTGGGCAGGTCAGTAGGTCAGATGTGTGATATCAGACACGCGGGTCGGACCTCAAACGGTTCGCTGCAAGCTCGTCAGCATTTAAAGGCATATCGGACAATTTACTATAAAAATGTAAAACCCATTGACAAAGATGTGAGATTTCCATTTTTCCGTGGAAATCCACTTTTTCGTATTTAATATATGTAATTCCTTTAAATTGTGTCAAGCAAAGATAATATTGATTTTTGTCTCATTTACGCCAATAAAACAGTGGTTTGAATCTCCTCACAGACCCTCAGCCCCATGTCATGGCAGACAAGCACATATTATCCAAGTTTTCCCGGACTGTCTGATGCAGAAAAATTCACATGAAAATATTTCCACTTTTTCCCCTGACCCCAACTAACATCCCTACATGGAACATGATTGGTCTTCAAGTGTTGTGGAACATAAAGCTAGTTTGAAAAAATGGTGTTCACTGTGATTGTTTCTGATTTAAACCTATAAAATATCGACATTTGTTTCCGTGTAAAACAAGGTAACATTAACTGAGCTTCATTCATGTCAATAAAATAATCGTTTGAACTTTCCCATAGACCATTAACCTTATGCGGTAGTCGACATCGATGTGGTACCTAAGTCTTACTTGGGCAGCAAATTCCACCAGAAAAATATTTACACTATTTCATTAACCCAAGCATGGGTATTGTACTAGAGTACAGTGTCCATGTTTCAACTGACATCCCTGAATTTTAATTATTCTCTATCTTACCCTCTCTCATTCAGACATGGCAGCTTTGACACTATTCCATGGATATGTCTATTATATAAAGATCGTTTTCCTTGTCTAGTAAACTTGCTCAAGTCTTTGTTTATGAACATTCATTAAATAATAAAACACAATAAGAATAAAGTTCATTGAATTATGTATCCTTCTCTGACTGGCCCATGAATGAAAGACTTGTCCACTATGAACCACATCTCCCGTTTATGGCCCACTCCTTGTAACCCTATACCTCCTCCTACCCCTCCACCCTCCCCTCCTCCAGTTCCCTGGCCGCCTGTGTTACCATAGCAATAAATTTCGCCTACTCCTGACTCTGTCTCGATTGCAGGACGTTAGGGCCCACCACCCAAAAGTCGGGACGTTAGGGCCCACCCGAGACGGGAGGTGAGAAAGCCTCAGTTGCGCCTCAGCTGCACCGTGATGCCGCGGTCACACCTGACGTGCCGGGTGCGAGAAATAGCATAAATGGACGTTAGGGCCCACCTAATTTTGCATAATTGGTTAATGTTTGAATACTGGAGAACTCAACCTGTAAAAAACTCGACCCGTAACAAACTCGACCCATTTTAAATCTTCCCTACTCAAGCATCTCAACTGTGAATAAATACTATATTTAGTAGTAAGTATAAATAAGTAACCCTATCCCTAACCCTAACCCTTATCCTAACCCTAACTCTATCAGTAACCCTTACCCTAACCCTTACCCTAACCCTTACCCTAACCCTAACCCTTACCCTTACCCTAACCCTAACCCTTACCCTAACCTTTACCCTTACCCTAACCCTTACCCTAACCCTTACCCTAACCCTTACCCTTGGTTGGCTTTAGACGGGCCCCAACATCCCGATGAGTGGGCCCTAACGTCCCGACTTTCGGCTGGTGGGCCCTAACGTCTACATTCCTCTCTCTCAATTAAGATCAAAGTGAGAGGGTATCAATCTCCCAGCAGATATCCTGACCAGTAGCCAGGATATCTGTATGGAGAGTGTTGGGAATGCTGGAGCTAAACAGCACCAGAAATCCAACACTATTACCGATTGTACCAGTCCCTGTATCCCAACAAGGATGCAGGGAATGGAGCCAGTGTACTTGTGTAGCACAAAGACAACATTACTTGAGCTTCATTTTCGCCAATAATACGGTGGTTTAAACATCGCCACAGACTTTCTGCCCCCTGTGCCCAGGGACCAGTGTGTTCCAGTTGCTAGCGCGCTCTTCAGTCGCATGATTAGGTGTGTTCCAGTTGTGAACCCCGGACATTTAGCTACTAAATATTCGTTGTAGGTACCGTTATGCTCCCAGCAATAACTAATCGAGTTCATGAAAATAAGATCGCTGAAAATGGGACTGGTTGCCCAAAATTTAGGTAATATAAAATGAACTCAAGAAACTTATTTCGAAGTACAAAATTGCAACCGATAGTCTCATTTACCACTTTGCACGCTATGGATTTTCCCCCGTATCCTACTTTCAAAACGTGTAGATTGACAGGGTTAAGCTGAGATACTACCTGTACCCACCACGATTTTTCTAACCATGGAACTTCACGCAAACCTCAACGGAACGAAAAAATTGATTACCACACAACTCTCAAAATGTACCTGGATGATTTCAGACCTGAGTTGTTTGATCGCTGATAACACTTTTTCCCTTTTTGATGAGCTTTAATTCTTCATTGACACTTTCTTATCACTAGAACATTATTATGACACTTCTTCCTGTTTTCCTGTCGATACAGACTCGAGTCTGAAGGAAGGGCTGTACCACAAGTTTAAGAAGTACGGGAAGATCACATCGGTGCATGTGACGGGGGAGGGAGAGGCGAGGTTCGCTGTCATCAGCTTCACCAGGTGAGTCCATGCTACACTGCTCTCATACACCTCACCTCACATCACACACCTCACCTCACATCATACACCTCACATCATCTCACATCATACACCTCACCTCACATCATACACTTCATCTCACATCACACACCTCACCTCACCTCACATCATACAATACACCTCACATCATCTCACATCATACACCTCACCTCACATCATACACTTCATCTCACTTCACACACCTCACCTCACACCACACACCTCACCTCACATCACACACCTCACATCATACACCTCACCTCACATCACACACCTCACCTCACATCATACACCTCACCTCACATCACACACCTCACCTCAGATCACACACCTCACCTCACATCACACACCTCACCTCACATCATACACCTCAACTCACATCACACACCTCACCTCACATCACACACCTCACCTCACATCATACACCTCACCTCACATCACACACCTCATCCCACATCACACACCTCATCTCACAGGTTCCATCACAAGGGATGGGCAGTTGGCTCAGTAGTTAAGGTACTGGACTGTAATCCCAAGGTTGTTTGTTTGATTCCCTCCGCAGCCACCTTGCTCCTTCATCCCCACAGTTCACTGAAAAAAGTCTACAAAAGTGAAATAACTAAAATCGAGGATGGTCCCCTATATACCCTAAGGGTCCTCTTGGACGTTAAAAGATAAACAAGCAAACAAACAAAATCATGCCCTGGAGGTTGCACGGGCGTGGAAATTCACCTAAAAGATCATTGACGGGAAGATTCTGAAGCTTGTCTCTAAATAAAACCCATTGCGTTTTAGTATTCAATATAATGTTGTACTCATGTATGACCATACTTTTTTGTTTGTAGAACGGAAGATGCTAAGGATGCGATGGAGAGTGCAGAAAGCAGGCTTTTCTTCGGGTCCAGGATAGAGCTTGCTCTGCATGAGGGCTTTGGTGAGTTATGATTAACATTTTAATATTTGTTACCAGATAAGGTGATTGCTATATAACATATAACTAGGATTTGATACATAGTAGAACCCTGTTAAACCTTTAACCCTTTAGCATTCAGATACCATAGGCACAGACCTGCACCCTATGTTTGTATACTACTGCTCCTATACTGCCCTGTGAATTCGCATTTCTTGCCCTTTAAGCCCTCACTATGCCCTATCATTGGTTTTATGCAAATAAATCTGAAAGTGTAAGTCAGAAACACATGACACTCAGAACATGCCTAGAAATAATAACTGTTCCCTACCTCCCAGACTTTTGGCTTCATCCAGATAATAATTCCTTGTCTAATAGGTCCACTTTAATGTTAGGGCAGGAGGAGGGAGATGGCTGCCATCTTGCCCTGCTCCATCACCACTGTCTCCACTTTCTTCCTCACTTAAATCCGAATCCACATCAGAAATGTCTATGTCTCACTCCTCATCTCTTTCCTGATAATATCTTATATTTCTATCCTCTGCTTCCTGTATTTCCTCATCTAAGAAACCACCAAATTCTTCCTCTGAATTAGAGCTTCCCTCCATGGTAAAATCCCGCAAAGTTGGAAACAAAGAACTGTATACACTCCACTAGTTTACATACATATTCTGGCGCCTAGAACAGCTGGAAAACTCATTAAAGTAGCCCTGATCTCTCTCTAGACCACCCCCTCTCACATGACACATTCCAGGCATGTTTTAGACACAATCTCACATAGTATAAAGGGTGGGAAGTTTGAAGGTATAAGGCGGCCGTTTTTGGGCGGATTGGATACTCCAGGGTGCCCTAGAAACGGCCGTTTTTGGGCGGATTGAACAGGAGGGGGTGCGGCTGGTTTTGGGCGGATTGAATGCTAAAGGGTTAAGGGTGAATGATGCCTCAATCAAGCCCAGGGCGAATGATGCCTTGAGGCATTATTTCTTAGAAATCTACAAAATAGTTTTTAACAAAAAAATAATGGAGGAACCTTAATGAAATTTTCACAGAATATATGTATAATACCATTATTAGTATTTCTATTCAAAAGAAATAAAATGTTTAAGATTATATATCATATCACGTGATTGAAGAATTGAATTGTGGGTTTTAACAACTGTGCCCGTCCCCTACCAGTATAAAATGCCACCAGCACCCATCCTCCAAGCGGTAGCTTGGCCACAGGTACCCGTCCTTAAAGGGTCAAGCGAGTCACCTCCTGTTCCCAATCAAGTTGGTCCGAGTTGCTGAGTGCCATACTTAGTCAACAGGAATCCATTCTGAGACACTTGATCCGAGTTGCAGAATGGTGCCTTATTGAGATAACTCAGATTGTGATCTATCTGAATCTATCTATGAGAAAAACAATAGGAAGGCTTAAATACAACTAATTGGCTTATTAACTGAGGTACATTTTGAGATGCTCTTTAATTTCCGGGGACGAATTCTATATAGAAGAAAAATAATCTTTAAAGTGAAATGAACATTGATAAGAGTCACCAGCCTGAGAGAATAGCAAAGGAGTTTGACCTTAATCCTTGACCTTGTAGAGCCTCCAGCGTCTGAGGATTTCACCGAACCCGACTGCAACGAGTACCACGCGAAGGCAACGCGCACACTGTTCGTGAGGAACCTGGACAGTGAGATCCGGGTACCAGATCTCCGCACCATTTTCAAGGCGTTTGGAAAGATTCTGGTAGGTATTAAGAAAGAAACTGATGAGTGTTTGGTCTGTGTCCTCGTTCGCCATCGAGTTTGGAGTGCACAGTAATATGATAGCCGATAGCCGAGTGAATATTCTGAAGTACTCCAAATGAGATGGCAAATAGGGACTCAGACCAAGCACGAAAATGTTTCTGATTTTATCTTAGCCTGGAAATATTTATCTGTTTATCACCCGTTGAGAATGAGTTACCGTACTCGCAAGCCTGTTGAGAATGAGTTCCTAATGTTAAGCCTATGGACGTTTATTCCAGGCTAAGATAAAACACCAGATTGACAATCTGATACATACCGAAAGAACTGGTAATAAACTAGGGAGCGGGGAGTTGAGTGGTTAAAGCAATAGACGAGTCATCCTGAGATTATGGGTTTGAGTCCCACCGCAGCCATCCTTCTCCTTCATCATATATCACAGTCCTTCTCACACAATGTCGTGTACTGTGCAGCCACCTTTTTCCTTCATCCCCGGGAGTGGTAGATTCCCTGCTATATCAAAGGCCGGCCCTTCTCATACCATGTCTATGTGGTGTGGTGTGCAGCCACCTTTCTTGTTCATCCCCAGCAGTGGTAGACTCACTGCCAAATCATAGGCCAGTCCTTCTCATACCATGTCTATGTGGTGTGGGAAGTAAGAACTTGCGCCTTAGTAAATATATAGGTGTGGGATTTGTAACCGAATTCATCTCATAGATTCAATCACCCTCCCTGTGGCGTAAAACCACTGAGAAAAGCCGAACCTTGAGATAATCCTTACATACTTTGCGGCTCCCCTTTGACCTTAAACAAAGAAACCATGATAATAAACAAAAAAATACTTGAATAGCTTAAAGTTTGTTTATATTAATTCAAACATACATTTATGTATGATCGTGACTGCTTTGATTTAACAGGACATTGACATAAAGAGGCAAGGTTCTCCAAAGTACGCCTTCATACAGTACACCGACATCACGAGTGTGTGTCGAGCCCGGCGAGAGATGGACGACAAGCGGATAGGATCGCTCAACATTAAGGTACCACTCCACCCACTATATCCCCAACCCTTCATGGGTGATGGTGAAGAGTTTGATCAGAGTTTTTCCTATTTTCCAAGGAAATCCCTTGTTTTCGTTTTCAGTTTATACAATTATTTTTCTTGTGTAAAACAATGAGAGAATAAATTGGGCCTCATTCACACCAATAAACAGTATTTCAAACCTCCTCATCTACCCTCAGATCCATTAAATGGTCAACAACGGCGTGTTTTTCATTTATTCTGAGTCTCTGAAGCAGTAAATCCCACAGAAAAAAAACTTATTATCATTACCACAACTGACATCCCTGTTTAATAGCTTTTTGTAGTTACAATATCGGGAAACTTGAAGTTAAATCTAAGAAATCCAGACCAATATTCAGTTAAGGCCACTCAAAAAAAACCACTTGTTTCTCGTCACCGTGCGCATCAGAAAAAACGATTTTTGAAGATTGTTTTTTTTTCTTTTAAATAAGATGAACCTTGATAGAAATTATGAAAGGTATGTGTATTTAGTATCAAATTAAAGCTCCTGATGTCAGGAATACATTAAACATATTCTGGAAATCCTGCGTAAACAGACACCCCCGCGTAAGCAGACACTTCGGCCTTGATCGGAGGGTGTCCGCTTATGCAGGGTTTACCGTATGTCTGAAGCCCGTTTTATGACACTTCAAAAGCCATCTTTGATCTAGAAGAAGAAAAGCGCCCTCATCATATTTTTCATGGCTTTGTGATGAGAAACAAGTATCTTTTTTTGAGTGGCCTAACAGAAATGTTTTAGGTATTCACTATACTTCCAAGAAGAAAGTCATCCTGGTCATAAGTGAGCCTCTCACGTGGCTACCTTTACATGCACGTCCAGTATGGTAACATTTAATCATGATTGACTGTTACCCATGAATTCTCCACATGTGATCAATACATTTCTCACAGTGTCTCACAGTGCACAAACTAATACTTTGTGCACTCCGTACATCGTGATCTGTTTTAAAGTATGTGTTTAATGATGTCCATGTAGAAATATTAATAAGGAGACATAGTGAGTATGCCTGAATTACATCTATTCCTTGTTGTTTTTGGTCATAAACATTCCCGAACAGATTCCATTCAGCCACACTAACTATGTCTCCCTATAATAATCTGTGACAGATAATTAACCAAAGCAGTCTGATAAAAGTTGATTATGATTATCGGACGTTAAATCAAACAGATGTGACGGATAATTGGTAAGCGGGTTTTTTTTCCTGCTCTGAATATTAATTTCTTTTTCTTGAATAAATTGTTATTAATCTTTTTTTTAATCATTTATTTTTTTATTTATTTTTTTACTTGACTTGTGGTAGTATTAACTGTGGGGTACACAGCCTCGTCTCACATACATTATGAATGTTAATTTCTATTAGATATATGTTCAATACGTGGCTAGGTGTGTATGCTAAAAAAAATATATATATATATAAAAAAGATTCTAGGCGTTATGTTGTCTGTTCTGACGTGAGACATGTTTTTTTACGCAGACGGGGTTCGGGAAGAGTCTGCCCACGAAGTGCGTGTGGCTGGACAACGTGGCGGAGCAGATCACCGAGAAGTACCTCTGTCAACAGTTCAGTCGCTACGGCGCCGTCTGCGACAGTGTCGTCGACCGCGCCAAGGGCAAGGCGCTCATATTCTTTGAGGGAGTTGAAGCCGCACAGTATGCTGTAAACGAGATGCGCATGAGGGTCCTCTACGGCAAAAAGATCATGGTAGGTGCATTATGCAGTAAGAAATATATCTTTTCTCTTCTTTTTTTTTGTTTAAATTAACCATTTCCAATTGAAACTCAAAAATTACCAGTTACTTTTATTTTAATTCTTACTCGCCATTTATATTTTTTTAGTACCCTCTAAGTTTCCATCTCTGCCCTCTTTAGATTGGTCAAATGGAGAGCATTGAACTCCGTAATTCCTGTAAAGGCTGTATATATATATATATATATATATATAACTGTCTTTATTATCAGCCGTTTACAAAGACCTCATTAAAATGTATGGGGACTCAGTAAACCATGACCTATTATATAAAACCTGTCAGATACCATAACTGTTGTATACGGATTCAAATCTGTGGTATACGGCCTCAAAACCATGGTATACAGGAAAAATAGTCCTTTTGTGCTATAGAGCCAAAAAATAGTCTGTACTGTTATATCTATTAATATGGCAATTGCTGGGTTTAATTCATTTGTAAATATAGATAAAAATCATAATAAATGCAACAAAGATGCTCTGTAAACCACTCAAGGTTGACGTCGTAATACACGAGCGAGCGGCCGTGTAATACTACGGGTCAACCCCTACGTAGTTTACAGCTGCATGTCCACAAAGCCATCGATTATTGTCTATGTAATAACTGGATTTCCTTGTTTTTGTTTCACAGATCGACTTTGCGAGTCAAGTGTGCGAAAAAGCTTTCTTCAAAGATTTAGAGCGGGCGGGGGTGCTGCCCCCTGGGAGCTGGTCAGTGGGCCGCGGTCAGCGAACCCAGAGTGCCGCCTACTTCAGTGGACGGTGAGTTTTTTTTCCGTTTTTTTTTTCATGAATTTCTTTATAAGGATGTCAGTATTCCTTGTTTCCGCGGAAATCCGTGTTTTCATTTTTTAAATGTGAAATCCCTTTCCTTGTGTAAAATGAACATATAACAACACAGAGTAGCGAGATACAACCGATATATTACTCATATCAGTAACAAGCCTTAATTCCAAACTACCTACCCATATACTCTTCTTAGAAGCATATGTTTAGTAATAATAACATTACTTGCATCTAATACATTTCCGGTATTTTTGGTGTGTGTATTTATGTCAGGTTTTAACCCTGAATTGTCATGGGAAATATTTCCTGTTTTTTTTTTCTGTCCCCAACTGACATCCCTGTTTATTAACCTCAAATATCATATAATCTCTCAGTACAAAGTAACACTCCAGGATGGTTAACAAAGGGGCTTGAGTGTCAGCCATATACAGATTGACTGGTTTTCATCACCCTGCCCAAGGTTTGTCAAAAGTCCTTATTTGGTGTATTAATTTTTTTGACCAAGTCAAACCAGGTTGCCACAAGTTCAAGGTTTCTACCTATGCAATTCAGACAAGCGTATGGTGGTAAAAATATAAACACAATATTTAACATTTAATATCGTGTCCATGAGTAGTAGTCTCTTTAAGTCTTTCATATTGTTTAGTAAAATAATGAATGAGATGTCCATCGCATAGTTTAGCAGGAATAACAGCGTTACAACAAACTATATAATTCCCAACACTACCTGTATCCAGTTATAATGCAATTATATCAATGCAAACATAATATTGAGACACGTACATCTCATGTTATATGAGACATTATATAAAGCAGCACTTGCCAGTTTCTTAAACATGGGTTACGAAGTCCCAATTGAAAATGCATGAGGCCACAGTAAATCACTACCCGTTGTCTATTAGTGGGTTTATAGCTTTTTCCAAACCTATTATCGAATATCTAGGAATACACATTATTATCAATGACCATAAGTAAGAAATTCAACAATCGATAGTTTTGGGACGGTCGGTTCTGGAAACCATCCGAGGTTGACGGCGTCATACACTCGCTCACTCATGTATTGCTATGCGTCAACCACTCATGATTTATGGTTGGCCATCCAGAAAGTTAAAAGATAATTGTCTATGTAATTCTGCCAATGATCAGAGATAGCAGCAAATTCACCTTTTCATTTTCACTATATAATTTGTTTTTTCTTGCGCAAAACACAGATAGTATTAATTGAGCTTCATTGCTGTTTACAGCAACAACGCCTACCTATACCCAGTATTGCAATGCTGTATCTATATCCTTGTTGGTGGCTTGCTGGCTGCCCCTCCCCCATGGTAGACCTTCACTGTCTATTACGTGAATTCATCTTAAAACACTAAAAGTAATGTAGCAGACCACTGGTTAGTGGTTCGTGATCTCACAACCGGGCCTAGTCTACCTATCCAACGGTTTAAGACAAGTTGCTACCCTGTGCTTGTACTCTCCGCACGGGTTGGTTCGGAATATCCCTAGTGAAGCTGGGAGATGCGGGATCTACAACCTAGCTTAACCTAGAACACAAAACCAGACTCCAGCCACTTCAGGTACAAGAGCTTTATTGAAACCTGTGTATTTTACAGTAGCTTAACATGGAATGTGTTAAGTAGCGCAAGGGGAGAAGATCTGTTCTCTCCTCCGCTGAAAGGTTTCCAGAGAAACCTAGCAGTCTCTAAGGCTCCAAGCATTCACTCAATAAAGAGGCTCCGCAAGTAACCTGTCTACCCGCTGAGGACTCAGCCTATATATACTGAGTGAGTTACATAATGCGGGCGACCACTTAGTATTTTCATACACGGGTGCACCTTACCTCACAGCAGGGATCGGCTCTCGCGGCACCTAGCGTTAACTGAACATACAACTGTTTAACTACCCTGACCCCTACAATAACATGCAAGATCATTCTACAAATTTTTTTTATAAAGATTACAATTTTCGAATTTTTTCTTCCCTGCATACACCAATTTCACATTAAACACTTAAATCTGGTTGTTGTTGTCAGGGACGGGTACGGGTCTCAGACGAAGGGGCGGCAGGTGCAGGGTCGGAGCAGCCCCGGTGACCGGCAGTACGGCTACAGCAACGCGGGCCCGGGGCCGGCGCCCGGCCGCACCGTGCTTTCCGCCGGTCGCACCGCCACGCAGGCCGGCTACACCTTCCGGGCGGGCCACGAGGCGGGCGGCCGGCCGCAGGGCTTCCCGGACCGCGCCTACCAGGACCCCGACTCCCGGGACCGCAGACAGGGGTAGGTGCACAGAATACAGTAAAACCCCGCTTCTTGGACACCTCGCTTAAGGGCGCACATCGCTTAAGGGCACGCGTCGCTTAAGGGAACCTCGCTTAAGGGAACAATTTGCTGGAAACGGAAATTTTCCCCACGCTTCAGTTCGACCCGTTAGAACTTGAAATGTAACGAGCTCGACCTGTTTCAATTTTCCCCAGCTCATGTAACTTATTACAACTCTGGATAAATACTATGCTTAGTAGTAAGTATGTTATCTCGGCTTAAAAATTTGGTCATCTCTGGGGAAGAAAACAAACAGAATAACCTACCCTTAACGCTATCCCTATCTTCATGTGCCAAAAAGTTTTCCTTTTTCGTTGTCGTTCTATGTTTGCACAAAGAGTCCCGATTATTGAGGAAAACATTTCTTTTTTATCGATGTGGTAGTGAAGGCGATAGGTTTGCAATGAATCCAACGCCACGTTACCTTACAAATCCTAAACGGGTCGACTTCGCGGGTCGAGGTTTCCAAAACGGGTCGAGTTTTAGTCTTATTATTAGTTCGTAGATATAGGCGATTCTGGTTTCCAGGTTTTGCTAGTGTACAGTTTTAATCATGTTTGAGATAAATAGTGGATAAAATCAGAATTCAGATATTATCCAAGTTTCTTCCTAGACCTCAGGCATCCCGTTATTTATACTCTCCTGAGTATTCACCCGATGCCAAGAGAGATCATCAGAAATAAGTTATAATGAAGAATTTCCATAACATAGGGTCTGCTACACCTCTCAGGAACTATTTTTTTGCTTTCCATACTTGAAGAGATTAGAAATCTGTTTGGGAGTGTATTCTCCGATCCGGCTGGACACTTGTGCATTCTGTACATATAGTAGTTGAAATAGTATTATTTACATTATTCAGACATAATTTAGATGTGACAACTCGAAGAAAATCAGTTGTTTCGACAATTTGTTGACATCACGTTTATAGCCTGAACTTGGGTTTCCCCAAAATCATATGAACCGAAATTGCCAGTGAAGTCTAATTTTGTCAGGAAAAATGCTTCAGAAGAACTTGAAACTTCCTCACACATTAAATAGTATCATAAATGAACGACCGAAGAGTTCCATAGGCTTAGCATTGCGGAGGTGCTTCTCCAAATGGCTACCCCTGTGGCTCGAAGCGCCACCTACTTCCAGGCCGGATCGGAGTATGTCTCCGTAATCAATGGAAGGCCCCTAATCAGTGGTTTTGAAATTCACAATCAGAAGTTTTGGATTCTAAAGCCTATAAGACACCGAAATTTGTTCCCGATTCATCCCGACCATCGGCTCGGTGAGAGTCGGGAATAAGATTTTGGTGTCTTATACCTATAAAACACGGACATGTAGACTCTTCCCGACGACAACTCCTTTTATAACTTCGTAAATTACCCGGGTTGAGATCAAAGCGAGCCGCCGGGAGCCGAGCCTGGGTGAGCCACGGGCCGCTGGTGTGGAATCATAGAAATAAATTCAAAGTTTAATAAATTCGGATCCAATTAAGATATTGGGAAACTGTTTTCAGGTTTATAATCGCCTCTGTCTCCCCTACAATTCGGTATAAGGAACTTCTAAATCGGACTAGGGGATAGGTAGCATCGCTATTCAAATGGCCAACTCAGAATCGGTAACAATCGGTGAATGTTCGTACACCGAAATCTTAAGGTCGGGGACAGTCAGTCATATCTGACATAGTAGTAATGCCCGATGCATCAGGAAAAGCAATAAAATCGGGTTGGTGAAGTGCGTACAACGACCTGATTGATGCAGATTGTCACAGACCCGACGGATCCGTCGGGGAAACGTAGAATCGGGCACAGCCGTAGGGTCGGTGTCTTATAGGCTTAATAGCTATAAAACCAATGAGTAGCGATTTATTGCGGCCTCATACTTTTTCAATGGGGATTTTGTAATAGATGTATAATTATTAATAAAAGTCAGATACCTGCATCCTACCGAGGGGCAGTCAACAGCTGTGTTTGGGCGTGCTTGGAGAGTTATCCTCTGAACTATAAAATGCTGATTCCACCGACACACAAGATATAGAGAGATTGGTCGCAATTTGGTTGTCTTGCTAAATCGGGTTAGGTTTGAATAATCGTGTGCCTATTAGTCGCGATGTGTCTGGAGGTGTGGCAGTGGTGGAGCACCAAAACATACACCCGCCACCACATGGCCACGTTTTGCAACAATGGAGGTACGACACATGTATCCTTCTCTGACTGGCCCATAAATCTCAGCGAGGAGGGTAGCCATAAGATGCATGGACTGGATCCAGTCTAGTTGTAACTGACTGATTCTGAATCGAGACTTCTCTTCGTCGCTCTTAAAATAGCCAATTCAACATGAAAATATTTCCACTTTATTCTGACCCCAAATGACATCTCTGATGTCAATGTATTATTCATCCAGAATGTAGAGTCAGTGAAACCTGATTATTCTCCTTTCAGGTATTACAGTGACTATGGACCTGAGCCAGGACTACACAGGGAGGAATCCTTTGAAGACATTGACTACAACTATAGAAAAGCCGACCGGAGGAGTCTCAGTCCACCTCGTAAGCGACGTGCTTTACAAGGTGATCTACGTAACAACCGCCCACCAGGAGTGACGCGCGAGAACGATAGCCGGTACATGAAGCAGTACCAAGACCGGTACCCAAGTCCTCCGCCACGAGACCGAGACGATCGGTACAAAGAGCAGTACACTGCGCACTTCTCGGACCCCGACACTGGGACCCGCCAGACTGGTCGCAGTGTCAGGAGTTTCTATAGTGAACCTCATCGGGAATACCGACCACCACCTTACGATGACAAACTATCTGCAAAAGAGGCTTTCAGTCCAGCAAGGAGTAGTAGTGACTTTACCCAGAGGAGCCCGAGTCCGGATAGAGGAGAACTATGACCACAGGTCAAGCTCCGGTCTGGTGACTCAACCGCACCATTCTCAGTTTTTGTATGTTCATCCTGAATTCATGTTTTTTTTGTGTATAAGTACGAAAGTTGACTCCGTTAAATGTGGCTGCCTCAACAATGATTTTATTTCCATTGAGGCGTGCTAGAACAACGAGCAAATGAAACGAGTGGTACTGTAGATGTCTCAAGGGTTTCCAGAACAAACCATGAACTAGCCAATATTTTATTTGTGTGTGTAATAACTTGATGACTGTGGGGAATGGAGCCATGATTGCTGCTTCTTAAGATAGGAAAAGTCGCGACTGAATTATGTCGTCTTCGACTGAAACGATTAGTGTGAATTTATTTGAATGATGTTGGTTGATGAAGAGTCAAACGCTTTTCTATGTGAATTGATGAGAATTGTCTAATCTCTTACGTAGGCATTCATATTTTTCAAGAATATTTAATGCTATACAATAGTGATTGACTGCATTGTGGATAACTCTAATCATAGAGAATTATATGCTAATGTTGAACAAAGTTGGTTCGAAGTTTGGCAGGATTGAATGAGTCCTTGACAATGTGCCAGAAAAACTGCCAGAACCATGCAACAAAAACCCAAGAGGTCAACAGTGTTTTTATTGACGCTACCACATATTGATCTCTCTAAACTCCAAACACCATAAGTTATTATTGTGTCCGAAAGAAACAGGAAATCTTGATACGGTGGACTTCATCTGCGACTGTTTCCAGTTGGCGAGTTTCCACTTAGCCACAGTACTACTTCTGGTAAGTGATGTCAACCTTAAGTCATGCATCATATATTGAACACCGGAAATGTGACAAGTGCTACAAACAATGATAAAACACTTTGTACACTTCACGTCCTAACTCTGAGCGACTGTGGTGCAAAATGAACATCACTTACGGGAAACAGTTAAATTATGTTTGATGCATGCGCGCAATGTATGGCAAGGCAGAGTGGAAACTGAGATATGGGAGCTTGAAGTGAAGCACAGCAAGGAACTGGTCACTTGTAATAAGATGATTGTGATATTTATTTGTCTTCACAGACAATTGTTGTAACAGAGGATACTTTTTTTTTTATCTACAGAGGTTATCTGAGGTATATACTCTGCTGTAGAATTTGTTTCCATGACAATTTATGAAAAAAAGAAAAAAACACTGAATGAAGACTTGGGAAGTATATATTAATGCAGAATTAAGATCTTGTGTGTTGTTTATTAAGATGTATTTTCAGGAAAAACAAAGATGGATGCCAGGACGATCAAGTTGCAGCATAAGCAAGGAAATGCGCCTACAGTTTTATGTTGCCTCTGCTCAGAACATTTACAGAAGTTGCTGAATTTCACGTTAAAGTGGGTCTTTGCTATCATTATTACCATGATCGTATTCATTTCTTCTGCTTAGTCGTGATCTGATTAACTTTTCCTGCTTAGTTAACGACCACTTTTAAATATTTTTACCGAGAATCTTTTTTTTTTTTTGGGGGGGGGGGGGGGGATGTGTTACTGATGTTGTATACATGTGTAAATGAAGAATTGTTAGCTGAATGAGTCACTGATTGTTAGAGAAAATCCTCTATGGAGGATAGAATGAGGAGGTTTGCAAAATTTCAAATTTTATACTTAAACAGTAAGGAGTAATCTTATGCTATAGTCAACCATTGATTTAAAAATGATGGAGCTTATTAACATTGATTGCTATCAACATTTTTCAAAATAACGAATTGAAATGCTACAAGGAAAATTGCGCTCATCTCTATAAGATCCACCCACCTTTTCTCACCTCTCAAAGATAACCACCAGAAATTCTCTGATGGACTATTATTATGATTCGCATATTGGAATAGGTTGTGGTAGGCCTTCTATATTTAGTTTTTGTGTGAATATTGGAGATAGTTGAAAGTTGTCCATTCAGAAAGTATTTTACATTCTCTAATGCATACTTGCATGTCGTCCTCATGAGTGTTTTATATGATTATACAGTTATTTCAAACACTAAATTACGGCAAATACAGTGATGTTTCTACTCAATTCTTATTCAGTTGCCATTGATGTACTCCCATAGAACGCATGTGTTTGGTAGATTACCGATTTCTTCACAGGATACTATTTATTTCCAATAACCAAATATTGGTTCTGCGAACTTTCGTAAGGAATTCTTCCTTATGCACTAAAATGCTTAATTCTTCATTATGCATAGTTGTTGGGGTTGGTAGTTACATATGAAGTGCTTGATTTAGAGCAACACCTTGTAATAAAGCTTTAATAGTAAGATGTCTATACTCTGCTGGTCAGCACCTGAATTTCTCTCCTTCTCTGCAGAATAAGCTCACGCCACATTTAATCATCAGGTAGAGAGTGACTTTATTTACAAAACAAGGCAAGACACCTTCTGTTCATGCCACAAGGCTGCACGAATCTCTCCCCTTCATGTAATTATATTCAAACGTTATGAATAAACTGAATAAAACTATCATTTTACAGAAATACTGTATTCTCCTTGTAACTAACGTATGCTAAGGATTGACACATCACTGCATGGATTCTACCAATCCCATATCGCCCCCATAGTGAGGGCGAAATATTTTTCCATCTATTTATTTCAGAATCACCAGTTCTGCTTATTAACAGATTTCTACTTCCTAAAATAATTTGAGAGATAGGTTGAAATTAACGACACTTTCTAATTTGATTTAATTTAATATCGCAGTAATATAGTTAGGGGTCAAGTATAATTTAAGACTCTTAATATTAAGAAGTTACAAGGATTCATCCTGGATGGTACATATCCTGTCTTTCCTTTAGTTGATGCATAATATTCCTGACAAGTTTTTACCTGGAGGTTAAGATAGGTGCAGTGGTACCTTTTTTCACGCGGTATCGGGTCAGAAAAAGTACATACAAGACTTGACAGTGAAAAGAAACAACAGAACAGAAGGTATCAACCGGTATACACAGCTTTACTTATGTGAAAGATGGCTGAGTATTTAGTACTTTACAAAAATTACCCCCTTATACCGGGTAAGGGATTCCCCTAGACGTTTTCTCGATTTCCACACTTTTTTAACTAATCTTAAGAGTCATTCCTGATGTTAATCCGGGATGAATATTTTGGCGGGAGGGGTTGTTGTCCAAAATGAAAACAGAAAGATGGCGATTTATATTTGCGCAATTCTGGTGATTTTAGCTCGCAGCAGAGACCAGGGAGTCACATAGAATAGCTCAAAAATCAAGAGCTTCCAGAGGCTCCCCCCCCCCCCCACCCACCCACACACACCCGCTAGGGACCTAGGCGGCCCCAAAATCGGCTACCATTATTTCTGATGATTTTCTTTTGCAATTTCCCAGTCCCATAGCTCTTGTATATTACAGTACATGTATAAAATATATCTACTACAAAATATCACAATTTTTTTTAGGTTCAGACAACCTGAAATAAAACCCCAGATAAACTGGACTATAAATATATATTAAGACCTTTCCCTGTGCCAGGCAGTTGACACTGGGACATCAATCCAAACCTGTTTGCCACTAATGTCAATATAGTAGAAATAATGTGAAGAAACGTCCTTATTGTGGGGAAATGTTTCCGTTCGAGGTCAGTCTTCGATTTCATATGGCCTGAAGCCGTAGGCGAAAGGCCTTATAAAATCAACGACTGGCAGAGAACGAGAAACGTTTGGTCTACAGTCAGGACGTTTGCTTATTAACATATATCTTGAAATAGTTCAAAATGCCATTTTAATGACTTAAAAAGTTGCAGTCACAATGGGCACGAACATTATTATCACTGCAGTCCTAGCAGCGGGCAGTATTTAAGAAACATTTAGACAGAGGTATATGATAATAGACTATTTAGAGTGAGGTAAGCTGTGGGGAGTCGTCAGGACCCCACGTCCACGTTCACGAGGAAGTCCTCGTCCTCCGACTCGCTGGAGGACCCGGGTCGTGGCGGGGGTGACGGGTTGTCATGTCGGTGCTCAAACTCGGCTCGGAGCTGCGTGTCGGCGGCGGAGAGCACTGCGCCGCTCGTCATGGTCAGGTAGTAGAAGTGGAAGGAGTCGCCGAATGTCGAGACGGCCACGTCCCAGCCGTACTCCAGTCGGCCGTACAACGGCTTCCGGAAGAAGGGGTCAGCGAAGGTCACCGAGATGAAGCGCCCACCAGGCACCAGCAGCGACGACACCTGAGGTCACAGAGAACAGAATCAACTATGGAATTTAACCTGGAGAACCCTATTGTGCCAGGCTTATTAACCAGGAGAATGGTATTACCCTATGGTGCCAGGGTTATTAACCCAGAGTACCGTATTACCCTATTGTGCCAGGATTATTAACCTGGAGAATGATATTACCCTATTGTGTCAGGATTATTAACCTAGAGTACATTATTAACCCTATCATCCTGTGTTATAGGGTGGGTTGAGGTTTGGTGGTTTCGACCTTCTGTGTGGTCTCATCAGGTGAGGTGCTATACCCACTGCTTATTTTCTGTGGCTCTAGTGGAGTGTTATCTCCCTTTGATATGAATTTTGTTTTAAAATTTCCATGTTTATAATAAGGGGAAAATTAAGAGTAAAATGGAAAGAGATTCCTTTCAGGTGAAAGCTTTCTCATCTCCTCGCCTTTATTCAAGTTCATAAGCTTGATACACTGAATAAGGTAAGGAAACGTTTTATGGTAATTTGTTCTCGATTCCTTTTCACAGAAACGAGAATAAATTACCGTATAATCCTACTTCGATACATATAGGAAGAAAAGTGCCTCGGTTAACTATATATTTACAAACCTTCGAAAGTGTTTTGTGGATGAGGTCCTGGCTTTCTTCTGACATTGTCCACGGACTTTTCTCTTCCACCAATAGGGCGTCCAGCGTTCCCTTCTCTAGTATAACGTCAAAGCTGGCGTCATCATACGTCATATCCGTCATGTCCATGGCGTCCCATCTCATATTTGAGAGGTCTCTGTGTTTATTGCGCATATTTTCTATCACTACTTCTGAATAATCCAGGTTTGTTATATGATGAAATCCATCCTCATACATTTCTCTGCTGAGGCTACTATTTCCACAACCTGAAAATTGAGTGCGAGAAATATGGGTTATTTCATGTTCAGATAAAGTGGGGGTTTCAGTTAAAAATGGTAACATAAAATCCTAATTGCAAATACCATAGATTTGTTATGTAATGACGTCATGGTGGGTACTAAAGAAATCGCCAGCGTAGTACAGTGGGTTAAGCGTGTTTTAAGGTGTGACTTGGTACTAAGTAGCGTAGCGCAAGGGTTAATAATAATGATATTATCACCCAGCATGAGGATTCTGTCTGAGGGCTTGATCGTGGCTGCAACCAGATGACGGAAGGCACTGTAACTTGTAAACCAGTCAAAATGTTCCTCTTCCATGTAGCGTGCATCCCAATAATCTTTACTCTTATAGTCTCCATTATTCGCGGGTAATTCCATCTTATGTTGTCGATGCGTACCACAGTGGCTTCATCACTTGGGTATCCACAACTCCACGCGATGATATATTTTCTAGTTCATAGGCGGCCAGTTGGCTAGCATTTTCAAGACAGTAAGCGGCCCAGTGAACTTGTACCAAGCGTTATGGCTTGAAGTTGTTGGCAGTGAAGGTAGATTACATTGTTTTAGGAGGTGTTGCCGTTTTTTTAGATATCTCCTTTTTATCAAGTAGTACTTCTCACTGTTTTCCAATGTGTGCTTTATTTGGAACGGCAAGATACATCTGGGAGCAGTAGACATATGAGGCACCAGCTGAATAGCCCACTTATTATGAGGAACGGGTTATGAGTTTCCCGACTCTCCCCGAAATAATCTATCGCAACTGTAAGAAAATGATGATGTTTGTGTCCAATCAAGGAACCTACTTATTGTGATATCTCCATTGTGTATAGCAAGGTACCAAAGAAAGAAAAAACAACATGGATTATAGCAATTTTATTTCTAATATATCCCCCGGACTATATCCTTCTTGTAAACAAATATATTAATGCGCCATACCCGAATGATCCGAAATAGTGCCAGTAAATAAAATAATGAACACCATTTCATATTATTCTCTCATAATACAATACGTGTGAATAAGGTGGATGTGGTGAATTGTATAAGACCCAGTCCCATACTTTTCTTCTAAGTTGGGTCATAAAGCCTGTTGTTTACAGGCGGAGGTTTTCAGGCTGGCACCCACTGGTGTAACTCTTCAAGCAGGGAGTCTGTGTTGACGTCCCATTTTGACGTACAGATAGATTTACTAGATATCAGTTTGGAGAGCAAAACACTGTTTCGCACACGACCAGAGTGGAAGCTGAGTGGGGGTGGACAGATCTCGGCGACACCAGAGCCAAAAACACCTCCACAAATCACTAAAACCCATCGCAGGGGACCCAACAAGTAAGTGCTTTACTCCCCAGTAGTTTGTGTGGCGTTGGGAGGCTGGCTGTTCTCAATTTACGAGCTGTTGGTTCTGAAATTTCACAGCAGAAACGCAATGATAACCATCAACTTCGGACCTTCGGATTCCCGGAGCTCTGGCAAAGCAGACGGGGAAGCAGAGAGGAACACTTATCGGAGTTTACCAGCAGGTTGTTTCGTTATCCCATGTTTCTAGGGCTTGACACACCTTCAGGCATGATCATCTGTAAGACTGCATGTATATAACAGAGGAATTGCGTGATTTGTGCAGACAGAAATGACACGGGGTTCCCTTGCCCCGGCCAGGTACAGAACGGGAGGAGTACAGAAAATGGCCGGGAGAAGGGGCGAGGGAGGCCGGGTAGTCTGTTGGGATCCGCCGGTCTCTTATGCCTTTAAGTGCTTGCTTATCACTATTAGTACAGTAGGTACCGTATAGCAGAACCCTACGTAAAGGTGTTCCCTACACGGGATGTCTCTTAAGCGAAGCTATACTGTATTATCATTTCCATAATCTCCTCTTGACTACCGGTAGTATAAGTTCAAACTCTTTACATAAGAATTTGCATATCTCAAAGTTAGCTTGTAACCAAACATAATCTTGCAGTTTAAATAAATCTATTTGGTTATGCCTATGTATTTATTTTTTTTATTAAGGCACCAATAGTATTCATGAGCCCACATCTCTGTACACCAAATACATAGGACTTGAGTTGGGTTAAAATTTGATTTACATTTC
This sequence comes from Alentia gelatinosa, assembly GCA_950022655.1. Lineage (NCBI taxonomy): Eukaryota > Metazoa > Annelida > Polychaeta > Phyllodocida > Polynoidae > Alentia > Alentia gelatinosa. Next base: position 11,288,184 of record OX465590.1, read on the forward strand.
TTATCTAGATCTAGTCTTGTTATGATTATTTATTTGAAAACTGATATTTGGAACTTAGTTGGCCTAATGGGGTTTAGTTAAGGACAGCAAGGCAGGATTTTGAAAATCTAATAACTCTAAACACATACTGATATGAATTTATATTTAACTTGTGTGTCTATTTTCAATATTCTTAAAAACAGGACATTTTCAACTCAACACTACTCATGAGCCACAGTTCTCCACTTTTTATGGAAATCCTTGTATTCATTTCGAGTTTAAACAGATAATTTCCTTGTGTATAACAACGATAGTAGAAATTGCGTCTTATTCACGCCAATAAAACAGTGGTTCAATCCGCCTCCATACCCAGCCCTATTCCATGGTCAACATGGATGTTTTCCCAGTCTCTTCGAGGCAGTATTTTCAACATGAACAATATCTTCACTTTTTTTCCTTACATCTCTAAAAACATATGCTGGCTGTTATATTATGACTTTTCTCTTTCTAATTCTCTTAAGTTTTCCTTAGGGATATATGGAATAGAACTAGTTCAAAATTATATCGGTATTATCAAGAGACGTCTTGAGTTTGAGTTTATTTATGTCACACATTTTGTTGGCTCCATAATTTGACAAGTCGCAGACGAGTGAGATAAGGGAGCCAACACAATGCGAGACATAAATAAACTCGTACTCAAACGAGTGCTAGATTTTATCCAACGCCATTTCCACGATTTTTCAGAAAGTAGTTACATAAACAACACTTCCCATGTTAAGCCTATGACGTTTTTTATTAGGGGTAGGATAATAAACAATACTCCTTGGCTTTGCATTGTAATCATCATCGAGGCGAAGCCGAGTGACGGTTACTAAATAATGGAGATTTGTGGAGTGTTGATCCCTGTATGATTCGGGATTTATCTTACCCCAGGTGTGAGAAAAACCATAGGGCAGGCCAATTATCTAGAAGCATACCTCTTGCTTGCTTTTCCGTGATACTTTCATTCGGCACGTCAGTATTTCATTCGCTGTAAGAACTTTTGTACAAAACAAAAGTGAAATAAGGTTTAACCGTTTTAAAAGAGAGTAGCTGGGTCAGAACTCAACACACAAGAATAATGTCTCATGAAACTATAAATTATGTCCTTCTGTGATACAACACTGCCAATTTAGAATGCTTCATTGAACAGTACACATGTTTTTTTCCTTTATCTCCAAATTTATCCAAATTGTTTTGCTCTCCACATATCAAATGCTACATATGAAATGTCTATATATTAAAGGCCAGCCATACTCTAAAATGATTATGTTATATAGTAAGGATTATCTTTAAAAACACCTTGAATGATAACTATATATATATATATTCAGTCAATGTGTCGATTTCTATAGCCCATTTGCACCCAGTCACCTTGCCATTTATACAATTGCCTTTCTAGGTTCCAAATATATCAAGCACCAGTGGGTTGATGAGGTATTTCGGTCTCTAGTGATTGGTCATGGTCAGCTGGGCACGCCTCTAAGACGATTGCAGGACGTTAGGGTTGTTAGGGCACAGCCGAGACCGGGGGTGTGAAAACCTCAGTCCCCCCTCGGCCGCACCACAATGCCGCAGTCACACATGTAGCGCTGGGAGGGGAAAATAGTATAAATAGACGTTAGGGCCCACCTAATTTTACAGAATTGTTCAATGACCCTGTTCATATTGAGACCATAGGCTTAATTTTAACAGCACACTGATCAGCACATTTCATTCTATCCATTTGCAAGACAAGAATATAATGATTATCAAAAGAAAAGTGTATCATCTATCAACATCTGGTTATTTAATCTTTTAGAAATGCCTGTGTTGCACTTTCTATGTTTCCATTCATTACAGACATTGAAGATTTGAAATGTATGTATATTTCCATGATTTATGCGATCTTATAATAGGCGGGTCCCATGTTGGCTTTCGGTGGGCCCTAACGTCCCGATGAGTGGGCCCTAACGTCCCGACTTTCGGGTGTTGGGCCCTAACGTCTACATACCTCTAAGACACTGAGATACTGAACCTCTTTCCCAATGTCATAGAGCACACGGATAATGAAGGGATAGCTTTTGTAGCATGCAGAACGTCTATATTTCTCGCCCTAATCTAGCCCTAGCCAGCATGTGGCCCACGCTCAATAAGGCCCAGGATTAAAAAAAAGTATTTCCACCAGTTTCTCGTAATTTGATTAAAACAAATACATAAGTTATAGTGTCCTGAGACAGATACGGAATAACATGTTAATTTCGTAAACTCTTAGAGTGGACTTTTTTCGGAGAGTTCGAGTTTGACAGTCTTTCTCTACATAATAAGTTATAACTGGTGATATTATCATCCAATTGGATAATGATTCAGCTATAAATTCAATTGAAATAAACAAGATATTCCCTCAAAACCGAACTAGACTGATCTTCTTAAATATCATCAACGTTTGGTGTATGCTCCGAGATGTTTCGGTAATTTAATACCTTCTTGATTGAATGAATATTGCGCCAGTGGACTGAGACACTTGTGAGATGGTTAATGGTTTACGTTTTGCCGCCTGCAGCAGGGATGGCGAGTACCCGGGGCCTGGAGCAGGACTTCGGTCAACTCTACCTGAGTGAGCCGAGTGACGGCCACCAGCCTCGTCCCGCCTACACGAGCCCACAGAGACAGGGACCACAGCCCTTCAGAAACGGTACGTACCCCCTCTCACAGCTTCTACTCACCGTCACCGCTTCATCCAGAGATGTCACCTAAAAAAAAATCACCTAAAAAAATAAAAATAATAACGGAATCATACACATTGACGCGAGGATTTGCTGAGTGTTTAACTAATATTGTTTTGCTCTGAGCATCTTCTTAGCTTATTTCCAGCCATTTTGCGTTGTTTCTGTAGTCAATGTTATTTTTCATGTGGACGGGAAGGATTGTATCTCTAACATATTTACATTTCTTTCTAGGCATTAAAATGTGTGATGTTTTACATTTACATGTGTTGTGCGTCTTCGAGAATCGTAGATTGTGTCCCTACTTAATGCTAATTAATATTTTTTCTTTAGTGGCCTTTCAGTTCTTTTTCAGATTAACTTTGGTTCCGATGACTTACTTTTAGGTATTTAAATCATAGCTTTACGTATGTGTTTATTTGCTCGAGTAGTTCTTGTAGTGTATTTATGTAGATCAAGATTTGTTTTATTTTTTTATTTTTTTATTTTTTTTTCGCCACGTCTTATAAAGATTTGTTTTATTCCCATGAACTGTCAACTAGGGAAGCATTTTAACATGTACTTCGCAGCACAATCCCAGTCTTACCCGCATCGCGATGAAGTCAGTACGAGTTATTCATCAAATAAATCATTATTCGCTAAAAGAATATTTCGGAATTAAGTCGTAACATATTTTATAAGGCACATAGCATATCCTACCCATGCATTAATGGAAGACCGCCCACCTGCGGCGAATTATGTGCAATAAAAAAGATAAAAATAGTGTGTGATGTATATCTTCAATATTGATTTTCATAAGTATCATAGCTGAGCTCCCTGGAGTACAGTAAAACAGAATTCCATATTCTCTGTGGACCATCCTGCAATGCAGACCACTTATATGCAAAAACTGGGAGATGCTTGCCTAGCAGTGATCTACTGTAGATGTCTTTCCCTGTGAGACAGGAGCATTCATCTTAACCTTAGTATTTTTTCCCATAGACTTACCATTGGAAGCACGTACTCAACGCCCATGGAGTATAGTGAAAAAAATATGCAATGGGTGATGATGTCATAATGTTAGGCCATTAGTCAGTGATGGGGGGTGAGATAAATCTGAACTGCACTCGATCCATAGCCACTGAGAATACACCATTCATTTTGGTTTGTTCTGCAACTGGAAACTCATAGCATATTTTCATAAGCTACAGATCTAGATACAGTTCCTTCTTATTGTACCGCCACTTATTCGGCTACAGTCGGTGGGGAAAAAAGGCATCCATCGACAGGATTTCTGGTGGGCAGTGTCGGGCGTATCCCACATGTGGATAATGACCGATTGCCGTCTTCATCTTCCCCTCGCAGGGTCGAGTGAGTGAAGGGTATGGAGACATGTGCTTCCATTAATGAACCGCATTGTAGATAAGGAGTGTGCCTAAAAGCGTACAATACCCAGCTTGTAGGGTTCCTTAATGGAATTTACAGAACCCACGGTTAGGAGGGAGTATAGTTCGATTTTCAGTGGGGTGAAATGGGACTTAAACAGAACTGTTTCGTGTATAAAGAAATGGTTTATTCATGTGCTAGCGATAAAAAAGAATAGAAGGAACCCAAAACGAGAAGAAACCTCCAAGAAACAATACGTCTTCTTGGTTCCGCGGTCTGTAGAATCAGTTACATTCCAGTGAGATCAAACCTCCATTGTCTTTCCACATGTCAAGTCAATGATCAGATTATACAGAATGATTCAGAGTCAGCACACTGGCCAAGTCCACCTCCCTACCATGGAATATTTAAACTCCCTCTATATTTTACAAACAACATTGCATCTCGTCTTACCCCAAGAACTGTCTGTGCCGTGTTAATGTGGTTCTCTTCATTTCTATAGACCTTTCCAAGGCGCCACCTTCGGCAAACTTATAAAGGGCCCAGAGAAATAGTTTTTTTTTAAAAGCAATTTTAAAGGGGATATTGTGGTACACAATCACCGAATTCGGCTATATGGCTGTTCTTCCACTCAGGCCCTAGACCCACCAACACACACGATGTAGCAAGATTCGGCCCGATTTGGTTGTCTTGCTAGATCGGGCTAGGATTGAATCACTGCATACCTATTTGTCGCGATGTGTCTTGAGGTGTCACAGGAAGCACCAAAATATACATCCGACACCACTCGCCTACGTTTTGAGACAAGTGAGGTACGACACATTGCGACACAGTAAGACACTACAAGACATACCAAGATATACCACGGCAAATCGAACCTGTTGGTAGAATCGGCCCTTAACCTCGGAGCTGAATCTGGCTGTGGTCTGGCTGCTGGGCGTGCAGGCACTGGCCGTGAAGAGACGACCTAGATTACCCGACGTGCCTCACCGCAGCGTCTGCGTCTGAGGGTCACGTGACAGGCCACGCACGCGCAGTGAACGACCCGGCGAGTATGGATGGGCAGTATTGATGTTGTATCAACTAACAGGGTGATATCACGACGAGAGGAAATCTATGAGATGAGGGTGACAGAAATCGTGATTTAAATGTAATTAACAGGATATAGTCAGTGTGTGACAAACAGAGTAGGGCTCGTGAAGCCCGGAACATTTCTATTGAGTTCTTTACAAGTAGTGTAAAATCTTTGTGGTAAGACGTTGCCTTCAGTATTTGCTGACACCTGACAAATGGGATACCCATGGGAATAGGACACCCGGAATAAGACACCCAAAAAAAGTCATTGCATGTGGTGTACCACATTTCATTTCACTCACTTGAGTTGTTTGACCTTTGCAGTGAGTAAAGAGGGCAGGTATCAGCCTTGTAAACAAAGATAAAATAAATTGAATCTCATTTACGCCATTAAAACAGTAGTTTCAACCTGTTCACAGATATTCAGGATGTTTCACCAAAATAAATGCCTTCCTAGTTAGATGTTCGAAAGAATAATTTAAGGAAACAGGATTACTGTGACTGTACGTGATACATACACGGTAAAATTGACGATCAGATGAACCGATGCTGAAGGCAGAGTTTCATCTAATTCATCAGTAATAATGTATTTAAAACGTACTGAAACAGTATAGCTGTTTTCTTATTATTATGTACCTTTTTTACTTCGCTTTTTGGACGATTTGTTGGATCTCGCTGTCGTACATAGCCTGTACGCCACGCACATGTTGTATGGTCATAAATATGACATGGGTAGGAGCGGGCAGTATACATAGGACATATGGCCACAGGTATATAATAATATCAAGAGACGTCACGAGTTTGAGTCTGAGTTTATTTATGCCACGCATTTTGTTGGCTCCATAATTTCATGAGTCGAAGACGAGTGACATTACGGAGACAACAAAATGAGTGGCATAAATAAACTAAATCTCAAACGAGTGGCATCTAGATTTTATGCTACCCTGTTTCCATATTTTTTCAGTATCAGAAAGTAGTGGCATAAACAACACTGTATGTCACTACCCGTGACATAAACAAATCCCATGTTAAGCTTATGGCGTTTTTTATTAGGGGTAGGATAACAATTCATACCGGCGGTTAGCCGATGTTCTTACAGGGTGAATAACGAAAATAAAATTTAAAAAATGACAAGCAGTAGAAACATGTGAATCAGGTAGATTTTATTCACCCTTGTTAATAGGGGAATTATTGCCCTGCCTTGTAGCACCTCCCTGGAGACCTGCATTGGTTCGACTGGATACAGACTACGCCGCGCCATCGCGGTAAACACATTTTAATCTGACACAAAACGTTGGATTGTGGATTTGATAAAAAGTGTACTAATATGTATGTAGGATGACCCCCCCCCCCCCCCGCACGGCCCCCACTCCCCCCTGTGGTTAGCACCGCAGCGAAGTATTCCTGCTATTCACAGGGAAAATGCCAAAAAGCCACGGCTTGGATGTTGACCTGGCATGTGCCACAAAGTCTCTCATGCGGGACGAGAAATCGCGAGACCTGCACCGCTCTTGTTGTTCTCGTAACTTTTTAAAAGTATTCTGAGTCGGCCATTACCGTATTTATGCTGCATCCCTGGCGCGTTCCGTGCGACATGCTTCCCACCGAGGAGGTGCTTAGACAATAGGCCATACATAAAGTATTATGCAGCTACAGCGGGTGGGGATTCTGTATACATCCCTTACAGGTATTTGATGGGGATGGTGAGGGTGTTTTTGGTCTTTTTTTAAAAACAAATTTTACTTACTTACATTACAGAATAATAGCATAAGAATAGGCCAAGTCATTACGATGTCAGATATATTATCATTAACCTATGTCTAAGTCTAATTGAACAAACTGGACGTTAAACTACCCAAACAAACAAACAAACCTATGTCTGAACTACCCGCAACTAGGGGTGCAGTATTGATAATTTTTTGTTGCACTGTGCCAATAGTGAATGTGCCCCTAGTATACTTCGTAAGTACATAAAATGGCGTTTTTCCCTGATATTTAGTATATGATAATAAGGAAATGTAATGACGCCAATAGCGAACCACGATTTTTATGCACAGCTCTCAAGAGCTGCATATACCTGTATCATAATGGAAGAGAATAGGCTTAAACAAAGGCGTCTATGGAGGTTGCGATGTATATTGCGAGTTGGTGAAAGGGAGCATTTCCTCTCACATATTTTCACACTTTCCCTGCTGCAAGGCATGTGCTACGATTGCCTCTGACAACAGGCATCTTTCTCTGTGAGTGTCCCAGGCATCATGACATCTTTCCCTGGAAGGTTCTGTAGGCATCATGGCATCATTCTTTATGAGTGTTTCCAGGCATCATGATGTTTTACTGTGAGTGTCTCAGGTATCATTGCATCTTTCTCTGTGAGTGTCTGAAGGTATCTTGATGGATCCCACTGTGAATATTATGTGGCCTCATGGTGTCTTTCTGTATTAGTTGTCAGGCATCATGACATCTTTCTTTATGAGTGTCTGGAAGCATCATGGTGTCTTTCTTTGCGAATATCTGAAGGCATCATAGCACCTTTCTCTGTAAGTGTCTGAAGGCATCATTGCATCTTTCTCTGTGAATGTCTCAGGCATCATGGCGTCTTTCTCTGTGGATGTCTGGAGGCATCATGACATCTTTTTCTGTGTACCAGGCATCATGGCATCTTTCATTGTAAGTTTCTGGAGGCATCATGGCATATTTTTCTGTGAATGTCTGAAGGCATCATGACATCTTTCTCTGAGTCTGAAGGAATCATTCCCTCTTTCTCTGCTCGTGTCTGAAGGCATCATTCCCTCTTTCTCTGTGAGTCTGAAGGCATCATGGCATCTTTCTCTGCTCGTGTCTGAAGGCACCATTCCCTCTTTCTCTGTTAGTGTCTGATGGCCTCATGGGATCTTTCTCTGCTCGTGTCTGAAGGCATCATTCCCTCTTTCTCTGCTCGTGTCTGAAGGCATCATTCCCTCATTCTCTGCTCGTGTCTGAAGGCATCATTCCCTCTTTCTCTGTTCGTGTCTGAAGGCATCATTCCCTCATTTTCTGCTCGTGTCTGAAGGCATCATTCCCTCTTTCTCTGTGAGTCTAAAGGCATCATTCCCTCTTTCTCTGTTAGTGTCTGAAGGCATTATTCCCTCTTTCTCTGCTCGTGTCTAAAGGCATCATTCCCTCATTCTCTACTCGTGTCTGAAGGCGTCATTCCCTCTTTCTCTGCTCGTGTCTGAAGTCATCATTCCCTCTTTCTCTGTTAGTGTCTGAAGGCATCATTCCCTCTTTCTCTGTGAGTCTGAAGGCATCATGGCATCTTTCTCTGCTCGTGTCTGTAGGCATCATTCCCTCTTTCTCTGCTCGTGTCTGAAGTCATCATTCCCTCTTTCTCTGTTAGTGTCTGATGGCCTCATTCCCTCTTTCTCTGTTAGTGTCTGATGGCCTCATGGCATCTTTCCCTGCTCGTGTCTGAAGGCATCATTCCCTCTTTCTCTGCTCGTGTCTGAAGGCATCATTCCCCCTTTCTCTGCTCGTGTCTGAAGGCATCGTGACGAGAGCCTGGTGATGTAGAGAAGTGGTCAGCACAGAGCGGGAGTATGCCTCCACAGCGGGCTGTATTTATATCTGGTTTGTTAACCCTCTGAGACCCGTCTGCCGTGTTGTCAATATCAGTGACTCGCGTGATGCAGCGCCCAGCCTCGCAACACTATCCAGAGACCGACGCGAAAAGGAAAACAACTGAGGCGCAGACACTGTGTCTGCAACCTCCACGAGATGTTCACCTTCATGACCAGCGTCGGCCAACATTGAGGTGCACTCTCTTAATGAATATAAATGTAATATGAATGCAAAGTGCGAAAGTACTGTGGCTCTGCCTTGACTTGTCGCAACCTTCCTCGCCTTGTCCATACTATTGATACTGAAGGGGTTGTACTAGTTTACTTCATGCGCAATTTTGATGAATATCGGGTAGTATAGAACGTGACTAGTTAATATTAAACGTATATATGGTATAATTCTCCAAAATGTGCACAAATTGGCCTTTTTCTGCCTGTTTTGAGGATTCCCTCGTTTTAAGAAAAAATCTAGAACCGAGGGGAAGTTTCCTTTGTGGTTTCGAACAATGCTATGCAATAAACTTTATATGGACATACCAAAGCACATATTGGGTGACAAATTTTGTTTAAAAAAAATTAATATTGTGTCATTCTACGACATGAAAGTCTTTCATTTTATATGAAATTGACAAAATACGATATTTATAAAAGGGTAATACACTATTGAAATAGTAAAGAAGTTCTTTACAAGAAAACATAAACACCAAATCTTAGATACGGAAGTGTGTTCTAAGAAATGTGGCGCAATGAATCATTGTGTTGTAAAATGGGGTCTCATTCTACGACATGACAACAAAATCTCTGCATAAATATGGTTCACACACTTTAATAAGAGATAACCTAGTTAATTACTCTTTAGACCATTAACGAGCTTAATGCCATATTATTATTCAATTGTGGTCTACTTAGCCTATGACAGAACATGGAAATCCCCGAAAATATAGTGTTATCTGGTGTCATGACACATTTCTGAACCTTTCCATAGCGGTGTTTATATTAACCCATTATATGATGAAATAAATTCCTGTATCTTTAGTAATGTTTCATCCTTGTATACCCTTATGACCATGGGATCGGTGAGAATCAGGGATCGGTGTCTGATAGGATTTTAGTAGAAACCTTATCACCAGGGTTGAGTCCGTTTGAGTCCTGCCAGGTCCTCCCCATACAACCCACCTCCACCACTCGTGTCAGTCACATCTCCTCCATACTCAACCCCTCCACCACCTCAGAGTTAAACATTGTCCCTCGTGTTTACACCTCCTACTACAGAATCGTCAGTACGAAAAAAGACCAGAGTGCTACTAATGTATGTTAGAGACTTCAATATTTACTTTATTGGAAAGCAAGGCATTGGATCACAGATAATGATTTTTTCTGAAGAGAAAATTTCACATGAATTCATATTTTATATTTACACATATATATAGACAAGGTAAATCTAGATATAATAGAAGGGGATAGAGTAGAGATAAAAATTATATTTACAAAAATAATATAGAATGTACCACATATGAAAGATTAAAAACTGGTGAATTAGAAAAAAACCGTATGTGACGTTGATGGGTGTACCCCGTTTACGGCCCCGTTTAGCAGTGAATAAATGAGGTTTAGGGTCCGGGATGGGTACACGCGTGTGGGACTCGCCCTCCGTGACAGGTCACGGGTGTGGGATCCAAGTTTGTTTATAATTGAGGTAGCCACTCGACCTCGAGTAGCACTCTCCGTACAGAGATTTAGTTTTATAAGCGGGCGGGAGATGTGTTTGGAGAGTGATCAAGCAGGTCACGATGACCGCGAAATGAAAGCACAGGAAGAGAAATAGGAAGTGGTCCCGAGTAGAGTGGGGTAGGGGGGATGTGTGTATTTGAAGTAATAATGTCTGTTTTGTGCAGTTTCTACAGTTCTAACAAAATATATTGTGCCGTTGAAGGTTTTTTATGGCGGGGAAAAAAGTTTCAAAGCATGTTTGTCCCTCAGGACAGCAGGATGTATATTTTTCTGTCATTTTGTTTATCGTATTTCTCTTCTTGTACTTGTTATTATTGTAAAAAATGATAATGGTAGATGGTAGATTTAATGCTATATCATAGACCAGTCTTTCTCATACCATGTCTATGTGGTGTTGTGTACATCCACATTTCCCCTTCACCCCCCAGCAGTGGTAAACTTGCTGCTATATTAAAGACCAGATCTCATACCATGTCTATGTGGTGTGGGAACTAAAGTAATCTCACCTTGGTAGGCTAGCTAAATTCATCTCATAGATTCGACCTCCACCCCTGCATTGTAAAACCGGTGAGAAAAGCTGAACTTTGAGAAATTCAGGAAAAGACATTTAATAGTTCTTACTCGCGCTAGGGACTACTTTCTTCGTAGCCCTAGTGCATCTGGGGTGACTGAATTAGATCATTGATGCCTGAGTCTTGTGACTACATAACTTCATACAAAGTAAATTCTAGGTCATTATAAATATTGGTGACGTTACCGTGAACAGGCCACCAACAGGCATGCGGTGGCCAAGATTAAAACGAATCAGGTTTTGATTTTATCCTACTCTGTCTACTCGATTTTGGAATATTACGTGATAACAATTCTGTATGCCACTAGTGGCATATAAAACTCAGCGTGGCATACGGAAACTCAATGTTATGCCAATGGGATTTTATATTAGGGGTAGGATAACACTGATTAACATATTAGTTAGAATGTTAGTTCTTAGCCAAATTAAGTTAATTATCTTGTTGATTTGGGGTATATAGTAAACATAAAACGACCCACCATGCTTGTACAAGCTACAAACTCGATGATAATATACGGTTTGTACGGAACTCTGCATAAACTCCTCGTTCCATACAAACCTTAAACTATCATCTCGTTTTGTACCTTGTACAGCTTGGTCAAGTCGTTCTATATGAATCCACGAACATAGTATATTCTATATCTATAATATACCAAAAATTGAAATATTTCGCTTTAAATATTTGTAGAAACCATGTTGAAGCAAGATCCACGTTCCGCCAATACTTCAACATGTTCCGTATACAGGGATGCCAGTTTTCAATGTTTCCATTGAATTTCATGTTTTCATTTTCTGAATAACAAAATCATTTTCCTTGTGTAATATCAACATGCCAACTGATAAATACCAAATTCAGCCACAGCCCATGATCCCCCACTGAACTTCCCCACTGACCCATGTAAAGATTTTAGCTTTCCCTTGAATCCCCACTGTAATGCATAAACCCTGTATTGCAATTAAAAAAATGTTCAATTTTTTTTCTGATCCCAACTGGCATCCCTGCGTATAACATTTAGTATTTCTAATTTTTCTGAGGTAGAAATCACCGTATAACAGTATGTTCCGTATAACAGTATGTTCCGTATAACAGTTTATCCAACCACTCATATGAATCTCCATAGACTGAACATGATGTGACTCTATGTCACGGTTATGGCATAAATTATTTATGTGCCACTGGTGACATATGAAGTTAAAAATTTGTGACAGGGTAGGATAAAATCTAAACATCACTCAATTTCATATAATAGTTTATATGCCATTCCTTGTCTTCCGCCACAGATATCACTCAGCTCCGCTTCGTGGTTTCATTCCGCGAAGACAACTCATGCCATATAAACAATCATATGAAATTTCGTGATGTTTCATGATAGTTCTGCATGGGGTGCAGTACACAATATATGCGGTATGGGGAATAGCAGTACGCATATGAAACACACGTACACGGGCACGTAATAACAACAAAAATTGCGTTTCAAAAACTTTATTTAAACTTCTGTAACTATGAATGTATGTTCCTATAAAACACGGAGGAGTTCGTGGACACCGGAGCCTTGCAGACTGAGGAAAGTTGGAGTTGGAGGGAAGTGGGTTAATAGCATGTCAAACAGGATCCGGCGTTTTTTATGGCATTATTAACGTAAAGCTGACGGCATCCTGCATGAAGAGAGGCCTCACTAGGTCAGTGCTGAACTCACCTCCATCACTGGGCGACATGATGATTAAACAAAAAACCAGATCTATGACGATGATAAAACTGCGCTCATGTTTTATGATTTCAATACAAATCTATATAGATAACGTGTGGACAATCATTTATATTCCCATATTCCCATATACAGTAAAACCCCGCGTAAGGGAACACTTTTCGTTCCGAGCCAAGTGCCCCCTAAAGCGGGGTTTTACTGTACGTGTACGAGACCAAGACGGATAATCTTCTCCATACTGTTACAACAGAGATGGCAGCTATCCGTAGAAAACCGTGTTTTCATTTTTATTATATAAAATTATTTTAAAAACAAATTGTAGCTCATCCACCCGAATAAAATAGTGGTTTAACCCTTTAAGGGTGGATGATGCCTTAAAGCATCACCCGGTTGGGGGCGGATGATGCCTTAAGGCATCATTTGCTGGATATTTATGAAATCGCTTTTGAAAAGGAAACATTTTAACAATAAACTTGAAATTTGCACAGAATGTAGATATAACTTCATATTTTAGAATTCTAAATAATGGAAATAGAAATATTAAGTACATTCTCCAACCGTAGGTCCAGGTCACATAAAACATCTGCTGGGAGAGTAAAAGACAAGTACAGGTACTGAGTCAAGGTGGGCAAGGGTTTAACCCAAGCAGAGCTAACGTAGGAGGGTGGTTGTGGCCCATTAGATTGTAGGTCAACTCTCGACTGTAGAGCCGTCCCAAGGCACTAGAAATATCATGTAAGGAGGTCAGGGTCAAGGTCGGGTTTGCTGCGAATGCAGTCATTGGCTACTCTGTCTACTCTATTCCTTATATGGACTTAGTATAATGGGACAACTCCATGCAGCGTAGTGTAGCTCTGACAGCCAGTATATGGATCAGACTCCACCAGAGCTTGCATGCTGGTGGCCAGTGTACATCAGACCCTACCCACACTCCACACCAAATAACACCCACACCACTATAAACATCGTCACTTCCTTCTACAGTCCTTTCTCCATCGCCATCCCCCAGTTATTCAAGATGTGTTTTTTTAATCTAAACGTTAGAATTCTTTTCTATCTGGCGTTGTTAGCACTTGGATGTGACGGATGTGCCCGGTAGGTGGCAGTGCATGTATCTGAGTCTGTCGTCTGCGTCTGTCAGCTGAGCGTCTGTTAAATGCACCTTCTGAATGAAGAGCTCTCTCTACTGTGCCCCCGTCGACCCCTGAGGCGGTCCCCAGTCGTCGTGCACACTGGGCGTGCCTCTAGTGTTTGTGTTGAAAACAAAGAGCCTTTATTTAATCCTGATAAGGGCAGAGCATTGGGTTCTGACTCGAACTTATGTGTGAGCTTTGGGATCTCTTTGGGATCCATTTGAATTTCGATAAGAATGATTGAAAAACCCAGTAGCGATAAAAACTTTTTTTTTTAAAGATTTTTATTTATCCTGGAGGTCTCGGTTTGGAGTGAAGCACTCCTATCCTCCACCGTCTCCAGTCTCGTTACTCATAATTCGCCTGTGCCCAGATTATGGGCTTACATGATGGCAAGCGATTCTAGACAGATATATTTAACTTAAAGATGATGACTCATGGAGCCACTAACCAAATAATACCCATCAAGTTGTCTTGTTTTCATTGATTCCTAATTTTATTAATAATGAATAATCTGTGTTACAGTATGTAAGATACGGTTGGTTCACAATCAAATTTGTCCTACTAGTTTCGGCACATGTGCCTTCGTCAGGGACTGAGTGGGGAATGATTTATATGCCTGGTGGGGCTCCTTATATACCATACATGGGCGCCATAGTTACAGGAATTATGGGATACGAATAATGGTAACAGCCAATCAGAGCCAAGATGGTTCTGAACATTAACCCTGGTGGTGAGAAATGGTACTGGTTGTATTTTTAACCCTGGATTAATTGGTGCATTTGTCTATTGACATAGATATAGTAGTTCTATATATATAAAATTACATATAAATTTATATATGATCATAAAATGGTGGATGGTGAGTTGTCAAGTTTTAGATGAATAATCAGTATTAGTTCATGGAAAGTTATTTCAATCATGGGAAGGAATAAGAGGTCTATAAACAGTGGTGGTATCAAAACATGGTAGCCTGGTAATTGATGCATATAAGTACTAACAGGAGCGTAGATACTCTCAAGCTCCAGATCTACACCACGTAACCAAACTCATGCAACACGTCTATGTTAAACTGTGCAATCACAAGTAATGAGCAGTAGATAGTAAACAATTGTTGAGTAATGTTGATTGGCCTCTACATTCGTGTACTTCTCTTAAAGTGGACGTAGATATATATGAACGCTCTTTTACATTGGATCTCTAAAAGGCACAGAGTGATTGTTAGTCTACCATCATCCACCAGGAAATTGTAAGATAGTGCCTCTGTAGTCTGGGAAAAACGTTTGTTATCAGCTGTTATAATCCATTGATAATTGTGAGACGAGGCTAGCCCCAAGTAGATTTCTTTAAAGTCCATTGATAAATTCGCCCGCCACCTGGTGTTTTGTTTAGCATTAAGGCAAGATGGCCGCTTCCATAACACAATAGCTATCTGCCCTTAATCTAAAAAAACCCGCAATATCTAGAACAGCCTCCTCTTTTAGAGCTGCTCAAGTCTTTGATTATGAAAGTTCATTATAGTATGTATCCTTCTCTGACTGGCCCCTGAATCAAAGACTTGTCCAGTAGGAACAGAACCTCCTGTATGCGTCCCCCAGTCACTCCCTGTAATCTTACACCTCCTCCTCCAGTTCTCTGGCCACCTGTGTTGTCATAGCAACAAATTTCGCCTGCTCCTGACTGTTACCCGATTGAGATCGAAGTGAGCAGCCTGGAGCCGTGTATGGAGAGTGTTGGGAATACTGGAGCTAAACAGCGCCAGAAATCCAACCCCATTACCGATTGTACCAGTCCCTGGATCTCAGCGAGGAGGGTAGCCATAGGATGCAGGGAATTGAGCCAGTCTAGTCAAACCCATGAGGATGGGGCCACTGTAGTCAGGGGATAAACGCTGATATAAGCTGTTATAATTCATTGAGGGCCGCACCCCAACCTAGTATTTTGTTTGGTATCGGGTCCAAGATGGCCGCCTCCTTAACACAATAGTTATCTGCACTAGAGACTTTGACGGGCTCAGAGATCCAGTTCAACCTGTTTCCTAAGTGAACAGTGACGGTATTCGTTCTTTAAATATACTGCAATAAATATGTCCGTTCTATGAGTACATAAAGTAGCGTTAATCTGCTTGTCACCAGCTCATTTTGTAGATTAGCTGTGTTTAAAACCTGTTTTATACAAATTGGTTACCATTGGCATGGTGCCAGCCCCGAATGATGTGAGTGAATTGCTGTTATACGAATGACAGATCAAACTTTTTCTATTTCCTTTTACCATCGATTAACATGTCACTTTTTTTAGCAAAAGTTTTATTGAAAACAGCATAGTTTTCTTAGTATAGATTTACATAATCTTGAGCTGCCTCATCTAGAGCCTAACTCACTTATAGCCGATTGCCTTTTAGGTAAAAATGTTACATCTAAACTTGTTTCAACCCTGTAATAAGAGCATTTTTTCAGGGTGAGGTAGAAGATAAATGCCAGTTATAGTGTGATGGACACTTTATATAATTGAATAATCATATCAGATTCTCATTAGGTAATCAGAAGAGCATGTCTATTAAGTAGAGTTTAAGGGAGGGAGGCTGTTGCAAGACTATTGCAAGACTTGCAAGACTGCTGCAAGACTGTTTTGACTGATTTAAAAGGTTTTATTCTTTGGTTTTCAAACATTGATACCTAACTTTGTAAAACCGAAATTATGGCAATGCCATAACAACTATTTATCCTTGTCAAACCTGACAGATTAACATTTAATAGATTAATGTTTATAATACCATAAGGATCCCCTTTCCTCTGTTTGTAAACAGGGCAATACGAAATAATATGGAAATCCAAGGAGAACCATTCGAGGAATTGCATACAGACAAACTGAAACTAGTGATAAGTAACACTGCACCGGAGCAGACGACAGGGAACGCAGGGGGGACGCATGTACACAGTCTCACCAAACAGAATTGTTTTTGAGGAGGTGTTTTGGATGCAGTGTTGGCACAGATCTCCAGTGACTGGTTCCTCGGTCCTCGTACAACTAGTCAGGTGGTATATACTCGTGTGTAAAAGTATACACCCGTGTGTATGCCCACCATCTGGTCGTACATGTGTGACATGTATTCTTCTGTATCCATTTTTGTTAGGTAACTATTTCTCCTGTCGTCAATGAGACTTAATGAGAGTTTTATGAGACCTGAATGACAATATTCATACAGATTAGTGCCAGTTCCACCATGCATTTCCAAGAATGAACTTCCTTTTTGCCACAGGTCCCACATGCTAGAGAGAAAAAATAAGAGAAAAATGCTCCCTCCCGAAACACGAGAGCTTTCTTGAGAGACATTCCATGCTGTTATCTGAAGAGGCTTCTTATGATAAGAGGGAATGACTGTATCGTTTATTCCATCGTTAACAGAATGCCCTAACAGCGGGGAGGTAGTCAATGAGGCCCCCAACAGTGGAATAAACAGGTATTATTTGTATATTTCTGTTTAAGTGCAGAAACGTGCTGCCATGAGCACACACCCGGTTCCACGACTGTGGCAGTCTTTGAGCAGCCTTTTGGCAGGGCTGCTAGTCTCTGTGTGTGTGGTGGTTTTTTTAATAGTTTTACTCAGACTGTGACAACATATATACCACCAGTAGAAAAATAGATAGCAGACGCATCAGGTACCTAGGGCAGACGATCCTTGCATTATCGCCCGCCCACGTGCACTAGACTCGGGAGATAACCCCATTTATCGCCTAGTCACACATTCTGGGCTATGAAGGTGCCCTTTTTTATCGCCCTGGATGTCTACAGCTGCACGCTTATCATGCCACACTTCACTCAACTCCAGTTGCCTGTGACTTGTTTCGATCCCAATACCAGGTGCGAGCAAAGTCATTGAAGTCAACGAGAGAGAGAGAGGAAGGCAGGCAGGCAGGCAGGCAAACAGGCAGGCAAACAGGCAGGCAGGCAGGCAGGCAGGCAGACAGACAGGCAGACAGGCAGGCAGACAGGCAGGCAGACAGAGGGAGCAGGCGGGCGGGCTGGCGGGCGGACAGGAAGACAACCAGGCAGGCAGGCAAGAAGGGAAGCGAAGATATAGCGGGGAAGAGAGAGAAAGTTAGAGAGAATACGCCATGACACTGTTATACTCGACTTAGTGATGTCGCGTAAGGGCATACATCATAATCAGAATTCAGTGTAAAGTAGCTCTCACCCCCAACCCACCTAACACTCCACCAGATGTAACGCCTCGTCACAGTAACATGTACCTGTCAAATGTGGCAACTTGAAGAACAGCCATTTGAATGAACTCCCCGCAGACCTCAATGAATGCAAGGTGGAAGCTGACAGAATTCTGGCCATATACATGTGTTTACATGTGTATACTGACAGAAACATGTCGAGGTCAATGGCGGTCTAGAACTTTGTCTCTATTTTTTTTTTTTTTTTTAATTTTTTTTTTAGAACTTTGTGTCTAGTCTTCTCCACCTTCATGTGACATAGATGTTAACATGTTGGTCTTAGAGAAAGTCCCCTGGTGACCAAAAACCTCTCTAGTTATGAAAATCAGGCTATAGCCATAAGAGCCCGAAGGACAGAGACTGTGCATGGAGAGTATTCTGAGACTCTGCTTGTAGACTCCTCTGTATACTGAGCATAGCTAAAACTCTTTGTAAAAGCCAAACAGTCCCAGATTACTAAACTGGTATTTTGGACGGAGCTGTGAAAGTACGACTGATCTGCACTATACTACCACTGTGAATAAAGATCTGAGTAAACGTGGCTTGTAATTCTTTCGGTCGCTGCTACCGCTTGAATGATGTCATCATGCGCTCACTGTCGAACATTTCCCTTGCCGATCCATGCGTTTCTAGGCGAGTCGCTTAGCGGATCGTTTTGAGTCTGCCCTTGTCATGATGTCATGCTCTGGGGGCATGGTCTGTTGTCATAGATATGGTTATATACAATAGCAGTTTCATCTATGGGAATCTTCAGGCTGCTAATGTTTTGGGTGTCAGAGCCTCAAATTGGCACTGATGACAATGTCAAAGGCCTTTGACAGGGGGTATCCCACTGGGTGTGGGAGATTAAACATGACTCAGTCTATCTAAGAGGGTTTAGCGATTTTGAGTGATCTAAAGTTTGATCAACAGGGGAATGACAGGGCATTCCCAAACTCTTTTATGTTCTTTTATTAAACTCAAAGGGGGTTTAATGGGGTTTGTGAGGCTTTATTAAAGTGAGGCCATTGCGTATGGGTCCACTGATGACTGGAGCACAGAGGTACTAACCGATAAAACTGATAAGTATCAAAAAATAAATTGAAGATCTAGTTCAAAGTCTGTAATGTCAGTCAGAACACCATTGCATGGAAACAGTCACGTGCGCTACTGTCTCCCGGTGAATCCACGGTCAGTCGCTTTCGATAGCAACCCTATCTTGAGACTCAAATTGATGGGTTTTTGCTCTATAAATAGTAGTGTCATCATACAGGGAATCATCAGGCATATATGTAGATGGTAAAAAAGATGACTCAATTGGTACAATAGCAGTGGCGCAGGCAGTCGTGTTTAAGGTTTTTACCTTCTGCCATCACCAGATATATAACGGTTAACAAGGGTTCGTACAGAGCCTGGAAAAGCTGGAAAAGCCTGGAATTGTGCTTTTGGGTTTTCCAGGCCTAGAAAAGCCTGGAATTCTTACAGAGAGCCTGGAAAAACCTGGAAGAGCCTGGAAAATTTAGTTTTGCATTAAACTTTTTTTTTCAGTCTATGGAATTCTGGACATTATTAGCTTTCCTTAACTACGGTACCTGACCGTCTATGGAATTTCAATGACTTGAATTAGATACTTCCAAAATCCTTTTTGCTAATAATAATATAGCTGTTTTTCTGGTTATCTGCCTGGAAAAGAAATATTAGAGCCTGGAAAAAGCCTGGAATTTTATTGGGTTGTCTATGTACGAACCCTGGTTAACAACAACTTCCTTTTTTGGGCTAAGGACGTGCCAAATAAGCCTCGTTATTCAACACAAGGATGGCATTGTATGTTTCATCTTAAGTTTATGCTTTTCAATAATAAGTTTTAGGTTCTGTGTGCGTGTAGGGGCGTCCCCAATAAAACCTTGAATCAAAGAGATTAGAATACTCTCTGGTTGACTCAACGAATATAGAGCGGATCCCATTCACTAAAACAGTACTGATGTATTCTACATGAAGACTAAGTACCGGTCCCTGCATACAGCATTGCGAGAAGTACACTAGAAGAGAGGACCTGTGCTAATAGTGAGAGGAGGGAGTGGGGTAGGGCGGGCACTAACACCCCATCTACAATATGACATGGGGGTAAATTTGTCTTCATACGCCGCCTCTCAGCACGCCCCTGACCCCTGACCTCTGACCTCTGACCCCTGGTTCATTGACGCCTCACGACTCTCATGCCCTTTACAAGCTGGGCCCCCGCCACTGACACCCCAAACACCAACACCCCCACGCCGACACCCTAAAGGGGGGCGTCCACCAACCAAGACAAGGCTACGATAATGGCTTTTCGACAAGGTCCACGACAGGTCTACGATTGGAGACCTTGTCGTGGTTGGTGGACCCTAGTTCCTGACAAGAGGCTACGACAAGGCCACGACAGGCTGCGACATGAAGCTTGTCGGGGGCCTGTCGGGGGTGGGGGGGGGGGGGGGGGGTGTTTCTGACAAGGTTACGACAATATCGAACATGTTCGATTTTTGCCACGACTGGAGGTTTGTCGTGGAGTGTTGAGGTTTCCTCAATATCACTGTCGTAGTGTGTCGGGACCATGGACGCCTTTTTTACGGTAACCAGCAACGTCTACGACACGCCCCGACACCGCTGTCGCAGACAAGCCTGCGACAAGACACCGATAGGAACTTTCATGTCGGCACTTGTCGTAGCCTTGTCGTGGTTGGTGGACGCCCCCCTTTAAGGCGCTGTTCCACCGGGACGTGCGATCTAACGTGGGATTCACACGGAGAGACTCATGTACTTCCAGCAGGGTTTGTCTTTGACAATTTTCCTGAGATTATTTGCTGGTACATAGTCTCCTCGTGTGAAACCCCCTATTGTATTATCTTATTGTAACTGAAAGACTCGCCCTGTGAGAGTTTGCAATTGCTAAATTTAAAAAAAACAAACTAACAAAATCAATTCTTCGAGAGAGATGTGAAGAAGGGGAAATTGTTGTCGTCAATTTCCCCTGCCAAAGGTGCAGAATCTCATGGAATTTGGATTTTAAATGGAATTCACACGGTGGGATTCATGTACCTCACAGAGTGCAAGAATCTCATTAGATTCCGTTCCTTTTTAGAGGTAATTGTCGCAAAAAATGTGAGCATGCCTGGCTGAATTGCCCTGTTGGAAGAGTCCCCTCTGAGCGATAATAGGGGTCACACAGACAAGCTTAAACACACAACTAGATCTCAATAGATGTAGGACCATCCAGGAAGGTGGTAACAGATCTTCCTCCTCGGAAGGGTATCCCTAATTCGAAAAAAACCCAGATGTAACCAGGTACTGCAGACATGGCCCAGCCCTGCCAGCCAAAAAAAAAATCAGGTGGAACCAGCACTTTATACTCCACTCCCTTCACTCTCGCCCCTCCACTCTCAACCATTTTGTCCCTACTCCCCACACTCTCCCGTCCTACCAGTACTTTATACCCCCAGCCCCTCCACTCTCACCCCTCCACTCCCACCTCTTGTGCCTTTATTCCCTACATTTCTCCTGTCCTACCAGCACTTTATACTGCCACCCCCATCACTCCTCTCACCCCTTCACTCCCACCCCCACCTCCAGCTCACACGTTAAAGCCCTTACCTCCATCTTCTGACCCCTCACCTGACCCCAAATTCGCACCGTTAAGTGTCTTCTCTTACAATATGTTGACCTACGCTAGAGTTGGCTGAACTAGCTTCTCTGCTATCTCCCACTTGCCATTTGGTTCAGAGACATAAAAATATACACCTGCAGTGTGACATGCCACAGCCAGCAGTGTTGTAACTGTAACTTTTACCCTCCTCCCACTCTCCGGGCGGAGATTCTTAACCTCTGGTCTTAAATAATCGTAAGTGCCATGAAGGATCTGCTAGGAGAATGCCCTCGATCACCTGTCACAGAAGACACCCTCCAAACGGTTTTTATCCCCTGACATTTCACCACATTATCAGAGAAAACAAAACTTTGTATTAGATATCTGCTTGGAGGAAACTCGTTGAGTGTTGCCTCGCAGCGGATCCCGCTATTACTCTGGGCTTCCCGCCAAAACCTAAACACTGCCAAATTGTCGTCTGCGCACTTCACAGGCACTGACCAACTTCTGAAACCGACATTTGTCCTCCGCCAGAGGATTTTCTCCGTCCATTTCTAGCGAGCAAAGAGAAGAACAGGATCTACTTATGTAATTAGGCGTTGTAATTATGCCCCACTAGTTTATTTTTAATGAACATTCCTCCCTATTATTCTCACTTTCATTTAATCACGAGAGGATTCACGTTTTATGGTTCTGTCTCGGGCCTGGGTATGTCGGACTATATTTCGTACATAATCCTCGTGCTGTGCGATTGGCTGGGCTATTCCTAGACCTGTGTTATGTACATAAAATCGTGTACTATATGTACTAAAGCTTGTTTTCAGTAAGGATTGGGTGAATGGATTACTGTCAAGCAATATGTGTTATATGTGACAAGATAGAGATTAAAGTGGGCAAAACCTGGCGGCTGTACGTCTAAGTTCTCCACAATGTGTCTCGCGGTGTAAATGGTTGACACTTCATCCAATTGCAAAAAAAACCCAACAACAAGCCAAATGAAGTCTTTTCATGAGTTTAATTGACTTGAAATACAAAACTAATGCCAACATTCCAGATACATTCATATCACGATTTAAAAAAAAATCTCCGAGTATTTTCTTTAATATAAAAGCAATTTTTCGCTGCCAGATCACGGGACACTGTAACATGTTGTGTACTAGTTGTGCTCTAGTCCGGATACTAGCTTTATCTCATCCCTGGTATTTTCCCCCATAGACTTAGCATTGGGAACTCGTATTCAACGCCCATTAAGTATTGTAAAAAAAACCCCACTAAATTGGATGAAAATGTCCCAAATTAGTCAGTAATAGGGGTGAGATAAATTCAGAAACCCATTCAAGATTACAGTTAGAACTCGATGGGATACGAGCTCTGACCGTAAACTTTTATAGGTTTTCTCTATAGTACTGGACCTCCAATGCTCGAGGTTTTAGCCACTTTGATATGGACCACAACTTATCAACAATTCAGCATAGAGCAACATGTTTTATATCATATATCCTTTCTCAATCTGCCTTAGCTACAGACAGGGGTGCAATTATTCCGATGAATTACGGATATTTCCGAAAGATTTAAAAGTATATCTGAACTAACGAAAATTGGGATATGAAGGTATCACTCCAGTTGTACTGGCCTAGGTGAAGAAAACCAGCTATACTGACGGCTGACACCCACGGCCTCTTAATTTGATGTATCGATCAATGTGCAGAATTTATGGAAGTTATAATCTAAATTCCGCAATATCTAAGAATGATATTCCGACCAGATATCAACAGAGCACTGATTGACCCCCAGACAGCTCGCCGAAATTTGGCAAAATGAGCTCATATAGATGACGTTTTTGTTGGAGTTGTAGCTGATATTGTCACGTTTGAGAGAAGTGTGACTAAGTGCACCAACGCAACCACAACCCACACTTGTCTCTGGACTTCATGGTTACGTGGTAGGATAGTCCAGCTGTTGTATCAGCTACCGGTCGTCCAGGCTGAAGGCACAATCCTCCATTACCGTTGCACTCTCTCATTTACTGAGGTGTGTACGCAATCGTTTTCCCAATCGATATCACATTGTTGCCATAAGTAGTTTCAGTTGTAAATTATTGCCAATCTCTACTGAACAGCTCACTGTGGTAGGTTCACCCCGCACCCCTCCACTGAGCAACTCACCATGTTACCCTCACCACTCACCCCTCCACTGAGCAACTCACCATATTACCCTCCCCACACAGCCCTCCACTGAGCAGTTCACCATGTCACCCTCACCACACACTCCTCCACTAAACAGAACACCATGTTACCCTCACCACACAGCCCTCCACTGAGCAGCTCACCATGCTACCCTCACCACACACCCCTCTACTGAGCAGCACCTTATGGTACCCTCACCACACACCCCTCTACTGAGCAGCGCCTTATGGTACCCTCACCACACACCCCTCTACTGAGCAGCGCCTTATGGTACCCTCACCACACAGCCCTCCACTGAGCAGCTCACCATGTCACCCTCACCACACACTCCTCCACTGAGCAGTTCACCATGTCACCCTCACAACACACCCCTCCACTGGGCAGCTCACCATGTTACCCTCACCACACACCCCTCCACTGAGCAGCACCTTATGGTACCCTCACCACACACCCCTCCACTGAGCAGCTCACCATGTTACCCTCACCACACACCCCTCCACTAAACAGAACACCATGTTACCCTCACCACACAACCCTCCACTGAGCAGCTCACCATGTTACCCTCACCACACACCCCTCCACTAAACAGCTCACCATGTTACCCTCACCACATACCCCTCCACTAAACAGAACACCATGTTACCCTCACCACACAACCCTCCACTGAGCAGCTCACCATGTTACCCTCACCACACACCCCTCCACTAAACAGAACACCATGTTACCCTCACCACACAGCCCTCCACTGAGCAGCTCACCATGTTACCCTCACCACACACCCCTCCACTAAACAGCTCACCATGTTACCCTCACAACACACACCCCTTCACTGAGTAGCTCACTATGTTAACCTCACAACACACCCCCCTCCACTGAGTAGCACACTATGTTACCCTCACCACACACCCCTCCACTGAGCAGCACATTATGGTACCCTCACAACACACCCCTTCACTGAGTAGCTCACCATGTTACCTCACATGAAATCTGGCTCGAGTTGCCTAGTAATTTTACCAGAGTTTGAAATATATCGCATCGGAGATTTGAACTGAAAGGACTTCATGGACTCACTCAAGTGCTGATGATCTAGTCTCTCTCCGCTCCCGGTCATAGTGGGGCCCGCTCAGCACGACTGCTGGGCCCAGACCAGTGTGCAGCAACTTGTCACATTATAACAGTAACCAGAAATTCAAGTTATTTCAAACATGGAGAACCCTTGCTAGTCTCTTGCCCAACACTTGAACATGTACTTTGCAAATATGACTGCCAAAACATTTTATGCTCCATAACTAGATTACAAATGACCTAGTTAAAATATTGATATACTGCTTTTTCTTGAGTACCTGGAAAAATTGGCCATCATAGATTCCTCAGAAGGATCAAAGTTATTTTGCTTCGTTCTTTGGGGTTGGGGAGTCAGCTCAGTGGTAAGAGCACCGAATTTGTAACCCCAAGGTTGTAAGACTTTGTGGATTCAAGTCCCATCCGAACCCACAATGTTTATGTGGTGTGGGAAGTAAAAGAACTCTCACCTCGGTAAATGTGTAGGGGTGAGATTTCTACCTGAATTCAACACATAGATTCGATCACCACCCTCGTGGTGTAAAAGAACCTTGAGAAAGTCTGGAAAGGACCTATAACGGTTGACTGGACGTAAAATCAAACCAAACAAACAAAACAAACAAGCTTCCATTGAGGTTTACTATAAAATTTATTCTACATTCTTGATATCACTGGGATATATACACAATGAATAGTGGGAATGGGTGAGAGAGTGGGCAGGGAGGACTGTATGGAGTAGGAGAGATATGGGAGGGGTGAGATGGCACGGAGGACTAAACGTAGTGGGAGTGGGGTTGGTGAGATTGCAGGGAGGTTATCAATGTGAGTACACCAAGAAGAGGGTCACGTCTCACCCCATTGTCGGATATGCTTGCACGCAAGCATAACAAAAGCGACCGGGATAGGGAGTTAGCTCAGTGGTAAAGAGCACTGGACTTGTAATACCAAGGTTGTCAGACTTTGTTGATTCGGGACTCACTGTAGCCAATTGTCTCCTTCACCCCTGGCAGTGGTAGATTTACTGCTATATCAAAGGCCAATCCTTCTCATACCATGTCTATGTGGTGTGGGAAGTAAAAGAACTCTCACCTCGGTAAATGTGTAGGTGTGAGTTTTCTACCTTAATTCATTACATAGATTCGATCACCACCCTTGTGGTGTAAAAGAACCTTGAGAAAGTCTGGTGAGAACCTGCAATGGTTAACTGGACGTTAAATCAAACCAACAAACAAACAACAAACAAACAAACCCCTGACTGGGAGAGGAGTGAGATGTCAGGGAGAACTATTCGTAGTGGGAGTGGGGTTGGAGGGGTGAGATTGCAGGGAGGTTATCAAGAAGAGGGTCACGTCTCACCCCATTGTCTTCCAACCACCCTCTGTTGTTTCACCTTTCCCTCATGTTTATTTTATCCCGTTTGTCTTACTCTTTTCCCGCCCACATGAAGGAAATACTACCGTTCTGGCAGTCGTCATGGAGTTTTCTTATTTTCCACCAAATACCTGCCAACGAAAGGAGTAAATATTTTCCCTGTTAGTATTTTCGTGAAGGTCATTCATGGAAACTTGGTTTTAGCAAGTCACGCTTTGGAGGGTGTCAAGGGCGTAACCCGATACCATTGATAACAAATCCTTATAGAGGATTTTATATAGGGATGAGGATCATCAAATATATATATTCATTAAAAATCCTTAGATAATATTACGGAGAGGTCGAGATTCTAAGGTAGCAGTATATTACCACAATACTTGAGCTTTGATAATGCTGGGGTATGAGTCACTGTAATCTATTCATCGTGATTGGCTTACGCTGTCTTCCAATCGGAGCGTGTGTTTCAAAGACCATGTCCACCGCGTCAATGGCACGTTAGTGAAACATGAAGTTGTATCTCATGTTGGGTGCACCCCTCTCATAAGATCTCACACTCTCTAAGTGGTATTCTGTACAAGGTTCTCACTATGCTCTATGTGAGAAGAATTCTTAATGAACTAGGCTTAGAACCTTGAGAATTCACTGGATGCTAAACAGGTACATCAATGCAACCCAAAGATTCCTTTAATCTCAATGATGCCACTGAGCGGGAATACTGGGTGCTTAGCGCCCTAGCGGCTTTATTTGGACTGGAATACAGAATACCACTTAAAGAGTGTGAGATCTTATGAGAGGGATGGTTTCATTGGCCTCTTTGCTAATAAAATGAGCCTCTGGAATAAAATGATACATTTTCATACTAACTTAGATCTGCCACACATGTGGATGACCTATTCTCTCAGGAGAATTGAATAATAGAGTAAGATCTGCCTTGACATAATGATACTCTTAAAATTTATCTCACCCCTGGTATTTTTTCTCTATAGACTTAACATTTGGAACTTGTATCCAACGCCCATGAGATAATTAGGAAAAAATATCCAATGGGGGATTATGTCACAAATGTTAGCTCATTAGTCAATGTGAAAGGTGAGATAAATTCAGAAACCTATTCAATGTTACGGTCAAAACTCATCTCATTTTAATCGCTACGTAATTCACGTGGCTTCAAACTTTATGGGATATGAGCTCTGACCCTAAACTTTCCTAGGTTTCCTCTATAATACTTTATACCAAACTGCACTGTACTTTATACCTACAACGGCCTGACTCATCCTATTAATACTTAGTTTCTACTGCAGAGGCTGAAAGTGAGAACAATCCAGACTTCACTTTATCTACATTTATCAAACATACACAGAAATATGATATATTACCAATATGCTCATAACTGCGGTTCAAGTTTCAGGAACAACATTTACCACAGTCCCAGAGTAGTTCAACCATATGGCCGAGATGTACACAGATGCATGCTGTATTACCTAACTGTTCATGACTGGAGTTTTGTTTCAGGTTTAGGTTTTAAAACGGATCTGGAACGATATCTCTCCGCAGCTCTGAGGCATCCCCAGCTCGATCCTTTATTCCCCTGCTAGTGACTAGCGGTACATATTTCAGGCACAGGTTTTAGTTAGGAGCAGTCCGTCGACATGGATTATACAATATGTTCCCAAACTCTTCATGACATTTGGAAATTGTTTCAGATACATGCTTTATAGCTCATGCTTGGAGCCAACATGGCTTAGACTTGTGCTGATACATGATTGATATATTCCTGGACTGATTTTTGATGTGGGTACATATTTCTGGTACAGGTTCTAACATGACATCGGAACAGTGTTTTTATGGATCAGATGTACAAAGATATACGATATATTCGGAGACTGAACTTGATGTGGGTACATATTTCCGGTACAGATTTTAGTATGGCCTTGGGAAAAGTATTTTCATGGATCAGATGTACAAAGATGAAGTATATTTACTTAGACTGTTCATGACATGGGTGCCCATTTCAGGTACAGGTTTTAACACAGGCCAGGAACAGACCGGCTACTTGGGTCAGAGTTTCTCCGGTTATCAGAACAACCAATCTCCAAGTTATCCAAGTCAGCCTCAACACATGATCCCACAATATCATGATCCTATGAACCGGAAGTGGAACAGTGGCGCCCCCTTTCGACAGAAGGTGGTGCCACCTAGCGGAAATCATGGTCACCGGAAGTTAGGGCCCGGAAGTGATTTGGGTGTGCATCCGATCATGTCCAGACAGGAATATGGTAAACTAATGTTCATAAGCAAGAGTAAGGTTTGCAATCGTCATATAAGGAAAAAAACACCCAGCTATGTGGTCCCCAGTCTCCTTCCCCTTTTACCAACAGGGCAGTCTTTCAGTTTAAGCTCAGGCCTAGTGATAGTTCTTCTGTCCAATCAAATTAAGCAAGCAATCTAAGAAAGACTCCTCTATAAAATATTCATTATCTTAACAAGGGAATTTAAGAAAAAAAGAACTTATGTCAAACACTGTTTGGATAATTGAAAAAGCCAGAATATATTTTAAAATAATTATATATTTCATCATTAAAGAAAAAAAAGTTTCTGGCTTACAGAGGTGTTGACTCATTAATTAGCATATATATATACTTCAAGAATAACTCATTTCAGAATGACCTTAAGCTATTTGCTGCGAGTGGAACCGAAAGACTTCCCCCTGAGAGCTGACGTACGTAGAACCATGACGTCAGCAGTAGTAGGATGACGTAGTACCCTAATGACGTAGAACCTTGTCACACCTCTTGCAGCTCCCCCCGGTGGTGGTAATTCGCGACCTCCGAACGTCCTCCTTCGGTTACGGCTAAAGGCCGGTGGTGGCGCTGTAGTCAACCTTCCCGAAGGCATGGGTACGACAGCGCATGACCACGTGATCAGTCACGTGACCATACTGCACGTTTCTTCATCCTGAGTTAGACCCGCCCGTGACTGCCCATCAACTGATGACGTCATAGCTAACTGATCTGATTGGCGAAAAATCCTCAGACTGTTTAAGTGTTATACTCTTCAATTTGTGAACAGTTAAATTCTCTTTGGCAAATATTCGGTATGAATATCATATTACATTATACGGGAAATGTATGTAGAGAAAAAGTTTTCGTTTTTCTAAATTCTCGAGCGTCTAAACTGGGATCTACCCTATATATATATCAGTGTTAAATGACGTCATCAATATCGTTCTAAGCCGTCAGCATGCTGCAATGCATGATGGGATTCTTGGCTGACATTGACCAGTTTGATATCTAAAGTACTCATTGTCAGTATTCCCAAAAGCTGCATCCAACCTGTAAATATACATATAAGTGGGTAAGATCCATATAATTGCTTCATAAACTATTGCATCCTATTTATAGGAGTTTTCATGAAATATTTCATGAAATATTGATTAAGTGTATATCAAATGTTTTTTGGGGGGAAGTTTTTAATTCAGGTATCATGTGCTTATCAACCCTCATTATGTCCTTCACTTAGGGAAAAGAAATTCCTGGACATCACCATGTCTCAGGAACAGCATTGGCATGATTGCGCCCCTGATTCAATTCATTAGAGAAGATGGTTGAAAAATACAACAAACGATGGACAGGCGGCTCTGTAAACCACCCAAGATTGATGTCGTAATACACTAGTTAACGCTTGTGTATTACTATGTCATCCTCTCCGGTTTACAGCCGCCTGTCCACAAAAATACGATTATTGTCTATTCATACAGTGTTAACTGGACATCCGGAAATACAGACCATGTATTATGTGCAGGTGGTCTGCTTAACGAGCTCCTGCTGTATTTGTCCGACATGGTCTCATTTATCAGTGATACAAGTTTGACCACAAATGACGGAATTCCGACATTTCCTACACACTGGCATCATCCCAATGTTAGAGTGGCATTTCCAGTTTAGTTTGACATTAATTTATCTTCAATCACTAAAAGCGCAATCAAAAGAAATTGAAATATATAAATATAAGTTGACTCATAGACCTGATGTTCAAAAATTATGTCAAAAATGCTTCTCTTTTAAATATTATTTTCCGATTTTTCCTCCGTCCCGACATTCATCCCTGATTTATTGCGGGCGGGACGACTCCTCAGTTGATGAACAATTCTTCAGCTGTAGAGTAGCAAACCGCAGACCGGTACGGCGGTGAGGGGGTTTAAGAATATGCCCTCATCATCTACTCCCCCCCCCCCCCCGCCCCACACACCCTGCCACACATCCCAACCAGCTGACCACTGATGCATTAACTGAGACACAGTACCATCATTGTATCTTTTTTACTTTTTCTTATTTTTTTAATTGAAATGTATAAAATAAACTTTTTAATTTCCTGTGCTAAAATATCCAAGTGAAAGTGACGACACCTCCATCTGGTCTACTATAGACCATTCCGAGATGGGACGAGGTCCACTTAGTCCAGTCTGCCCCCACACCTCACCCTGACCAGCTATAGACCATTCCAAGATGAGACGATGTCCACTTAGTCCAGTCTGCCCCCACACCTCACCCTGACCAGCTATAGACCATTCCGAGATGGGACTGTGTCCTCCTAGTCCAGTCTGCCCCAACACCTCAGCCTGACCAGCTATAGACCATTCCGAGATGGTACTGTGTCCTCCTAGTCCAGTCTGCTTCAACACCTCAGCCTGACCAGCTATAGACCATTCCGAGATGAGACTGCATCCTCCTAGTTCAGTCGGCCCCGACACCTCACCCTGACCAGCTATAGACCATTCCGAGATGAGACGGTGTTCGCCTAGTCCAGTCTGCCCCCACACCTCAATCTGACCAGCTATCGACCATTCCGAGATGGGACGGTGTCCGCCTAGTCCAATCTGCCCCCAAACCTCACCCTGACCAGCTATAGACCATTCCAAGATCAGACGGCATTCTTCTAGATCAGTCTTCCCCCAAACCTCACCCTGACCATCTATAGACCATTCCAACACCATGGTGTTGTCCCATTACCTTAATTTCATATAAGGAATACAGTAGACCGAGTAGCCAATGACTGCATTCGCAGCAAACCCCGACCTTCACCCTGACCTCCTTACATAATATTTTCTAGCGCCTTGGGACGGCTCTGCAGTCGAGAGTTGACCTCGAAACTTAGGGGCCACAACCACCCTCCCAAGATAAGATGGCGTTCTCCTAGTGCAGTCTGCCCCCACACCTCACTGTCACCCTCACCTCTGAATTACCGAGATAGCTGGCGATCAGCGATGCCTGTAAGCAACGACTTCATTTGGCAAAGCGATAAGCTGGTTCCCTGATCTTGAGGGGCAGTGATTTCTCAGGGTATACAGACTTTGCTGTAGTGTTTCGCACTGGAACCTGACGAATGCAAAGGACTATAAGACAACTATTCTCAGATAGAGTAAGGTGTCCGAGGACAAACCATGAGATCTTTTTAACAGTTTTCTCCCCATTACTTCTGGGATAAGTTTCATATTTTCTCCCTTCTCAATCCGATCTGAAATACAAGATGGCCGCATGCTAGGACCTCAGACAGGTCTATAGGCGACTCATGCGTACGTTGAAGCTCACACCCGCTCATTATCCACAATAGATGCCACCACATGCAGAGTAGGACTGGTGTTTTTCTTTTAATAAATCAGTCCCAGTCATTTTTTTTATCTCTCTTTTTTCCTTTCTTCAACGGCCGTCCGTCGTGAATGGGGAGTGTTTTTGTATGCAGGTCAAAGTTTTGTGGTTTCTACTCAAATATTTTACTGGTTTTATTCCTGCTCTAGGAATGTCACTTCCCAGGAGAGTTTTCACTGTTGTACATCAGTTTGGGTGAATTATCGTTAATTTCTGATCAAAATGACGGTATTTGGTGCCTACTTTAGCGTGCGAGGTTTACTCTATCGTGGCTTGCGAATAGATTTTTTTTTTCAAGTTTCTTTATTGATTGTCTTTTTCGATCAATAAAGTGGCCTGGACCTCAGCCCCAATATTGGGCTGGTTTTCATGGTCCTGCCGAACCAGTACTTTATTAGACTTTAGACACTCTTGTTTGTATATATATATTCGTTCACAGAGTTCACATAATTCATCAAATTATAATCATGACGATACAGAGATACACACAAATTTACAACATAGTTAAGATTTTGATATTATAGATAGGCATCTATTACAGATTATATATAGATTCCAGCATTATTATCTTGGTCAGGGCTTTTACAGTTGACATATCAGGAGTGTTTCTTACTATTGGTGGCAGTCATACTCCTGGTTTATACTAAAATGCAAACGTCTCTTTCTTGTAACCACTCAATACCTACACACAAACTACATTTATAGTTCTACAATTGGCTGAATAACGCCTTATGAGATCCAGCCATACTGACGGTGACTGTCTAAGCCCACTCTTTTATTGACAATGAATCATGTACTTATAACTGTTACTGGAGAACTCGACCCGAAACGAACTCGACCCGTAGTTGTCAGGAGAACTCGACCCGTTTTGGAGAAATCTATCGGAGGACCTGACCCGTTCCGGATAATTATTAATAATACAATTTTAGATACAAGTAAAGGTCTGATTAGTTAGCTTTTAGACAAATAAACCAGCGAATATTGAAAATAAGTCCAGCTAGGTTTAGGGGTAAGGTTGGGGCTAGGGTTGATGTTATGGTTAGGGTTAGGAATAGGGTTAAAGGTAGGGTGTTCTGTTTGTTTTCTTCCCCAGAGAAGACCAAATTTTAGGTCAAAATAACATACTACTATATTTAGTGTTTGTTCACAGTTAAGACACTTGAGTAGGGAAGATTTAAAAACGGGTCGAGTTCTTAAAACGGGTCGAGTTCGTTACGGGTCGAGTTCGTTACGGGTCGAGTTCTCCAGTATTCCTTATAACATTGGGTATATATGTACGTTATGAATGCCAAGTCTCTGTGAAGATGTAAACATACTGAGCTTTAAATTCTTTGGAAAAATAACCCCACATCCTTTTTTAATCGGTGCTGGAGTAGATAGATTTTCTATTCAATCTAGCTGTCAGCCAATGTGGTGCAGTGAAACGACATGTTGTCATTGCTTTCAGTGAAGAGAAAAGAATGGTAGCGACAGACCCTGTTTAT
Source organism: Alentia gelatinosa (assembly GCA_950022655.1). Lineage (NCBI taxonomy): Eukaryota > Metazoa > Annelida > Polychaeta > Phyllodocida > Polynoidae > Alentia > Alentia gelatinosa. Next base: position 11,321,655 of record OX465590.1, read on the forward strand.
GTCAGGCTGACAGCCATTTGAAGATCTAACAAAAATTCCTGAAAAAAAAAAGAAAAAAAAAGAAGAAGGGTGGAACGAGTGGCAGAATGACAAGTCTTTAAAATCCAATACTGCCTGTTGAGACTCTAAACCTTGTTAAATCCCCCCCTGCGTGGAAAAAGAGGTGAAATATCAAATAACTGGTGGCAGCTGCGGTCTCTTCAGATCATGGGGCAGTAATCTGAATCTGTAGACAAATTTAGTATCAAATGTTGACCACCCCCTCTCAGAGAGCTGTGCTCACTGTGACTACTTAATAAAGTACATGTGTATTAGCAGAAACTCTCAATTTAATGGGGATGCCAGTTTTTAGTTATTTACTGGTTTAGTGTTTTTAACTCTTTCAGTCCTGAAGATGCCTGGAGGCATTGTCATGCAGGGCCTCAAGATGCCTCCAGGCATTTCTTGAAGTATCGTTTCAAATAAGAAATAAGTGCAAATTTTTGATAAATTATTTATTTATTTTCGTGAATTTTTCACTTTATATAGAAAACAATATTATCATTCTAATATCCTGTAGGTTAAAATATTTTAACCAATGAAGGCTTAGGTTCCATGGTTTTACTTGTAAAATCTGTGACACCAGTACATAGTTTCAGGACTCTAGGGGGTGGGAGCGCTCCAAAATTATACTCAGGACAAGTGCATGATTTTTTAAATTTTCTATTACAACAAATTCACCTCGAGGGTTGTCTTCCATTTGTAGTTATGGGTTACATCAAAATGATACCCTTGTCAATTTCATATCGATGTATACCGGTATCTTCACGTATATTGGTAGATGGTTGCTGTGGTAGTTACAAGAAATAAATTAAATGACATAGAAATAACAGAAAAGAGAAAAAACACGAGAAGATGCAAGGTTCATCAAATTAGAAATAAGGATTGAATTTTGATGATTCTTCTTAAAACTAATAGCACCCCTGCCCCCCCCCCCCCCCCCCAAAGAAAAATAGTAATAGATTGGCAGGATCAAGAATTTCCCCGGCTTAGAAACCAGCAGAGAATATTCTCTCTACTGATCCACTAGCATTATCACCTTCATCTGGCGAGTTGTGGCTGCCATGTTGTTGTTAATTCTCGGCGGTTTCCGGTTCCTGTTCAGAGTACGCGTGCGCTGACCAGAACGAGGTCACTAATCTCACCCTTAACTCCGCAGACTGCCGCCAGGGGGCCTTGGTCTCGGCACGCGGGATGTGCTATAAATAGCCCAGTCTGGGAAGTTGTAGCGTGACCCCTGTGAAGGGCAACAGTTAGCATCTCCTGTATTCGTGACGTGCTTTTTTTTCTTCTCCCAGCAACGTTTGTTTTATGTTAAATACATCGAGATTGTCCTTGATTGTTGTGCAGGTCATTTCGTGATACATCAAGACTTTCCTTGGGTGTGTGAATTTTCCATGGCAGCAGTTTTCTCACTGTATTGGCGGCAATTTCTTAAAAAGGTTATAGCACACGATGTAGACAGTAGTTAAGGAGACGGGTAAAATATTTACTAGTATGAATGTTGCGATAAAAATGTATATATATATATATATTTATTACCTTCCGAATACGGAGTCTCCATCCTAAGCCTTTGAAGCCTACAGATCGCTACTGAGTAGTATACGGACCTCCGGAATCTCCTAGGAGAATACGGCTTTTTCGGCCACCTGACGGGCATTGTAGGAACTAATTCATACAAACAAAGCACGGCGCCTGGGTCTAATTTCTAATTATATACATTGTAGTATCTAATCTAGTGATTTCTAATTATATCCTTGTAGTTTATTATAAGTTAACACTATGTAATACTCCTCGCTATCGCTGGGAGTTTTACTACGCGTCACCTACGCGGAGAATACGGCCACTCAGATCGAAAGCATGGTAATATTATATATATACACACACCTCAGATCTTAGTCAGTTTACCACTTTCAATTAGCTTAGAGATATGTGTACATAATTCCTGTTTCACAATTCCCTGCAGTGGATGAACCAAGTCAATGTTATTGACCAGGACTGGGGAGGGAGGAACAAGGCAAGACAGACAGGGCAAGACGGGGGTGGGTGGAGGCGAGAAAGTGGGCTTTACCTATTCAACAACGGCATAGTAGATATTGTGAGGGTTATGAGTGGCATCAAATATTGTCCTCTATTTGATAAACTTGTTTTCTTTGTTCTCAATTGACCACAGTTGCTTTTCAATCTCTAGCGATTCATTCTTGGCGTGTGATGCGATGCTGTGTGTATCTCTCACGAGGAGATTTTTTTCTTCATGTCATTAAGGTATTCCAATGCGTTATGTTGACATGTTGCACCAGTAGCTTTCAGTTCTCACACATTTGAGTCAATATGCAAGAAATTCTAACTAGCTATCCCGTTATTATAGGCCGTAGTTTTATAGTTCACAATTGAGAGGAAGTGTATCCCAACCGTATAATAAAGGGAATTAGATTTTCGAGAGGTTTTAAACGCAGGGGGCATTCGTATGGTCTGGCACCTTGGGTACGGAGGTCATGATCAATGTCTGGCAGTTTAAGGTTTACAGGGTTCGTACAGAGCCTGGAAAACCTGGAAAAGCCTGGAATTATGCTCTTTGGGTTTCCAGGCCTGGAAAAGCCTGGAATCCTCACAAAGAGCCTGGAAAAACCTGGAAGAGCCTGGAAATTTTAGTTTTGCATAAAAGCTTTTTTTTTTAAGTCTATGGCATTCTGGTCATTATTAGCTTTCCTTAACTACGGTGCCTGACTGCCTATGAGATTTCAGTGACTTGGATTAAATAGTTTCAAAAATCCTATTTTTGACCATGTATAACAAATTGCTAATAATGTAACATGTATTTGATTTTTTTCCTTCATATTTTAAAATAAAGAAATTTTTAGCTAAATTTGGTGATGAATCAGACATAGTTTTAAAAAGAGTGACCAGATGTGCCTGGAAAAAAATAGTAGAGCCTGGAAAAAGCCTGGAATTTTATTGGGCTGTCTATGTACGAACCCTGGGTTTAAGTCTGGCCCTACTGTACCCATCTTATTGTACTAGATGCACCTACATGGTGAGCCACGAGGCTTCCCCTGCAGTGGTTTTATTAGTATTACAAACTGAAATGATTGAACAAGGATGCAGAGAATGGGAACACAAAATCAGGGCTCAGGGACAAACACCAAGTGGAGTTTGTATCTAGAATAACTGGTGAATGTTTGTTTGGTGCAAATAATTGACATCCTTGTTTCTTTTATGGCTGGTGAAATGTATGAATAAGTCTCAGATGTTTTTGAGCGTGGGCCAGACACTCAGATGCTCTGCCTAAAAGTTAGAGTGGTCACATAGACTTTGAACTTGCTGGTGATTGATGCATTTAGATCATAGACAGACTGTTGTAGAATCAAGTTGACTGGAAGCAAATGGGTTACAGAAAAGGACCCATAGACCGAATTTAACCCCAAACTTTAAATTGGTTTTTTTTATGCTCATTCACTAATAATGAACATACCATTTGCTCCTAGTTGTAATATACATGCAATCGTTACACAAATGTGTGATTTTAAAACATGTTAATATAAAACATGCATCAGGACAGAGAAGGGCACAGAGTGATTGCTAGTTCCACCATCATCCGCTAGAAAATTGTAAGATAACGTCACTATAATCGGGGAACAACCTCTGATACATATATATTCGTGAGACAAGACTAAAACCCTCAAGTCATATATAAATGCGCCTGCTACCTGGAGTTTTGTTCAATGTCTGGCGCAAGATGGCTACTTCCATGACACAATAGCTATCTCTCCTTTATGATGTATTTATGTGTATTTCCAGTCTCATTACTCCGCAATGTACATCTAAAAAATACATCTCTGAATAAAAACCAAAGGGAGATATGACATTGCATTAAGATAATGACCAGAGAACTCCAGATGAGTTGGCCCTGGTTCTGCTGTGTTTTAGGAATTGATGGGAGTGTTTACATGGGAGTAATCGGTACCACCAGTGCATGGGCATGCCTAGATCATTATGTTATGGTATATGTGCATCGTTCTCTACCAGCAACCCTGCTATGATATGTACCCCGGTTCAACATTATCTCGGTGCACCCCTCTCATAAGATCTCACGCTCTCTAAGTGGTATTCTGTACTCTCACTACGCTTTATGGGAGAAGAATTCTTAACAAACTAGGCTTAGAGCCTTGAGAATCCACTGGCCTGCCTCAAAAGGACGTAACTAGCCTACCGAGACGTAAAACTACACAAACAAACAACAACTGGCTAGTCATATACCAGCAGTCGCTTCAGCTGATTGCACGTCCACTACCACAACAACTGGCCTGTCTCCCGTAGTAAAGACGTACATCAATGCAACCAATAGATTCCTATAATCTCAATTATGCCACCTAGCGGAAATACTGTATGCCAATGGATTCCAGTTCGTTAAGAATTCTTCTCCCATAGAGCTAAGTGAGAACCTTGTACAGAATACCACTTAGAGAGTGTGAGATCTTACTGAGGGGGTGCTTATTCTGAGATGCCTGTGTTAAGTGCTGTTTCCACCAGCCCATCTTTTTGACTGGCAGAGTCGGGCTTTGTCTCGCAGTATCTTGCTGGATTATACTAAATCTCGTAAGATCTGCTTGCCTCATTGCCCATGTGTGTGGACCCCCTATTATTAGGAAACGTCCTTACTGTGGACGAAACGGTTCCTGTTCGAGGTCAGTCGTCGATCTCATACTGCCTGACGCCCAAGGCGGAAGGCAGTATGAAAACGAAGACTGACCGAGAACGAGAACCATTTCGTCTACATTGAGGACGTTTGCTTATTATCATACACTTTTAATTGGTGAAAAAACACCATTTTAATGACATACAAAGTCGCAGTCACAGTGGGCACGAACATTATTATTACTGCACCCCTAGCAGCGGGCAGTATTTAATAGACGTTCGGACATAGGTATATAATAATATCGCTCACTGGGGTCTTCGTGTAAATTCACCCGCCATGTTTATACGATTCATCCTGAACTGTGAGTCAACAAGTTGGTCAGGATTGACTTAGGTCGCGGATTCTGGTGACTCAGCACTTTTAAGGGCTGATTCCACCAAAATGATGGCTGGTATATTTTGTAATATCTTACAGTGTCGTACCTCCTATGTCGCAAAACATAGCCATGCGGTGTCTGTTTTGGTGCTCCACCACCGCGACACCTCAAGAAACATTGCGACAAATAGGCACACGATTATTCAAACCTAACCCAATTTAGCAAGACAACCAAATTGGGACTAATCTTGCTATATCGTGTGTGTTGGTGGAATCCCCACTTTTGGCCCAGCCCTTTGGTGTTTACCCACGATATGATTCTTCATCTTATAGTATTCAAGAATTAAGTTCGCAGTTATCTTTTTCGTGAAAGAAAAAAGTTACCTCGTGAACTCTGTGCAATCATGTAATACTCCATTTCATTTCAAAGTAACTAGAGTAACGTCGTGGTGAAGAATAAACTTTTTTTTTTCCTTTTCTATAACTGCTTGAATTATCGTTGACTATGCCATGATTTTTAAGACCAAATTAATCAAATTGCCATAAATGAGTTGGTAAGAACGTTGTCCACTACTGTGAGTACATTACTGGGGAGATGCTTGGCTATTTGAGTTTGCATGTCAATATAAGCATGTGTACCAAAGTTTTAGTGAAGTCTTGCCTTTAGTTTTATCCTCCTACGATCATGGCTGCCCATACCTTTGCTCTTATAAGATAGAGACATAGATCTAGAATGCAGTATAGCCATTTAATATTATTTTCCTTCCCACTGCATGGATTAGTTTATAGTTCAATCTGTATTTAGTTCTTATAAGGCTAGCTCTTTATTTCATCAATTCATAGTGTTTTTGTATTTTGTGGAATAGATATTCTTCTGTCTCAGTGTCATTAATTTTGATCTCTACAAATATATCAAATTGTGGATTCACTATTTTCTCAGTTATTTCGTTTTCGTTGATGTTGTAATTACATGTAGATCATTTCAGTTCAGTGTGTTACATTTAATCTTTATGATTTAATTCTATATACTATATTTCATACGGGTCACCCCGCTTTGTCACAGTAAACATGTGGAAATGAATCGTCACGATTGTGAGTTCAGTAGTTACTGAGCCCATAGTGATGTATTCTCGGTCTTTCGTTCTGAAACTACGGCCTGAAGCCGTAGGTGAAGGGCCATTTAATTTACTTATTAACAGTATGTACAGACATTATTCATGCCAAGCAGCAGGCAGTGTATAACGATATGCTATTTTTGCAGGTCTACCGTCCTTCAAGCCAGTAGTTTACCCCAACCCGGGCATAGAAGACGACAGCGATGAAGAAGAGGACCAGCCACAGCCACAACAGCGCACAACGCAGGTCGCCGGGTACTACCGCAGCGACGCGCCCGCTGTGACGTCATACTCCCAGCAGCAGATGCGTCTGACGCAGATCCCCGTGCAGCATATTTCCTCCACGAAACACATGCCGGGAATCAGCCATGCGGGCGCCGTGTACGCAGGCGTGGCCACTTCCGTTCCCATGTCGCGCGCCGTCAACAACAACATGAACAACAGCCGCTACCGCCCCGTGCAGGAGAGCGACTACGTGAACGCCGCCGTGACGTCACAGACGCCCGAGGTGTACGCGGAGGAGGAGGACTTCATCCCGCCGGCGGTGCCCTCCAAGGCGTCCTACGGCTCATTGTCGTCTGCTTCCTACACGCCGCAAATCAAAGGCCCGCAGTACCGCATCGCACCGGAAGTCTACGGCGCCCACCCGGCGGGGATTGCGCAGGACGCAGCCCCGGCGCGCGGTTTCCATGGACACTACCCGGAGCCGGTTTCCAGCAAGCTCATGTACACCACACCGGTGGCGCCGGCCGGGCAGGGCTTCGTCGAGTCGCGGCCCAACACGGGGGGGCTTAGTTCCGGTGGCGGGCCGCCCCCGCCCACGTACGACACGCAGGTGGGGTACGGCCCCGGGAACGAGGCTCCCGCCAACCCGGCGTCCGCCTATCCGGGCGGGTACGCGCATGCGCAGCAGGGCCAGGCCGCGGTGCCTAAGACGGGGCTGTATAATTACTCCACCGAGCACGTGGCGCCCTCCGGTGGCGGCGACAAGAAGGAGGCCGAGGTGGACGCGCTAACTCAGATGCTGATGCAGAACATGGAGGCCGCCGCAGACCCCGAGTTCTTCGGTAACGTCTTTGTTATTTTCTTGTCTTTGTTTAACCCTTTCCTTACCAATGATGCCTCAAGGCACTCCCGTGGCTAGAGCAGATGATGCCTCAGGGCACTCCCGTAGCCATCACAAATGATGCCTCAAGGCATCATTTTCCGTTTTTGTGAAAATATCATTTATCTCAGCTCATTCAACATGGATCTTTATAATTTTGTCCGTGATTATGTAAAATGCCTTCATAGTGATAGTTGATGAATAATTTTATAGTTATATGATGGAAAAGAATAATTTGTCTCAACAATTGTAACATAAGCTTGCCCTACAGAGGTAGTCCAGTGTCAGGCATGTTGCATTTAAAGACATGCACCTGCAACCAAGTCCGGTAAGGAAAGGGTTAAGATGAATCAATGAAACGTGGCTAGTTCACCTCTGTTGTAAGCCAGATAAGCAACAAAAAATCTTTAAACGAGAAAAATTGATATATTCAGTATACTTCATCGTTATCATTAAAACCAACATACAGTAGAAGATGTAGCTATTCACTAGGAATCTTTTTCTTGATCATTGATAGAGCTTACTGTCCTTTCTAAGAGTTAAATTCTTAAAAGAGAAAATATTATCCATTAAAACAGAGATTACTACTTAGTAACTAAGTAGTATGATGACGTTCAATATGATTTCCATTTTACATAAAAATGTATATGATAATTCGATGACTTGAAATATAGAACGAATATCACCATATAGTAGTATTTGAGCAGTGTAATTCATTGTATGATTTATTGTGTATAATTAATTCCAGTAAAATGTCACATGTCAGGGAAAAACTAACAAAAACTAACAATGAAATACAGTTTGATTAATTTCAGTGGGAGATTAAAACCTTGACCTTCACCTTGGAGAGCCTGTATAGAGTCAATATACAGTTATGAGTATTATAATATTATTATATATTATAATGTTGTTATACATAATCTCCGTGTGTCAGTCTCAGAGCTGATCCATATGAAACCAAGCAGAACCAACGAAAACCGAGATACCTATTTACCAAAAGTTCCTTCATGAAAAGCAGGGATGTCAGAGTCAGGGATGTCAGAGAAATCGCTGAAATCTGGGATCTTCAGAAAACACAGAAATATTGTCCTCAGCATTTAAAATCTTTAGTAGTACCTGTGTATGTGAACCCCGTATTATTTCTGGAACCCCATATACCTGACTTCCATGTAAAATGTGTGCATTATTACTTCAATGATGGAAAAATGGTAATTATCGCCCACTAGTATCTTGTGCGTATGCGCGAACATGCGCAGTGTTGAAGTCCACGATTGGAGAGTGAACAATTTGCCGAAATGAAGCATATCACGACATATAATTCTCATGGCTAAATACTATTCTTTTCATTTATTTACATTAAAATCACATCAAAATAGTAGTACGTCCAATAGTCCGTTATATCTGAACGGAAGAAAGTGTCCAGACGCATGCACGTATTTACTATTAGGTGGGCGATAATTACCATTTTTCCTGGGGTAACCAAATCTCGCAGCACACCGGCTTCGTACTACAATCGCCCATGCACATACTTGGTTTAACTGAGCCCAAACCCAGGTCCAGCACATCACACACCACAGAGCTACACATAGAGAACACGCCCCTAAATGAGGCGATATTTGTATCCTCTTGAAGCAATGTTATAGCAACAGATCATAGATATACATCCCACATGGTGCCCATTGTTTAGCTCCAAACAGATAATTTTTGATACAATGTAGGAAGAAATTAAAACAGGCCGAGATTCTGACGCAGAAACTCCCACATGAAAAATAGTCCCTATGTTTTTTGTTGATCCCATCTGGTATCCCTCTAGTATAGAAGCTTCATAGTAGATGGATACTATAGAGGAAACCTATGAAAGTTTAGGGTCAGAGGGTCGTATCCCACCAAGTTTGAATGGCATAGTAACTCACTAGGCGAAGCCGCGTGAATTACGTAGCGATTCAAACAAGATGGGATCGAGCTCTGACCCAAAACTTGAATAGGTTTCAGAATTTATCTCACCCCTCACATTGATTAATCGGCTAATATTTGTGACATAACCCCCCATTGAGTATTTTTTTCTAAATACTCAATGGGCGTTGGATACAAGTTCCCAATGTTAAGTCTATGGAGAAAAAATACCTGGAGTGAGATAATATGTTAATTAAAAGGAGCCGAGTTTCCCAGTCTCTCTGAGGCAGTAAATTCCACATGAAAAATATTTCCCATGTTCTTTGATGATCCTATCTAACATTCCTCCCTATAGTTTTAGTATGGAAGCCCCTTATAGGTGGATGCTAACTAGTTATCTCGGCAATGTGAGTGAGTTGCGCTTGGTTGCGTAGGGTGGCCTCGGTGAACGCTTGACGTTGATGTGTTGTCTGTTGGCGGCGGGAAACAGGTCCGTGCGCCAGTTGCGGGCGCCAGGTGCGGGGAATCTACAACGCGTGTGTGGCGCTAGACAATGTCTACCACATCAGTTGTTTCCGTTGTCGCCTCTGTGGTGAGTACTGCCCGCTAGGGGGACCCAGCAGCTCACACATGTAGCTGCAGAATGCAGGCTTGGCAGGATCAAGCTTGGTAATCGGGGCTTGGCAGCCTAGGATTTGCAGTCTGGGCTTTGCAAGATGGACTATTTTAAGTTTTGTAGTCTGATTTTGTGGAGTATGGTTAAGACCTAAATAAGTACAGTCAGGTTTGGCAGCCTAGACTCAGCAGCCTTGCCTTGGCATACTCCAGACTTGGCAGGCTGGGCTTGGCATAGTCTGCTTAGCCTAGTCTGGACTTGGCAGGATAGGCTTGGCATAGTCTAGGCTTAGACTAGTCTGGACTTTGCGGGGTAGGCTTGGCATAGCCTGGACTTGGTAGGCTGGGCTTGTCATAGTCTGATCTTGGCATAGTCTGTGCTTGGCATATTCCGGACTTTGCAGGCTGGGCTTGGCAAAGTCTGGACTCAGCAAATTAAGATCTGGATATAAATGCAGGTTCATTCACAAGCATAAGTTGCAGGAAATTCATAGATTAAGTGCGACAGTTTATGTATTTCTTTCTCCTTAGAAGAAGCATGATGGGATAGACATTCAAACTTTGCCAATCCATATCATCTTGAAATAAGATTAGTGCAGCCAGTCACTGGGAAGATTCTTAAAGTGATGGGAGATATTTTGGAGCTTTTTCTTTAGTGAATGGAATATAGAAGCCTCTCAAACCACCATGTTGTCTCAGAGTTTTCCTAAAGGGAAAATCAGTAAAATACTCTTTTCTGGGGAAACAAATAGAAAGTATAAAACATGACTCAGTTTCTGTTATATTATATGGTCCAGTTCAAGTTTTTAAATCAAATAGGACCAAATCCTTTCCTGCACACCAATTACAAGTGTTAGATAAAGTTACAAATGGACATCATGGTGAGTTGATATGGTGGTAAATGGATGAATTTGGCTTAGGGTACCAAACTGGAACCATCTGAAACCGAGTTAACAACAATTCCCTTAGAGATGAGAAGTTTAATTCACTTAGGGGTGCAAACAATAAGGGACAATTCTTAAATAATTTTTGGGAGTTGGTTGAGGGAACATCAACCAATCTCATTGGCGGGAATTTAAAAAACAAAAATTCAATATTGTATATCGGTGAGATACATTTTAGAAAAAACTAGAGGACCATTAGTTTTGTACCTCATAGACCACAGTGATCTAGATGCTTTTCTATGCATCTCTTGGGGAAATACTGGTGAACTGGTTTCCGTAAATTCAGTTTGGAGAGAAGTCGTCTGCTTGATGACAAGGCAGACGCCATGATTGAAGAGTGTACAGACCCCCCTCCTGGTGACACATCTTTGAACCAACCTCTGGAACAATCTCGCTGTATTGTTCTTTGTATTTAGTAAACCCTCCATGTCTCTTTGCCAATTTTTGAATACATGTATAGGACTAAATTGCATGAACTGTAAACTCTCTAAAAAGGTGAAATTCTATTGGATCTAGACTGCATTATAAATTCACAAAAAAAGAGTATCAGGTTATTTTGGGTCTGAGAATTTCAGTTAAAAATTGAGATATATTGAATAAAGGAAATTTTACATTCAGTCAAGAATGATTAAAAGAGACATGTCCAATTAAATTTGCTTTGTCTCCTCACCAAGGAATATCTCTCATTGTAAGTATTGACATAATAATGCCACCTCAAACTTCTTTTTCTCAAACTTCTTTTTGGTTTTCAAAATTTATAAGCAGGGATTCTTCTTGGGATAAGTAAAAAAATCGATTTCTTTATAAATAAGGGTGTTTTGATCAGAAAATTCACAATCGAGGTTGGTAAATTTTATGTACAATATTTACATTTTTATTTGCAGAAATAAATTGGGAGCATAATCAAAATGAGAGATCCTTCTATTATATATTTCTAGCCCCTTCAGTTCTTCCCCATAAACCCAATGCCAAGAACATACGCATGATGTCACATTCCAACAGCAGGGGTTGGTAGCAGCAAATATCTACCCAGCGGTTATCCATTCTTGTATTATTCTTATTATAACTTTTGGTGTTGACTCCTCGGGTGTCCAAGGTGAAGGTCACTGGTGCTTTCAAAATAGTGCGACAGCAAAGGTCATAATCGGTCCAGAATGGCCTATGGAGGTCAAGATATTTTTTTTCTCCAAAGTTACTTCTTCTATGGTAGCTGTTGTCCAAAATGATTCGTCGAGATCAGGAGATAGTGGTTCCATATGATTAACCAAGGTCACAGATTAGTGGGTTACTTGAAAATGAATATCAGAATGACAAGTTAAGGCGATAAGGGCGCATTTCATATTTACAAAGACTTTAAGACAGTATGATTTCTTTCACAATATCTGAATCAGGTCACTTAGCTATGGTTTGTTCGGAAATTACCTTAAATTAATGTGTTTTCCAAATCACGATGGGAGGAGTAGAGTGGGGCATTAGGGTGGGGGAAGGCAGTGTAGGTTAGTGGTATAGCACTGGAACCCTAATCACAGGGTCCGGGGGTTCACTTCCCAGTTGTTCCTTGTTCCTCATTGCCGTCATCACTTATTATGCCTCAATGTCACCTTGAGATGACCTTGACCGTTGCGCCGACTAAAACATAAACCCACCTGTTACGTCCATTGTATCCGGTGTTATTCCTGAAACGACCTTAAAAACTGAGAATTTCGTGTGTTAGACTAGAGTTAGTTGACCTTGGTGAATCATGCCGACGCAGTTTCCGGTCTCGCTGAGTATCACGTGACCTCATGCTCTGGCTGTGACGTCATCCGTAGCCCGCTGTTGTTTCAGGCATGTGCGCCCGTTGTGGCAGGTCGATTATGGGCGACAACGCCGGTTGCTCTGCCCTTGATCAACTTTACCACGTCGACTGCTTTTCTTGCATTGCCTGCGGTAAGTAAGGCTTGCCGAGGGAGTGGAGGGCTTCACTAAGGCACCGCCTGCTCCACGGCAAACTAGTCCCATTAACGCATTTCAATCTTATGAAAAAAAGTCAGAAATTGCAATAGGAAGCCAAAGTGAACCTGTTGAAACCACAGATACCCGTTTACAAAACACCATTTCCGGATATAGGCGCTCAGTACTTTGACTATGTATGTTCGAGATTATATGTGTCATTCTCCAATCTTTTAGATCCAAATTTTTGATAAACTTAACAACTGTCATCGTAGCTTCGAGACAGAGTCATTCAGAGACAATAGTAGTAAACTACACATTCGAAAGTAACAAACAAGACCAAAAACGAAAGTCTAGCCTCAAACCCCCACTAAGTTTAGCACTAAGCCTCGTTCTTACTGGCCACCGGAAATGGTGTTTTTGAAACGGGTATCTGCTGTTTCAGCGGGTTCACTTTGGCTCCCTATATAGATGTGCTTACTTAAGCTTTGAGCTGGTACTCGTAGAATGGTGGAAGAGGACTCGCACACTTATTTAGGAAGAAAACATTGACTTTTATCTAAGCGGTCGCATGTATGATATCTGCTTTTAAATAAATTCAATTTTTGGATGGTGCCTGGGGAATTTTGTACAATGTTCATACAATGTAGTTTACCCTCCCCAGTTCTCACACTATCCATCTTAAGGATGGAAGAAATGTCTTATCTTGAATAAAAGTTCTGGTCTAATAGATAATAGAGAATGCATTTTACTTATTTAATCTGGAATCAGAATAATAAAGAAACAAATTTTGTCAATAAATCACCTTTGATTGTTACTGACCCACGTTTGATATAGTAAAAATATTATGTCATTTTTGTGAAAGCAGGAAAAGATGTCTTGATAGACTAACGCAATTTCTATTTTCAAAATGTGTTTAAGTTGAATGATATCCAACAATACTGAACTTATGTTTGATATTTCTGTTAAAGTACACAAACAGAAGAATTGTTTGATAAACATAAATCACCTTACAGGTCATGGACTGGGAGGCCAGCCCTTCTTTGCCATGGAGGGAAAACCCTACTGTGAAACATGTTATATGGTAAGTGATATTGATTATTCTTGACACACACATATATGTACTTGTTCACGAAAAACCTGTACTTGTTTATCAAATGAATCGTCAGAACAAAAGCGGTACAGGAACAATGATATCTACGTAGGAATAAGCCGTTACATGGTTCGAAATAAATGTTGCTGAAATAGTCAAACTCTATTTCCAATTAAAATTAAGAATACGAGGCACATATACTTCTGAACACAGCCGATGCTAAAAAAATCTATTTCCAATTAACGACATTTCACTTTGCATTGATCTTCACAATAGGTCAACAGAAGGTGAAGCGTAGGGTTATAGGCCTCCAAAATATGCCCACCTTTCAATTATCGAATTTTACATACTGCCATAGCTCTGAACGGCTTTTATTACCTATCCTGACCTTTCCAGCCATGTTTGTTTGGGCAAAATTTTAATTGCGACTCCAATGTGAAGACGCACCTTGTTCACAAACATTCTTTTTGAGAACGAAGAACTTCTCATTGGAGTCGCAATACAAATTTTACTAAAGATACTCTCTCTCCCCTAGTACCCTGTAAGCCCAACTATTGCAGAGAATCTTAACAGGAACACACACCTTCCCAAGATGGACCCATCAGCATCCCTCAATCCAAAACGCCCTCCAGAGGTTACTAAACTCCCTATTATCGCCCAGGGTAAATATAAGTTCCGCTCGCGGCTGGGTGGGCAGATCACGACCATATGAACTATAGTTTGCCCATTTATATTTGGAGAACCTGAATATTATTTCAGATCTGAAAGTAGAAATAGCTGAAATTTCCATTTCTGATATCGCATTTCCGATTTGAATATTTATAAAAACCGTTAAACTGCGATAATTGAGGGTTACGGTTCAAGGGTCTATCACTATACAACGTCGGCAATCAGCAAACACGGGAACTTGTAAACAGACTGGATTACGGGATACCTCAATAGGGCCTATAGACTGGACTCTAGACGAATAGCTATACATGTGCGCACACACAGAGCAGATCTCTGGTACACGATTGTACAGAAGTTCAGCCCTACTTTAGCCCCACCGGGTATGTTTATATGGTGGATCAATCAGAGAGAAGTTTTTGTCCTGACCTAGAAAGGATCAGCCAATAGGAGCGGGGAACACATCCAGCTTGGCGGCAAAAGCTGTAGTGGGAGGGTGAAACAGATTTAGGAGACACTTGTGTTCGTGTTACATACCCAAAGCCACGCTTGATATTTTGTCTTTCAAGCGATGTTGCTGTCTAGGTATCTTTTTTTCGGTTGGAGAGAGTTACGCTTTTTAAAAAAATTCTTTTTGACATCTCAAATTCTTCTTGTGATACACTGCACAACATGTGCTTTCATCTGTTTCCTGAGAACAGGAACTTAATTAACATTCATATCTATTACCTCTCCCTTCCTTCTTATATATATGATATATATATACACCTAGACCTTCTGAATAAAAACGTCATTTTATAAGAGAAGCCCAATTGACTATGGTATGGCAACCTGGAACAATCTACCCCTGGAAGTCCAGGAAGGCACACTATACCAGTTCAAAAGACATGTGAAAATGAAAATCTTCACAGTGTATAAGTAGGACAGATAATGTTTGATAAGTGGTACATTTTGATAAGTGGTATATAGGCCATCTCACCCATCAATGTACATATCTATATAATATATATTGTATAGTTTACTCTGGATAATATTACTTGATGTAACCAGTTCAGAGATAACTGGCCAGAATACCTGTGGTTCAGAAGCCTGTATGTATTCTTTCTTTGTACGATTAAAAAAAAACACCTCGTTATAATCCCTGTGAACCCTCTAGCAAATGGCAGGGGGAATGGGGTAGGCTCTGTGCCATATATGTAAAATAGCTACAGATAAAATATCTTTATGTCATGCGTTTTCTCTGATGAATTGTAACGGGTTTTAATATTTGCAATTTCAGAACACGTTGGAGAAATGTTCAGTGTGCTCGAAGCCGATCACAGACAGAGTGAGTATTTTCATGTTGTTATTAAATGTTATTAACAAAAGACATAATGAATGTTGGATTTGTCAATACCAGGAAAACATAAGGGAATTACCTTTAGTCAACAAAATTTCGATATAAAAATAGTCATGGTTTATATGGCATTGGTCAGGGAAATATTTCAGTAAGGATATAGTCATTAAGATTTAACTCAGACTTTCTTTTCTTCATTAAGATTATTATGACCGCTTACACCGACTAGAGCATACACCCTCCAGAGGTTACTAGTATCCCTATTATCGCCCAGAGTAAATACAAGTTCCGCTCGCGACTGGGTGGGGACACAACAACCACATGAACCACAGTTCTCCCATTATTATTTGAAGAACCTGAATATAATTTCGGATTTATATGTAGAAATAGCCGAAACTTCCATTTATGACATCGGATTTCCCATTTGAAGATTTATAAAAACCGATAAACTGCATTTATTTCGGATTACGGTTCAAGGTTCATCACCATACAACGTCGGTAACCAGCGCACACCGGGACTTTTAAACAGACTGAATTCTGGGATACCTCAATAAGGTCTATAGATAGTACTAGCGACTTCGTTGATTCATATTTAGCTACCACCTACCCCCTCCCCACTTCCGCCTACAATTTCTAAATGCCGTTGGGCCCTCTCGCGGGTGAACGGAAAACCATCATTGACTCGTGGTTATCATTTCGTATGACACAGGTGCTTGAGCTGATCATCGGCGATCAGAATTCGATGGATTGACACCAGCGAAAGAGTGAGATCTCTCAAGGAAAGGAGATCGGAAAATAGCCTGGCAGCCTGGCCTAGTTAGACTATAGGCCAGGTAACGGGTTCCATTTTTATGGTGCATTAATGGTAACGCCTCCTGGTTCCCCGCTCATCCGCTAGAGGGGTCCGCGGAATTAGGTGTCTGCACAGAGTAAAATATCTCTCTACTCTGTGGTGTCTGACAGGTGGATACCAGCCAAACCACAACGCTGGTTCCCGGGGTATCTGCTAGTCATAATCGGTCACCAGCCAAAGTTGAAGCACAGAGTAGCAGGGTTGAAGGTCGTGCCTGTGGAACCCGTTACCTGCCCCTTATTCATATGGGCAGGGAACCAGTCTAATCGGAAAACTACAGTTCGAAATTATGTTTTCAGTACAGCTAAAAACAAATCATAAGAATAGAAGTAGATCTGTGTAGAGAAAAACAAAAAAAGGATTCAGGATTCAGTTAGGTACTGTGCGAGAATCTCATTCTCATCGCTCTTCAGTCTTCATGCCTAGGTCTGGTTCACTCTGTCTCTATGGGCGGGAGAAACTCCAAGCGGATACTACCAGAATCATAGTTTTTTAGATATAGTAGGTAAACACTGGTTCCTCTATACTGTCTAGGTGTAGATTGAAAAGTGTGACACAGCCTAAAAATCACAAGGTGGGTGTCCAGAGTTGTGTGACAGAACACGGGTCACCTAATTCCAAGACTTTAGAGGCAACTTTGCCCATGCTGGAAAGATGTTGGGAAAAGTAAGATAATAAGTGGTCATGGATGGATATCCTGTTATGGCTTGAGGTAATGTCTTCCACTGCATTAATGGTGTATTACAGTAGCGTTGTTGTGTTATGCTATCTTACATCTTAAAGAAAAGGGGGTGTTTCGGAAAGTGTGACATAATATTTTGGGGGTTGTGTGAAAAAGTGTGACAGGATGGTGGGGGGTCCGAAAAATGCCCTAAAAAAGTGTGACATAATTTATGGACGGCCCCTTAACATATTATGATGATGTATTGATATCAAGAAATCAGTCTCAGGTGGATTTTAGTTAAAGATCTGTGAGACAATATAGGATATAATAGCAACTGTTGGCAAACATACACCACGCCATGTTCCTCCTAGCTGAAGTGATATGACACATCATGGTTATTTCTATTATTTATTTTGCCTAATAATGTTATATATGATATAGGTATATTCACTGAAAGTTTCCTGTTTGTTCAATCACTATTTCCTATTTCCTGTTAAAAGTAATGATATCGTAAATATCATATATAATGCCTCAAGGTACTATCTGATCTATGCTGGAGAATGCCTCAAAGCTTTATCTTGTCTATGCTCAGGTTTATGCCGGGGAATGCCTCAAGGCATTATCCAGTCTATTTTGGGGAATGCATTAAATCATTACCCAGTCTATACTGGGGAATGCTTCAAGGCATTATCCGGTCTATGCTGGGGAACACCTCATGACATTATCCGGTCTATGCTTGGGAATGACTCAAGGCATTATCTTATCCATACTGGGGAACACCTAAAAGCATTATGTTGTCTTTGCTGGGGAACGCCTCAAGGCAATATCCGGACCATGCTGTGGAACATCTAAAACCATTATCTGGTCTATGCTGGGGAACACCTAAAACCATTATCTGGTCTATGCTGGGGAACACCTAAAAGCATTATTCGGTCTATGCTCGGGGACATCTTAACCCTTTTAAGACGGGTGCTTGCGGCTGAGCTACACCCGTAAGGACGGGTGCTGGTGGCAGTTTGTCCCGCTAGGGGGCGGGTACATATTTGTTAAAAACTATAATATGAATGTGTAATCACGTGATAAGAAACGTAATCCTGAATATCTTATTTTTTTCTAAATAGAAATATTAATTGTAGTGTTATACCTATATTCTGTGAAAATTTGACTAACATTGCTCCAATATTTTTTTGTTAAAAACGAATTTGTATATTTTGGAGAAAGGCTTAACATTTACTCTGTATTTGCGCAGATCCTGCGAGCCACGGGGAAGCCGTACCACCCTGCCTGCTTCATGTGCGTCGTGTGCGGCAAGAGTCTGGACGGCGTGCCCTTCACCGTGGACGCCACCAACCAGATCCACTGTATCGAGGACTTCCACAAGTAAGTCCCCTTTATGATTATTTACTTATGTCCGAATGTCTATCAAATACTGCCCGCTGCTAGGGGTGCAGTAATATACGGAAACAGGGTTACTGTGGCTGTACGTGATAAATACGCGGTAAAATTGACGATAGAACGGACCGATGCCGAAGGCAGAGGTTCGTTTTATCGTCAATTTTACCAAGTATTTATCATGTACAGACACAGTATGCCTGTTTTCGTATTATTATATACCTTATTTTAGCATAAATTCTCCATTTTGGAACATCTTGTTCGGGCGACTTGGCGGGCTTCGACACCTTTCTCATTCACCTATCACGTGACCACGTACACGTACAGCACCCGGGTGCTGTACGGATATAAATACGTTATGGGTAGGAGAGGGCTGTATGTGTAGATTGTTTTTGCACAGGTATATAATAATAATAATGTTCGTGCCCGCTGTAACTGCGACTTTTTGTCCGCGGAATTCCGTATTTTCATTTTTGGAATAAGATCATAGATTCCCCAATTATCCTGCCTCCGGATCCATGTTCTGTAGTGATGATTTCTTTTTCTTCTGTCAGACAAAGATGATATTGATTCGGCCTCATTTACACTAATAACACTGTGGTTTAAACATCCCCACAGACCCTCAGCCCCATGCCATGCCCGACAAGGACATATTATCCAAGTTCTCCCAATTCTCTCTGAGGCAGAAATATTCACATGAAAAATAGTTCCACTTTTTTCCCTGACCCTAAATGACATCCCTGGGTAAATAAGTCTTATGATAAATGTATTATGATAGAAATATTCCCACTATCTTATCATCTCAACCCTAGTATTTTTTCTTGATAGGCTTAACATTGGGAACTCGTATCCAACGCCCATGAGATATTTTATATTATATAATCCCCCATTAGAAATTTTTCCTATGTCACATTTAAGTTTAGGGTCAGAGCTCGAACCCATCTCGTCTGGATCGCTACGTAATTCACTATGCAATTCAAACTCGATGGGATACGAGCTCTGACCTCGTAGGTTTCCTCTATATTGTAAAAGATGACAAGTCCAGGAAATACAGTTCACACAAACAGCTGCTAGTTTTATTGCTCAAGCCTACGGATACATCAAACATGCTAATTCGCGTTGGTCGTCTTCTTATTCCCCCGCATTTCTGACGGTGTAATATTTTTAATCTTTGACTGGTAGGAAATTCGCGCCCGCGCTGTTGTGTGTGCGGCGAACCCATCTTACCCGACTCTGGACAAGAAGAAACCATCCGCATCGTCGCCATGGACAAAAGTTTTCACGTCGGCTGCTACAGATGCGAGGTAAGTGTGACAGGGACGGGAGAGGGGGAGGGAGGGACGGGAGAGGGAGAGGGAGAGGGACGGGAGAGGGACGGGAGAGGGACGGGAGAGGGACGGGAGAGGGACGGGAGAGGGACGGGAGAGGGACGGGAGAGGGACGGGAGAGGGACGGGAGAGGGACGGGAGAGGGACGGGACGGGAGAGGGACGGGAGAGGGACGGGACGGGACAGGGAGGGGAGAGGGACGGGAGAGGGAGGGGGAGGGACGGGAGAGGGAGGGGGAGGGACGGGAGAGGGAGGGGGAGGGACGGGAAGGGACGGGAGAGGGAGGGGGGAGGGACGGGAGAGGGAGAGGGAGGGAGAGGGAGGGACGGGAGAGGGAGGGACGGGAGAGGGAGAGGGAGGGACGGGAGAGGGAGAGGGAGGGACGGGAGAGGGAGAGACGGGAGAGGGAGAGGGGGAGGGACGGGAGAGGGAGAGGGAGAGGGAGGGACGGGAGAGGGAGAGGGAGGGACAGGGAGGGACAGGGAGGGACAGGGAGGGACGGGAGAGGGAGGGACAGGGAGGGACGGGACAGGGAGGGACAGGGAGGGACGGGAGAGGGAGGGACAGGGAGGGACGGGAGAGGGAGGGACAGGGAGGGACGGGAGAGGGAGGGACAGGGAGGGACGGGAGAGGGAGGGACAGGGAGGGACGGGAGAGGGAGGGACAGGGAGGGACGGGAGAGGGAGGGACAGGGAGGGACGGGAGAGGGAGGGACAGGGAGGGACGGGAGAGGGGAGGGACAGGGAGGGACGGGAGAGGGAGGGACAGGGAGGGACAGGGAGGGACGGGAGAGGGAGGGACAGGGAGGGACGGGAGAGGGAGAGGGAGGGACGGGAGAGGGAGAGGGAGGGACGGGAGAGGGAGAGGGAGAGGGAGGGACGGGAGAGGGAGAGGGAGGGGAGACGGGAGAGGGAGGGACGGGAGGGAGAGGGAGGGACGGGAGGGAGAGGAGGGACGAGAGACGGGGAGAGGGAGAGGGAGAGGGAGGGACGGGAGAGGGGAGAGGGAGAGGGAGGGACGGAGAGGGAGAGGGAGGGACGGGAGAGGGAGAGGGAGGGACGGGAGAGGGAGAGGGAGGGACGGGAGAGAGGGAGAGGGAGGGACGGGAGAGACGGGAGAGGGAGAGGGAGGGACGGGAGAGGGAGAGGGAGGGGACGGGGAGAGGGAGAGGGAGGGACGGGAGAGGGAGAGGGAGGGACGGGAGAGGGAGGGAGCGGGGAGAGGGAGGGACGGAGAGAGGGAGGGACGGGAGAGGAGGGAGGACGGGAGAGAGGGGAGGAGGACGGGAGAGAGGGGGAGAGACGGGAGAGGGGGGAGAGACGGGAGAGGGGGGAGAGACGGGAGAGGGGGGAGGGACGGGAGAGGGGGGAGGGACGGGAGAGGGGGGAGGGACGGGAGAGGGGGGAGGGACGGGAGAGGGGGGAGGGACGGGAGAGGGGGGGAGGGACGGGAGAGGGGGGAGGGACGGGAGAGGGGGGAGGGACGGGAGAGGGGGGAGGGACGGGAGAGGGGGGGAGGGACGGGAGAGGGGGGAGGGACGGGAGAGGGGGGAGGGACGGGAGAGGGGGGAGGGACGGGAGAGGGGGGGAGGGACGGGAGAGGGGGGAGGGACGGGAGAGGGGGGAGGGACGGGAGAGGGGGAGGGACGGGAGAGGGGGGAGGGACGGGAGAGGGGGGAGGGACGGGAGAGGGGGGGAGGGACGGGAGAGGGGGGGAGGGACGGGGAGAGGGGGGAGGGACGGGAGAGGGGGAGGGACGGGAGAGGGGGGAGGGACGGGAGAGGGGGGAGGGACGGGAGAGGGGGGAGGGACGGGAGAGGGGGGAGGACGGGAGAGGGGGGAGGGACGGGAGAGGGGGAGGGACGGGAGAGGGGGGGAGGGACGGGAGAGGGGGGAGGGACGGGAGAGGGGGGAGGGACGGGAGAGGGGGGAGGGACGGGAGAGGGGGGAGGGACGGGAGAGGGGGGAGGGACGGGAGAGGGGGGAGGGACGGGAGAGGGGGGAGGGACGGGAGAGGGGGGAGGGACGGGAGAGGGGGGGAGGGACGGGAGAGGGGGGAGGGACGGGAGAGGGGGGAGGGACGGGAGAGGGGGGAGGGACGGGAGAGGGGGGAGGGACGGGAGAGAGGGGGAGGGACGGAGAGGGGGGAGGGACGGGAGAGGGGGGAGGGACGGGAGAGGGGGGAGGGACGGGAGAGGGGGAGGGACGGGAGAGGGGGAGGGACGGGAGAGGGGGAGGGACGGGAGAGGGGGAGGGACGGGAGAGGGGGAGGGACGGGAGAGGAGGGGAGGACGGGAGAGGAGGGGGAGGGACGGGAGAGGGGGAGGGACGGGAGAGGGGGAGGGACGGAGAGGGACGGACGGGAGAGGGAGGGACGGGAGAGGGGAGGGACGGGAGGGAGAGGGAGGGACGGGAGAGGGGCGGGGAGAGGGGGAGAAGGGGAGGGACGGGAGAGGGAGAGGGAGGGGACGGGAGAGGGAGAGGGAGGGGACGGGAGAGGGGGAGGGGACGGGAGAGGAGGAGGGACGGGAGAGGGGGAGGGACGGGAGAGGGGGAGAAGGGGAGGGACGGGAGAGGGGGAGGGGAGGGACAAGACGGGAGTCCCTCCCGCCCCTAACTCCCGTCACCAACTCACCTCTGTTGCAATTCCTGTTGTCTCTTGTAGGACTGCGGACTGGTTCTCTCATCGGAGGCGGAGGGAAGAGGGTGTTACCCTCTCGACGATCACATTCTCTGCAAGAACTGCAACCGCGCGCCGCATCCAAACCCTAACCACCAAGATGACAACAGAGCTTTGAGCTTCTCATTCTCCACCCAGAGACGGCGCCACCAGTCACACTCTTCCAGGTTTTGCTGCAGGACGGCGCCACCGACTCAATTTCCGGTCTTCCTGCGCATGCACCGCTGCTGTCTCCCAGCAGGATCTTCATGCCGCTTGAGCGTACCATTTGTCTCTGCAACAAACCATAACATAAGCGTCACATACCGGAACAGGGACTACATGCAGGTGGCAAAACAGTTGAATTTTCAACTATACAAAGTTTGGCACAACAAAGTGTTCAGGAATTGAGAATTATAAAAAACTGGCATGAAGGACAGACTTTATTCCAAACAGGTACACTGCCAGCAGTTCAGGATCTCTGCTCAGAGAGTAGTTTAGGGATATTCCACTGAGGGAGCCACCATGCTTCCGCTGTACCTGCTGTTTTAACACACGACTGAAACGTGTATCTGTGGTTTCAGCGTGTTCACTTTGGCTCCCGATGTGAATGAAGTGTGTGTATCTAAATGTGAAGGTGCTATAGGTAAGTGTACAAGCCGCCTGCCTGAGGTCAACAAGAAAGCTTCAACTCTTTAAGAAAATGGTGATGTCTGAAATTACTCTTGTGTAAATAAGCTTCTGATAACGCTAAAACGCCTGACCAACTTGTCGGGTTCTCAAATTAACAGAATCAACATTAATAAATACTTCACAAAGTGAAAAGAATGATAAATGATCAGATCTCTTGTGTTGTGACATTACAGAACGATTGAATACAATATCCAGCATTTATGATTTTACATGGTGCGTGTTGGTATGGCAAACTGAAAATAGGAAGTTTCAAACCCAAGTAATCACAAACAAACCTGCACGTTGGGTGAAGCGTTAAGTTTCTTTAGTACGAAGAGAATTTACCATACGTGCCCAAATCTCCTAATCATTTATCAGCAAAATTGCCGCTACTTCTAACCACGGACTGTGGAGGACCGTGTCCCAACATAGACTAAGCATTCTTCTCGATTAGACTAAGCATTCTGTCTACAACCGCCATGCTAACTATGCAAATGAAAACTAGGTTCAAAACTGGTGATTGGAATTATGTCTGAAGTTTTATATTGGATTAGATAAGAGAGTATGAAAGTTTTTAGTTGGGAAGGAAATATTAGTTTTTGCATTCATGTTATGAAGAGTGGAGAATGATTAATACATAGATGGCAGTTTTCAGTTTTCCTTGGAAATCCTTGTTTTTATTTCCAATTCATAATAAAAAGATAGTATAAATTGAGCCAATAAAACAGTGGATTCAACAGGAGACCCTCACCCATTTCATAGTATTAAACGCACAATGTGAATGGGGCACTTCCCGCTAGGCTGCGTCTAGTCTCTTTCACGACCGCTCGAGGCGCACGGGGGACGCTGACGAGCCGTGAACACGCCGTCTGGTGAATGATGGCCGCACTACATCCTTGAGCCATGAACACGCCGTCTGGTGAATGGTGGCCGTACTACAGGCTAGTCTGCGTCTTCCCGTAGACTGTAGTTCGTCCCGTTGTCGCTAGGTGTCAGGGCGCTCATGCTCCTAGTCCGTCCACGCACCGCGCCGCCTTCGGGTCACTTTGGGAGCATGAGCGCCCTGGCACCTAGCGACAAGTGGACGTACTACAGTCTACTCATGCTCCCAAACCCGAAGGCGGCGCGGTGCGTGGATTGGCTGGGTTCCGCCTGTGATCGCCGCTTGCTCCTTACATATTAGACTGGTTCCCTGCCCATATGAATAAGGGGCAGGTAACGGGTTCCACAGGCATGACCTTAAACCTTGACTGGTGCCCGCCTGTGACTAGGGGATACCCCAGGAACCAGCTTAGTGGTTTGGCTGGTATCCGCTTGTCATACACCTAGTTCCGCCGAGCCCTCTAGCGGACTACCGGGGAACCAGGAGGCGTTACCAATAATGCATTTTAAAAATGGAACCCGTTACCTGGCCTATAGTCTCACTAGGCCAGGCTTCCAGGCTACTTACATATCTCCGCCGAGCCCCCTAGCGGATACCCCGGGAACCAGCGTAGTGCGTGGACGGACTACGTCTTCCCGCACACTGCGCCGCCTATTGGCTTAGTGGCGAACTTGATATACTCGACAACGTCCACCAGGCGGTGACACTGTCCGCACCCCGTACGCTGGTTCCCGGGGTATCCGCTAGGGGGCTCGGTGGTAGCCAGCAGCGTAGTCTCTTTCACGACCGCTTGGGCGCACGGAGCACGCTAACACCTTGAGCCGTGTACACGCCGTCTGGTGAGTGGTGGCCGCACTACAGGCTACCAGCAGCGTACACAGGCGGAACCCAGCCAACGCACCTTGGCTCGGTTCCGCCTGTGTACGCCGCTGGCTTCTTACATAGAATATGAGTATTTTCTCCGCCGAGCCCCCTCAAAGAACTATAACCCAACAAGACACACCTCCCCTTTAGTGACATGCCTATTGCAACGTGACCAAACTTTTTCTGTTATTCAAGTCACCATTGGCGTCACTAAACATGTCACTAAGTGGTTTAGTGACCCATAGACCCCTGTACGGTATCCCAGAATTCCTGCGCTCCGTGAGTTTCCGGTTGCCAGCGTGTGTTCTCCGAAAATGTAAACAATGGCCGTATTCTCACGGTTTTTCCGACTTCTGAGATCTAATTTGTTGTTAATGTTCAAAGCCATCGGAGATCTGAGATCTAATTTGTTGTTAATGTACAAAATAATGACAATGCTAACATCTGGCCACAAAAATATATATGGAACCAGAGGAAGATGTCTATACCATTAATTTCTGTGGATTGTTGATATATTATGGAGAAAATGGGGAACTATGTAGGGGCTATTTGTGCAAACAGAGACTGTCATTTGGTTATGGCTTCAAGTCTACAATGGCCGTATCACCATTGTTTTCCGACTTCCAACCGTTGTAACTGCCTGTAAATTGGATTTTCAAAGTAAAATTGCCTGAATTTTCCGTTTCTACCATCGGATTTCTAATCTGAATGGATATAAAAGCCGAAAACGGCGGAAATAGAGGTGTTCGCAATGTCTGCCAACACTTAGATGCAGACACATTACTCAATTTACTGTCAGTGTGACAGTTGTAGTGTTTCTTAAGGCCATGGGAAGTCCTATTACAGATTACTGTCCGAGCCTTTTTGAAAAATGATGAGGCTATTTTTTCATTATTCATTATTCATTCGATGGGTGGGTAGGCAGGTAGATG
Organism: Alentia gelatinosa; assembly: GCA_950022655.1. Taxonomy (NCBI): domain Eukaryota; kingdom Metazoa; phylum Annelida; class Polychaeta; order Phyllodocida; family Polynoidae; genus Alentia; species Alentia gelatinosa. The sequence goes on from OX465590.1 coordinate 11,347,650, forward strand.
GGTAGGAGGTAGGCAGATGGGTAATGGCGGAGACATGCTGCGAGTAAAGCTGTAGTCATTTCTTAAATAGCATTATGAAGGTTCTCTGTATATAGCATATAAGGAAAGACATATAATAGTCAAAATATAACAAGGAGAAAAATAATAAGACTAAACAAATTATTAGTTTTCCCTGAGCTTTTTTTTTTTTCATTGCAGGTAATTCACCTCTGATGAGATGGTCTTCTATTACAGCAGTTTGGGACCTGTCCGAAAAAAAAGTAACAATACAAAGTCTAGAAAATAGTTAGAGATAAGTAAGGGTATATGAGATACAACATGTGGATACCCAGTATAGCAGTGTAGACCGAAAATGTAAACAATGGCCGGGTTGCCGACTTCTAACTGTAGAAACTGCCTGTAAATTGGCTTTTTGATGTGAAATCATCTGGATTTCCCATTTCTGGCATCGGATTTCCGATTTGTTGAATTTTCGATGCCGTATTGTGCGGGTTTTTTTTGTATAAAAGCAGCTGTGGTTGTCTGTGTGTTTGTGTCAAACTCTAGATTCTCTAGATCTAGATGTAATGGAGTGTATTATCGGCACCTTAAGACTATATTTTCTTTAAAATGTCTAGAAACAACTCTCTGCCCATCATAATAGCGAAATATGTTAAAAAGACAGTATTCCATATTTTAAGAAGAATTCAGTCCAAAAGTAGCAGAATTGAAGGGAGTAGCTTTATATTGCCCATGTATAGGCTTGTATTATCGGAACCCTTTCACTCTTTTTTTTTTTTAAATGGGACTAATAATATTCAAAAAAATAGAGAGAGGGATCATTTTATGTTGACATGGTGTTGAGAAGTGTTACATTCAACTGCATACAAATTGACAAATTATAAGACTTTTATTGCATGTTACACAGAGTGGCACAGGCAGTGTATTATATTGCTGCACATTCTATCTCTACAATACATAGACCTAGAATAAGTAATTAAAGATGTAGCATGTTATAAAAGAATTTTAAGTCTCTCATGATTGACAGAACTTTATATGTGTTGCGGCCATTTAAGAAGGAGGACTTTCCACCTCTTCATAGCTCTAAATTATGATTTGATTCACATAATGTGGGATATACCATCATAATATATTTGAAAATGTGTGATTTTAAAATTGAAATAAGGTAATTATGATCAGGTGCCGATAATACACGACTACAAGAATATGGCACAATATGAATCAATCTTAGCCTGTGTTCCCAATGGAGAATTGATTTGTCAAAAATTTATGTATTTAACCAAATATATCACGATTCATGATAAATAATTTACTAATAGACAAGTTAACTCCCTCACTTATAGCAGAACAGCTATTGAAACGGGCCCCTGGTGGTGGTCACTGGGTGGTGGTGGGTGGGGAAGGGGAATAAGCGGAATTTTGAAAAGGGTACGACGCCGTCTGGTGAGTGGTGGCCGCACTACAGGCTATCATTACGGGACTTTTGCCGGCAACCAGCGCAATTATTCTCGAAGCTGATCACGGGGCAATGTAATTGGAAAACTATAGTTCTAAATTATGATTTCAGTACAGTTAGAAACAAATCCTAAGGATAGAAGTACATATGTGTAGAGAAACATGAAAAATAGTAGCAGGATTCAGTTAAGTACTACACGAGAATCTCACTCTCGTGGCCCTTCAGTCTCCCACCCTAGATTGGGTTCACTCTGTCCCTATGTGCGGGAGATTCTCCAAGCGGATTCGACGGAATTCTACCGTTTTAGATATAGTAGGTAAAAAGCACAACCACAGAGTAGAGAGGATCTATTTTTATTCTGTGGCACAACTCCAACCAGAACGAGGCAAAGGGTTTTATCTTCGCCGTGCCCCCTAGCGGATACCCCGGGAACCAGCGTACCAACGCACCCCGCTGCTTCATATAGAGCGTCAGCTGGGGCGTTGGTTAGGGGTTCTGCACACGCCAAACGCTCGTACGGCAACCACACGAGTGTCTGCTGGGGGTTTTGGTGAAGCAGCGACGCATTTTGAGGCCGTTTGGCCCCCCCACTTTGTTGTCAACCCAAAAAAAGTCAGCACCTTCAAATTTAACTCAATCCAGCGTAAAAACTGTCTTGATTTTTCAACATCGAAAAATGTCTAAATCTAACTTTTTCACTTGTAATTATGGCTAAGCCTTGACCTTTTACTCTGGAAAAATGTCAAATTCTGACTTATTAGTATGCAATGATGGCTAAGCCCTGACTTTTCCCAATGGTAAGATATCAAAGTCTGACTTCTTAGCGTGCAATGATGGATAAGCCCTGACTTTTCAACATGGAAAAGTGTCAAAGTCTGACCTTTTAGCATGCAATGATGGCTAAGCCCTGAAATTTTCCCAATGGTAAGATATCAAAGTCTTACCTTTTAGCGGGCAATGATGGCTAAGCCCCGACTTTTCACCGAAGAAAAGTGTCAAAGTCTGACCTTTTAGCGTGCAATGATGGCTAAGCCCTGCCTATTCACCATGGAAAAGTGTCAAAGTCTGACCTTTTAGCATGCAATGATGGCTAAGCCCTGACTTTTCCCAATGGTAAGATATCAAAGTCTGACCTTTTAGCATGTAATGATGGCTAAGCCCTGACTTTTCACCATGGTAAGATATCAAAAGCTGACATTTTAGGATGCAATGATGGCTAAGCCCAGACTTTTCACTGTAGAAAAGTGTCAAAAGTCTGACCTTTTACTGTGCAATGATGGCTAAGCCCTGACTTTTCATTGTTGAGAAATGTCAAAGTCTGACTTATTAGCATGCAATGATGGCTAAGCCCTGACTTTTCACAGTGGAAAATGTCAAAGTCTGACTCTTTAGGGTGCAATTATGGCTAAGCCCCGACTTCCCACTGTGGAAAAGTGTCAAAGTCTGACCTTTTACAGTGCAATAATGGCTAAGCCCCGACTTTTCACTGAGGACTGACTTTTTCGCGGGTAATGAAGGTAACGACCTGACGTTTCTCAGACTTTTCTCAGATTTACGGTAAATTTAATGGAACAGCTCAATGTCAAAGTCCGACTTCATACCAAGAAAGAAGTCAGCAATTTCAGTTCCCCCCCCCCCCCCCCATACTTTCAAAATGTTCTGACGCCCCTGTGTTTGCTTATGCAGGGTGAACCCTTATTAAACAAGCTTTACAAGCCTCTTATTGTCTCAGTTTTGTAGGTGTCTGCGTGGTTGTACTATCAATGTGTATGCAAGTCCCTCTTTGGTGGGCGGTACTTTACCCATACAGGCACCTACGGGCGCCTGATTGTTTTGACACCAGTCTATCTACCACACTTAAGTGCGGATTCCACCAGCACGATGTTTTTTGTCTCGCATGGTCGGGCTGAGTCTTGTAGCACCTTGCTGCATCTTGGTGAATCGGACTAAATCTTGTAAGATCTGCTCGTGCACTTATCCCTATGTATGTTGCCCTTATTATCTCTCAAAGGGGGCGATTCAACCAGATATTCGCACATGATTCATCAACTCGGGCATGATCGGGATATATCTCATGGCCCGGTGAACTCATCCCTTTATAGATCACAAACAAGCAATTGAGATCTATAATCTGTGGTGTTGCCCCCACACCGACCCCTTATACATGTACATGTGTATCTGATAAGGTGTCCCTCCAGAATGGCCCCTTGCACAGCTTTGAGATGCAGGATTTGACTCTATTCACAGGAATAACTAAAATAAGTACAATTGCATTTAAAAATATGACAAAACAGTGTAGTCAGAGATGGCAGCTTCCCACTTTTCCATATTTTCAGTCTATATAATTCAGTTTTCCTGTGTAAAGCCTATGAGACACCGACCCGACGGCTGTGCCCGATTCTACCTTTCCCCGACGGATCCGTCGGGTCTGTGATAATCTGCATCAATCGGGTCGGTGTACGCACTTCATCGATCCGATTTTATTGCTTTTCCTGACGCGTTGGGCATTACTACCATGTCAGATATGACCGACTGTCCCCGACCTTAAGATTTCGGTGTACGCACTTTCACCGGTTGTTACCGATTCTGAGTTGGCCATTTGAATAGCGATGCTACCTATCCCCTAGTCCGATTCAGAAGTTCCTATACCGATTCGTAGGGGAGACAGAGGCGATTATAGTTCTGAAAACCGTTTCCTGATATCTTAATTGGATCCGAAGTTATTTAACTTTGAATTAATTTCTATGATTCCACACCAGCGGCCCGTGGCTCACCCTGGCTCGGCTCCTGGCGGCTGTCTTTGATCTTTACCCGGGTAATTTACGAGGTTATAAAAGGAGGAGGTGTCGTCGGGAAGAGTCTACATGTCAGTGTCTTATAGGTATAAAGCCTATAAGACAGCGACCCGACCATTGTGCCCGACAGATCCCTCGGGTTGGTCAGAATCGGGTCGCTGTACGCACTTCACAGACCCGATTTTAATCGGGTCGGGCATTACTAGCGTGGGGGTAATAGACCCTCATCACACTGGCGCAATCTTGTAATGGCCGACACGTTGGTCACATCAAAACGAGGCGATAGGCTCTGCCATGTAGCACCCACACTGGAGGAAGCACCTAATACTATAATGATAAAAATATAAACCCTTTTGGCTTCATGAATAATCGGCCGAATCTTATTTAAAAAACAATGTTAGAAAGCTGAGACCTAGGCCTATCAGTTGGTATATATATGATATAACTGTGTTATGGATAAGATTTCCTGTCATTGAATTTTTTTTGTAAAAAACCTTAAAACATGTTACTTTCCTTTTTTCACAGTGATTTAATGAAAAATCTATCCCGATGACATATAGAAATAAACATCCTAACTTCTTAGGCATTTCAAGACGATTAATATGATATCAATATTACCAGGTTGTGATAAATATTTCCTGAGATAATGGAGCATTGGGTCTGACTGTATTAGATTTTGTGAGGCACTATATGTACCTTGGAACAAAATATTTTTTTGCTCTGGCTTTGTGTATAACAGGCCAATCTTTATTAATAAACCATTGTAAAAAAGCTAAGACTCTGGAGTATTTTTTGGTTTACATATTATATACCTATACCTTGGCTATGATTTCCTGTGATAGCTTCAAAACTTAGATTTTTGCTGACAAAGTCCCAAATTTCCTGACAATTAACTGATGCAGTATTAGTCCATTACCTCAGGAAATATCTATCACAACCTGGTAATATTGGTATCATTGTAATCGTCTTGAAATTCCAAAGAAGATAGGATGTTTATTTCTATAGGTCATCGCAATAGATTTTTCATTAAATCACTGTGAAAGCAGGAAGGTAACACGTTTGTGTTTTTTTTTACCTAATTAATCTGGATATTCAATCTATGACTGGAAATGTTAGCCATGGCATAGGTATATGATAAGTATGTCAACAAATAGACCAGAGTCTTAGCTTTCTAACAATGTCTTATTTATAAAGATCGGCCAGTTATTCATGACACAACAACAAATTACATTTTTAGTTAACTCTGTGCTTATGGTACTGAAACCATGCTGCCAACCCTGGTAAGGTATCACGCCTCGTTTTCGAATGCGAGAATGTTGCTGGTTCTGGGCAAGTAGAGCCTATTTACATGCAACCAGCGCAACCCGTTATTACGTTCGATTGCAGCGCCACTCTTATGTGCAAGTGGTGATACCGACTCTGCCCGACCATAATCGTGTCGCTGTACGCACTTCACCGACTGTTCCCGATTCGGAGAACGCCATTTTAACATCGATACTACCTATCCTCTAGTCCGATATACAATTGCCTTATACCGATTTGTAGGGCGGACAGAGGTGATAATGAATCTGAAAACTGTTTCCGGATATCTTAATTAGATCCAAAGTTATGAAACTTTGAATTATTTTCTAAGAATCCACACCAGCGGCCCGTGGCTCACCCCGCCTCGGCTCCCGGCGGCTCTCTTTGATCACAATCGGGTCGCTGTACAAGGTCATAAAGTGGAGACGTGTGATCGGCAAAGGGTATAAGACAGCGACATTCTTGTTCCCGATTATAATCGGTGATCTGATCGGGAAGAATCTGTGGATAATGTCGCTGTCTTATGGGCTTAAGACAGCGACATTCTTGTTCCCGATTATAATCGGTGATCAGATCGGTGAGAATCTGTGGAAAATGTCGCTCACGGAGTCGATGGTCGGGATGAATCGGGAACAAATTTCGGTGTCTTATAGGTATAAGACAAAGATGCTATTACCTAAGTTTTGGTCACACTATTCTTGTTCTTGCAGTTGCGCATTGTGTAACATCTCGGACAATCCTACGCCATTGGAGATCATGCACCAATGTGAGATGTTCTGGATGCTTGCCATTAATAGAACATCAGGGTTTCAGTAAGTCTGTTTACCATCCACTTGATAAAACGCTCCATTAAAAGCACGTAGGGAGTGTCCCTTGCTTTTTTATTTTTATTTATTACGACCAGTTCTGTCAATTGTGACAGATCTTCCACTGGAAGATTGCTATCGGCTGAGATTATATCAGTGTAAACTCTGAGTAGGATACATGGAATATCACCTTGCATGCGAATTAGTGAGTGAGAAGGCCGTTTCTACTTTTCTTTGATAACTTAGATGTGCAATGCTGAATAATAATACAATGTTATCATGGTTCTAATACTGGTATGTGTATCCTTTTGTACAAATTGCTTGACCTTGTTTATTTGGGTAGTTTAACGTCCAATTGGTTCAATTAGACTTAATTGCTTGACAAATAGCCATTCGAGCTCTATACCAATCTTATGTTATATGCATTGCAATTTATAGATGTTCGTGAACTAGACCATCCATTACATTTGTTGCAAGTTCACCTCACTTGATAACCTTATTAAGTTGAGGGATCCCACGAAGGCCATTTCCGTTTGGCCAATTATTCACTACCGATCTGCAGTCGAGAACTACCAATCAATTTCATCTCGTTCGGCAGCGACGGTTAGTGAATGGAAAATACACAAAAAATGAGTGTTCATTAAATATGACTGGGGGAAAAGGACACAGTTTTCTCAACATCAATTGGTCAAAAAGGAAGTTGGCCCCCCATGGGAGTATCCCCAAAAGAGTTGTCACCCCCCCTTGAAATAGTGTTAAAGCAATAAAGGGCGACACTAGTAAAAAAGAAAAGCAATAAGGGAGCATTCATTATTTATGGCAGGGGGGTGTGGGTTTTGCTTGGTGAATCCTCCAAAATAAATTGCCCCCCCCCTCGGAAATACCTCAAAATAAAATGCCCCCCCCCCTCGTAAATACGCTAAAATAAATTGCCCCCCCCTCGGAAATACCTCAAAATAAAAACCGCCCCCCCAGTCAAATACCCTGATATACGCCCCCCCCCCCTGCTCTAGGCAACAGCCTTAAATCGATTCTTTCTCATATATACATGCATTTGTACACATATAATGTAATGTTAAGTAAATAAAGCCAGGTGAATTTTAAACATCTATAATCAAATCCTCTAACATGCAGCTATCCGGCACTTGAGAAATGTGGACTCTTAATGCTGGTTTAAGAGCAATGACTGCAGACTGGCATATCATAGTTATAGGATTAGATATCCACCATCTAGGAAGTGAACCCTTAGCCTGTCAGGACATGCTGGCACAGGAGCTTATGTACCTGCTGCTCTGAGACCTATCTTAAGGGGTGTTCTATTGAGACAGTGGAGGCAGCAAAAAGACAACTTTTTTGTGCCAAGCTACATTGCATGGCTATCACCTAACATTGACCATTGAAATCAGTTTAGATACTAATAGAGTGGAGCTGCACCGCATAGGGTCATGGACCAATCTCCTATCAGCGGTATTGCATTTGATAGTTTTAGCAAGTTCATGCACAACCTACAAACTCTAAAATCATTGCAGTTTTCTTGTGCAGAAAATAGTCCTGGCTTGTTTTTCATATATTTGAAGTTTTTAAAAGATTGCGAATACTAGACAATTTTGCATGGCAGATTACAAGACGTCTTAGTATGATGAGCTCCAACTCCACAGACATGGTACTGCCAGGTGTCACAGTACCTCACTTATTATCTTCTCTGCCACAATCCCCTACTAATATATATATATATGTAAATTTCTTAATTCTGCTAGAAAAGATCACACACTATTGGTCTCTAAATTGTATAGATTATCCAAAATACACAGTTCTAGTACCTCTTTTGTGGGTGAATCACAAAAACGTAAATCATTGAAATTGAAACGCCCTACCCAAGCAAATACAGTGAAATGAAATGCCCCCCCCCCCCCCGGCAAATACCTCGAAATGAAATGCTCTCCCCCGGCAAATACCTCTAGTTAAATTTCCCCCCCCCCCCCCCCAGGCAAATACCCTCATATAATTTGCCCCCCCCCCTCCAATAGCTCACTGCCGTAAATAATGAACGGTCCCTAATCTGGCCTTTTAGATGAAGCTTTACCCCTTTACCTTAGAAAAAACCCAGTTACATTCAGTCAATTGTAAAAGTATTTTGTGTTGAGACGAGGCGTATCAAATTCACCACCTTCCCCCACCACTTGCGACCACGTAATAGAGAGAAAGGGGAAGCGGACACGGGGAGGTTCCCACGTCCCGCTACGTACCCTAGTTTCAGCGTATTTGATTGGCGGCTTGTTCCATTGGATCTTCGCTGCGGTTGCTTGTCGTAGTCCACACTTCGCCGCTCCGGTTTATTGTGTCGCAAAACATGTCTCTGCAATGATAGATCACAACAACCTTAGGATTTTAAGATTATACGTCCGCGCCTTTTCACGGGTGTATAGCAATGTAGTACTACCCAAGATGAAATATAATTCCTAGCTCTATCGAGTGTATCTGACACTATCCCAGTGATATTTGTGAATTTCTTTCATAATTCTTTTGAAATACTTTAGTGACAACTTTTCCAGTCACTTTGAAAATGATATACTTGATAACAAGAGTTTAAGTTTTTGAAGTAAACATTCAACTGTCATCTTCTGAGAACACGATGGTAGATTCATAACATGTCTAACTTCTTCATACAAACTGAATATAAAACTATCCTATGCTACTCAGAAAGATGCAATACAATGCAATCTCACTTATTTATTTTCATGTTTGCTTGCTATGGACATAAATTGAGGAACATACAAGGCAGATACTGTATGAAATCCCTTTAACATTTTTCAAGCACTTTCGGCAATGTTTACAAACAGCTACACGTGTAGCACAACGACCTACATCTCTGCGCAAATGTAGTTCCTACCCAGAGGCTTGTAATAGCAGCGACGAGTTTCCGTAGGTTGCTCTAGCGGTGCAGTGTGTGTTGTAGTCCTCGTTCTAGCGGAACTGGAAGAATCGCACAACAATTGTAAAAGTATATGGTAGTGTTCACACTCCCAGTGGTATATATCGTTATGTTTAATAATAACTGAAATTTACTCTTTTGGAACGCTGCTTAGATCTAACATGTCATGTCAGAATAGTCCTGTCCATAATGAAGTTGAATCATAATGTACTTCGAAATAGGTTTCTTGATTGCTCATTCAATGTTTATTATTTAGAATCAATCATAATAATCTAATTTTCCATCAGAAATCATTGTAATGACACCCTTTAATCTGACAAAAATCCGGGAAAATCTCGCGTAAATATTAGAATGGTTCTAGGTACCCTACCTTTATGAATACACCCATACACCAATTTTATCATATGTTCACAAAACTACAGAAAACAAAGGCGTGAATAACCTCGCTTTATTGAGACTATTAACCAGACAATCAGTTGAAAATAATAAACTGATCATGTTTTATTACCCACCGAATACGGAGTCTCCATACTAAGCCTATATGAAGCCTAAATGAAGCCTACAGATCGCTACTGAGTAGAATACGGACTTTTTCGGCCACCTGACGGGCATTATAGGAACTAATTTACATAAACAATGCACGGCGCTTGCATCAAATTTACATGATTTTTTCCTAATACTTACTCCATGGACAGTGTATCTCTATGGACTGGAAGCAGGCAGTAGATAAGAGTGTGAGGGTGGCGCCGATGTGTGCCGCACCTGGCCGACAGCTACCACGGCACCGTGTAGTGGCCAAACGTGTGAACTATATTCAGACTGTAGTACTTTCAATGGCCACCAGGATACCTTGAAAATGTCCAGAATATGCAATTTTCTTTAGATACTTAGAATAAAGATAAAAGCACGATTGAAAGTGTCACAGAGAGGCCTGTAAAACTATTTTGTAAGGGCTATTTCTCATAAAGCTGAGACATTTCTAAGACTTTCATTTCCAGGGACACTTTTGGTGTTTTTTTATGTTGGGCAACAGTATCAAATACTGTCATTCTGTACTGACAAAAAGTTTCCCATTTTTCTAAGATACTTAGAATAGAGATAGAAGCCCAATTCAAAGTGTCTCAAAAAGGCCGGTAAAAACTCTTTTGTAAGGGCTAAGTCTGCTAAAGCTCAGACATATTTAAGATTTTAATCTCGGGGAGTACTTTTGAGTTATTTTTTATGTCGGCAACAGTCTCAACCCTGTCAATCCAAAGTGACAAAAAGTTTCACATTTTTTTAAACCACATAGAATGAAGATAGAAGCACAATTCAAGGTGTTTTTTTAGAAAGGCCTGTAAAAACTATTTTGTAGGGGCTAGGTCTCCCAAAGAGGGGACATTTTTAAGAATGAGGAAATTTATCCATTAAATGCATATGAATATATATATATACGTTAATACTTAGAATTGATTTCAATATGTTATCAAATGATAATAATGAAGAAAATAGTAAATTGAAACAAATGGGAATGAGTTATGTACGAATCTATGTGGAGGAATTTTTTATTTGATCCAATTTAATTCATTTGATTTAATTCATGTTTAATTTAGGGTGAGAATTCTCAGCTGGATTTAATTGAATTTATTGGATCTGCTATAATTTATTTGATTTGATATATCTTTATTTTAGCAAACTAGATACCAAAATACTTTTGAGTGTGTGTGTAGGTGTGTGTGTGTGTAGGTGTAGGTGTAGGTGTGTGCGCGTGTGTGGGTGTTAATTAACATATTCAGTCCGACCCCCTTGCGGGAGGCCCACATGTCAAGTCCGACAAATATATAGAAATATATCCCAGGGGACGATCTCACACTGAACAAGGGTTTTTGAATTATTTTGAAAAAAAACAAACATCTATGAATTTTGTACCATAGGATACTGTTTTTAATAATTGCCCCCAAAAATGCCTGGAGGCATTCTTCGTCCCCTGCATGGGAGTGCCTCAAGGCACTGCTTGGACTGATAGGGTTAATTATACATTTGACATATACATATACATGTATATGTATTTAGTATTGATTTACTTCATTTATTCTCTTGATTTTGTATCTTAATATTTCAAATTTTCAATATCAATTAAAAAAATGTACCCCCCCCCCCAATATTTGATCAGTTTTGATTTAATGCAAATTATTGATTTCCTTTCGTGAGTATTTTTATTCAAAATTCTAGAGATAAGAAATAAACTGTTTCCAGTATAAAAGGTAGTACAGCACTGTTTACCTAAATACAAATCACAGAGCAGTAATCATACAACTAATCATTCCAACGTTCATGGACGCCTTAAGCCCGGGACGATTTGAGCCCTGGACGCCTTGAACCTTTCTGTGGACGCTTTGAGCCTACCCTGTGGACGCCTTGAGCCTACCCCGTTTTGTTGGCCTTGAGCCTCTAGATTGAAAAACTTTGAAAAATGCATTTATATTAGTTTATAGTCATATATACTCAACCCTAACCCTTTAATACCCAACCCTTTTCTAACCCTAATCTGCCAACCGGAACTAAATTGGGGTAGGCTCAAGGCGTCCACGTTTTTCGCGCTGACAGGAGGCTCAAACGGTAAAGGGCTCAAGGCGCCCAATAGACCTTTTTCCACTGGCCGGTGTCGCACCTTATCTGCTTAGTTACGCCACGGCTTAAGCCAAACATTCACCTGGCAACGTATTCTTTAACATTGAATCACTGAGTGTATGAGCGTAATACATTAATAATACCCATGTACATAATTTCAGGAGAAATAACATCGATTGCATAGTATTCTATGGTATTCCAGCTCCAATTTGGTGTATCATACATGCTTATTACCTCAATGATACTTTAGATATACTGTAGCAGCACCCATACTTAACCATGCCAGAACCGTGCTGCAGTCTGGTGGCTACTTTGTGTACTAACAGAATTGAACTATGCTGCCACCTTGTGTATATTTGAGTACTAACAGTTAATCTCAAACCAAACACTTATCAAGTTTACCACCTTTTAAATAAGATATTGTGTTTATAAAACCTAAATGTAATATGATTTTATTTAAACATGATATAGTTTATACTTATTGTTTTATAATGTCCTAGTGGACTAACTATAATCTAGTAGAACTGAGGGTTCAAGACTAGCATCTTGTGGATTGCACAACTGCAACACAGAAGTGGACAAAGTTCCTGAAGAAATCAGTCCAAATAGATGTCCAGATGTAACTTACAGAGGCCACAAGGTAAATTTAAGTTGACATTTACATGTAGATTCACTGTACCTATGTGTGAGGTATGTGTATTTCACAGAAATACTGATTTTGTAGACATTTTAGTGGGGGCTACTCACAGTATTGACCTAGTTTCAGAATCCTTTGATTGAGAGTGCCATGCTTACACGTTAGTGGTTGAATGTCTGTACTATCTCCTATTCATTTAGTGCATCTACTTCCTTGTCTGATATGTGGAGTATTTCTAGTGGTGTATGTGTATTTCTTAATGTGTTCATATTGATGTATGGCCAATACTCACTGTATGACTAGTTTAAGAATATTCAGTCTTATCAATGAATATAGAGAATATATCTCTATACTCGTTGGTCTTATGTGAGCCTACTGACTGCTATAGTTATCTAAGGAACTTTAATGTGCTATGTTTCACATAAATCTATATCATTTAGTACTGTTTTATTAGTTATATAACTATCTAATGTCAAGCAAGTGTCAAATCTGTAAACCTATACCATTTATATATATTTTAATGTATACTGAGATGTGAAATTCAACTGAGTACCTGAACTTATATATATACCGATTGCAGATTTGACGATGTCTATGTCGAACGTACCGAAGATTAATAAAGAATGACATCCTTATCATCTTAAACTGTCGTTATCATCTGGGGCATCTACATATACCTTAGATAACACAGGAACACAGAAACTGAATACACTTAAATACATCGGCAGGCCTAGCTACACTAGGCTTATTTTTTCAAGTTAAACCCAAGATAATTATCAACTATAAAGTTTAAACATCCCAGACTTGTTGATAAAATACCCTAGTTTGTTCCAGAAATTTATTCTGCCAGGAAAAACACTCTTTCAACCACACCCACCTTTCACACTTTAGGTGTGATTACTGTGTGTCCCTATACCCGTGTGGCTGAACTCTTATGCATTAATTATTCTTTGGTCTAATAATATTATATATGTATATATATATATGTGTATATATATATGTGGTTGAAAATCACGAAATGACAGCAAATAGGCTATAATTTTGGAAAGGTTTCTATGCCCTGCTTTAAAAGCAGCCGTGTATATGAACCTTTACCATGCCGGGAGTTTGAGTGACCTTTGACCTTGCTTTGAACCATATCGTGACGAACAACAATCTCCAAGCATGCCCTAGTAAGATTAAGTACAATGAAAGATCTGATGAAGAGTGAGCCTGCTGGTTCCCGGCGTGAAGCGAGTGAAAAAGCGAGTGAAAACTCAGAAAAGCGAGTGATAAGTCAAGCGATCAGAGGGTACCAAAAGCGATATGTCTTATACAACACAGATAGACAATTATGGCAATAATTATCGCGCTTTCGCTCACAGGATCGCTCGCTTTTAGACGAAAGCGATAATTTTCTTATTCAACAGGGCCCTGAACAGCAACACTTGTATTCCCCTCTAAATAAATGCATGTTTCTCACCTGCGGCCGCTTCGGCACTGACCGTGAGTTTAGTCAGACGAGTTTCTGTCGCCACGACTACCGTCACCGCGAGTCATGCTGTGGGGTGATGTGGTGCGGGACGTCGATGGACATGCGCGTGGTTGTTGGACCAAAACCACTGCCGGCCGTCTATGAGCGTCGATTTTGGTGGATCTAGAGCTTGACGATTTGACTGTGGCTGAAACGGTTTGTTGTCAGTGCTTATTTCCATTAAAGGTGTGTGGTATCCTAAAAGAAGATAAACCGGAGAAGGAAGATCAAGTGGATTTGTTTGGATCAGGTAAGATAATCTATTTTACAACGGTAAAGTTATGAAGCAGATAGAATCGCCACACACACAGATAGTCTTACTTTGATCCTTATCTACTCAGTCTGCTACATATTAATGTGTTTCAATCGTTTGAACTGAAAATGATAGAAAGGAAATTCTAAAATTGGCTGATCCCCCATTTCCTGAGAAATCACTAGAAAACTGCGTGGCCGTGAAAAAATGTTATAACTCGCGGTAAATCCGTGAGATCTGGCAGCTCTGATGTAGCAGTCAATGCCGGATGTGCAGGCCTGCCATGTTTTGACTATTCACCTCTTGCACATAGGCGTGGGGCTGTGGTCGCCGTGATAACGGGTCGCGCTGGGCAATGCTCGGAACACTGTCTGTAGATTTAAATTCACAGACAGAGCCCATATTTTCACAATTTGCTTTTTTTAATAACACCTCCTGAGGCAGAACACCTGAGTGGAGGGTCTTTACATCTGGGACAAGGTACACGTGAAAACACTGCAGTTGGCAACATTATAGCTGTATTTTGAGCAATTTATTTTTACAATAGTGCCCAGGCCCGGCCTTGGCCGTTCTGCCGCCTGGTCCCTAAGGAATCATTTAGTAACCACATGTACAAAATGGAGTATAATACCTGGGCCTAGCAAGATGCATGTTAAATCCATATATTTCTCTCAGAGGGGTTTCGCAGAGGAAAACAATGAGATGTGAAAGTTTTTCAAGTGAGCGGCCAATGTCCAGAGGGTGGCAGGGGAACATGCAATCTCTATTCTATTCCATTCACAAATACTAGTAGGAAGGATGATATTTACACGAGACAAAATCAACCCTTTACTAAAATGTGCATTCTGACAAGAAGCAATCGAGCAGGGATGGCCATTTCCTACAAGCACGTACCTTATTAAAACGCAATAAAATAATAATAATAAAAACAACACCTACTTCGTGCAATAAATAAGGGGTAAGTGTTATAAAATGTCACAATGACCACCCATACATACTAAATTAGGATAAAATATACTTCCTCAAACATGGGGTATCTTTAATATTCCACCATCGATAATAGAAGCGTCAACCCAATATACCTTTAGGATACGCTTTATCTCGTTTAATATTTATAAGGAAACCCACGAGATGAAAATAGCTTGGTCCGTACTCCACCGAGTTTGACTGCATAGTAATTCACGAAGTGAAGCTGAGTGAATTGCTCTGTGGTCAAACTGCTTTTATTTCTATGGAAATAATGTGCATGGGTATTATACAATTATTATGCTTAAACACTCAATCCTCCAATGCTGAAGTATACGTTGCCAGGGGTATGTTTGGCCGCATGCATTGCTTAACTAAGCAGATAAGGCGCATCGCCGGCCAGTGGGAAAAGGCATGTTGCTGTGGTGCTGCCTAGCAGGTGAACGGGGAACAATCGGAAATTTGCGGTTATCATTTTGTATGACACAGGTATTTTGCCGACAACCAGCGTAGTGAACCCATTGCTTTCTCTCGAGACTGGCATATAAAAAAAATACATGACTAAACTTTGATTATGGCATGGGCCGAAATAAATCATAAGAGAAAAGGTATTTCTTCCAATAGATCTACAAAAAAGAAGAACAGATTCTAGTTTTCCCTCCACGAGATTCTCACTCTCGTGGTCCCTCAGTCTCCAAGCCTAAGTTTGGTTCACTATGTCTCTATCTGCGGGAGGGTCTCCAAGCGGATTTCACAGAAATTTACACGTTTTATATGTGGTAGGTAACAAAAATGTACCTTATTCATTCATTGTCTTTCCAGGCGAACCGTCACCATCTCTGAGCACAGACTGACAAAATGGCAGGTATTGTCGGTAAGTTCCCATCTCTAGCATTTCTAGTGGGCGAGGGAGCTTCAGGTTTATATTTTCAGAAGGGTGGGGGTTCTGTCTACAGTAGAACCCCGCCTAACGGACACCCCGCGTATGCGGACACCCCGCGTAAGCGGACACTTTTGCTTTTTCCCCTCTATTAGATGTTTAATTTAACCCCGTGTAAGCGGTCACTTCGCGTAAGCGGACACCCCGCGTAAGCGTACAGTTATTTCGGTACAAAAAGGCCTAAAACCCCCGTGTAAGCGAACGCTTCAGACGGACACCCTACCAAAAATGGATTAATCTGTGTTTTTTTATCATTGAGTCTGAGTATATTCATAGAAAATACATTTGTAATTAAAAGTTGAATAACTTCAGATCCAATTAGGATATTGGAAAATCGATTTAAGATTTACCATCCCCTCTGTCCCCCCTTCATATCGGTATTTAACACTTCAATATTGGCCCGGAGGAAACATGAAAACCCCGCGTAAGCGGACACCCCGCGTAAGCGGCCACTTTGTCCAGGAACGAAGGGTGTACTTTATCATCTATTGTATACAAAGCCCCTATTAAAAATGTATGGGGACCGTCAGATATCATAACTGTGGTATACAGATTCAACCCTGTGATATACGGCCTCAAAACCATGGTATACGGGAAAAATAGTTCCTTTTGCTATAGAGCAAAGAAATAGTCCCCCTTGTTATACCCTTTAACATGGTGATTACTGGGTTTGATTTAGTTGAAAAGATGGATAATAAATGCAACAAACGATAATTTTGTGGGGAGGCGGCTCTGTAAACCACTCGAGGTTGACATCGTATACACTCGCTGGTGCTCGTGTATTACTACGCGTCAACCCCTCGTGGTTGACGGCCGCCTGTCAACAAAAAAACCATCGATTATTGTCTATGTCTCACATATCGAATTCCTGACACAACACTGCCTGCAAATTCGTGTTCATGAAACTTCATATATTATAGGTCTGTGCTATCAGCTAATGATGTATGAAATATGTGTTATCATGATAGATACATATATACTCCTTAATAAATAGAAAAAATAATCAGAGAGGCAGGATCCCTTTGTTGCTCAGCTCTAGCACGGACATGGAAGAGGCATAGGTCCGTGGCTCTAGTAACCCTATATTTTATATTATATCTGGAACTATTACGCCTAATTACTAGTTATGCCTAATTACTATTTACTGTTACTAAATTTGATCCGCAACTCTCTCAACCGGAATTTGATAGTAATACTTTTAAATTGACATATTCTTGATGTGATCTGGCCTGGATTGAAAACCAAATGTAATGTTTGAATCTATGACCTAATAAATAAATAAAATAAAAAAACAGACCAAACACTCATCAATTTCTTTCATAATACATATAAATACATAATATTGACTGGTTTCAGATACAAGCGCCAGTATGCTCCGAGGAGTTGAGGCGTAGTAATATCCGAGCGTATGCTAGGATATTGCGGAGAGTCAACTCCGAAAGGCATACAACCGCCTGTATCTGAAACCAGTTTATATTGTATTTATTACCCACCTTTTTCTGGACAAGTGGCATGTCAATATCAGTTCGTTTTAGCTATGCACTATTTTTCCGTATGCGCCACCCGGAGCATACAACATATCCGTATGCGCCGGCTATTTCCATACAAACGCCCTACGTGTTTTCTATGGACACTTTGTATTAGGTGGATAATAATATATATATAAATAAATATTGCATTCTTATAAATGGTTCTAGAGGTATGTTTCAAATCCTAAGAAGTATCAGGACAGGTAATTTTTGCTATATTCAGTGTATATTAAATGTGTGAAGCATATGCACAGATCAATGCTACACGTTTACTGTATGCAATCACTATTGGTCCGGAATATAAGCAGGTCATTAATAGTGTCCTTGAGAAGATTGTCCTTCATTCTTTGCTATATTGCCTATGTCGATCAGTAGTGATATCCAGACACCATGTTCTTTATTATAATATTTCTATATGAGTGAAACACCCTTGTGATATCGTATTGAGCATGTTGGGTCGGATGCACTCCATGAACAACTTTCTGATGCACGTGTCTGGCAGACTTACCTTTTACAGTGCAGTGGATTATTCTTCCCATAAACGGAGTCCTCAAGTTGTCTTGCATGTTGATATCAGAGTTCCCTTCATTGACAATCTTCACCGTTCCATTCAGACGATCTTGATCAGGGTGGATTCCGTAATAGACTCTGTTTGCCACGTTGAAACAAATGCATATACATAGAGCCTATGACAACCGGCACGTACTGAACCATCGCTGCTACTGCGAACTTCAAGTCGTCTAAAATACCACCGGCAAGGTATTTCACACATCCCGCCCTGAGCCCAATTCTCATTGGATTGTACTGCTTGAAAGTTCGATGATTGCTCCCACCTACGGTATAAATAGCAGAGTGTCGGTGATTGTCCATGAGCGCATTTCGCTCCTCGCGAACTGCCGTCCTTGTCAACATCTGGATTGTGGTGCCAGGTTTCGCAATCACCACATACAGTAAAACCCCACGTAAGCGTGCACCCTTCGTTCCGGGACAAAGTGACCGCTTACGCGGGGTGACCGCTTACGCGGGGTTTTCAAGTTTCCTCCGGGGTAATATTTTAGTATTATATACCCATATGTTGGTGAGACAGGGGCTGTTAAATCTGAAATCAATATTCCAATATTTTAATTGGATCCGAAGCTATTGAACTTTGAATCATAAATGCATTTTCTATGAATATACTGAAATCAATATTCCAATATTTTAATTGGATCCGAAGCTATTGAACTTTGAATCATAAATGCATTTTCTATGAATATACCCAATCACACTAATAATAATACACAGCAATATATTTTTGGTAGTGTGTCCGTCAGAAGTGTCCACTTACGCGGGGTTTTAGGCCTTTTCGTACCGATATAACTGTCCGCTTACGCGGGGTGTTCGCTTACGCGGGGTGTTCGTTTACGCGGGGTGTTCGCTTACGCGGGGTTTCTACTTACGCGGTGTTAAATAAAACATCTAATAGAGGGAAAAATTTCCGTTCCGAGCAAAAGGTTCCGCTTACGCGAAGTGTCCGTTAGGCGGGGTTCTACTGTAGTTGTCCCCCCCTCAGGTCATCAAGCGTTCCCTGAATACCAGCGGCTCTTGAATCGCCAACAATAAGGTGACGGCGATTGTGTAAGTTCATAGTTGTTTTACGTCCAGCTCACTTAATTGAAATGACCAAGTTCAAGTTCAAATGAGAAAAGAGAGCTACCACCAGGGCTCCACGTGGAAGAACTGTTAATGTAACAGAATGTGGAATAAAGCATTATTAAAAAATTTTTTTTTTTTAAAAATGGCACTAGAATAGAGGTGCGGTCACATGATCTTTCGCAGAAAACTTTAGATCATCAGTAGGAGGGTGAAATCAGCGAGTAGTTGTAAGAGTGGCGGCGAGGGTTTTGTCTCTGGTCTGTAACAGCACAAGGGTGAATAACTGGTCAAACAGGTTTGCTCGCTCTGCACCATGTAGGGAGCCTGTCCACTCAGAAATCAGTGCGCACCGATCGTTAAGCCCTGTCTCCACTTTGCGATCCAAGGTACATAGGTACACCCAGTCTCAGACTGGGCGTACCTTCAGGATCGCAACGCGGCAAAACACACAGTGGAGACAGCAAGTTTCCCTCCAGTCTGAGACTAGGCGTACTGGTACACCCAGTCTTAGACTGGAGGTACCGCATGTACCCCGGATCGCAAGGGTTTTTAAAAATCAAACATGTTTGATATTTGGTACACCCAGTCTGAGACTGGTTGGTGCATTTTTTTTTTGTTTATTGTCAATACCTCTCAACAAGGTTGAGTTTTTCAGGCATATCTAAAGAATCAGATATAATTTACAAGCCAGGTAATCACAATTAAGCATCTGGGCATACATAAAAAGACAGTATGAGAATAGAAAGGGATAATGGAATGGATTATATGGTGCCAAATCGTATAACAGTTCATATAATAACGTCAATCACTGTTTATACTTGGTTTTGCGTTTTTTTCTTAAACGATTCTTTGTCTGGCATTAGCCTGGCAGCCTGGCCTAGTTAGACTATAGGCCAGGTAACGGGTTCCATTTTTATGGTGCATTATTGGTAACGCTGTTGCATTGTGGGATTGCGCCACCTTGGCAGACCTAGAGCAGACGACACAACAAAGAGGTGAAGTAGTGTGTCAACTCCTAGTTTGTACTCTGATATCTCTTTTGGTTAACCAAGAATATGTATGTATAACATTAAGACTTTGGTTCACTGCTGGTATAATGTCATGACGTTTGTCATTACAAAATATGAACTATGTAGTGATGTTTTTATATGGCACAGGTTGCAATTACTGAGTTCTGTGAGTAACAAGCGCTGCAGTGCGATCTGTTCTCGTGAGACAAGGCGCAAGAGCTGGCGAGTTGAAGGTCGTGCCAGCGTGACGTCAGAACCCGTTACCTGCCCCTTATTCATATGGGCAGGGAACCAGTCTATGTCTGGCATTTGCTGCAGTGCTGCATCTCGGGAATTCCAAGAACGGGCACCCCATTGGAAAGCGCTACTGTACACTATAGCGCATCTAGTTGTATCAAGTTTGAAGAGAATCTTGTCTTTGGTCCTTGTTCTTCTCATTTTAGTGTCGATCCAGTCTGTGTTAAATCTGTATTTATACACCAAGCACAATAACTGGGTATTCCTGCTCTTCTCTAGGGTATCCATATTACATGACTCGCACATGGCTTTTAAAGATAAATAACGTGATCCCAATAAAATGCGTAATCCTCTGCTATTAATTGTTTCAATACTCTGTAAGTCTCTTTTCCTTAAGCTGTTAGATGGATAGCGAAGGGTTAGTTTCTTAACGGTAAGCAGAAAGCCTATTTGAGCATTCTCACCTCTAGGTGACGAATATATATGAGCGTTTTCCCACACTCAATAATTATACAGAACGTCCCGACCATGCTGTACAATTCACAGAACGAGATGGTAATTTACGATTTGTACGGACCGAGGTATTTATGCCGAGTTCCGTACAAACCGTAAATTATCATCGAGTTCTGTGACTTGTACAAGCATGGTTGGACATTAAATATATTTACTATATACCCAAAATTGAAAAAAAAAATCATTAATTTAATTTTTAACAACCGATATGTTAATAAACGTATATGGCAAGGTGGTGACGTATTTTTACGTCATATGCCAAAACGGTGCATATTTTCAGTATATACGGCATGGGTATATAGTAATAAATATTACAGGAAGGTCAGTTATCGCTCTTATTGTGTGAAACACGTTTATCAAAATCTCAAGTAAAAAGTTATCTTTTCCTATTGAGAGTTAACATAACATCGTCCAATGTTGTCCAGGCTGGGAAGATACTGATGTCAATACCTGCAAATAAACTTCAAAGAACGTTTTAGTAACAGCGCTTAGTTACTTCAAGATTTATACTGGCTTCAGTCCATACATGTGTCCTACCCACCTCTCCCTCCCTGACACACGCGGCCCTTACCCCTCCCCTACACTCCCGTCTGCCTGGCTGACAGACGAAAGGTAAATGTTGCAATTTATTATCCATCTAATACAAACTGTCCATAGAAAACACATAGGGAGTTTGTATGGACATACCAGGCGCATACGGATATGTTGTATGCTCCGGGTGGCGCATACGGAAAAATAGTGCGTACGGAAAAATAGTGCATAACTGAAACGAACTGATATGGACTTGTCACTTGTCCAGAAAAGGTGGATGATAAATACAATATAGACTGGTTTCAGATAAAAGCGGTTGTATGGTCCTCGGAGTTGACTCTGCGCAATATCCTCGTATACGCTTGGATATTACTACGCGTCAACTCCTCGGAGCATACGGCCGCTTGATTATGAAACCAGTCAATATTGTGTGTATATATTTATCTCACCCCTGGTATTTTTTCTCCATAGACTTAACATTGAGAACTCTTATCTAATGCCCATTAGATATTTAGGAAAAATATCCAATGGGGGATTATGTCACAAATGATAGCCCATTTGTCAATGTTAAGGGTGAGAAAAATTCAGAAACTCATTCAACTTTAGTGTCAGAGCTTGATCCCATCTCGTTTGAATCACTCCGTAATTCACGCGGCTTCGCCTTGTGAATTACTACGTGATACAAAACTCGATGGGATACGAGTTCAGACCCTAAACTCTCAAGGGACTAAGAATAGCACTAAAATCAGAAATTAGAACACCCATAACAGATCTCCACAAAACAGCCAGGATAAATTTCTTAAGTGAGAGAAGAGAATCTGCTATTAGAAAGATAGCCTACATGAGATGCAAGAAACTGATGTACATACACCAACCTAATCGCAGAACCAGACTATACAGTGCGACCGTGCTTGAACAAACCAAATCAAACATAGGATGCTTCGAAAGGAGTATGCGATACAAATGCGCGCAACTTTGGAATAAGTTGCCAGTAGACTATAGGTCCATTCCAACCTATGAAAAGTTCAAACATAAAGAAAGAACAATTTTAATAAATAGCCGTCAAAATTACTAAACGTGTACATAAACTTCAATCCTTAGCTTGGTAAAGATATGTGATCTGGGGCTCCATTGTGTGAGGTAAACTTCATGTACATTCAGAACTTATAGGGTAGTATATGTATAGATTTTGTTTGATGACGTATCACAAACTACGGACATAGAAACTATCTATCTAGATGTGTAATCAGGAAGTCTGACTACAATATGTTCCTAGTTATAGAAGTGGTTATCTCAAACGTTATGTGTTTGTTGTAAGTAGACCTATTAGTTAAGCCTTGTTTAGCTAGACAGCTAGAGCATAAGCCAAATTGTACTATATGTGTGAATATGAACGACACACTGGTGCGGTCAGAAAACAGGCAAATCTGCCTTGTACTTATCCAGTCTAAATAAACTGATTTAAAAAAAAAGAAAAAAGGTTTCCTCTATAGTATTATGAAAGAAATTGATGAGTGTTTGGCCTGTGCCCTCGTTCGCCATCGAGTTTGGAGTGCAGAGTAATATGGACGAGGCGATAGCCGAGTGAATATTCTGAAGCACTCCAAACGAGATAATGAACAGGGACGTTTATACGAGGCTAAGATAAATATATATATATATATATATATATATATATATATATATATATATATATATATATATACATATAAGATTATAGCCAAAGATGTTAATATAGAGAAATCTTAATATAGGCCTATACCAGATTCAAATAAAGTATTCTTCTCTTTTTGTACAGGGTTTCCAGTGTGGAGCAGCGACAATCCGGATGGGCAACAGTTGGTCATCGACAATCAATACTACCAAGAGCGGTTGAAGGAAACAACACCAACGCTTAAAAAGATCATCAAACCCGCCAATCTGTATGCATGCCTGCAAAAATATGATGTAATGGATTCTGATGACGTTCAGAGGATCCAGGTGTGTGCTGAGAGTTTGTGACTCTAAAGACATATGTGAAAATTCATAGGGTACTAGCGAATTCGTCGCAACATGAACACGCTATCTGGTGGAAATTTGCTGCACTATAGTCCACAGTCTAATTTAGCATTTAAACCGCATCATAAATTAGCTAACACTTTCCCAGCAGATGTTTGAATGATACAAGCTTGCTGAATGCAAGAGCATAACATTGAGATAATGGGTACTGTTTGGTAAAGCGGCTATTCCACCAAGCCGGCACTAGCTCCCCCCCCCCCCCCCCTTTGTGGTCGCCTGTTGGTCGTCGGTGACAGATGCCGGCCCAAATCTTGCCTCAGTGGCGGTGATCTGCTTGGTGGAACAGCTCATAAAGTTGAATAACTTCTTCACGGCCAGCCCTAGACCGGCCTCAGTCCCTGAATCCTACCGCCACCGCACCGCCCCTACCCCTCCACCCGCTTGATACAGGGACTGGTAGAATCCGTAAACGGCCGGTTAGGCTGGTGCGATTTAGCGCCAGCACTCTCCAAGCGGAAGTCCCAAGCTTCTGGTCAGGATATCTGCTGGGAGATTGATACCGATGATGACCTGACCCATTTGAATGTAATATTAAACATAGAATGTGGGTGTAGGGTCTAAGAAGTAGAATTATTTTCCCGAAATTTATTGCTATGACAACACAGGCGGCCAGAGAACTAGAAGAGGGGATGGAGAGGGGTAGGAGGAGGTATAGGGTTACAGGGGGCGGCTTGGGGTCATAAACAGGAGATTCTGGTCAGAGTGGACAAGTCTTTGATTCATGGGCCAGTCAGAGAAAGATAATATTATAATGAACATTTTTCTGATTGTGTTTAATTATTTGATGAATGTTCATAATCAAAGACTTGAGCAAGTCTAGGCCAGCCCCACGGACAGCCAGCCTATCGCAGTGACCTTTGCCGGCCAACCCGCCAGCTGGCCGGCACTGTAAGCAGTCCTAGGATCCACCTTGACTGCTTGCCTGTTTACACCACGACATACACCGTCAACATGGAGAGGGCAGCCCTTGCAAAAAGCTATCCCGTGAGCAGAGACCAAAAGTTCAGACAGTTGCAGCAGTTTGGGCAGAATTTTAGTGCCAGATTCAAAACATCAAGGTTTATTGTTATTTACCTTCATTGTTTGGTTAACCACAGTGTTCTGCGGCTATTTGATAAACTCTAATACATCATGGTCCCATACAAATCCTATCATGGCGGCACACTGCCTTGCTCGATCATCAGGTTTTGCTCAGCCCGAGTAGCACAATTTATAGAGAATAGGCCTTTCCATAGGCCGGTGTCGCACGTTATCTATGTGTTTACGCAATGCATGCAGCCAAACATACCCCTGGCAACGTATACTTTAGCATTGGATTACTGAATGTATGAAAGTAATACATTTATTATACCCATGTACATCATTCTCATAGAGATAAAAATGATTGTACTGTATTCTATGGTATTACAGCTCTGATTTGATGTGTCATACATGCATATCAACTCAAGAGTACTTTAGATATAGCTTAGGCCACTTTAAAAAAAAACTTGTTTCTCATCAACGCGCGCGTCAGCAAAAACGTTTTTAGAAGATTTTTTTTTTTTTTTTTTTCATAGATGAGATGAAAATTTGATAGAAATCATGAAAAATATGAGTATTTGGTATCAAATTAAAGCTCCTGATGTAAGGAATGCATTCAAGGTGGTTATATGGTTGGCCAAAGTGATGCATCAAGTGGTGTCATGTAACCAATTAAGGGGGGCATCCACCAACCACGACAAGGCTACGACAATGGCTTTCCGACAAGGTCCACGACAGCTCTACGATTGGAAGCCTTGTCATAGCCTTGTCGTGGTTGGTGGACCCCAGTTCCCGAAAAGAGGCTACAACAAGGCCACGACAGGCTGCGACATGAAGCTTGTCGGGGGCCTTCCAACAAAATCGAACATGTTCGATTTTTGCTACGACTAGACCTTTGTCATGGAGTGTTGTGGATTTCTCAATATCACTGTCGTAGTGTGTCGGAACCACGGGTGCCAGCAACGTCTACGACATGCCACGACACCGCTATCCCGACCCTGCTCTTCTCACGACAAGGCTGCGACCAGGCTGCGATTGGAACTTTCATGTCGGCACTTGTCGTAGCCTTGTCGTGGTTGGTGGACGCCCCCCTTTAGAGTAAAACCCCACTCCTGGGACACCCCACATGCTCCCGACACGCCATGACACTGCTGTGTTGGTGGACCCCAGTTCCCGACAAGAGGCTACAACAAGGCCATGACAGGCTGCGACATGAAGCTTGTTGGGGGCCTTCCGACAAAGCTACGACAATATCGAACATGTTCGATTTTTGCTACGACTAGACCTTTTTTGTGGAGTGTTCTGCATTCCTCGATATCACTGTTGTAGTGTGTCTGAACCATGGGCGCCTTTTTAATGGCAACCAGCAACGTCTACGACACGCCAGGACACCGCTGTCCCAACCCTGCTCTTCTCACGACAAGGCTGCGACCAGGCTGCGATTGGAACTTTCATGTCGGCACTTGTCGTAGCCTTGTCGTGGTTGGTGGACGCCCCCCTTTAGAGTAAAACCCCGCTCCTGGGACCCCCCACACGCTCCCGACACGCCATGACACTGCTGTGTTGGTGGACCCCAGTTCCCAACAAGAGGCTACGACAAGGCCACGACAGGCTGTGACATGAAGCTTGTCGGTGGCCTTCCGACAAGGCTACAACAATAGCCAACATGTTCAATTTATGCCACGACTGGACCTTTTTCGTGGAGTGTTGTGGATTACTCTATATCACTGTCGTAGTGTGTCGGAACCATGGGCGCCTTTTTTACGACAACCAGCATCGTCTACGACACGCCCGCCATGCTGTCCCGACCCTGCTCTTCTCACGACAAGGCTGCGACCAGGCTGCGATTGGAACTTTCATGTCGGCACTTGTCGTAGCCTTGTCGTGGTTGGTGGACGCCCCCCTTTAGAGTAAAACCCCACTCCTGGGACACCCCACATGCTCCCGACACGCCATGACACTGCTGTGTTGGTGGACCCCAGTTCCCGACAAGAGGCTACAACAAGGCCATGACAGGCTGCGACATGAAGCTTGTCGGGGGCCTTCCGACAAAGCTACGACAATATCGAACATGTTCGATTTTTGCTACGACTAGACCTTTTTTGTGGAGTGTTCTGCATTCCTCGATATCACTGTTGTAGTGTGTCTGAACCATGGGCGCCTTTTTAATGGCAACCAGCAACGTCTACGACATGCCAGGACACCGCTGTCCCAACCCTGCTCTTCTCACGACAAGGCTGCGACCAGGCTGCGATTGGAACTTTCATGTCGGCACTTATCGTAGCCTTGTCGTGGTTGGTGGACGCCCCCCTTTAGAGTAAAATCCCGCTCCTGGGACACCCCACACGCTCCCGACACGCCATGACACTGCTTTGTTGGTGGACCCCAGTTCCCAACAAGAGGCTACGACAAGGCCACGACAGGCTGTGACATGAAGCTTGTCGGTGGCCTTCCGGCAAGGCTACAACAATAGCCAACATGTTCAATTTATGCCACGACTGGACCTTTGTCGTGGAGTGTTGTGGATTACTCGATATCACTGTCGTAGTGTGTCGGAACCATGGGCGCCTTTTTTTTACGACAACCAGCATTGTCTATGACATGCCCGCCATGCTGTCCCGACACTGCTCTTTTCACGACAAGGCCGCGACAAGGCTGCGATTGGAACTTTCATGTCGGCACTTGTTGTAGCCTTGTCATGGTTGGTGGACGTCCCCCTTTAGAGTAAAACCCCGCTCCTGGGACACCCCACACGCTCCTGACACGCCATGACACTCCACGACAAAGGTCCAGTTGTCGTAGACTCTTGTCGGGAACTGGGGTCCACCAACCACAACAAGGCTATGCCAAGTCCACCAATCGTAGGCCTGTCGTGGACCTTGTCGGAATGCCATTGTTGTAGCCTTGTCGTGGTTGATGGACGCCCGCCTTTAGCCCTTGTCGGAAGCCTGCCTCCACTAGTGCAGCATGCTAAGATAGCCTGACACGCTCCGACACACTCCAAAAAGTCGGAAGCCTCCGACAGTCAGGTAGGTAGATGTCTGTGGGTGTCTGTGTGGTTATAACAGTGTCTCTATGCCAGAGTATGGCCTGTATGAAGTAGCCTAACCATCGGGGGAACCATCCTGCTTAAGGGGACAGTTTGCTCGGAACAGAGACTGCCCCTTAACCCAATCAGTCCGAGCAATGCCTTGAGGCACTCCCAGGCAGGGACGATGAATGCCTTAAGGCATTCCCATGCAGGGGAGGAGGAATGCGACAAAATTCATAGACTTTCTAAATATTGTCAAAATAATTGAAAAGATGTGCAGAAAAAATATGTAGGAATTTATCTCACCCGTCACATCGACTATTGGGCTAACATCTGTGACATAATCTCCCATTACACACAGTAAAATGAGTGAGATATTCAGGAACTTACATTGAGACCGCAAGATATGACCTAAATAAGTGTCTGAAGTCCATATTATTACACTTCAAAAGTCATCTCTGACCCAGCAAAAAAAAAAAAGAAGAAAAAAAAAAAAAAAAGCGCCCTCGTCATATTTTTCATGGCTTGGTGATGAGAAACATTTTTTTTTTTTTGAGTGGCCTTAGATAACAAAGGTATATCCAAACTGTGTGCACAATAATACATTGGCAGGCCTATCTATAACATGCTTATCTTTCTCCAAGTTTAAACCAAAACAATTATCAACTATAAAGTTTAGACAGCTCAGACTAGTTGATCCAATACTCCAGTTTGTTCCAGCAATTTAATCTTTCAAAAAACAACACTCCTGCAATCACACCCACCGTTCACACTTTAGGTGTGATTGCTGTGTGTCTCTATATGAATACAGCTGGACTCGAGGTGTTTGTCCGAGCGGCTGCGTAACTAGACAGTGGGCCGTTAGGCGGCGTTGAACGGCAACACCTGTATTCGCCAAGCGCATTAGGGCAGCCATGTACCTGCTGCTTGTTCATTGCCTCGTTCGCACAGGCCTGGTCATACCGCTTGGTGGAACCGCTAGCTGGGCACACGCCAGGTGCCGTGCACCATGGAGTTCTCCCATTACACTAAGTCCATATAAGGAATAGAGTCGACCCAGTAGCCAATGACTGCATTCGCAGCAAAGCCCAACCTTGACCCTGACCTCCTTACATGATATTTTCTAGCGCCTTGGGACGCTTCTTCAGTCGAGAGTTGACCTACAATCTAATGGGCCACAACCACCCTCCGTGTGTGCACCTTGTGGTCATCGGTGGGCCAGAAATAGAGGATTTGGTGTAACAGCTCAGAGAATTGTGAAAATTAGGGGTGGAGGGCCTGCGTGCAACATTGGATGGAGGGTAAAAACCCACCTGCAGGATGGCTGTTTGGTGGAATAACCACTTAAGCTTGTGTAAACTATTGTTTTCGAGAGTGAACTTGCTGCATTGCTATGCTGACTGCTAGTCTGGCAGTGTGTCTTCTGCGGATCTTGGCGATTCATCTTGTTGTTATTGATTGATTTTACATATTTAAGCTATCTAAACTGTATCACAAGAATGTCCCATGTTAGATACTTTGATATCTAGTAAAAACGCATTCTTGCTTGTTATGGGTAGTTTATAGTCTGAGTTGGTAGCTGTGTCAGCAATTTTTAGGTTCTACCCAGACATGTGCATTAGCCTCTTAGCCAAACATATTGCGTTATTTCGAAGCGTGCAGGCTGTATCTAAAGTAATATCTGTAGCAGAAGACAACGATTATATGAAATTGAGTGATATTTAGATTTTATCCTACCTTTTCACATATTTGTAACCTCATGTCACCAGTGGCATATAAATATTTCATGGCATAACCGTAACTTACAGTCACACCATGTTAGGTCTATGGAGATTTATATGAGGGTTAGGATAAATACAGGTATAAAGCATTAATGCCTTCAATACAGAGTAGGCCATTATATGGGCGGGATAACGACCCCGGCTCACCGGATGTTATCCAGGTAAATCTCCGGATGCCGCTCTCCACCTCCACCAACGGTCTCTTTGTTCCTACCTCGAGATTTATATATATATATATATATATGTGATACATATAACAACACGGGTATATATGTATATATAAAGGACCAGAGGCGCCACCTGTCGTCAATATCACATACCAATACCACCGCCACCACCGCCTGCGAGCGCGCGTGGAATTTATATATATATATATATATATATATATATATATATATATATATATATATATATACATATACATATATATATATATATATATATATATATATATATATTGATAGTGATATCACACTCTAAACAACGTTAACATCAAGGGGAGAGTGAAACGCAATAGATAAGAGATAGGTCAACTATCCAGTTGCCTAGTAGAGTATGGCCATCTGTGTGTATTCTGCACCTCGTTTAGTAGTTCTTTCTTTTCCAGCTAAATGCAGTGACTGGCGAACAAGTTGAGAGGATTGTGGAACATTTGAAGCAAGGTACTGTTTGGATGATTCACGCTTTCTGCAAGTCATTGGTGGACACTAAACAGGCGTTTGTGGTGGACATAATTCTTCGGAATGGCGCCAGTGATTATTACATAGATTAAAAAAGAATAATGGTATGGATCTAGCGAATAGGATGAACTCTTTTTATGTGTCTGTTGGCGATACTTCATCAGAAAGTGTGGGTATTATACTTGTACAAATCATCAAAAGGAAGAAGATGTCAATAATGAGGATGTTCTTTCGAATGCTGTTTATAGTTCTGATATGACTGTATGATAGTAATACGAGTTAGCCAGTAACCTTGTCAAAACCTGTAGTTGAAATCTTTATAAGCTGATACAAGGGCTAAGGCATGAGGCTGCTACCACGACTATCAAGCAAGTGACTGGATCCCCGCTCTTGAATAAACTTGTACTTGTCTGTCCTTTTTGGAATGTACTCCAGTAGAATACAGGGAATAGTTGTATGAGATGGCTTTCAATATCAAAGACTATTTTCCATTGAAACTGTTTTTATGTGGTGAATCTAAACCTTTTCGAGAATTATAATGTAGATATTTTTTTACTTAAAAAGGCCATATTTGTCGAAACTTTGTACACTCCTCTTTCTACCAATAAAGTGAATCATCAATACTGACTTAGGAAGCTGTTGAGTTGTACTTGGTCTTTAACTTCATCATTTATATTATTATATACCTATGCACAAAGTCAGTGTAAATACATACTGCTCCTGGAGGTATAGTTATTATACACAGAATGCACTGTACACCGTGAAACGTTGTACTGGTCACCTTGGATAGTGACAGACTGCACGCTTTGGGTGACAGACTGCATCCTTTGAGCCTTACCTGCATGCTTTGGGTGACAGAATGCACGCTTTGAAAAAATAAAGCAATCTGATTGGTTGAGAAGCTGACAACAGAATTCTAGGCGCAAGATTAAAAAATGGAGGATCGCTTCACTTCACGACTTCCGTGGCGTCGTACAGTAACCATGGAGCGAGTTAGTGTGAAAATACATCAAACATCGAGTAGGAATATGACAACGAATCACATGATACACTTTAGATATGCGAGAAATATCGATTTCGATACGTTCACAGGCCAAGCGGGCGACTCGTAGATGTCAACAAATGCAAAACCCCTGTCAGACACTGCACCGCTCGAGTAGATGGAGCGTAGCAGGGTGACCTTGCGTTAATTTATACGGCGGTATATTGTATTCGCGCCTGCACGGTGATCACTTCCGGTTGTCAACTTCCGGCATGTCTGCTAATGTACCGGCTCATTCAGAACGAATTTCTCCAAAACAACTCATAAATCTACCCCATATTGTCACCATAACTATGGTTTCACATATTACTGTTGTTGTAGTGCAATTAAAAAAGATGACATTACTTAATCATCAATCAATTACAATGTCCCCATTGAAAAACCATTATTGTGTTGTTTCAGAAGTTTTCAGAAACCATTAACATTGATCTGAAATCCATTGATTCTTGAAAAGTGTATTCTTAAAATGATTTGTAGTCACTTTATGGTGGAGAGGGGAAAAAAGATATTATCCTACCCCTAATATAAAATCCCATAACGTAACATTGACTTTCCGTATGCGCCCCTATGTCGCATACGGATAAAAAATCGCTCCTAAGAGCGTACAAAAAATGGACCAATCAGAGATCAGCAGCTGAAAGTAGTTCCAAGCGCCTTCAGAGCAGCAGGGAGAGCTACTCAAGATGTCAGGCAATTTTGATATGAGTGTCCTTGGTGGATATTTTAAACAGAATCTGAAGGAAATAATTACCGAAATCGCCCACGAGGTAATCGCTGAGGTTGAAGCCGAGGAGTCATTTTATCTTGTACCAGGTGACTGGGATTTCTTTTCCGGAGATGATAAAGTAGAACTAGAAGAGACACGACCAACCACGGATATCGACAAATTGACGTCTGATATGGAGTCTAAATTGCCGACGAGCGTAGATGAGCGATTACCTGAAACAATAAATGAACAACTAACAGATCAAGAATTACTGTATTTTGTGTCTACAAGGAGAAACAAAAGCATGACCCAGAATACCAATTAGGTAGGCCACTGTGATAATTTTTGAAATTGAAAAACTCTCCATTGAAAATACACTGACAACATCGAGGTGGTACTAAGTGTCTATAAGTATGGCAGCGATAAAGAAATATAAAGGCAACACCTACATAAATCGCATTTACACAAATTAGAAAATAACATATAGATTAAAGGACATGCATTTTAAATTGTTCAAATTGTCTAAATATGTCATACAAAAGCATCGTTGTAACGAATAAGCACAAAGAGATAGGTCGCACCCCCTAAATTTATGAACTGGAACGAGTGGTTTTGACACTACGATAAAGGTTTGGCTCCGGATATCACGAGGCGGAGCCGAGTGATATCACTACGTCAAACTCCAGTCGTCGCATACGGGAGCCCAGATTAAAACTCATCCGGTTTTACGATAGTTCCTACTGGTAGACGTAGTTGATATGCCAATTCCTAATTTAAAGTTTCCTGAGAAGATTGTGGAAAAATAATTATATAGAACATCCTGACCATGCTGCACAAGCTACAAAACGAGATGATAATTCACGGTTTGCACGGAATGAGGCATTTACGCCGAGTTCCGTACAAACCATGAATTATTAGTTTTGCGGCTTGTACAAGCACGATAGGTCATTCTATATTTACTATATATACTCGAAATTAAAAAAAGCCAATATTTTCATAAACGTGTATGGGGAGGTAGTCTGTATTTTTTCGTTATTTGGCGAAACGGGGAGTATTTACAGTACATTGTATATACGGCATGGGTATATATACATGTAGTAAAACAATGCTCTGCTCTGAAAACTACTCAAGGTTGGCTTCGTATTACATCTGATTGCATTCATGTTGGGTATCACTTACTTAGAAACTTCTCGTCCTACTTCTTTGCAAGCAGTTGACTTTGAATATTCATCATAATTTTTTCGCTCAGGTGAGAAGACAAAACAAATAATCTGTCCTTTTCCTCAAGAATGTGAACATTTTCCACTGGGATGTGGAAACAGCAATTAACTGCTTAGGATAACCTTTGCTTTGTACATCAAAAATATTCATGATTTTTATCAAAAGAAAATCAAACAATAGAAATGTTTATTGTAGCTCAATATTGGAAATGGAACATTGGTCCTCACTCTATGATAAATATCAAATAACAGAGATTGGTTATCAAAAGTAAAGCTCAAGATGGTCCGCAGCATCATCAAGTGAAAAATCTAAATATAAAACGTGATAACTTTTCTTTCCAAAGAAAGCCTTCATATAAACACCTAGGAAATACCGTAGACACTAGTCGAGATTTTGAAGCGCATATATACATACGTGACAGAACCAGTAAATAATAGATTGTTTGAGTTAAGCAAATTCAGGCAAAGCGTTTTGATAAACAGATCCTGTTAAACACATTGTAATGTTGTCAGGCCGATCATGGAATATTTAGGATTTCTGCTTGATGGGGCAAATGACAAAGATCCCATTGACTTGCAAAAACCGAGCATTAAAGACAAATGCGGGTAGGTATGGCAGTGCCCCCTGGTTTAACATTGGTGCTGCCATCTGGTTTCATGAAAATATAGTAGTTCCCTATAGACACCAATAGATAAGCACTTACCTTCTTCAGATGGCATTCTCATAGAAATTAGCATGGTGACATAGTATTTCTTTTTAGCATTTCTCATATGTACATGTTCCCAGATATCATAATTTAGAATTATTTGAAAGTAGCAATAGAACATCAGTGTCATTCAGCAACAAAGTCAAAATATTGCAGTTTCCCATAGAGACCAATAGTTAAGGACTTACACTTTCAGATGGGCCTCCCATAAAAGTTAGCACGGGGACATGTCAATTCTTTTGCAATCTCTATTATCTGATATATGGAACTTATGTCATCCTGGGTTATTTGCAAATCTCAATAGAATTTAGAAATCACCCAACTACCCGCATTTGTCTTTAAGCATTTACACTTTCAGATGGCTTTCCCATAGAAGTTAGCATGGAGATATGCCTTTTTTTTGCATTTTCTATTTGCTGATATATGGGACTTATATTATCCAGAGGTATTTGCAGAAATCCATAGAATTTAGAAATCACCCAACTACCAGCATTTGTCTTTAAGGATCACCATAGGACCTAATTCAAGGCAAACCAGGACCGAGAAGTCACGTCAGGAGTGTTATGTTGATAACCTCGTGGTTCTTTGTAGAAACCAAAGGAGAGTCAGCCTTGTCAATGTTTATGCAACAATGGGCAGGTTGTGTATTACTACACAAGAGGTTAGCCGAGTGTAGTGAGTAGCAGACCTGCCCAGAGTGGATCTACTTTCGTTATCTGGTCCCTGATTGGTCCGGTTGTTTTTTTATTCACCTCGGTGCATAAATAACACTTTATTCAACGCTCCGTCAAATACACTGAGTCAATGTTAAACCTATGGCGTTTTTTATTAGGGGTAGGATAAATAGAAATTGCCAAATGCTGAAGCTAATGTATTCAACGTCTGGTTGAATTGAATACTTGAATAAAACCGTCCGCGTGACGATAAAATTAGAATCAAGACATAAGAACAATAAATGTGAAAAACCACCATGGTTTAGATGGCTTCGTTTATAGGATACACTGGAGTCATCAGTTCAAATATTACCCACTGTAATGGCCTTTGGTGAGGGTTTCGACCCAGGTATAAGGAGAGTATCATAACATCATTATCAGCAAATATCTCACCTCATCACAATTTTAATATTTCGCACCATTATTTCTCCCATCACACCATTTGTAAGACGGCAAATATAGTCACTGCACGAAAACTACCATTTTATTTCTGTATACGCCATCGCGGAAGTGCGTGTATTGGCTGAATATGGACTTGTTTTCATATATATACGCCCAGTGTTTATATACGGACGCGTCTTGGCTGTATTTCGCACCCCGCGTATATGAGAGGAAATATCCTTTCCCCCCGCCGCCTCCCGACAGTTTGTGTTGGTATAAGTATAGGCTTCCTCAGTGGGAAACCCTCCCCCCGCCGCCCCCCACCCCCCACCCACCCCCGCCACCTCCCCACCACGCTTATATATACGCCGACAGATGAGGCGTATATATGCACGGGGAATAGGTTTACCTTGTATACGCAAAATACTTAGTTATATACGCCGGACCCATTCATGTGTAAAATGATGGAGTTCGTGCAGTGAGAATGATTATTTGAATAAACTGATATCCAACAGGAACATTATGGCAATCATGTCCTACTTGCCTTGGATATATACAGATGACATATATATCAAACCAGTTTCAAGACGTTATCACAATTACAATAATGGCTACCCGCAGATTGCTATTTACCAGTATTTGACTCAAGGATAGCTCACTCTTGTAGATCACATCTTCCAGAGATCATGTATGAGAAGAAATGCCTGAAGTCCCAAAACTCTTACTTATCATCTTCATGGGTAAGTCTTTATCAAATCTAGTTACATTTGTTACATGAATGTAGATTTTTCTTTAGGACACACGTGTATCTGCATTTACAGTTGTGTGTTTTACCACATGAACTGAGGATGTATACCCTGGGTATCTTATAATTCTACACATATAAGAACACAAAAAGAAAAATCATACCCAATGACTACATCCAAGCCATTATGTTCTGCCTAGAGCCATGATGACTAACGACCACAAACTTAACTAGATTGCTAGATGCTCTTCACAATCAACCTATCAACTGAAAGAATGAAAAAGAAAATTGTCCAAGAACGGGAAAAATACTCATCATTCATTTCGAAAAAAATATTGTGTCAAACTAACTGAAGAGTAGGGCTTAGTGTATATCGGAAGTATCAGGGCGCGGTGTTTCTCATACTTTAATGTGCCAATGGAGAGGCCTGCATCATTGATATTTTGTGTAATTAGTAATAATGCATATACAGTGGTATTAAGCTTGTATCTATATAGTTATCTCCAGATGGATAAGGGTACTGAGATGTTCTAGGGATAGAGGTTAGCTAATAATGGTTAAATAGCAAACTGCAATTTGACTTACACATATTCCTTAGATACAAAACAAAAGTTTAACATCCATACTTTCACAACCTCACAATTAGCTTTAAACTCCTGATTGGATGGATTCTTTCGTTCCAGTAGAGAATTGGCGTCCCCGTGGTTGGAATTTTCTTTTTAAAAGTCCTTAAACTCCTGGTTTATCAATGTTTTCTGTAGATTGCATTACTTTGCAAGATTCTTTCCCTCTTGATTGTTGATTATGTTACAAATATTAGTGTCTGTATTTCTGTGCATCTCAATGAGTATAACTGACTTAGGTACCTAGTCCAAAACCATGAAACATCATTATTTTTTACATCATTTTTTATCGAGGAATATTATGTATTCTTGTATGACTGTCCATATATTGGCAAAAACTGCAATATAATCTAAGCATGGGTGGAGGACAAAAGACCTAAGGCAAAAAGGAAATGGTGGTGACAGTCACTCATCATTGCATTGGATCAGAGAAATTATGACCATTTAATAGAGAGAAAATGAATAACATTGAAATTTATTATGAATTGATATAGTCTTTGCAGGTGGTTTCATTGATATCCAGAAAATAACTGCTGAGGGAAATAATGGAGGTAAGTATAATTATTTGTAGCTAGAGTTGTAAATTTAGGCCCGGCATCCACTTACTACGATATGGCTCCGATATGTTCTACGATGCACTTCCCGATAAAAAAAATCAAAATCGCGTCGGAAGGCCACCAAATATTGACCACGTTTCTGCAATTAGGCACCGAAAAAAACCCTTTTTGATGCATGGTGGATTGGCATGTCTAGACATATGCCTACGATTTTGCACCTTCCCGATATATCTCTGATATTTGCTTTTAGTATCGGTGCCATATTGGTGGGTCTAAATTTCTATTGTAGTAGGTGGACACCAGGCCTTATAATGAGTAGCTGCAAGAAGCAAAACATACATAGGTACTAGATTGGAAATACATATATGTATTTCCAATCTAGTACCTATGTATCCTTATTATATATGCAAACAAGGATATGTCACATACAATAGAGATTTTGTGATTAATCGGAGCAATATACTTTCAGATGTAAATTGTGAATCAAATTCATTGAAGATACTGGACAATTGATATCTGCATCTCAAAGATATAATCATAGCAATTAACATACATAATGGTACATTTGACTTCACTATCCTCAATTTCGTCTGTGGATAATATGATTAGTAAAGCCTATGACACTGACTAGCTGCAATATAAGAGAAAGGCTACATCTATGAGCCAGAGAAGACTAGACTGCCTTAGTGGCAAACTGGAGGAGTTTATATACCATCCGTGAGCCTCAAACACTAGAGATAAGTATAGTTGGAATGAATCTGTTTTGCTTTACAATAACGAGTTGTCTCTAAGCTTTTTAGATATAGAAGTATTAAGTGGAAGTAGCAACAGAAATGTGTTATATTATGCTTATGGGTTTGAACGGGGCTATTCTATGCAGGTTATGTTAATGTAGGTACATTAGATATTCTTGGACACTTGTAGATACAAATAACTTTTATATATGTTTATTTGCAGGAAAGCTGACACTTATAACTGATAGGAAAGCATACCAGGTGAACCAAATGGTTAACATAACTTGCACAGCAACTGGCATTGGTCATGCAAATCATTCACCATTCCTCAATGTAATACTGAGGAATGAAATATTAAACTCTAGCAATGATAAGCCATTATCCTATCCCTATGATTTGATACTTGATCATGTCTTTAAAGCAAGTATGGCAGACAATAATGAAAAGGTATCATGTCAATTCAACAGCGATGGGAAATTGCAGGAGAAGAGGGAGGAGTATTTGACTATCATCAGTAAGTACATTGTTCATTTGTAATTTTGGTACATTGCATGGCTTCATTTAGTAACATTCATAGCTTTTCCTAGCTCCTGAGCTAAAGTCCCTGACAACTTTAATATGAATAACACATTATCTTTTCTATGCTATACAGCAATATAGTATGTATACTGTTTAGGTCATCCTTATTTTGAATAACCTGCAGTTTATATTCTACACTACACTTTGGAATATATCTGTATGCAAAATGATATCAGAGAAAATAGACAAGTGTACATTATTTCATCAGATGAAACAAGATATCACCAGAGGGAAGTTGTGGAGGGAGAGAGTGTCAGGATGACCTGTCCTACAGAGAAGCCTTCTCGACAATGGTGGTACAGAAGATCATACATCACAGAAACCACAGAGGATATTAAAACAAGTCTTGTCGGAGCAGCTCTCAATGATAGTACATACAGCATCAGCAGAGTAGAAAGCA
Organism: Alentia gelatinosa; assembly: GCA_950022655.1. Taxonomy (NCBI): domain Eukaryota; kingdom Metazoa; phylum Annelida; class Polychaeta; order Phyllodocida; family Polynoidae; genus Alentia; species Alentia gelatinosa. Next base: position 11,386,292 of record OX465590.1, read on the forward strand.
AACATGAAGGATTTTACACTTGTTTTGAAAATATCAAGGGTGTTGACTTCATCATTCTAAACGTGAAGTTGATTGTGAATAGTAAGTATACTGATTGTTGTGATTATTTTAACAAAAGCTTATCTAGTAGAATCTCTTGCTAGATTTCACAGCATAGGAATTTAAAGTTTAGAGGCTAATTCTTGATTCAAGATGCAATATGCAATGAAAAAGGTTCTCCTAGGCTGGTTGAGGAATTTGCTAGTTGATCAAGTCTAACTTTATGGTTGTTTTATTTTTAACACAGCCGCTTACGGCTTGTGGGTTAACGTTATCCCAGTGCTAATATAGTGTAGCTCTGGTGGCCAGTGTAGGTCCTGGAACTTTACTCTGGCCGCCAGAGCTTCACTGACGTTAGCTCTGGTGGAATCCGATCTGAACAACCTTGACTTGCACTCGCCTAGCTGATCTTCATACTACCAGAGTCAGAATCTCTGCTGGAAGAGTGAATCATTCTTCGAGCAGATCTATTGTCTTAGTAGTCTCTGTCACAACAGGCTATTGTGTTTGGAGATTGTAATAATCTCGAAGCCCCTTATCCATAATATTGTTTTCTTTTTTTGTATATTTTGACAGAAAGAACATGAAATTAGATTTCGTTATCAATTAGCTAAGTTGGTAATGCTTTGTAGTAAGTATCCATAGTTTATATTCTACTATGCCCCAAAGGTCTACTCTGCTTCGAGACAATCGTCTCGAGCTCACTGGCCAGAAAGCGATCGGACGAGACCAACCCCTAAGTCGGAGACAGGGGTTGGTTGCCATTCTACTGGAACTTGCCCTTTCATTTTCTCCTCCTCTCCTCACTAGGTGTCCCTGAGATCAGTGGCCCACTCATTTGCCACCAGAGCAAGTGCTTGCTAGGCACGTTAGCTCTGAGGGAGTCCAATCTGCAGCCCCCTTGACCAACTCTCCAAGCTGATGTTCTTACTACTATAATCAGAATCTCTGCTGGATGAGTGAATTATATAGCTCATTCTCCCAGCAGATCTCTAGGCATGCTTGGAGATTGCTGTCAGCGTGCAGCACTATCAAATCCCCCTTTTCATGCTTTCATTTTCTTTTTTTGTGTATTTTGATAATATTTTGATATTTTGATTTTGACTTTATTATCAATTAGCTAAGCTGATAATGCTTTATTTGCAGTTTTTAATACACGATGTTTTAAATCGTACTTCCACAGACCCCTTGGTCTGAGAAAATAATCCTCACCAACCTCTTAGTCAGAGTCGAGGCAGAGGTGGCCACCAATCTAGGCGGCCCAATGGTCGGTTCTGGTGTTCCCCTTCGTCCCCGTCTCATCAGTTATATGAAATGTTAGTTTGGCTTGTCATATACTCCAGGGGCCTGTTGAATAAAGATCGTTGGTTTTTCTACGATATCGTTTGTTTTCACCTTCATAGTTACTGTTGAATAAAACGTCGTGTCGTACATAGTGGTCAATTCTACGATATCGTAGGTGGTGATGCCCACAATGGCGTTGAATAAAAAACTGTCGTACAAAAATTTAAAGTCCGTTTTGTCGTGCATCGTCAATAAATGTGCGTATCGAACGACATGTACCGGGATGTCGTCTGACACAATTGTACAATGTAAACAAAGGTACGCCAGCCGGGGATAAGCCGTTGATAAGCACAGAACAAGATGGCACAGGTGGAGGCTGTAGCTGTAGCTGTGCAACGCAACAAGAAAAACTGGGTTCCTCTGACAGGAGATATTCTTTACCAGAGTCATTACTTATTTCGGAATATCCCCTTTCCAGCCTCAGAGGAGAATACCACAATTACAATCTCAGAGAGCAGCACCACACCTGCAGCATCACAGATGAATATTTCATCTGTTGTCTCAGAAGATAGGAATTTTGGTCTGGTAATAGGAATCCCTGTAGGAGGTGGGGTATTCATGTTTGCACTTCTTGCCTTGGGGATTTACAGATATAGGAAACACAAGTACAAAACTGGTGAGTAGATATGTTTTCCTAATTGAATTGACCGCGTAGCAAAACAACAATGTGTAGACTTTCGAGAAAGAAATAGCAATACTGGAATTTTTTAGTGTACTTATGTGGCTTCTTGTCCAGACTTTGTCTGTGGTCTCTAGGCTATCCCTGTTCATAAGCTGCAGTGGACCTTCTGAGAACACAGGTTCTCAGAAGATTGGATTTGTGTAAATATCTGTGATGGGAGTCTCACATGGCAGTAGGTTTTCTCTTAGTCTAGAGACGAGGCCAAAGACCCATCTACTGTCATCTCTCTTTCCCCTGTACATATGGTTCTAAAACCCCATGGCAGTATAAGGCCACTCAAAAAGAACTTGTTTCTCATCACCAAGCCATGAAAAATATGATGTGGGCGTTTTTGTTTTGTTTTTTTTGCTGGATCAAAGATGGCTTAAGGGTGTCATTAAATGGGCTTTAGACATACAGTAAAACCCTGCGTAAGCGGTCACCCTCTGTTCCAGGCCAAAATGTCCGCATATGCAGGATGTCTGCGTATGCGGGGTTTTCAGATTTATACTGCTTGAAAGCTTGAAAGCATCCCTGGCATGAGGAGCTTTAATTTGATACCAAATACACATACTTTTCATAATTTCTATCGAGGTTCATCTTATTTTAACCCACAAAAAAAAATCTTCTAAAATCGTTTTTGCAGATGCGCGCGGTGATGAGAAACAAGTGGCCTAACAATGAATTATCTATTATCATTTGTAGAAGATGACAAGTACGAACAGCTTGATGAGATGGAGATGAAGCTTGTCCATTCGGGTAAGTATTGTAGTGTCCACTCTGGAACCTTGTGTACGAAAGTATTTTTTTTGACTGCAGTTTAATGTAAAGCTCAATAGATTATGTAAAGACAACACAGGTCAGTCCTGATTCAAATGAACCAATCGACATATTCAACAAATGCAACATGATTTACATACTTAAACATTATTCAGTGCACATAGATCTATTTCATTTCCAAAATATCGAAAAGAATTATTTCATTTCTATCATGTTTTTGTACTAAACAAAGCGAATCATAAATCATTTAAACTAACCCTCAAAAGTACCCTTTGAGGGAAGAGGGTTTCAACACTGATAAAGTGTTCATTGAATTTAAAATGCTAAATTCTTAAAACAGAATAGTTATCAGATCTAAATCTAATTTTTGTATGTAATGCAGAGAAGACTAGCCATGGGACACAAACAGAACTGGCTAAAGCCATTGAAGTGGAATCTGCACCTACCACAAAGGTGCCAAAGCCCCCTCAGAGACCAGTTGCCAAAAAGAGAATGGAAAGGGACCAGGCTTTCCCCTACATGATACAAGACTTCAAAGGTGATAGTTTTCTCTTTCTATGTAACAAAATATTAACCAAGGACCATGGGGCATATCACTCAAAAGAGTAGTAACATATGCTACAAATGCTGTAAATGCGACATGCTTTATATACTCCAAAGAGCTTCAACATTTTTTGTTTTTATGTAAGAACTCTATTCATTCTGTCATGAGACAGGTCTTCTATAAATAGATGCATTTACATCTGATAATTTACATCTTACCATTCAGATAATGATTAAATATGATAAGTAAGGATGAATAATGTAGATGGGTATTTAACAGCGCTTCTCACAATATGTTCTCAGTCTAGGTTGAATCTAGGTGGTCCATTACCAGTCTTTTAAAGATTCTTTTATCTGATGCTCTGATTGAGAGTCCGGTTGTAGTTAATTCCATAAAGTTGGCAGGGCTTTTTTTGCAACCACTTGGATTCTAAGCCGATGTTCCCTTTATCCTATTATCTAGTCACTTCTAGTTCCTATGATGTGAGTTACGATGTTATCAACATTTTTACTCCGCTTGTAGGCCTCGGTATTATAATTTTGCGACATCAACCTGAATAGCTCCATCATGTAAAAAACAAACATATTCCATAACCTGGCGAATTGTGCTAGCTTTTCGCATCTCAGCATATCATGACACCCCTCTCATAAGATCTAACACTTTATCCTACCCCTAATAAAAAACCGCCATATACTTAACATAGGCAAATTTTATGTGGCAGGCCGTGACATAAAGTGTTTTTTTATGCCACTAGAGTAATAACATTATTGACCAATCAGAGAGCAGGATGTCAGCTACTATGAAAAAAAATTCTGTTGGTCGTTGAGTCAATATTTATCTTTTAGTAATACAAAAGCAGAGACAGGGTAGGATAAATACGAAACCGAACTCGAGTTAGACTTGTCAGTGTTTATGCCACTCTGGTCAGGTCTGGTCCTCACTACACTCGGCTACGCCTCGTGTAGTAATACACGACCTGCCCATCGTGGCATAAACATTGTCAAGTCTAACTCTCGTTCGGTTTCTACTAATTCTAAGTGGTATTCTGTACAAGGTTCTCACTACGCTCTATGGGACAAGAATTCTTAACGAATTAGGCTTAGAGCCTTGATGATCCACTGGCACACAATATTCCCACTAGGTGGCATCATTGAGATTATAGAAACCATTGGGTTGCATTGATGTACGTCTTTAGCATGGGAGGCAGGCCAGTGGATTCTCAAGGCTCTAAGCCTAGTTCGTTAAAAATCCTTCTCCTATAGAGCATAGTGAGAGTATAAAATACCACTTAGAGAGTGTGAGATCTTATGAGAGGGGTGCACCTGCAGCAATTACAAACGCTTGGTCACGTGATCAATACTTGTCCTCTGGATAATAACAGAGCGCATCTGCAGAGCCAAGCTTCGGTCGTATATCATATTTTCGTGTTAAAAGACCATTGGCATATATATACATAATTATATAATATCTTGTGGACAACCTTCTCTAAAGGTTTAACTGGCATAAGCAATATAGTAATGGGCTCCAATTATTCACACCATTCTTGGTACAGTTTTTGGGGGATCTCCCCCATCCTCCGATCCTCAGGTATCACACCAGTTGTAAAAGAGCAGTTAAAGATGTAACCAAACTCATCCACGAGTATTAAGCGGTCATCACGCGTAGCTTTCGCAGATAAATTGTAAACAGCGGATGATTTGTGGATACTGGTCACTTTCACTATTTCTTCCCGTTCACACCTACTCACATAAAACCTCATGTTTTTATTCTAGCCATCTAGTCTTCTTTTCTATTTTTACATTGGCACTGATCTTGGCTTTATTGCAGTTATCATGTAGTTTATATACATTAGTTATCATGTAGTTTATGTACATTATCCATTGCCCATAGTTCGCTTGATTTCCAATATATCAATGATCCTTTCATTCCCATTATATTTTTGTAGGAGATAAAGCGAATTTTAATTTCCTAAATTGACCCTCAAAGGTGCCTTTCTAAGGAATAATGTTGTTGCATTCAAGATTTTTTAAATATAAATCTAATTTGACCTTTTAAGACAATGCAGAGAAGACTAGCCATGGAACCCAAACAGAACTGACCAAAGCCATTGAAGTGGAATCTGCGCCTACCCCGAAGGTGCCAAAGCCCCCTCAGAGACCAGTCGCCAAAAAGAAAATGGAAAGGGACCAAGCTTTCCCCTACATGATACAAGACTTCAAAGGTGATTGTTTTGTTTTTCTATTTCATGATATATTTACCTAGGGCCATAGTACATTTGTTAACATAATTCAGACCAACAAACCTTTCAGAAATCGACAAACTTAATTCAAGTTTGCAACAACATGATTTATAATACATTCATTATCATACCAAGTGACAACCATCTGCCAATCTAGAATACATCCAGCATTACATAGAAATATATGAAAACATCTGTATGAGGGTGGAATGAAAGTAGGGATACCATATGGCATTCCTTCACAATATATTCAGTGCATATATATATATATATTTTTTTTTTCTCCAGATTTTCCTTTATTGGCAAGTTTCTTTTGTTTTACATTGTATATATTTAGTTGACTTTGTTCCATTCGTTGATAACAGAACAATGGGGCAGGTAATATAGTGTTATTATTGCAGTCACTGAATCTGATTTCCTGTTTTGCAGAAATTACCCCTGCTAATGAAATCTGCTCTATGTCAGTCAGCTGTAAGTCATCAGAGGTGATCCTGCCATCTACTGAAACACTCGGTAATATAAACTTTAGGCCTATACATTGAAAACATCTTTAAAATTTATTTCAATGTGCATTCCCCATTCTTTATCAAGCCTTTTATTTATCTTTTCTCATGTACAGTGTTGTAAAGCTCACATTCTCCTATCGGTCTATTTTTCAAGTCTACTCTAAATCAATCCCCTTCACTTTCCTTCAATACCAAATGAAGAATATGTTCTCTCCCCATAATGCACAATAGGGTACTTCTAAGGTATAAGACATAGAACTAGACGTGCAAGGATGTTTTAAAAATAATGAAAACTTTGTGTTCCATTGCAGACCAGATACTAACAGACACATCATCAGATGATAATCGGGATTACCTATCAATGGTCGGTATGTACATCCAATATGCATTGGCACATGCATATATGCTTTAGGAAATAGTTGATTTGAAATGTATCATGTTCAATAAATCATGAACAAATAGACTTATTCAGTCATAATGTTTCCTTTTTGTTGTGCCCCTTTTAACAATATATTCTATGCTTGTTGAACATGTTTCTATATGTCTTCAGGTAGTGATAATGAAGGTTATGGGATGCCTACAACAAGCATAGCAGAAAACATGACACCAAGGTCAATTCCTGAACCAATTCTTCCTCATCTACCTGTCAAGGGGCAAGGTAATAATTTTCGTGAAGACTAAGTAATGCTCATAACCAGAGGAAATGAACAGGGGGAGGTTCAGTCACTCCTGCATCTCTCTGCTCTATCTAGTTAGTGGAATGGACTTGGCCATTCATTTATTACTAAAACCTTGTTATTACTGGTGATCTTCATAAAATTTCTCTATATTGTTCCTTCAATATACAATTTGTTCTGCCATAGGAAATCTCTATTCATTAGGAAATGTAGCATCAGTGTATCTTGTATTGTTTGGTCTCCAGCTATTGATAGTGAGGGGTATGAGATACCAATGAACAGGGGAGGAGACAAGAGAAAGAGCTTATATCGCTCTATGCCAGCTTTGCCTCATACAGCTGTTAAAACACAAGGTGAGCATGCATCTCTTGATCATAAGCTATTCTAAAGTGTGTAAAAGTATAATGCCAACAAGATGTTATTCCATTCTATAATAGATTTTACTATCATTTTGTATCCTTTTAGATATCAAGCAATTTAGACTTATTGTCTTATCCATGATCATTTGTAGCTTGAGTAATTTTATCTTAAAGACAAGGGTAAAATAATGGTAGCAAATTCACTATTGATTTGAGATTTGCATATTTCAAAATGTTTACCTCCAGGTGTTGACAGTGAGGGGTATGAGATACCATTAACAAGTAGAGGAGGAAACATGACAAGGAGCTCATATCACACTGCACCAGGGGTGCCCTATGCATCTGGCAGAAATCAAGGTAGGAAGACTTGACTAGATTATAATGTATTCTAAACTGGTTAAGAGGACATTAGATTACTATATACTTATTCATGAATGTTTCACATTTACTGACCAGCTGTACAGATTTCATTCTGCACACTGAACAAAAAATAAGAGTTCATCCACTCCATCTGACCATGTAACTTGCGAAATGGCATTTTAATGATTTCCAGGTACAGTAGAACCCCGCCTAACGGACACCCTGCGTCAGCGGACACTTTTGCTCGGAACGGAAATTTTTCCCTCTATTAGATGTTTAATTTAACCCCGCGTAAGCGGACACCCCACGTAAGCGGACAACCCGCGTAAGCGGACAGTTATTTCGGTACGAAAAGGCCTAAAACCCCGTGTAAGCGGACACCTCTGACGGACACCCTAACAAAAATAGATTAGTTTTTGTTTTTCATGAATGTGCGAGACTATATTTATATAAAATAAATTTTGTAATTCAAAATTTAATAACTTCGGACTCAATTAAGATATTGAAAAAATTATTTCAAATCTATCCTCGATATAATATCGATATAAAACACTTGCATATTGGACCGGCGGGAACTTGAAAACCCCGCGTAAGCGGACACCCCGCGTAAGCGGACACTTTGGCCTCAATAAAAAAAGCAGAATATGCTCTCTCCCCATAGTGCACCCTTATTTCTTTATTTAATTTCTAAGATTTTGACTGTAAAGACGTCGGCAAGGTCGTCGCTATCTGTAGCATTTTGGCACAATCAGACATACTTAACTTGATCTTATACAATAATATATATCTCTTTTATAAGAAAGAGTTCTTTTTATCCTATATTGAGAGCAGTTTTATATATCTAGATGAATATTTGGGTTACTAACTTAAAAAATTTCTATGGCATGTGGGTAACATCAAAGACCTTAAAGCCTCTTGTCAGGCTTTTCGGTGTTCTCACTGATGTTCATTATTTGAGAGTCTGTTTCTACTTCGTAAAATATAATAATAAGTACAGGATATCGTCTGCACAAACATTTTTTCCAAAGTAACATTGTATGTTTAATAAGCAGTCATACATGGTAGATTTTTGCAGAATATGGTCATGGGTATCATTCTAATATCTCTAGGATATTACTATGTGAAACCATAGTTATGGTGACAGTACGGGGTAGATTTATGAGTTTTTTCGGAGAAATTCGTTCTGAACGAGCCGGCCTCTGTTGTCGGCCTCTCGACCAATCAGATTGCGTTATTTCGTCAAAGCGTGCTGTCTGTCAGCCAAAGCGTGCAGGTAAGGTTCAAAGGATGCAGTCTGTTAGCCAAAGCGTGCAGTCTGTCAGTATCCAAAGGCACCAGTACAAAGATTCACAGTGTATAGTGCATTCTGTGTACACTAACTGTACCCCCAGGAGCAGTACGTATTTACACTGAGTTAGTGCATAGGTATGTATTAATAAAGCATAAGACATAGGGCTAAATGTAGAAGGATGCTATTATCAAAGTGTGTTTCATTGCAGACCATATACTAACAGACACATCATCCGAAGACAATCAGGATTATCTATCAATGGTCGGTTCGCATAGCCATTATACTTATAGGACATAAATATGCTTCATTGAAAGAGGTAATTTGAAATATATCATGTAAAATCAATCGTGAACAAATAGACTCATTCAGTCATGATATTCCTTTTTTTTGTACCCCTTGTCATGATATATTCTATACTTGTTAAACATGTTCATATATGTCATTAGGTAGTGATAGCGAAGGTTACGAGATGCCTACAACAAGCATAGCAGAAAAAATGACAGCGAGGTCAATTCCTGAACCAATTCTTCCTCGTCTACCCGTCAAAGGGCAAGGTAATGATTTTGAAATTATTGTGATGATATTGAATTATGATCAGCCATCCAATCAAAGGAATCATTTGCATGACTGGCCTAGGTAATACTCATAACCAGAAGAAATGGAAATGAGGGAGGGTCCAGTCAGTCCTTGCTCTATAAATAGATGGTGGATTAGAATATAAAAACTATTGTAACACTTAAGTTTCAAATAAAACCAAAATCTAGGTCGGAAATTCTGTTAGCTAGGTTCATTAAAGTTGAAAACACAATGGTTTTCTCGGTTATTCTTAGTTAATTATAATGAAACATTTAAAGAAGGGAGCTTTGTATGACGACTAGATTTGGAAATGCTGAAATCCTACCTCGGAATGTGAAAATCACTCTGTCCTCCATTTTTGAAATGGGGTATGTCACTGTCACTGAATGATCAATAAGCACAGCTCTATCAAAAAAGAAAATCCTACATCAAGGTACAGATCATATATACAGAAAACCACTGTATAAATGTAATCACATATTGTCCATATTTTCCATTCCAAGAGGCTCCTCTGAAGCTTATCTTTGACCTGTAATGACAGTTTTGTCAATTAATGGTGTGACAGGACTAGTCCTCCCCCAATTGTCAAAAGGGCATATGAAACCTCTATATATATACGTTGCCTATAAAAGGTTAGAGTGGTTACACACATTTTCAGGGTGCTGAGAATAATCTATCCCTTCACTATCTGCGTGCTATTCGCTGTGCTATTGGACAAGGAGCAGGGTGCCAGTGTCTCAGGGACTTAGAGGCATGCCCAGCTGATCATGACCAATCACTCAAGATCAAAATACCTCATTAACCCACTATTGGTTGACATGTTTTGATCCTAGACTCAGACAGTTAGAGAAATGGCAAGTTTACTGGGTGCAAGTGAGTTACAGAAAACGATCCATAGACTGAATGTAACCCAAACCTTTTAGTTGTTATTCATTTAAAATTGCACGCTCATTCATCAATAATGAACATACCATTTGCTCCTAGTTAAGAAGTGCTACATCATTATATCTTATATTGCTGGTCTCCAGGTGTTGATAGTGAGGGGTATGAGATACCGTTGACCCAGAAACGAGACAAGAGAAAGAGCTTCCATCTCTCTGGACCAGCTCTGCCTCATGCATCTGTTAAAACACAAGGTAAGAATACATCCCATAATTATAAGGTATCCTAAAGTGTGTAATGTGTAAAGTGTGTACAATGTTATTCCATTTTTCAGAAGGTTATCCTATCATTTGTTATCTTTTTAATTATTAAGTTATTTAGACTTATTTTCTTATTCACGATCATTTATAGAGTGAGTGATTCTATCTTAAAGACAAAGGTAAAATAATAGTTGCACCTTCATTTTTGATTTTAGGAATGCATATTTTGAAATGTTTAAGGTGAGCATGCATCTCTTGATCATAAGCTATTCTAAAGTGTGTAAAAGTATAATGCCAACCAGATGTTATTCTATTCTATAATAGATTTTACTATCATTTTGTATCCTTTTAGATAACAAGCAATTTAGACTTATTGTCTTATCCATGATCATTTGTAGCTTGAGTAATTTTATCTTAAAGACAAGGGTAAAATAATGGTAGCAAATCCACTATTGATTTGAGATTTGCATATTTCAAAATGTTTACCTCCAGGTGTCGACAGTGAGGGGTATGAGATACCATTAACAAGTAGAGGAGGAAAAATGACAAGGAGCTCATATCACACTGCACCAGGTGTGCCCTATGCATCTGTTAGAAATCAAGGTAGGAAGACTTGACTAGATTATAATGTGTTCTAAACTGCCTAAGAGTATATTCAATAATCATATACATGTGCATGAATGTCACACATTTACTGGCCAGCTGTACAGATTCTGTTCTGCACACTGTGCACAAACTAAAAGTTCATGCACTCCATAACATGTGCCTTGTAAAATAGCGTTTTAATGATTTCCAGGTATATAATAACAAGGAGACATATTGAGTGTGTCTGAGTTATTACATCTGTTCCTTGTCGGTTTTAGTTGAAATTATTCACCTTGTTCTTCTAACTCAGCGAATATTTCCCACCAAAATAACTTGGAGCAGATTTCCCTAAGGCACACGAGCCATGTCTCCATATATTGCAGATCTGACTTATTTGAACTAGTATGATTTACCTTTGGTCCTTTTACAACAGACCAAAATCAGAAGTGATATGGGGTCTGTATATGAGAAATTCGTTTGTCTTCAGGTGTGGATAGTGAGGGATACGAACTCCCGACCCGAACTCAGAGTTCATATCCTTCTGTAGAGGCTCTGCCAAAAACGTCACTTAAAAATCAAGGTACCGACTAAAGCATGTCTTCTACATTCTGATGTGTATCCATAATATTGTTTCAAAATTGCCCAGCATTATCAATTATAGCCAATGATGTTAAGAAGAATGTACATAAGGCTTCACATTGCTCAGTCTGCATTTCAGACTTTGTAACATGTTTTAGGTACTGGTCACATGTAGTTCAGAACTTGAAGAGTTATCAAAAGCTCACAAAATAATTATTCTACCAGATTGATATACCTATAAAAATGATAATAAACATGAATATCAAATCTGTTGATAGAGCAGTTGAAGATGGATGCATGTGTGGAACTCTACAAGGAGATGCTGAAGAAGAGAGATCTGACAATGATGACCAGTCAAGATATTGAGGCTCTCGATCTGCCCACAGTGGACCGAGACCGTCTGTGTGCATCTGTGAAGACCCTACAACAAAAGTAATCCTTGTAATCTCAATATCACACAGGAAGAAACTGTGGCTTACTATATACCCATGCCGTATATACTCTAAATACGCACCGTTTCGCCATATAACGTAAATATACTGTACAGACCACTGGTCCGTACACTACAATACGGACTACCTTGCCAAACACATTTATCAACATTATCGGTTGTTAAAAATCAAATTAATGATTTCTTTTTAAAAATTTACTATATATAGTAAATATATAACGTCCAAACATGCTTGTACAAGTCTCAGAACTTGATGATAATTTACGGTTTGTACGGAACTCGGCATAAATGCCTCGTTCCATACAATCCATAAATTACCATCTCGTTATGTGACTTGTACAGCATGGTCAGGACGTTCTATATAATTACCTATTTATTATCCATCGTATACAAGGCCCCCATTGAGAATGTATAGGGACTCAGTAAACCAAGACCCATTGTATAAAACCTGTCATATACCATAACTGTGGTATGCGGATTCAAACCTGTGGTATACGGCCTCAAAACCATGGTATACGGGGAAAATAGTCCCTTTTGCTGTAGAGCAAAGAAATAGTTCCTGTTGTTATACCCGTCAATATGGCAATTAATGGGTTTAATTTATTAGAAAAGATGGATAATAAATGCAACAAACGCTGATTTTGTGGACAGGCAGCTCTGTAAACCACTCGCGGTTAAGGGCTAGATCCACCAAGCGAAATTAGAGCCGGCCGATGTCCGCGCGGGTGGAATACGGACGTCGGCTCCCGCCTCTGGTCGCCTCAAGCCGGTTGATATAATCGCCTTGGTGGAGCAGCAAATAATGTCAAATCGGCTGGGGCCGGCCGCACCCGGCTGAGGCCGGACCTAGTCGCCTCTCCCATATCACCATCGTCCGTAGCCATGTGGCCCCCGTGTGGGAGCCGGCCGGATGTCGCCTCTGGCCGGCCGGCTCAAAATGAAAGATTATTTGCTGGTCCACTGACCCAGCCGTGTAGAGTCGGCTAGAAACTCCCTAGCCGACGCTAGCCGACCCTAGCCGACGCAAAACTGATTTATTTGCTTTTTAAAGGCGGCCGGACGGACGATTTGAAGAGTACGACACCCACCCGCGGGCTCTGCCGGGAGTTGCGGCGAGGGAACGCCGCCAACATAGCGCGAGCCATACCGGCGATACCCGAAGCCGCGAACGGACATCGGAAATTCCGACACTATCGTCAGAATTCTAGCGCCATAGCGTGCCATACACACTCATAACATTAATCCTTATCTTTATTTACCTTCATTGTTCGATTTAACGTGTATTTCCGCGGTTATTTGATGTTTTCTGACCGTTTCCGTACAAATTCCGGCATGCCGGCACACTGCTCCGCTCGATACGCGGCTTCCACGGGTTCAGAGCGTCGAAGTGTATTGCCGCACGCAGCGCCGCTTATCGAGGAACTCGATTACTACGTAAAATACCATGCGCGCCGCCTATCGAATCAATGGAGAACTCGGCTGGCCCGTCCCCGCGGGCGCCGTGTGGACGTCGGCCGGCTGGAAATAACTATTTGGTGGATCAGCACGGAGAATTCGAGACGGCCGGACAGCCGGCCTAGGCGATTATAGCAGAAATGACCGTCGTCCAAAGCCGGCTGGACGTCGCCTATGCAGTTCTTGGTGGATCTGTCACACCCGTGACATAAACAAATCCCCTGTTAAGGCTATGGCATTTTGTTATTAGGGGTAGGATAAAACCCATGTAGACCATATACGCGATAAACATATCGTCCACGCCGTCTACGCCGGCGCCCAATACAGACGTATGTATAATAAAACATCAGTAGAAGCAGCCTCAACTAGTATCTATACCATGGTGTAAGTAATAACACCAAAAATTATCCTGTGTACTTGTCTTAGATCTTGTCTATGTTTCATAATTACCTCAGTCTAAGATATCTCTAGACGATGTAACGGGTCCCGGTTTGACATGTATGCTATCGGTGTAGGCCGCCACATAGATACGCTATTTATGGTCATTTTTACCCCATATCCCTGGATGAAAGACGAAGAGACCGGAGTGAGATAATAAAGTTTTATCAAATTTTATTTATTTATCAATGATAATAATTGATAAATAATTATTAATCTAGTTATCAATAATGGTAATAAAATAATTGACTGGAGGAGACATAAGTCAATTATTGTAATTATAGAATACAACGAAAGATAAGATAATAGCCCTACGAATGTAGGGGTATAAATGTATAAGAAGGAGGCCTACGAGGGTAGGCTGAGTTAGAGGAGTGGGTGGGTGGGTAAAATTAGGATACGTGCGTGCTGTGTGAAGAGTTGAGAGCAAGTGAGGAAGAAGAAGGTCAACCGGAAATAAGGAAAATGAGCGTGGTTTGGAGATAAAGCGAGAGGGGGCGCCTGAATTTCATTGATTGTAAGCATTTGAAGGTGTACAATGAAAGGATGGCTGACATAGCATTTGTATCTGTTGATATCAACCTTTGCCCAGTCTGTTTTCCTATGATATTTTGTTAGCTTTGTCAAATATATAGCCTAATTATATAACAAAATTCTGCTCAGAGTAGGTTGATGTATGATCCAAAGAAGGCTGAATTTATAGGAACCCTCTCCACATCATCTTGCACAACTTGCATGCCATATGCAGAGCAGAGGTAGCACGGATATAAAGTCATCTGCAATGCCATCTCATTCCAGACGCTACACTCTATATGTCTGTGTGTGGTTTGTATACATGTTAGATACTTTATAAGTACATGTATGGTTGTATATTCATATACATGTATAGTCACCTTTATACTTGCATCTTCCTCCATTATATACTATTCTATTGTATGAGAATATTCAATATTATGGATATTTTCTTGAGATATCTTTGATCTGCACAGAATGCATCACTCCCAAATGTCGTAAGCTAAAATAAGGAAGAACTTCAAGAAGTATGTGCTTGTCAACCTGAACATAAAATGAAAGAAAAAAGAGAGCAACTCTCAGTAATAGATTGGGCATGTATGTATATTCATGTAATACGTACTAATGCTATTACAACAAAACGTACTGTTACTGGTGTAATATATATGTTTGGACAAAATGAAAAGAAATAACAGTGTCACGAAATTTGGAGTGCAAATAAGAACTAGCATGAGACGGAGAGAGAAAAGGAATAAGATGATCGTAAAAATAGGAATGATGTATATATGTAGAAAATGTACAAGATGGATATTGTAACTTTATAGGATGATTATAAACATGTTTATATACGGAATAAAGAAAGAGCTTGCTCGATTTGGAAAAATAAATCTGAGGAATCTTTTGATACACAAGTTAACCGGCATTTACACTAGAAGATTACGGCGGACAATTCTTGAATTTAGCACCATTTTTACGACTTTCAGCCATCAATGGCAAGAAGTCGTCCAGTGTAAACGGCAAATGAGTGATGACTACAGATCATCTGATTACGTCAGATTACGCAATTTGCAACCACCTGACGATTATGCAGACGATTTGATGCCAACGACTATTTCAAGGCGGCTTGAATTAATTGTCTAGACAACCAATGATTCTGTAAAAACTCAGTCGTCAGACATTGGTGGCGCCACCTATGATATCTGTTGGTACTATTTCTCTCATCTTTCACTTTGTCAAATGCCAAATTCGTCCAGCAGAATCATGCCAGATGACTTCATAAAACAAGCATAAAACTTGGCACAATGGTAGAACTTGATATACCAATCACAACTAGAGTAGGGGCCAAGCTCAATTTTTTCAATATGGCCGTCAAATTCAATATGGCTGCCAAAGGTAATAGGAACTGCACTTTTCCTTTAGTGGACAGTAAGATATTCATCAAGTATACCAATTCTATAACAATTATAATTGAAAAGAGTGTAAACAGAAGTCTCTACACTATAAGAAGAGTAATATACATAGAACTGCCGAAACCCAGAAATAAAAGGCTTGGGAGGTCACCTATATATGTATAAGGGTTTGAGTATCTGGAACAAGCTACCAAAGAAGCTACCAAAGGTACCAATGGTATTTTAGGGGAAACCTATGAAAGTTTAGGGTAAGAGCTCATATTCCATCGAGTTTGAATCGCGTAGTAATTCACGAGGCGAAGCCACATGAATTACTACGCAATTCAAAGGAGATCGAGTGATCGAGATCTGATTGTAAACTCGCATCTATAAGTTTCTAAATTTATCTCACACTTCACATTGACTAATGGGCTAACCTTTGTGAAATAATCCCCTATCAAGTATTCTTCATTGGGAGTTGGATACCAGTTCCCTATGTTAAGACTATTGGGAAAAATACCAGGGGTGAGATAAATAGTCTAAACACACTCAAAGGTAAGCTTTAAAAGGGTAATAAAGAAAATGTTACAAAAGGGAACAATAAACGGAATAACTGGAATATGATGATGATCCCAAGACACTACACTAAATGTATAGCTGATAGTTGCCTGAATATAGTACAGGGTGACCTGATGCAATATATTTGATCCTACCCCTAATGAAAAAAAGGCCATAGACTTAGCATGGGCAAATTTTATGTGGCAGGCCATGATATAAAGTGTTTTTTATGCCACTAGAATAATTTAAAAAAGTGACCCATCGGAGACCAGGTTGTCAGCTACTATGAAAAAAGTTTTGTTGGTCGTTGAGTCAATATTTATCTTTTAGTAATACAAAAGCGTAGAGACGAGGTAGGATAAATACGAAACCGAACTCGAGTTAGCCTTGTCAGTCATTATACCACTCCAGTCAGGTCTGTTCCTCACTACGCTCAGATAACGCTTCGTGTAGTAATACAGGACCTTCCCGTCATGGCATAAACACTGACAAGTCCAACTCTCGTTCAGTTTCTACTAATTATCTATCTCCTCATTGCATGTTCGCCAATAAGACAACGCGAGTTATCAAAAACTGACAATATTGGACAATGAAACAAATTATGATGAAAAATGGACTAATTCAACCAATTCAGCTCATTACCATTATTGCTTTATATTTTACTTTCACTACTGTGTATCCCACAATTTATATGTGACAATTCATTCTAACCATGTACTTGTACTTCGTAGAGATGCCTGAAAAACTCGACTTTGTTGAGAGGCATTGACAATAAAAAAACGTGATTAAAAAAAAAGTTTAAAAAAAGGAAAGAATTACCAAAACACTCAAAGAGAATAAAAAGCCTGAGGAGTATTAGGAAATGTGATATTGTAGTGAAACGTGTTCAACTTGTTGGGACGTCCTCATCTACCGTGTTGCCACGAGCTCTTTCATCATTTGTATTGAAGGACACAAGGTACGTGAGGCATCCCAACAAGGTTAGGCCTAATATGCTTTACTTGTATCATGTACCTATGCTGGGAAATCCTACAGATACCAACCTCTGCTGTAGTTTTGGCTTTTTTATCAATCCCAGTATACTGTGCTGGTAAGGCAAAATACCAACATACTTTGAATGCGCATTCTAATTGGATAGGAAAATTCACTTTCCCGGCTATGTTGACATTATAGTGGTGCTGACGTTATGTAAAAAAATTAGAAGGTCAAATAAAAATTTCTTTTTATCAATTTTATCAGGGAAATGCATTGTACATTGATCACCAGGTTCGGCAATACTGCCGTTCTTCCACTTGAGCCCTCTAGCAGTAAATTGAACTCACAGTTGGAGTAACAATGTTTAACATCTAGGCAGTATTTTTGATGTAATCAGAACAATGATTATATATATATATATATATATATATATATATATATATATATATATATATATATATATAACATTTTAGAACAATATTATAAAAATGTAAATAAAAGGAGTAAGTTCGAATGCATTCTAACTATTATATGATATTAACTCTGTTTTGGTAATTACTTGATTGATTATCTAAAAGTTCATGCATATAATGCAAGTGAAATATAATCCCCTTGTTGGGACAAACGAGCTCTTAGGAGAGAACGTCCCAGCAATGTGAATATGTTTCACTAAATTAACCCTTACATAAAAGATATAAGCTACTCATATGTTTACATAGACTTCTGAGTCACAACTAGCACACAACGGAGGATAAGCATATTGTCTAGATTCCTAAGTGTCTTTCAAAAAGTGACTGATAACCAAATAGATAAAAAGTCAATAATAGAATAATAATGATAATAATAATGATAATGATAATGATGATGATAATAATAATAATAACAATAATGATGATAATGATGATGATGATAATAATATTGACAATAATAATAATGACAATAATGATAATAATGATAATGATGATAATAATAATGATAATGATGATAATAATAATGTCAATAATAATAATAATAATAATAATAATGATAATGATGATAATAATAATGATGATAATAATAATGATAATGATAATAATAATGATAATGATGATAATAATAATAATGACAATAATGATAATAATGATGATGATAATAATAATAATGATAATAATAACAATAATGACAATAATGATAATAATGATGATAATAATAATGACAATAATAATAATAATAATGATAATGATGATAATAATAATGATGATAATAATAATGATAATAATAATAATAATAATAATAATAATAATAATAATAATAATAATAATAATAATAATCCTGAGATCAGAATGTAACTTTTACCAAATGCTGCTTGACCAGCCAGTCGATAGATCATAATGGTTAATGATGATATAAGTCAGTGAATCTGTTAATATGATACTAGATACAAAACTGTGAAGTGTTGGGTGAGAGTGGGGCACACTGGGCTCCTGCGCGCAAGGCACAGTGGTGAGAGTGTACTGCTGATAAGGCGCCGGTATTGATTACACTACACTCGTTGATTGCACACAGTGCCAGCTGTCCAACCTCCGAGCCTGCGCACTGGAGTGTCCCACTGGCACCGCGTCGGGATTGAGAAGAGAGTTCCACAGAGACTCCTGTTTACGTAGGGAGGATCACAAGTGTGAGGAATATTACCAGAAGTTGTGAACTTTATACAGGTCAGTAGTGTGACAACTCTATACTTCAGTCTCTATTTGTAGCGTACACCTTATGTCAGAGTCATAGGTGCATTATATTCTTCTGTGATTTCTAAGGAGCTTCCTATTGAGGATTGAGTAACCTTTATTTGTAGGCCCTATTAAGGTACCCCGTTATCCAGTCAACAAGTTCCGGTGTTCGCTGGTTGCCGACGTTGCATGATGATAGACCTTTGAACCGTAACCCACAATTATCGCAGTTTAATGTTTTTTTTATAAATATTCAAATCGGAAATCCAATATCAGAAATGGAAATTTCAGCTATTTCTAACTTAAGGCATCATCCGACCGGGGGCGGATGATGCCATAAGGCATCATTTGCTGAATATGTATGCAATTGTTTTTCAAAAGGAATTTTTTTTAAAATAAACTTAGAATTTGCACAGAATGTAGGTGTAACATCATATTTTCGAATTCTGAATAATAGAAATAAAAATATTAAGGGTACCAATCATATCACGCGATAAACCTTCGAATTCTGAGTTCAGGGGATAATGCCCCCGTCCCCTACAAGTGTACATAGCCACTAGTAGCCGTCCCCAAGTGTGCAGTTCTGCCATAGGCGGCCGTACTTAAAGGGTTAACTGTCTGTGGATTATCCTAAATTGAAAATAACAAACAATATTCATGATATTTCAAAAATACATAATCCAGGTACTAATTCTGTGTAGATAACTCTCGATGCTTATCGCAAATATTCAAATCAGATAGATATGAAAGCAACAATTTTTGCAGTCAGCTTAAACTTAGAGCAGAGTTGATAAATTGATAACTTCAGCATTCATCTGAGATTGGATGCATATTGCAAGTTAGACCTTATACTGACCTTACACAGGTGTCTGAGTTGACTTGCATATAATCCCAGAATAGACCATTATGGTTTCATATGCTTATACAGGTATCATGTAAAAGCATAGTTATGGTGACAATACAGGCTAGATTTATGAGTTGTCTCCCATAAATACGTTCAGAGCTCGCTGTCAACAGCGAGTTCTGAACGTATTTATGGGAGACGACGTATCCGCGTAGTTGATGGGCAGTAATATCCAAGCAAAGGCGAGGATATTGCATAGTGTCAAGTACAAGGAGAATACGACCATGCAGATGACCATCATATTGATCAAAGCTGTATTTATTATTCAGCATTCCCAATATAAGTCATCAGAGGAAAGACTAAATAGCCGCCGATACTTCCACGCACTACTTTGTACGATGGTGACCTTTTCCGTATATTCTCCTGGGAAAATACGGTTTTCCGTATTCTACTCAGTAGCGATTTGTAGGCTCTATAGATTTAGTATAGAGACTCCGTATTAGCTGGATGATAATATATAGAGACATAGTTAGTGTGACTGAATGGATATTTTGGTCAGATTCGATATTTTGGTCAGAAATACTCACCTCGTTCTTTGAACTTGGTGAGTGTTTCTGATCAAAATATCTCTGAACAGATGGAATTCAGTCACACTCACTGTGTCTCTTTATTATTATATACCTAGAAATCATTAAAAATGCCATTCTACAACTCACTAAATAGTAGAATGAGTGGTCACATGGTACAGAGGGATATATGGATAATCTTTCGTCACTCAGTGACGAACGGAATTTGTACTAATGATCAGTAAAAGTGAGACATTCGCCTGTAGGTATATTAATAGAATTTATTCGATAAAACTGAAGAACTGCTGACAGCCGATGGTCTTTACTGAAACATGAGGTGAAGCAACCCTCGGTAACTAGGAGTATTCTTAACATTCCCGATTGACCACGAGGTAGCGGGCACCGAAAAAAAACGCTGTTTCGAGGCAAACAGATGTTCCAGCCGACCTTTCGACAGACATCGGCTGAAATGTCTGGCCATATTGCTTCAAAATACATCCCTGCTCCACCGAAACCCCCAGCAGATGCTCATGCAGTCGCCATACGAGCGTCTGGTGGGAGCAGATCCTCTAGCCGACGTCCCAGCCGACGCTCAATACAGAGCAGCGGGGTGCGGACAGTGGCCCTGCGTCGTGGATATTGGCTGCACTTCGCGTGTTAATATCGAGTTCTCTGCTAAGCTGATAGGCAGCGCGGCGTGTGGCGATACACTACGATGTTCTGAACCCTCAAAAGCCATGTATCGAGCGGAGCAGTGTGTCGCTGAGTCAGGATTTGTATGGGAACGGTCAGAGATCGTCAAATAACTGGGAAATACACGTTAAATCAAACAATGAAGGTAAATAAAGATAAGGATTGATGTTATGAATGTGTATGGCATGCTATGGTGCTAGAATTCTGCCGAAAATACCGAAAGTGTCAGAATTTTCAATGTCCGTTCATTGCACAGTGTTGGCGGCATTCCCTCGCCCCGGGTCCCGGCAGAGCCCACGTGCGGGTGTCGTAGTCTTCAAATGCATTGACCAGACAGCCAATTCCAGGAGACAAAAAACAAATAAATCAGTTTTTTGCAGGATGGGCAAATTCCTCTCTTGGAGGGTTGTTGGAGTATCGGCTGGGATATCGCCTGAAAAATCTGGTTGGTGGAAGCACATTTCAACTGGCAGATGGCTAGATGCCCCAGCAGACACTCAGCAACAGTGAGGTGACATTCCAATGACCCCCAGTATCCTCCAACAGACGTCAAAACTTAGAGCAGGCGTCTGTTGAAACGTTTGGCAGGAGAGCTGACACCTGCTGAAATGCCTGGTGTGTGCTTCTACCAACCCAACAGATGATTCAAATAGAACAGATCTGCCAGCAACTGCCATACGGGCGCTGTACAACGTTTTTGTCTTGTTGGTGGAATACCCCGTTAAAACCCCAGGTAGCCGGACCAATAATCATGGATTTTATCAGAAATAATATTTGGGCTTGCCATGGAGAAATTTTAATCTAGTTTCAATATTATCTATAGATTATAACAACTGATAACCGTGGTTCCCCCCGACTACAGTGGTGCTATCTTACAATTTCCCGGTGGATGATGGCAGATGATGTTACTCAGTGAAGTACAGTAATAACGGCAGCCCATGTGACATTTTAACATTAGTCTTGTTGCAGCTGTTGGTCTTAAGTGCTTATTCCACCAGCACGATTATTTCCACTGATAGGGTCGGGCAGAGCCTTGTAGTACCTTGCTAGATCTTGCTGGATTCTGCTACATCTTGTGAGATCTACCTGCCTCATTGCCCCTATGTAACTCTATCATCGCTCCAGTGGGACTCTCCCGACAGCCAGTCACTCTCTTAAGCCAGAGTTTGGTTTGGTTAGGTTTGGTAGTTTAACGTCCAATTTGTTTAATTAGACTTACTTTGGGTTTAACTGTACTATTATGAGATGAATTTAGGTGGAAATCTCACCCCTACCCATTTACAGAGGTGTGCGTTCTTTTGCTTCCCACACCACATAGACATGGTATGAAAAGGATTGGCCTTTGATATAGCAGTAAATCTACCACTGCTGGGAGTGAAGGAGAAATATGGCTGCAGTGGGACTCCAATCAACAAAATCCAACAACCTTGGGACGACAAGTCCAGTGGTCTTTACCTCTGAGCTAACTCCCCACCCTAGTCACTCAAGTTATGCTTACATGCAAGCATATCTGGTCTGCACCAGGAGGAGGCAAGGCGACCAAGAGGGTGAACAGATTGGTAATTGCTGTCCACCCCAGCAGACCTTAAGCCAGAGACACACCAAGTAAGAAACACAGCGAGTTCTGTAATTGCCAACACAAAATAGCCTATATGTGAGCAATTATTCTTATTTCACCTGATTATTGCTTCAAAGATGCTAAATTATAGGCAGGAGATATTCCTATGAAATAATATCTCATTTACACACCAATTTGTGTTGGCGATTCCAGAGATCGCTAACTTCATTCGCTTGGTGTATCCCTGGTATAGTGATTCATTCCGACCTGGCAAGTCAACAAATCGCCCAAGGTTGGCTTAGATTACTCATCCTGGTGGAATACCCGCCTTAGCCATTCAGACAGTGAAATACAAGTGCCATCCGCACTATTACTATACACCTATGGCTGAACATGTATGAAATACTGCCCGCTGCTGGGGGTGTATAGTAATAAGAAAACGTAGTGACTGAGCCTGTACGGTGTCTGTCCTCGGTCATTTGATGAAAAAAAATACGGCCCTCCCACCTGCGGTGTCGGGCCGTATTTTCATCATCAAATGACCTCGAATGGCCATCCGTACGGGCTCAGTAACCACGTTTTCTCATATTATCATATGGAGACATGGTTAGAGGGTCTGAATGAAATCTGTTCCGATTGTTTTGGTCCGGAATAGTTCTACGAACTTGGTGAATATTTCTCACCAATACAACAAGAAACAGCTGTAATTCAAACACACTCTCTGCGTTTCCTTATCATTATATGCCTGGAAATCATTAAAGACACAAATCTAAAACAAATGGTACGGAGGGACGTATGGGTATCATTTCGTCACTCAGTGGTGAACGGGATCCGTTCTCCAGGTCAGTAAAAGGGAGACCTTCAGTATATATAATATCGTTTTCACTGTATACCTTCTCCCTGCCATTTTTTTTTTTTTTAAAACATTTATTTATCCTGGGTGGTGCTCAATCTTACGATTGGTTCCAAGGCACCCCCAGCAACAAAATTTACAGCATTTCGTAGTCATTCTTGTTTTCATATAGGCTTGTCAGCAACATATACACAATAAAAAATAGTAACAATGATAATAATACTGTACAATAATACAGAAATACAAGTAGAGAAAAGAGGCCTTCTGGTCCAGGCTCTGCTTGCAGTAGGTCTTGTATAAAAGGATACATAATAATTTAGTAGATGACAGTTTTGAAGAGTTTTAGATTTTATAGAATAGCGGTGTAAAAGCGCAGTGAAGCAAGTCTCTACAGGTTTTAATGTTCCGCATCATAGACAGAAAAGTGTCATGGGATTTTTGAAATAAATTAGCCTCGTGATAAAAATAGGATGAAATATATGACTGGTAAATCTGATTAATTATGATCATTCCATAGGACAGGATGCACTACGATGACTTGTTGCGGCGTTTGGGGGAGTTTGGTCGCTATCAGCGTTTCCAGTATTTTCTCGTCTGTCTGGTGGCCATCACTTCCTCCTTCCACTCAATGAACATGGTTTTTGTGGGACCCACCCCCGACCACAGGTAAGTGTTATTATCCTACCCCTAATATAAAATCTCATAGGCTAAACATTAGGTTTCCGTATGCCACGCTGACTGGCATATGGAGTTTTATATGCCACTAGTGGCATACAGCATTGTTATCACGTAATATTCCAAAATTGAGGAGAAAGGGTAGGATAAAATCAAAACCCGATTCGTTTTAATCTTGGCCACTGCATTCCACTCCTGAAGTTTTGGCTCCGGACTTCACTCGGCTTCGCCTCATGAAGTCACTTAGCAAAACTCCAGTCGTGGAACACGGTGGACAAGATTAAACCTCATCCAGTTTTACGATATACTCCTACGATGTACCTGCACGGTGAACTCCTGACACTCTGTAGCTAGTTTTGTGAGAAATTGATAGGGCCACTATCCGTCCCAAATAAACTGTCCATTCCACACAAAAATGTTTATTCTGGAAAAATAAGTAAACGTCAGATAAGCGTGACATGCCCGAAATCACACTGCACCGCTCCGGTTTATTGTGCCGCAAAACCGAGTTTCTGTAGGTTGCTCTAGCGGTGCAGTGTGGCCCGAAATGTATTACTGTCTATAACACATTGTATGAGGACTGCTAGCGTAAAGGGTGGCGTCCACCAACCACGACAAGGCTACGATAAGCACAGACAAGAAATTTCTAATCGGCGCTTGTCGCAGCCTTGTCGTAAGAGAGGGGGGCTCTGCAACACGCCCCTGACATGCCATGACACTCCAGCGTCCAGTGGTGGAAAAAAATCGAATATGCTTGATGTTGTCATAGCCTTGTCGGAAAGCTCCCGACAAGCTTCCAATCGTGGCCTTGTCATGGATTTATTGTAGACTCTTGTCGGAAACTGGGGTACACCAACCCTGACAAGGCCTCAAATGTTAGGCCAATCGTGGACCTTGTCGGGAAGCCATTGTCATAGCCTTGTCGCAGTTGGTGGACGCCCTCCTTTATGTGTCACCGGTGATTAGGCCTATATTGTTTGGTCATTATTTTGTCTTGTAAAGTATTATATAAAAACAGGGTAATGACGCCAATACAGCAAATACTTATTCAAGGTGTCGACGATAAATCATTCTGAACGAGGTCAGAATGGCATAATGCAAAAACAGGGTGATGACCTCGTTCAGAATGATTTATCGTCGACACTGAGAATAAGTATCGCCCTATTGGCGTCATCACCCTGTTTTTGCATTATACCTTGGATTGGTGATAATTCGCCGAAACTCACTGAAAATCAACTCTGTTGACACTGTCACTCTCACCCAGCGCGGTAAGTACATCACACAATAAACCCGGAAGTCAGATTCACTCTCCTAGCAGAGGTTAGGTTCACTCAGGCTTGCTTCTATGTACAGAGACTACAATACGGAGAGTGATCTCCTTTGCATATGACGTCATCATGTCCTTCGTATTCTGATTGGCTGAGAGGCCGGAAGCACGAATATTGGCAAACAATGGCGGACCTCTTCACTTCACGTGCTCAGAGGCATATGACACACGCAAAGAAACGAGTTAACATGCATATTAATCAAATATTGAGGCAACTAACTTGTAGCGTTCACCTGATACCGTTGAAATTGCTTAAATATTCGAGATCGAACGATAATAACACTTGCCTCACCGTGAGTTGCCTCAATATTTGATAAATCCACAAGTTAACTTGTTCCGTGACGTATGTCATACGCCTCTGAACTCGCGAAGTGAGGGCGTCCGCCATTTGTAATTCTTCCGCCCGGATTTGTGTTGTCGGCCTCTCAGCCAATCAGATTGCGTTATTTTTCAAAGCCTGCTATATGTCGTTCAAAGCGTGCTATATGACGTTCAAAGCTTTTATATGTATTTCAGTACAAAGCTACACGGCACATCATGCAATAGGCCTTTTTCCACTGCCCGGTGTCGCACCTTATCTTATTGGTTACGCAATGCCTGCAGCCAAACAAGCCCCTGGCAACGTATTCTTTAGTATTGTATCACTCAGTATATGAGCGTAATACGTTCATAATACCTGTGTATATCATTTGCAGAGAAATAACAGTGATTTCATCGTATTCTATGGTATTCCAGCTCCAACTTGATGTATCATACATGTATATCACCTCAATGATACTTTAGATATAGCTTAGATAACACAGGATCACCGAAATTGAATATACATTAATACAATGGCAGGCCTAGCTATTATGTGCTTATCTTTCTCTAAATTAAAACCAAAATAATTATCAACTTTAAAGTTTTGATAGTCCAGACTGGTTGAAACAATGCCTTAAATTGTTCTAGGAGTCCAATCTGTCCAAAAACAACGCTCCTGTAATCACACCTACCGTTCACACTTTAGGTGTGATTGCTGTGTTCTCTATACACATTTAGTCAGACTCGGTCAGGTTTGTCCGAGCAGCCGTGTAACTAGGCAGTGGGCCGTTAGGCGGCACTGAACGACAAGACCTGTATATGTAACGAATTACTGTATCCCTAGGAAAAGTAAGTATTTAGACTGAGTTAGTGCATAGGTATATGATTATGTCTTCTACAGTTAATCTGTTGTGCACTCTATGTCCCCTCATTCTTAAAAGATAAGCACTGATTAAGTGAGATCCTCTATTTTGGAACAACAATCAGTATAGACACATCATGATAACAACTTAATGGTAACAAAGCCTTTATACAGTGGCTTATTTTAGTACCCGGTACACGATGAGTTAAATGGTGATATTGAAGAGTATTTTATGGGAAACAGTTTGTATAAAACTTTCTCCAGACTGTCAACAGTATCCTCAGTTCCGGGGATGGGTGTGGGTGGTCTTTTTCAACCCTTTGAAATTTTCTTTTGATGAGATTGGACGTCTTTCACTTTTTGTAGGAAATAACTAAGGTACTACAAATAGGGGGATAACTTATGTAATTATACACTTATGCTGGATCTTCTATGAAATACTGCCCTCTGCTAGGGGTGCAGCACAAATAATGATCAGACCTACAGTCAGGCTGTGCATACTTATATAGAACGACATGACCATGCTGTACATGCTACAAAATGAGATTGGGAATTGCTGTTTTTACTGAACGAGGCCCCAGGCCAAGTTCCGTGAATTTTGCAGCTTGTACAAGCATGTTGGGTCGTTATATATTTATTATATACCCAAAATTAATAAGATCTTACCATATATTGGCATAGAAGACATGTCAGCATGAAAGCCCACACACTGCTGAAGTTTCAACGTGTGCCGTATAACAGTTTATCCTACCCCTCATATAAATCTGCATAGACTTAACATGGTGTGACTGCATGCCACGGTTATGGCATAAAATATTTATATGCCACTGGTGATATATGAAGTTAAAAACATATGATAGGATAGGATAAAATCTAAACATCACTCAATTTCATATAATTGTTTATATGTCATTTGTTTTCTTATGCTACAAATATCACTCAGCTCTGCTTCATGATATCATCAGTATATCTCCTGATGAGAGCTGGTTATAATCTAGCAAAAACTTTGCAGTTGGTAAATGAAAAAAGGAAAGTTTCTATAAGTCTGGGAACCCACTGAGCTCCCGGCCGTTAGTTTCATACCTTGACGTTTATGAAAGCGAATTTTTCTACATTCTGACGAGGCTATGATGCAGGAATTTTGATTCATGACCATGTCATACCTATGTCGTAGCCATGTCACAAGCAGTGGAAGCCCAGCTAAAGTGTATAATGTCAGCAAACGAGCAAAGTGGCCCCTTAACCCGTTCCCTGCAGCACCCAGTTCCCCTGCTCAGCATTACACGGCAGGCTTTACCTGCCCAAATGACCCTGCTACGGCAGGCACATTTTGAGAAGTACCAATGTTATATGATGTGTCATGTGATTTAAGTAATTTGCCTTGGCGACTGATAATATTTTGTTTTATCAAATCAAAGGTCAATATGGCTCTTATACATTGTTAAGATTTATTTTATATCAAACAATTATCTTTTTATCTATTAAATTTTGTATATAAGTATTAATGATGCCTCTAAGATGCCTGGAGGCATCTTCCTGCCGTAGCCAGGGTAGTGCCTGGAGGCATCTTCCTGCCATAGCCAGGGTAATGCCTGGAGGCATCTTCCTGCCATAGCCAGGGTAATGCCTGGAGGCATCTTCCTGCTGTTTAAGGTGTTTACTGTAATTCAATTAAATTTCCATGTACACATTATCTGATATGGCGGGGGCTTATGCTGAACAATGATATGTTCTTGATCAGATGTAAAGCAGTAGATGTGCCAAGACAGTGGGACAACCACTCCCTGACAACAGAAGAAAGATGCCGACTTACTTACCCCTACACAGGTAATAACCTATATGTACCCCTCACCTACCCTTACACAGTTTAACAACCTATGTATGCACCCCTCACCTACCCCTGTGCCCTTAGAGTTTTGGCTACAGATTTCACTTGGCTGCGCCTTGTTAAATCACTGCGCCAAACTCCAGGAGTCCCATATGATCGCGAGGATTAAAACCCATCCAGTCTTACTATAATATATGTCCCCCTCACCTACCCCTACACTGGTTCAAGCAGGAATTCCACCAAACAACCGCATTTTTGTGGAGCAAGGGAAAGGAGCCGACGTTGGTTGATACGTCTGGCCAAATGGCCTCAAAATGCATTGCTGCTCCACCAAAACCCCTAGCAGATGCTGATGTGGTCGCTGTACAAGCATCTGGCGTGTGCTTCCACTGACCAGATGTTTCAGGCGATGGCCCAAAGTTCCAGCAGATCCTCCAGCAACGCCCCAGCCAACGCTCCATATAAAGCAGTCCCCCGCTGACCCGATAGGCGATGCGGCGATACACTATGACGCTCTAAACCCGCGAAAGCTGTGTATTGAATGGACCAGTGCGCCACCATGTTGCATTTTGTATGGGAACGTCAAGAGATCATCAAATATCCACTAAATACTGTGGTTAACCAAACAATGAAGGTAAATAAAGATAAGGATTGACGTTATGAATGTGTATGGCACCCTCTGGTGCCAGAATTCTGCCGAAAATACGGAAAGTGTTGGAGTAGGTGTTCTTCACTAATTGAGGTGAAAAAGTAGGTGTTCTTCACTAATGGAGGTGCAAAAGAAGTGAGTGATAATTGGGAAGTGTCACAACTCTAGCCTAGCTCATTTATGTATATAAAGTGTTCCATGTGAAAAACATCATGTCCTGGGTTAATCATTATGTCATCCTGCTCTGGGATGGGTGTAGAGAGTCAAGGGAAGCATGGTAAGACATTGAAAGGCAGTTGAATTTTGTAAGAACAAAGAATCAGAATATAGATTTGTCCCCCCTGCCATACTGCTAGCCACCTATTGACTGCTTTATGAACTAACAATGGCTCTGTCCCCTATATATGTACCCCTCACCTAGCCCTACACAGGTAACAACCTATATATGTAAGTAATATGCTATAAAGATACTCCAACCTCTATATGTTCCCCTTAAAAACTACTGCAAAAGAAGAAACCAACAAGTTTTAGTCAATCAACATTCTCCACGAGTTCGAGGCAGAGTAATATGAAGAGGCAACAGCCGAGTGAATATCAAGTAGCATTCAAATGAGTTGGAAAACAACAACTTTGGCCAAAATGAGTTGCTTTCTTTATTTATTAAAGAATGGACGTTGCACAGGATATATACCATGGAGAACATAATAAGGTTACCAGCCCTGGTTACAATCATAAACTATTCATGGAAGAACTGTACTTACAGAATGAATAAAGCTTTATAAAAAAAACCCCAAAAAACATTAAAAAAAACAGACTGCAATACTCATAGGGGCATGGAGAACGAGTTCCCAATGTTAAGCCTATGGGATAGAAATGCCAGTGGTTAGATAAATAAAAAAATATCATATAAGATCATCAATTACAGTGATTTGGTCTAAATACATCTAGATTGGAGTTAATAATGAATATTCCCTCCCAGTGACACAAAATACTGCTCTTTCTATGTGAAGTATATCTTTTGGAATTGGTATTTATGATTATTGCGGTTCAATCAATTCACACACATAGTTTTCTGATATTATTG
Organism: Alentia gelatinosa; assembly: GCA_950022655.1. NCBI lineage: Eukaryota > Metazoa > Annelida > Polychaeta > Phyllodocida > Polynoidae > Alentia > Alentia gelatinosa. Next base: position 11,416,694 of record OX465590.1, read on the forward strand.
ACCACTGTGTGTTTTGTTGGTGTTAACTGAAGGATACCCCCAGCAGTGCTCAAAAGATGATACATTAAATCATACATATAATATGGTTCTATATTCAGATAAAGATGAAGCTAATACCTGTAAGATGTTCATACTGAATGAGACAGACTGGGATGTGGGGAACTACACGACATGGGTGAGTGACGTCACACGTAACACGTCAGGCTGTACGTCAGGGTGGACTTATGACACTGACGAGTACAAGTCAACCATTGTATCAGAGGTAAGGTCAATCTTGTGTTCAAAATCATTACCATTACGAGGAGACAGGCTTTAGAACCCAATTTCAGTCGAAGGTAAAAAATGTGTGAACAAAGAGGACTTTCAAGAACTTTTTGATTTTTTTTGTGGCATTAGTGTGAAATTACAACAAATCATGTTTGTTGGGTTGGGTTTGATTTTACGTCCAGTCAACCATTCTAGGTTCTTTCCAGACTTTCTAAAGGTTCTTTTACACCACTAGGGTGGTGATCAAATCTATGTGATGAATTCAGGTAGAAATCTCACCCCTACACATTTACCGAGGTGAGAGTTCTTTTACTTCCCACACCACATAGACATGATATGAGAAGGATGGCCTTTGTTATAGCAGTAAATCTACCACTGCTGGGGGTGGGACTCGAACCCACAAAGTCTTACAACCTTGGGGTTACAAGTCCGGTGCTCTAACCACTGAAGAAGTCCAAAAATGAGTTGTCTCCCATACTTGACTTAGGTCTTAAAGACTTCAATCTTGTGACTCATCTCATTTCAGGATAAACTTCAATGTAAGATGTAAGGAATAATCTGTAAGGAATAATCCATGTTTCATACTGAATAAAAATGAGTTTTATAAGGCCGTGCTCCATTGTGCCGATCCACTGGAGATTGATTTGGTCACCGACCGATCAGCTCCCAGTCACTGATAGTGGATCTGTAGTTGAGCTGTAGCGGTGCTCCATACCGGAGATTGAGAGCCGATCCACTGGGGACTGGCATTTGGGACTGTGATAAACCCACTCTCCAACCGGTCACCGAAGTGGAGCAGCAGCGCCGACCGAGGTAAGATCAAGGGAAGAACCAAGGGCAAGAACTATCGGAGAACGGGAGGAGATAGGGTTAAAATTGCTCGGCGACCATCAATCTCCGTTGGATCGGTGCAATAGAGCACGGCATATAGGTTGCTGTTAATGTTAACCAGATGCTCTGATTAACAGTGGAATTTGGTGTGTAATAACGCCTGGCAACGAAGCCTCGCCTCCACCATCTTCTTTGCTGGTCGCTTCGTGGGGGCCTTCACGGGTCAACTGTCAGACAGGTACCGGCCCCTTATGTTATAACAAATAAATAACCATGAAAATAATGACCTTGTGTACATGAGAATATGAATGAAAATCCAACCTAGCAATACCAACAGACTACTAAGTAATTCATTCATATGAAGATGATATTTCTAAACATACTTTAGATGTCATAAAATGAATAAATACTTATTATACCGTTGTACTGGATATCAATATATAATCATTGGAGTAAACTATTAAAAATATCAACCATTTGAATTTATCTGCAGTTAACTGCCAATAATAAGTGGAAGAGTAAGAAAACTTTATTTCTAAATTGGAAATATTTGTACGTGATAAATTATCGGATATCATCGTGATGCTTTGTCATACATACATACCTTGTATATATGAGTATCTATGTCAATGTTGACTTATAATTCACAACTCCTCATCCATTGTCAGGTTCGGTCGTCGTCCGGTGTTCTTTGTGTCTGTTATCCTGCAGGCAGTGGTCGGGTGTGTAGCCGCCTTGTCACCCACTCTCTGGTTCTTCTACATCTTCTACTTCCTCCAAGGTCTTCTTCAGGTGTCGGTCTACCTTTCTTCATATGTCTTAGGTAAATAGCCACTTTGTAAACATAGACCCTATTGAGGTATCCCGTAATTCAGTCTGTTGACCAAGTTCCGGGTTTCTCTGGTTACCGACGTAGTATAGTGATAGACCCCTTGCTCGTACCACAGAATTAATGCAGTTTAACGGTTTTCAAACATCCTCAAATTGAAATCTTGATGTCAGAAATGGAAATTTCAGCTATTTCTACATGGGAATCCGAAATTATATTCAGTTTCTCCAATTATAAATCAGAAAACTGTGGTTCATTTTGTCGTAGTGTGCCAAGTCTATCGGGAGCGGAACTTTGCTTTACCCGGGGCGATAATCGGGAGTTTAGTAACCTCTGGAGGCTCTATAGAGAGGTCTGCTTCCTTAGCAATGCAAGCAATGAAGGTTAAGATACTATTGTTACATTCCAAAATATGTGTATGTGAAACATACAGATTCTATCCCTTGGCCTAACTGATCATGCTGGCTCTATGTAACCGGGCGCTGAAGTTGACTTAAGTCCAATGCACACCAACCGATTTTGGGTTGAACAATTAGTTCCCAAATCGTATAGGAATCTGTGAACTTGTCACAGGCAAATTACGTAACCAAACGTGGGGTATTTCCAATGTTCCGTTGTTGCCGACTGGATTAATCAACATGTTGATAAACTTTTGGCCAGTGATTTAGGAACATCGACCGACAACTCTTCGGCGACGAAAGTACATCTCAAGAGGGGAGGTTTCACTAATAGTTAGCTTACCCTTGCCTAGTTGGCCCACATCCACCGACTCTGTTAAGTACTGATTCCACCGAGACACAAGATATAACAAGATTGTTCACGATTTGGTCGTCTTGCTACATCGGGCTAGATTTGAATGGTTGTGTGCCTATTTGTCGCGATGTATCTTGAGGTGTCACAGTTTTGGAGTACCAAATAAATACACCCGACTACGCAAGACTATGTTATGCGACAACGGAGTTACGATATATCGCGACACTGTAAGATATTACAAGATACACCAAGATATATCACGACAAATCCATCATGTTGGTGGAATCAGCCCTTTAGGATGCCTCGCCTGACACAAGTTGATGTTCCTTTGTCGCCGATAAAGGAACAACCATGTTCCAGAATCTTTAGATGTGCATTGAACTTTACATACATATTTGTGTCAGCTTTCAGGAGAATGGACGGTACATGGCTCCCAATACTTATATAGAACTGCATCGAGAATCATATAAAAAGCTATTTTATGATTCAAGTGCAGTTCTGGATTTATCTTACCCCTTTCTATGACATTAAATATCATCACAACTTCAGAATAATCAGAATATACTTAGCAAATTCACTATGCCACGGCCGTGGCGTAGTATCATCACTTTACGGTGGTGATTGTTGAGTATATTTTTCTAATGTTATTCCTATGGCTAAGCTTGTACCAGGGGTGAGATAAACGCTCGGCTGGAGCAGAGGCGGGAATGATAGCCTAGTCAGTAGTAGGTAAAGAATTCACCCCTGATCTCCATTCAGGGGTGAACAGCTGTTCTATGTTATTAGGCGAGGCGCTAAGCAGCTAGGGAACCAGCGAGGAAAACTGAACAAAATGGCTGGCTTTGAGAACCAGCCAAGATCTACTGGAAAACTACTTTTAAATACACAGTTATAAAGTAAGCGACAACTATTTTGAAGGTTGGCGAAGACAAATGGGTATATATTTATCGATTCAATTTCTTTTTCATACATGTCAGACTGCAGCCAGTCTGGAATGACAAGGCAGGGTTGGGGTGTGTGGAGTCAACACCTGGCCCTGTTTGGAGACAGGGCCAGGTATGCTGGCTAAGTCAGTAGTAAATACAAAAGATGTTTTATACATGTCAAGTTGAATTCGAATGCAAGTATGAAAAATATCCTGCTCGATGTTAGTTCTCGTCAATAAACTAATTTCTGTATAAAAAGTGAAACATGATATTAAGTTTGGTGTTTAATTTTGCTACTGATGGTCTCACTTGTTGATGTTTTTACACTGTTGGCAGGGACAGAGCTCGTTGGCCCGAGCTACCGGAAACTGGCGGGGATGTCGTCAAACTTCTTTTACGCCATTGGACAGATGATCTTGGCTCTGGTGGCTTTTGGTGTCAGGGACTGGCGCTGGATTGAGGTTGCCATCAGTCTACCACCACTCCTTTTTATATCCTACTACTGGTGAGTAATCGCGCTCATTTATTTTTCTAAATACGAGCTGCGCTCTTTTTATTGATCGTATTGATCAAAAGAAAACAAATACATGTGCCTTTTCCAACATCAAAGAAAGAGAATATCCGGTATACTACAAGTAGGCACTTTGGTGAAATTTTAAAACAGGTTTAATTACATAACTAACCTAGTAGCCATTTGGGCCTCATTGAATGATTTGATAATCTTTTTGATTTTTGTCTGTATCACTACTGGTTACGAAGATATTCAAGTTTTTGTGAGGCAAATCTGACAAAAATGTCTGCATTGAAATGACCAAATCTAAGGACAATTTTTGGCATGTAACAGTCCTTCACTTGTTGAGACTATTAAGTTTGATTTGACATAACTCATTTAATATTAGTTCACCAATATACAGACCCCCAGATGACCTATGTATCCTTACAATGACCTTTTTGTACCAAACAATACTCTTCTTTTGCTTATACACGTTCACTTTGACCTGATCCCATTTTGTGACAAATCAATATTTTATAATTCACGTTGCGCGACCATCAGTTGGACCTGCCAAAAAATATCAGTGTAGCAGCAGACTTTACACCTCCCCCTCGCGCGACCATTTGAAGTGCCTACTACAAGTGGTTTATCCATCGCTGAACAAATTGATAGTGTTTATCTTCCGTCGCCGAACAAAAAGTAATCTTTAAACCGAAATTCATGTCCATACCTCTGTTAAGCAAGTATCTACTGCCCATATGATGTGCCCGATTTCTTAATCGCTGTTAGAATGGAAACAAACATGTGGGATCTCAAATTGTCAAACTGATGCTAATAAAAAACAGCCAGCCACGAGATTCCTCTCATCGAAGGTGGCTGTCCAATCAGAGCCATGCTCTTAAATTAAGCCCATAAGACAGCGACACCTCTCCACTTTATGATAATGGGACAGCAACCCGATTGGGACCAAAGAGAGCCGCCGGGAGCCGAGCTGGGGTGAGCCACAGGCCGCTGGCGTGGATTCATAGAAAATAATTCAAAGTTAAATAACTTTAGATCCGATTAAGATATTGGGAAACGGTTTTCGGATTCATCATCGCCTCTGTCCCCCCTACACATCGATATAAGACACTTGTAAATCGGACTAGGGGATAGGTAGCATCCCTGTTCAAACGTCCTTCTCAGAATCGGGAACAGTCGGTGAAGTGCGTACAGCGACATGATTAAGGTCGGGCAGAGTCGGTCATTTCCCCCACGCTAGTAATGCCCGACCCGATTAAAATCGGGTCTGTGAAGTGCGTACAGCGACCCGATTCTGCCCGACCCGACGGATCTGTCGGGGAAAGGTGTGATCGGGCACAATGGTCGGGTCGCTGTCTTATAGGCTTTAGACCTTCATGTACCATAACCTGAAGGCAGCGCGGTGCGTGAGCGGACTAGATGCAGAAGAGGTGTGAAGCACATAGCTCTTGTGCAAATAGTTCTTGTGTCATGAATAACAGGCCGATTTTGATAAACAAAACATCGTTGGAAACCTAAGACATGGGGCTATTTAGTGATACATATGTCATGTACCTGTGCTATGGCGAAGGTTTCCTGTCGTAGGTTGAAGATTGGAATTTGTGAGAAATAAGACTGTTTTCCACAACAAAAAACAGGCACAAAACGTGGAGATCTATTGAGCTCTATTGTGGTTTGGAATACATTAGATGTTACACTATCAACATCTGAAAAGATTTTTGATAGAGCTTTAACAGTTTTTATGTAGTGGCTCTTCATGAATAGCCAATTTTTGCAATATTTTCAAATAGGAATCAACATCAGCTGTCATTTCAGTCTAGGTGGATTTGCATAATTTATAGATAATGACACTCCTAAAACAAACAATGTAGCAAAAAAACAAAGTATTATGGACCTTTTGGTGGCATATCTTCATCTAGAAACGCCCTAAAATGTCTGTATAAGAGATTCTGTGTGAGTTACATAGCACTATGTCGGAGCATTTGTAGTGCTTTGTTTTGGTTCTGTAGTATCGCTCAAAAAGATGGGGGTGCTGCGCTTCACACCTCCTCTGGACTAGATGTGTGAAGGTGCCGCTCTCCTGTTTAGGTCTATACTCTCCTATCCCATATTTGGATTTCACACTGTAGGATACACATAATGTGGATCCTTTCTATATATTTCTCTGTGTTTCTCATTCACTTTATCCTTTTTCAGTTTTTCTGTTTCTCTATCCCGCTCTCTTTATCTCCCTCTCCCTCTCTCTCTTTGGTCCTGACTATAAATAAGTACCCAATCATTGATCACAGGTTACAACACAGCAGCAATTACCATATTAATACATGAGCAATTACCATGCAGCAGAGCGTTATTGGAACCAGTCGACTCATTACCCCTCAGACTAGTTCCTGCCCAAATGAATAATAGGACGGGTAGAGGAATTTTTTTTTAAATTCTTTTTTGCAGTCAGTTTTTCTTTTTCTTTTGTTTACATTCCTTGTTCCAATGTTTGGCCCTTATACGATCTGAAATCTCTACAACACTATAAAAAAACACCACAGTAAACAATTCCAGATTACAATTCGTAATGATGTGGTCATGCCATTTCTCTTTTTTTTCTTTTAGGTAGTCTAACTACAGTAACCTATATGTATCTTTTCTCAGATCTATGTTTCTTCTTTTCACCTTTAAATCAGTTGTCACCCTGGTATTGCGACTTACTAATCAAGCCTCACTCCCTTAGAAAATCTCTCAAAAACCTTATTTCCATTCACTTATATAAATGAATGATAATAAAAAAAGAATCTAAGGTAAACATTACACATTATACTAGACAAGTATTAAAATAGTTCATTAGAAACAAAGAATACAAGACATATGATATCTGCTTTATTATTTGGTACCACAACTAAGCGGATTGGTTAAGAAATAAATGGTGTCCCCCTATTTGTGAATTTGGGAATGACAACGAAATAGAAAACTTCAGTATTGGCTGGAGAACCAGCTCAGTACAATCCTACAACGCACAAGAAAAATGGTGGTACCAACTTGGCCTGATGTGTGAGTGACAGAACGTAAGTACATGTATATCGACCAGGCTTCCAGGCTAATTTCCCCTTATCCACGTTCGCAACAACACAATCGTCGTCACTTACCACACACAATAGTGTTGTCACTATCATTCACGGTAGCCTATTTATTAACAAATTGCAAATTACCTCAATTATTCTCCAATTAGAAAAGGAGACCCACCAAGTGAAAAACTGCCAATTAGGCCACTCAAAAAAAAAATTGTTTCTCATCACCAAGCCATGAAAAATATGACGAGGGCGCTTTTTTTTTTTTTTTACTGGGTCAGAGATGGCTTTTGAAGTGTAATAATATGGACTTCAGACAAACTTATTTAGGTCATATCTTGCACTCTCACTGTAGGCCTTCCGACATGTCACACATCCCGACACAGGGTCTGTGTCGGAGCGTGTCGCAGGCCTCCCAACACACTTACGACAATTTACGACAACATGGTGGAATTGTTAGAGTGTGTTGGGAGGCTTCCGACATGTCGGAGTGTGTCGGAAGGCTATCATAGCATGCTGCACTAGTGGATGGAGGCTTCCGACAAGGGCTAAAGGCGGGCGTCCACCAACCATGACAAGGCTACGACAATGGCATTCCGACAAGGTCCACGACAGGCCTACAATTGGTGGACTTTGGTAGCCTTGTCATGGTTGGTGGACCCCAGTTCCCGACAAGAGTCTACGACAAGGCCACGACAGGCTGCCACTGGGAAGCTTGTCGGGAGCCTTCTGACAAGGTTACGACAAAATCGAACATGTTCGATTTTTCCTATGACTGGACCTTTGTCGTGGAGTGTCATGGCGTGTCGGGAGCGTGTCGCAGAGGTCTACGATAGTTAATTTTGTTGGAGCATGCACTTCCCAACACCCCCCGAAAACGCTGTTGTAGAGCCCCCCTTCTTACGACAAGGCTGCGACAAGAACCGATTGTTCCAGGAGCAGGGTTTTACTGTAATTGGTTACACTTGATGCATCACTTTTGCCAACCATATAACCACATTGAATGCATTCTTTACATCAGGAGCTTTAATTTGATACCAAATACTCATATCTTTCATGATTTCTATCAAATTTTGATCTCATTTATGAAAAAAAAAAAAAAAAAAATCTTCTACAAAACGTTTTTGCTGACGCGCGCGGTGATGAGAAACAAGTTTGTTTTTTTAAGTGGCCTTACTACCGCCAGCGATAGATTAGTGATTGCAGTGGACAATCAGCTGCCGAGGCTAAGACCACTCATATATTGAGCACAGTCTGTGTGTTATGCCTGTTTAATAAACCCTCACTAGCATTCTCCGTATTATCGCCCATATAATGGTCATGTTAACCACGAGTGCAGTGTTGATTCTCACTGAGGGTAGGATCTACAGAAACCTGCCTCACACTTTAATATTAGTACCGTATATTGATAACTGACACGATCTATATCTTGTTGGCCGAGTGTCCAACACTGATAGAGTGAATCTATCTGAGTTCAACAGGACTTCGTGTTCCGGGTATCTTACTGCAATCAAGTGGCCATGATAATACACTCATATCAATGACATGTCCGTTACTGTTGTCCTATCTATTTGTCTTAAGGGTCTTATCTTCCTACATCACAACCACAAAACAAGCTGTGCTCAATATATGAGTGGTTCCTAAGAATATCATGAAACATCACGAAATTTCATATGATTGTTTATATGCCTTGCATTGTCTTTGCGGAATGATATCACGAAGCGGAGCGGAGTGATATATGTAGGGGACGACAAAGCACGGCATGTAAACAATTATATGAATTGAGTGACGTTTTTTTTGTTTTTTTTCAGCAAACAAGCAGTTCTGCTCGCAGGCAGATCTTCCACTACCCTGTCACATGTTTTTAACTTCAGATGTCACCAGTGGCATATAAATCATTTATAGCATAATGGTGGCATACAGTCACACCATGTTAAGTCTATGGAGATTAATATAAGGGGTAGGATAAAGGCAGGTATCTACAGAAAATACAAGTAGCGCTTTCACAGGGTAAGGTTCATGAAGTATATATACTTCAGAAGCGTCAATAGATTGAATACATTCACATGCAGTCAATTATGAATCACCTTTGGGTGGTTAGTCTCAATCGATATTTACAACAGTTACAATCAATTACAATCAAAACAATATTTAAGAAATGCCATTGGAACTTGGTATCAATACAATGTCTAAACCGATACATTCTACATTAATCTAAATTGACTGTACATCACTTCAGTGATAAGTGGGGTTTCGAATAAATATTTTTTGTAATACCGTTAAATCTATTGCTAACCACCGAATGATTTGATGGCACTTTCGAAAAGATATTTGTCAGTCGCCACCAGAGAAAGAGGAGTGTTGAGCCTCTAATGACTTTGAAAATGAAACCACGTGGGGCCATACCACCAACCAATCATCAACGGTATGTTCACAATAACCTGTTCATCAGAACTGATTATATCACCTCCCATACAAATACATTGCCGGACAACACAGGCATGTTAGTTTATCACCTCGTGAATTAAGCGCATTTCTTAGTCTCTAACGGCTGTATAGCCCTTCATGTACATTGTACTTACTTACCACTGCCCATCACCAACTGCCAACTACCCACCGCCTGCTGCCCACCATCCACTGCCCACCCCCACTGCCCACCATCCACTGCCCACCATCCACCACCCACTGCCAATCATCCACCACCCACTGCCAATCATCCACTGCCCACTGCCAACCACCCACCACACACCACCCACTACCCACTGCCCACCACCCACTGCCCACTACCTACCCCATGCTGCCTACCCCAACTGGCCACTGCCCACCGCCCACAATCCACTGCCCACTGCCCACTGCCTATCGCCACTGCCGTTCGTTTGGACAGGCAATGCCTGCTGTGTAATGCTGAGGAGGGGAAATGGGTGCTGCAGGGAAAGGGTTAAGTAGTGCAGTCTCTGGTGACTGGTCAGTTGGGCAGGTCTCAGGTTAAGACACTGGTCCTCTGCACCCAGCCGATGTCACAGAGTTAGCACTCAGTTAGTGGAGGGATAGATTTTGCAGCATCCTGAAAGTCTGTATAACCTCTCACTAACCTAGACAGTGTATCTAAAGCATCTGATCCACCAAGCGAAAGTTTGGGCCAGACGACATCCATGTGGAGTAATTGTGGATGTCGGCCGTCCAAACGCTCATCGCCTCTGATCGGCTGGGACAATCGGCTCGGTGGATCAGCAAATAAGGCAGACACGGCCGGACCCGCCTATTGCCGGCCCTGGTCGTCTCTCCCAACCCCCCATTGTCCGCAGCCGTCTGGTCGTTGTCTGGGCGTCGCCTCCGGCCGGCCGGCACTAAATGTCACTGTTCTGCTGATCCACCAAATATTTTGGCAGGAAGATCATCAATTTGTGAGCGTCGGCCCAACCTAATATATATAGCGGCGTGGAGTCGGCTGGAAAGTGCCTACCCGACGCTAGCCGACGCAAAACTGATTCATTTGATTTTTTAAAGCCAGCTGGCCGGCCGATGACGATGCCGTGAGCTTTCAAAACATTTCATAACATGGAGTCTTATCTTTATTTACCTTATTTCTTCAATTAACCACAGTATTTCACAGAAATTTGACGATCTCTCGACTTTTCCGTATAAAATCCAACATGGCAGTGCACACTGGTCTGCTCGAAACGCGGCTTTCGCAGGTTCAGAGCATCGTAATGTATCGTGGCGCATTCGGCATGCCGCCTATCAGGTCAATAGGGAACCAAAGTGAACCCGATGCAACCATAGATAGCCGGTCAAAAATACTATTTCCGGGTATAGGCGCTCAGTACTTTGACTATGTAGGTTCCAGATTATATATGTGTCATTATTCAATCTTTTAGATCCAAATTTTTAATAAACTTAACAACTGTCATCTTAGTATTGAAATAAAGTTATTCAGAGACAATAGTTATAAACTTCACTTCAAAAGTAACAAACGGGACCAAAAACAAAAGTCTAGCCTCAAACCCCCATAGCTTTAGCACTAGGCCTCTTTCTTACTGGCCACCGGAAATGGTGTTTTGTAGGTGGGTATCTGTGGTTTCAGCGGTTTCACTTTGGCTCCCTATGGAGAACTTGGCTGGCGCGTTAGGGCGGCCAATGTCCACCAGACGGCAGCAGCATAACCGACCCCGGCACTCGGTGGACTCACTTGCAAGGCTCCCCACAAGCGCCGTGTTTGTTTGTTTGTTTGTTGGTTTGATTTAACGTCCAGTTAACCATTAGAGGTTCTCACCAGACTTACTCAAGGTTCTTTTACACCACATGGGTGGTGATCGAATCTGTGTGATGAATTCAGATAGAGATCCCACCCCTACACATTTACCGAGGTGAGAGTTCTTTTGCTTCCCATACCACATAGACATGGTATGAGAAGGATGGCCTTTGATTTAGCAGTAAATCTACCACTGCTGGGGGTGGGACTCGAACCCACAAAGTCTTACAACATTGGGGTTACAAGTCCGTGCTCTAACCACTGACCTAACTCCCCACCCCAAGCGCCGTGTGTACAGCATCTGGACGTCGCCGCGGCTAGAAATAATGATATTGGTGGACCAGCACGGAGAATTTGGAGAACTTGGGCCAGCCGCCCTAGCCGAATATCGTCTGCTGGAGCCTAAAAACAAGCCGGCCAGCCGTCTCTGAGCGTCAATGTGGTGGATCAAGCGCTTTAGCATGTCTCCCTCGCGCAATGGCAAAAAACCAGCTGCTTCACCGTCCCATCATGGCAGTGCTGCACTAACACCGACTAGCCTGGCCAAGTTGTAGCACTACGGATAATAAGTAACAGATAACTGTGGTGTTATATAGTTGTATACACTCTTTACACTTTTGCTTCACATACAAGCCTTATTGCATTGTTCTGTATACATGTCGCCTTTTGTGCATTAACATTAAGAAAATCATGTTGATGTATAATGTCGATAAACATTTCTTTACTCAAAAAACAACAAAGGAAAAATAAATCAGGACTACTGATACATGTGTGGTTGTTGTACAGGTTGATGCCGGAGTCCATCCGATGGCTGCTCACTGTAGGCAGAAAAGAGGAAGCTGGCAAGATACTTCAAAAGGTGCGCTATCCCTGAGAGCAATCACAGCTTTGAGCATTGTGTGTCACAAGTGCAAAACATTTTCCCTTCCTCCCATGAAAGAAATTACAAACTAATATTTACCTAGATTCTAGACAAATAATGAAAGTTCTCTACATGCATGAACGAATTCAACGGATCATGTTTGCATTTTAAGATCCCTCCGGTATGTTTTCTTAGGTTTTTGGTCTTAGTACATTTGTAAGTGAGTTTCTTCTCCGAAATAACCCGCCGCTTACGCGAGGTGTACGCTTACGCGAGGTGTCCGTTTACGTGAGGTGCCCGCTTACGCGGTGTTTAATCAACATCTACTAGAGGGAAAAATTTCCGTTCCGAACAACAGTGGTCGCTTACGTGGGGTGTGCGCTTACGCGGGGTGTCCGTTGGGCTAGGTTCTACTGTACTGGCCTAGTTGTAATTCTCACCCCTTCAATTTGTTCCCAGTTCCAATTTTGATTATTGTCTCTCTTTACTATTTTCAATTTCTAATTTATTAAGATTACATGAATAAGAAAATATCTTTAGAAGGTATATTTAGCATCAAATATAGAATAACATAAGAGAATCTGCATTGCTTTTTACCTATAAAGCCTGATGCCCATCTACCGATTAAGGGTTGAACGATTAGTTTGCAAATCGTATAGGAATTGGTGAACTTGTCACAGGCAAATTATGTAATCCTTCCCTCGACCAGCAAACATCAGGAGAGGGGGTGGAGAGTATTAGTCCTAAGCAAATTGGTCTACGCTAAAGGCGGATGCCCATCTACCGATTTAGGGTTGAACAATTAGTTCCCAAATCATATAGGAGTCGGTCACCTTGTCGCAGGCAAATTACGTAACACCTCGCTCGACCCGCACACTGATAAAATCGGTGCATGGTCCACTAATGGCTGGGGGAGGGCAAAAACCAAAGAAACCGAGTGTTCACCAATCGCTGGGTAGCCTTGCCTACCTGTCCTACATCTACCAACTCCGTTAGGATGACTCGGCTGAGACAAATTAACCTCCATTTGTCGCCGACAAACATACATAAATGTTCCGAAATCGGCAGATGGGCATTGGGCTTTACTGATTTTGGAACATGGAAACCACAACTTCTCGGTGATAAAATGACATCTGAAGAAGGTGGCTCACTGATCGGTGGCTCACCCTTGCCTAGCTGTCCTACATCTACCAACTACAGCCGACTCCGTTAGGATGCCTTGGCTGAGACAAATTACAGTCCGTCTGTCGCCGACAAAGGTACATGAATATTCCGAAATCAGTAGATGGGCATTGGGCTTAATCGAAGATTCTATTGTCCCAAGGTTGACCAGGATTTCATACTAAGGTTGACCATGTATTGGCGTCTAGACCAATAGGAGATCAAAGCTCAGCTGCGAGAAGACAACATATAAGTTGAAGTTACTGGATAAAGGTCGTCATGGCTAACCCACCGACCGGAAGTAAATAAATTGCCCATTTTACCAATATTTGAAGGTATATAGTAATAGGGAAACAAGTCCCTGGAGAAAGAATATCAAAAGTACTTTTTTTTTGGTAGCAAGCATCAACTCATGCACAATGTTCAAGATTAAGCAGAATATCAAATCATGTTCTCGTGTTTTTTTTTCATGCTGCAAAGATTTTATTTTTTACTCTATACTTGTATCATATATTGAATGTATGGGTTCATAGTACTTTACGAGGCCAATAGACAGATTTAGGCAAGATCATTAAACATTGAAGATACATTATAAATTACATCCAGTTTTTCAAATCTCACAAAGGTATATCAATTGTGCTTGATGTGCCTTACAGGTGTCAAAGGTGAACAGAGTCCCCATTGAAGAGGACATTGTGGAGCAGATTGATGTCGGGTCAGGTCAGAGTGGAGAGACCACCAATAAGTACACTCTTCTCGACATACTGAAACGGTGGAGCCTTGCCCGGATCTCCATCAACATCTGGTTTAACTGGTGGGAGGATTTGTAATGAAGAAGTTTATTCTTAAGGCCCAGCGTCCACCTACTATGGTATGGCTCCGATATGGTCTACGATGCACCTCCCGATAAAAAATATAAATCGCGATGGAAGGTTACTTAATATCGGGGCAGTTTACCATGTTTCTGCGATTAGACACCGATAAAAACCCATACAATGCGTGGTGGATTGGGATGTCGAGACATATGTCTATGATTTAGTACCTTCCCGATATGTCTCCGAGATTTGCTTTTTCTATCGGTGTTATATCGGGATGTCTAAATTTCTATCGTAGAAGGTGGAAGCCAGGCCTTCAGGGTATCCAAGAATAATTTGTGTGTTTGTAGTTGCTTTGTGCCATTGCTATTGCTTTTTTTAAATAAATAATCATCTCAATCATCTCCTTACATCCAGGAAAATTTGATTCTTTTTATTTTTTGGCAGCTAGCGTTTGTTTCAGTTCCCATCCAACTTTAAAGATCTTACACATCTTCTTATAAACAATTCTGAGAATCACACCTACAAAGATTGCATAACCTTATGTTATGTTGTTTTGCTCTGATGATTTTTTGATAATGTTTTTATTATCCATTTTATAAATGTAAGGTAGGTATTTGATTTTTTTCCTGATTTTAAACATCTGTAGTGGTCAGGTTAATCTAGTAGTGGTTCTTTCGCTCTTTCAAAGAGGGTGGGGGATGTCAGTCCCCTCTGTGTAGTGGTTCCAGGTAGCGCCGCACACAAGAGTGGCGTGGCAGAAGCGGGGACTACGTAACTCGGCATATATAGGCCGGGTTCGCAGTGGGTCGACAGGCATTCTTGTGTGTTCTCTCTGAAAAGAGGGATTCCTTGGATCCTCATTTTGGTAGGATTTTCCGAACTCTCTCGGTGGTTAGGCGAGTCCAGTACTACGGTATCTGGATTAGTCTCCCCGGCTTTACTTAGCACACAGTGCCAAGGTACTGTACTTTGGGAGTGGTCTAAACAGGATCACTCTGGGAAGTTCTAATAAACATCCATTGTTTATTAAACTTGTGGAGTCTGGTTTTGTGTTACTAGGTTTGTTCATCACTTGCTGAAAATACCAAACCGACCTATGTAATAGCCCATTAGGTGGCATATCGCCAGGAAGGGAATTAGTACAATGTTCCTGAGGATAAAGTTCTCCACAGAGAGGCAGAGCTGGCGACTGCTACACATGTGTATTGCCTTTACATGTATAAGTATTGCATCGGCACCTTTCTGAATTCTCACATTTTCATTATGACTAACTGGGATTGTTGGAACTAATGTGAGAACAGGAAAGAGCCGGTCGTTGCTAAGGATGCCGACTGGCTCACGTGACCTCGAACCATGCGTCCCTCTACTAGTCACGTGAGCACTTCCCCCTCACGGTTCACGCCGAGCGCTCACCCTCACTCACTCCTGCTCTCTCTCGTGATTGCCTAGGTTGCACAATATTTTTCTTTTACAACAAAAGTTTTTCCAAGTTACTTTTCTCTCAAGTCTTAATCATTATCTATAAGAGCCTTTTCCATTGGCCGACAAACACAGCGTAGATTTTTTGTGTTGTCCTAATATCCTATTTCCATTGGCCATCACCGATGTGCAGTCAGGAACCTCCGACGGACCTTAGCACTGTTGATGCAAAAAGGAAATAAAGGAAACGGGATATCAGAATGTCGTAAAACTAGATGAGTTTTAATCTTGGCCACCGTATGTCACGACTGGAGTTTGACATAGTGATTTCACGAGGCGAAGCC
Source organism: Alentia gelatinosa (assembly GCA_950022655.1). Classification (NCBI taxonomy): domain Eukaryota; kingdom Metazoa; phylum Annelida; class Polychaeta; order Phyllodocida; family Polynoidae; genus Alentia; species Alentia gelatinosa. Next base: position 11,432,726 of record OX465590.1, read on the forward strand.
GAGTGAAGTCCGGAGCCAAAACTCCAGGAGTGGAATGCGGTGGCCACGATTAAAACGAATCAGGTTTTGATTTTATCCTACCCTGTCTCCTCAATTTTGGAATATTACCAGATAAAAATTCTGTATGCCACTAGTGGCATACAAAACTCTGTATGCCAGTCAGCGTGGCATACGGAAACCCAATGTTAAGCCTATGGGATTTTATATTAGGGGTAGGATAATGACACAGACTCTTTCTGAATAAGGTTGGCCAACGCGTTAGTGTACTACGGGCTGAGTCTGAACACGTCGAACCTGGCCGGCGATCCCTACCTCAACTTCTTCATCTCGGCGTGTGTGGAGATTCCCTCCCTCATTATCGCCATCCTGCTCCTCGACCGCATCGGCCGCAAGAGGATCTACATCATCTTCCTGGCCGTGGCCGCTGCCGGCTGCTTGTCGACTGCCTTCGTGCCAAAGGGTAATTCTCATCTCCATTTCATCAAATTAATTTATCAATCCTACTATATATAGATAATATGGTATTGAAATTTCATCTCCCGTTGTTGGTTGGGAATTATTTGTTTTTGTATATTGATATATCATTAAATTACTGTACTTTTATTTCAGTTTTACACTAAATATACTTTTTAAAATTCTCTTGCGCTTGTACCGTTACAGTAGGCCCCGTCAGATTATTGACACTAAATATGGGATTGCCATTCCTTTTAAAAATGCTTTTAACCCTCCCATGACTGTGTTTTATAACCTTATATAGCTCTAATAGGCTGATATAGCTTCTTTGTTGTTACCCCTAAATAGAGATGTTGTTATTCTATGTTATTTCAGAGCGTAATTCTATTATCTTAAAACTAATGAGCCTCATCTTTAGTGGAATACACACCTAGCAACCTTTGCCTGATACAATATTGGTGACAACTTCCAGGGCACTTTATCCTTGACAAGGTATCAAAAAGGGATCAAAATTGCAAGGTGGATATTGTGCTTTAAGGTATCGCTTTCCATTTTGCTTGTGAACTCCTGGAAGAATTACCCTGCTATCAAAGGGTAAATATACATAATGTGGCAGGCCACTAACAATGACACTTGTTAGGTTAGGAGTACCTTTATTGACATGTGCGGCAGCCAGACTGTAAAGCCAATCATAACACGGGAGCTCACAAGCTAAGCTAGACTTGCTCAAGTCTTTGATTATGAACATTCATTAAATGATTAAAGAAAATCGTAGTACAATTCATTATAGTATTTGTCCTTCTATGACTGGCCCATGAATCAAAGACTTGTCCACTCTGACCAGAATCTCCTGTTTATGACCCCAAGCCACTTCCTGTAACCCTATACCTCCCCCTACCCCTCCCCTCCTCCAGTTCCCTGGCTGCCTGTGTTGTCATTGCAATAAATATCGCCTGCCCCTGACTCTGTCTCGATTGAGATCAAAGTGAGAGGGTATCAATCTCCCAGCAGATATCCTGACCAGTAGCCAGGACCTCTGCTTGTGGAGTGTAGCGCAAAATCACGCCAGTCTACACGGCTGATTATGGATGAGACCAGTCCCTGTGTCATTCAGAAGGTGGAGGGGTAGGATACAGGGACTGGGGCCAGTCTAAAGCTAAGCCTGCAGTAATGTACCCGCTGTAGATTATCTATAAACTCCTCCTGATCAATCTCCTCTTGACTCATACTTCTGACTCCCTAAGAACCCACCAGGCTTCCGATGTACACCGACGCGCCTTACGATGCACTCTACGATGCACAATAGCATTGAATTGAATGCGCATCAGGCTGTGTTGGGAGATCTGAAATTCTGCGTCGGTGTTGGTGGGTTCTAGGCCTTCCTCTTAAGGCTTACACCTAGCTGGTCTGGGCCTCTAGACTTCACATTTTGTTGCTCAGATCTGCAGACATTGGCCACTGTATTCTCCATGATCGGCAAGTTCGGCATCACCGGCTCGTACGCTGTTATCTACCTCATGGCCGCTGAGCTCTTCCCCACTGTCGTCAGGTCAGTCTAACAACTCAAACCTGTGCAAATTGTTTTTGTTTGAGCAATCTTTTTCTTTCAGAATTTTTCTTTTAATTTTTTAAAATGTTTTAAGATCATTTAGCATAGCTCCAACTCCACCTGGCTACTTGGTTTCCAATTACCACCTTTTGTATTAATACTAGTACAGAGGCAGAAATCAGTATTATCGTAAAACTGGATGAGTTTTGGCCACCATATGCCACGACTAGAGTTTGGCATAGTGACTTCATGAGGCGAAGCCGAGTGAAGTCCGGAGCCAAAACTCCAGGAGTGGCATGCGGTGGCCAAGATTAAAAAGAATCAAGTTTTGATTTTATCACACCCCGTCTCCTCGATTTTGGAATATTATGTGATAACAATTCTGTATGCCATTAGTGGCATATAAAACTCTGTATTCCAGTCATCATGGCATACGGAAACTCAATGTTAAGCCTAAGGGATTTTATATTAGGGGTAGGATAATATCCAATTGACTGGGATCCATCAATCTTTCTCTGTAAATGTGTTATCATAATAAGGAATTTTCAGTTGTACATATAAAAGAAAGATATATAAATATCTTCAATATTAGACTGGCGTTTGAGGTGGGGCTGGTTGCATGATATTATTTTCATAATAGAGAACATTCGAATAAATGTGCCATTTTGTTGTTTGCTGTTTTATGAATGCTGAAATACAATTCCAAATCCTAGCTAACGAGTGTGACGTCATCGCATTCAAAGCCCTGTTTTGTTTACTTGAGTACTAGATCCCTGTGTTAAATCTAAATTAAATACTAGGGTGAGATAATTATACCTATTACACATCACTCTTAGTTTTCAATGAGAAGTACTTATCATTGGGCATTTGTCATGTTGAAGACAGCGAGCAATTTATTTATCAACGAATAGAGAGCTTACAAAAGATATTTTGACACAGAAAAAAAAGCAAAAATGATCAAAACAGAGAAATCAATTCAAATAGGTCACACATATGAGGGCACATCGTACAGAAAAATAAATTCATGTAAATGAAACTGTAAAGCTATACCTTGTATTATAAATGGTATATTGCAATGATGAAAATTGACACCCAGTAGCAGTCATTACTATTATTATCATTGTGATCAACTTATATCATCTCATCACACTACCTTTTTTTTCTAAACGTCCTGTTTCACTAGCTTCGTGACATGTCTAAAGGCGTCTAGATGGTGTGTCCGGTTTCATAAGAACTAGACATTAGACTTTGTTTTGTCCGTTCTTGCTTGCACTGTTGGTGCCGCTTTTCATGTATGTCTAACACTTTTGTCACGAAACTAGTGAAACAGGTCCATGATGTGTAGGTGTGTCTAATTCTTATGTTTGGGGTCTGTCTTTTCCTAAGGGCACCTACTTGTGTTGTCACGAAACTAGACAACCCCAATGTCTGTATGGTGTCACAGACATGTCACGAAACAGGCCCCTGATCTGTAGGGCCATGGTGGAAAACTAACAACCTTGTTGAATTGTGACTAAAATCAAAATTTGAAAAAAAAATTCTCCAGGAACATCGGTGTCGGGATGTCGTCTGCGTTTGCGCGCATCGGAGGTATGGTGGCGCCGCAGGTGGTGCTTCTGGGAACTTTGTGGACCCCGCTGACTCAGATCACGTTTGGTGTGTTCGCTATTGTTGCTGGTCTATCAGGATTCTTTCTCCCTGAGACTGCAGGAAAGGACCTGCCCAACAATCTGGATGAGATGGCCACCAAGTTTAGGTAAGTGCTCTGACATTTTAATAAAAGAATATGAAGTGATGTGTGTGATATGGTTGGTGGACGTGAGGTGAGAGACAGGGGTTGGTCTGGGACCCGTTTCAATAGAATGCATCATTAAGCCACTTAGTGACATGACTAGTGACAGCAATAGTGACTGGAATAGTGAAAAAATTTAAGTCTCATTTCATAACGCTTGTCACTGTTGTGGATGTGTCCCTAGTTTGGGACAGCATAGCGGAAAAACATGTGGGGTACCCCATCTCACATACTCATGTGCTACCAGGAACAAGTGCCATCAATGTCAAGGTCACCGCATAAATTAGCGACAGCGCTTGAATAATTCTACAATGGCCACCAGAGCAGCATTTGCTATGACAAAAGTCAAATGTGAATATCGTTGGATTGCATGAGCCGATCTCCATCATATTTGGCATGTTTATAAGTTGTATGTGTCCCTAACTGGGGTTAAAGTTTCATAGCTTAATTCCTACGGGAAGTAAAGTTACGCGTTTATGACAATAGAAGTGAGAGGGTATACCCTCTCGCTATTTGGGACACAACAGTGACCCCGATAGTGACCAGACATAGGTTTTATGAAATAGTCAAGCCACTATTAGCGCCTGTCTGTAACAAGGACTCCCGGAATGGCTTGTCACTAAACTACTGCAACGCAACCTGTCGCTATCGTGTCACTACACCCAATAACGGACGTCCTACAGACTATTGAAACGGGCCCCTGGTCTGATCGCATTCTGGCCAGAGAGCTGGAGCCAATTGTCTCGAAGCAGGGTAAACCTTTGGGACATAGTGGAATATAAATTATGAATACTTACTACAAAGCATTATCAACTTAAGCTAATTGATAACAAAATCTAATTTCATGTTCTTTCTATCAAAATATACAAAAAAAAGGAGAAAATAATAATATATATAAGGGGCTTCGAGAGTACTACAATCTCCAACCACAATAGCCAGTTGTGACAGAGCCAACCAAGACAAAAGATCTAATTGAAAAATAATTCACTCTTCCAGCAGAGGTTCTGCCTATGGTAGTGTTAAGATCAGCTAGGCGAGTGAAAGTCAAGGTTGTTCAGATTGGATTCCACTAGACTGATGGTCATGCGACCTCTCTTGGCTCAACATAGACTTGCATAAGTCTTTTTTTCTTCTATTCTTATATACTAGCGATTTACTACCTTTAGTGGTTTATTCTGTAGAAATACTGCTGCTGATAGTTTCACAGCAATCCTGTTGTACTGGATGAAAGTAAGATAGGCCTGTAGGCCTAATTCAAGTCCAGATAAAATAAATGAAATTAAAAGAAAAGGATATAGGGACTGAGGCCAGTCTAGGCTCAACAATCACAGTCTGCCAATGTGACACTCTCCCAGCAGATTTTTTGTGGAAGTAGAGTACAGGCTTTCTGCCAGGAGAGTGCAAGAAATGGAGGCGTTACCCATAGTGCACCAAAAAATGGAACCCGTTATATGGCCTATAATGTGACTAGGGGCCCGTTTCACTAGAATGGGCGTCACTATCCATTTAGTGACATGAATAGTGGCGCCAATGGTGACAATAATAGCAGAAAATGTTCGGTCTCGTTTCAGAAGGCATGTCACTGTAGGGGAGGTGTGTCTTGTCACTGTTGTGGATGTGTCCCTAGTTTGGGACAACACATGTGGGGTACCCCATCTCTCCTACTCATGTCCTACTGGGAACAAGTGCCATCAAGGTGAAGGTCACTGCATAAATTAGGGACAGATATTGAATAATTCTATACTGGCCACCAGAGCAGCGTTTGCTATGACGAAATTCAAACGTGAATAACGTTGTTTTGGATGGGCCGATCTCCTTCATATTTGGCATGTGTATAAGTTGTATGTGTCCCTAACTGGGGTTAAAGTTTCGTAGCTAAATTCTTACAGGAAGCAAAGTTACGCATTTGTGACAATAGAAGCGAGAGGGTATACCCTCTCGCTATTTGGGACACAACAGTGACACCAATAGTGACCGTACATGCCGCTATTTGCGCCTGTCTGTTATCCCATGGACATACAACTCTAGAGTGTATGTCCATGGTTATGCTATGTCGCAGAATCGTTTGTCCCTTAAGTACTGAAACGCGAAGTGCCGCTATTGTGTCCTGCGACACAATAACGGATGTCCTACAGTCTATTGAAACGGGCCCCTGGCCAGGCTTCCAGGCTAGGTTTCCACTAGAGCTAACGTCAGTGGAGCTGTGTAGCTCTGGCGGCCAGAGTAGTGAGGTGATAAGATTGATGTGAATGTGGAGTTGGTGCGGTGTATGTGTAGGTGGCGTGTGCGTATAAGTGTAGTGTATGTTTTCCCCCCAGGGGGAGACAATGACCCGCCCTCTCCCGACAGGGAGATGACAACACAATTCTTACAGTCCTGAAGAAGCTTCCAGGTATTGCCGTGTAAGTTCTGAGGAAATAATGGCAAAATGATTTTCATGATATCTATACTGTATATAGAAATAAATATTATCATTCTGATTTACTGTGGGTTTGGATATCGTAACCAAGGAGATCTTTAAGTTATATGGCTATACTTGTAAAGGGTGTGACATCAGTGCATATAGGGCACAGAGTGATTGCCAGTTCTGCCATCATCCGCCAGGAAATTGTTAAATAGCGCCACTGTAGTCGGGAGGCTACTACTGTTATCTGTTGTCATAATCTGTAGATAATAATGACATGAGGCTAAAATTCCTCAATGGTAAGCCCCCAAAAATATTTTTGATAAAAATAGATAATTGGTACCGCCACCTGGTGTCTTGGATGGCATCGAGGGGCAAGATGGCCGCCTCCATAGCACAATAGCTGTATGTTCAGGACCCTAGTGGTCAATTCAAAATCTCAGCACAGTTCTCCACTATTTTTCTCTGATACTAAGTAGTAAAATATATTTTTTTGGAACCGCCCACCTTATATTTTTGGTCAGTCATAATTCAGTCAGTCATAATTCCAAATACCTCATAGAATCGACCTACAGTTTATCCATAGACTAGCATAATAGCCAGCATAATAGCCATATCTATAGATATAATCCAGTAAAGCTGAGGTGAATAAGTCAGTGTGAAGTCCATATCTTTGACTTGTTACCTATGTTTGTGCCTGACTTTGCAAACCACTTTCTGTTTCAGCAACCAGGCATCAAGTTCGGTGTCTCCACAGCCTGAGGATGTCGATAAATCTACTGACCAGAAATATTGATGTCATGTGGCTCAATTTGCACATCATTCATAAATTGTGATAATCTTTTAGTTACAGCCTATTGTCAGTACTGGGAAATTGAGAAAAGGAACTGTAGCTTAATGAGAAGAGATCCGTAGCTGCTGAAAATACGCCATGAGTTCTGGTTGTGGAGTAATCTCACGTGGCAAAGCCAAGTGAGTTTATGTAGCAAACCAAAAGGAATGGCGTATTTGCATTTGCTACAGATGAATTTTACTTTGAACAACTTTGAACTGACTAGCCTTCTTGACGTCATCGCCCATTCTACAATACTCCATGTTCCCAATGTTGGGTCTATGGGGGGAAAATACCAGGGGTGAAATAAAACAATACATATGGGCATGATGTCAATATTGACACCATGGGTTTATACTAAACAGCCTTCAAAAAAGGTCAAGCAGAGACTCAAACATTAAGGAGTACCTCAATTAGACACAGAAAGAACAGGGTACTATTTGGAGACTGACACAGACTTAACATGGAGGTATTTGCAGTACATTGTGCTCACATAGAATTTTTACCCTCAGAGACCTTGCTGTGCCAGTCGACTGACATTTCCCGATATATGCACATCACTGATCTGATTTTCTAGCCCTATTAATGGCTATCAGTCATTACTCACATCTGGGATATGTGGCCCGCTGCTTGGCCTGGCCAGTAATGACACCCTTTTGATCTCATTCTGGATGTTGTGTCAGGGTATTATACACTAACAAAAAGATGTCACCGATTCATTCGAACCATCAGGCTAGAGAGTATCAAGGATCAATATTAATGTTAGCCAACATAGACCAAACATGTTATATTTATCGTAACTGGCACTGGTATAAACTTGACATCAAGGTATCTGTGGTAATAGGTGTAGATATTTGTATGTAGTACATGGTGCCCACATAGTATTAATATAAAGATATTTGAAAGACTTCTTATTCTTATTATTAGTAGTAACTGTTGCTGACATACATTATTTTAGGTCATATTATATGAGGGATATTTGAAAGAGTTGGTGCTGAAATTGACATGATTACCAGTGATAAGTCTCTCAGCGCTGAAGTACATGTATCATCTCTGGGAGGATTACATATTAAATGTGAAGACATCAACGTTGGAAATATCTTTGAATAAAAGCTAAAGAAAAAAAGAAAAAGATTTTGATGTAGACCTATCACTTGGTGCTAACATAGCTCACATGAGCCTAACAAAATGCATCAACATCTTGAAAAAGCAATCTTAACATAGATATATTTGGAGAACTTTGCAATGACATAGACTTTGCACAGGGTCTCCTAGTACTTGATGATGATATTGTTCTAATATAGAATCTTGAATGATAACTGAAGATATGCTTACAAAGACCCACAGAAAGCTCCGGACCAGTATATTTGTGCTATACAAACACTACAGAGGAAACCTATGAGAGTTTAGGGTCTGAGTTCTGATTAAAACGAGATGGGATTGAGCTCTGACACTAAACTTGAATGGGTTTCTGAATCTCACCCTCAACAATGGGCTATCAATTGTGACATAATCCCCCCTTGGATATTTTTCCTAAATATCTAATGGGCATTAGATAGGAGTTCCCAATGTTAAGTCCATGGAGAAAAAATACCAGGGGTGAGATAAAGCACACATACCTGTAAAAATGCAGGAGGATTTGTGATATGATAACTATCAACTCAATGCTTGCAAAATGTATTTAGCAACCTTTAAAAAAATAAATACCTCTAAAATCATAATGTTGTTCAGTGTATGAGTTGAAGTAGAGACCTTTCTAAGAGTTTGCAATTTCTAATGTATCAAATCATTTGTTTCTTTCTTGTTTTTACCTACAATATATGACATAAATATAAAGCACAATTTCGACAGAATCTGCTTGGAGGTTCTTCCTCACATAGAGAAAGACATTACCAAACCTTTCCAGGCAGATTGAAATGCTATTAGACTGAGATTTTATAAAAAAAAAAATACCCAGTCTGTTTTGTAGGCCTATAATTAGATTCTTTTTTCTCTTATTTCTAGCCATGTTTAAAACTAAATTCAGTGCTATAGTTTTCTTATTTCCTTACCCTGAGATGCCCCTTACAGCTCCTGCCATTTTAAAAACGGCGCAAGATTCGCTGTTCACTAGATTTTGCTTAGTTTATTGCTCATGTAGGACATTAGAACCCCACAACAGCCTGCAGGAAGACTACTATAAAACCCCCTTTTCTGAATCTGTTCCATAATGGCACCATGGAGTTGTCCCATTACCTTAATTAGGAATACAGTAGACCGAGTAGCCAATGACTGCATTCGCAGCAATCCCCGACCTTCACCCTGACCTCCATACATAATATTTTCTAGCGCCTTGGGACGGCTCTGCAGTCGAGAGTTGACCTCGAATCATAGGGGCCACAACCACCCTCATGGAGTTGTTCCATTACACTAATTCCATATAAGGAATAAAGTAGACAGAGTAGCCAATGACTGCATTCGCAGCAAACCCGACCTTCACCCTGACCTCCTTACATGATATTTTCTCGCGCCTTGGGATGGCTCTTCAGTCGAGAGTTGACCTACAATCTAATGGGCCACAACCACCCTCGTTATGTAGTATCAACGTCTGTGGTTTTCCCAGGGCTACACAACGACCTCTAATCACTCCTATTGTCTTACTTATTGATGTCTGTGTGGTTATGCCGAGTGTATACAGTGTCTGATTGTTTAGACACCAGTCTATCTGCCACACACATACGACAAACAAACAATGTAGCCTGGTAACTGACTGGTAATTGGCAAAACTTAAAATGGGATTCACACGGTGGGATTCCTTACCTCACAGGGTGTTTGTCTGAGACAAATCCTGCTGAGTTTGTGTACTGGAATACCTCTCCTCTTCTGAATTGTATGGCTCCATTTCCTTGAGAAAATATTTCCCCCTGCAATTGTCGGCGACAATTACCCCAAGAAGATGCAGAATCCCATGATATTTTTTTTAAAAACACATTTAAAATCTGTAGGGTCATTTTGGTGAGACAAATGGACCTGCTGCAGAGTCACCTACAAAGTACCTGGGAGATCACTCTGACTATGTCTGAGATTATGTACCAGGTATGTCCTTCCATGTGAATCAAATTCACTTTTTTGTCCCTGAGACTAGTAAAAGCACTTTAATATGATTATTTTGTACTACAGGAGATTTGTCGAATCTCCTTGCTAAATTGGAGGGTTCCATTTCCCTTAGACATGTTTTTTCCCCTGCAATTGTTGGCGACATTTACCCCTGAAAAGGAACAGAATCTCATGGGATTTTGAACCATGCGAGGTTTGAACGATGGCGCTGTGAACGGTCAGAAACGAATCTACTACTACCTATGTGCAGACTGAGAGTAGAGCAATACTGTTGTCTATTTTTATGTATGCCATATATTGTATATTGCTATTTGATACCTATGTCAATATGTACCTAAATGTTGAACTCGAGTATACCTCAGCACTAACTTGACAATAGTGGATCTTGCTAAGGTGTATGATTTTTTAACTTGATGACAAAAGTACATTGTTTTGATTATTTATTAGTTAGCTAGCTATCTCTTTGCTTATAGCCCCAAAAAGAATGTATTCATTCGAAGCTTGTCTGCTGGTGCGGACAGAAAACAGGCACACTATTTGCCTTGTCTTCACCAGAATAAAGATCACTGAACAAAAAAAAACAGAAAAAGGATAGCAGCGCTCTAAATCTCGAAGTACCAATACATTTAGTAAGTGTGTATGCTCACCTACCTGACGAAGTGCTTTACGAAGTACTAGAGCACAGTTTGATGCCAAAAGTGAAGTACCTGATCAATCAGCAACTTAAATATTGGTAATCTGCCACCGTGCGGACGGCATTTCTTCGATCTTGACGCCGTTTCTGAAGCCACAGGCAGCACACATGGAAGGTGGCGAGAGAGGCGAGTGTGCACCACCCGAACCTGAACCACAAGCACCATCTGAAAAATTGGAAGATGTGAATGAAAGTATTATAATGACACAGTCGCAAGAGAACGGTGACAACAAAGATTTACCAGCTCCGGATTCTGTATGGTAGTATGGAAGTATGGTACCTGGTAGTATGGAAGTATGGAAGTATGGATGTATGGAAGTATGGAAGTATGGAAGTTTGGAAGTATGGACGTTTGGTAGTATGGAAGTATGGTACCTGGTAGTATGAAAGTATGGATGTATGGACGTATGGTAGTATGGAAGTTTGGTAGTATGGAAGTTTGGTAGTATGGAAGTATGGAAGTTTAGTACCCCGTAGTATAGAAGTATGGTAGTATGGATGTATGGAAGCATTTTTTTTTTTTTTTTTAAATTATTTGCGTTTTATCCTGCAAGGACATAGGCTTAACCAGCCTGTTTGAGCGTCCCCACAGCATCATACATGTTTCCTTTTACACAAGTTTTCCAGTTGTAAAGTATAAAGCTAAGCAATATGTCGTTATATACAGAGATAATAATAAGTGACCTAAAGGTCTCATATCCGCAGTCTAAATTTCTCCGGTTCAATGCTGAACTTAAATATTAGTCTGTGATTTCACCAATTGATGTATGGAAGTATAGTAGTATGGAAGTATGTTATTATGGATGTATGGATGTATGGGTGTATGGATGTATGGAAGTATGGTAGTATGGAAGTATGGAAGTATGGATGTTATGGCATTACTGTTACCGTGTCTATGTGATTACGTCTATTCGATTATCGCAGTGGTGAGTTAACGTGGAAGTTAAACTTAAGCTTAGTTTTTTTAGATTATATATATATATTTTTGATTCTCTCTAAATTGTTTTGTTTTTTTTAATTTTGAAAGAAAGAAAAAATATATGGTTGTTGGCGGGAGTCGAATCACCGATCCTCAGGTAACAAGACGGGTGACTTACCAATACACCACCGAGTTCAGTTGACTGCTGGTGGGCCCAAATCGGTCTACAAATCACTGCTATGGCTTAATTATTGACATTCCTACATCCCTACATCCCCAAATCCCTACATCCTACATACCCACATCTCCATATCCATACATCCCCACATCTCCACATCCATACATCCTACATCCCCACATCACTACATCCCTACATCCTACATCCCAACATCCCAACATCCCCACATTCCAACATCCCTACATCCCCACATCTCCACATCCTACATCCCCACATCCTACATCCCTACATCCCCACATCATTACATATTCACTCTCCATATCAATACATCCCCACATCAATACATCCCCACATCTCCACATCCATACATCTATACATCCTACATCCCCACATCACTACACCTACATCCTACATCCCAACATCCCCATATCCCAACATCCCTACATCCCCACATCCATACATCCATAAGGCCCTACGAGCACCTATGGAGACCATGTAGGCTATGTGCACTTTAAGTGGGAAATGTGCACTTAAGAAGACCCACGTACCGTAATGTGCAAGGCAATGAAGCAAATTTAGGTGGGTTGATCGCACGTACGTACGTAAGACGCACGTACGTAGCGTTGTGCAACATCTGTAGGTCAGGCGCAACAACAAGTTGACACTAGTGTATGTACAAATGTAAACACGGCCATGCTCACAGTCCCACAGAATGTACTTTTGACATGATAAATAACAGAATAGACATAGTCTCTGCCAGCATAATCTAGAAGGCTGAAATTGATTCATATGAGCTTAAACAACAAATGGAAACAACCACTCACAGTATTAAATCCCATCTTGGCCAACGAACGTGTAATGTCGTTAAAGTTTCTTTAAAAAAAAAGAAAACCCCCCCAAAAAAAACCAGGTAGACAGTGCAGTAGAGTCAATTGCTAAAGATTATAAGGCTAACCTTGAAAAGAACAGAGAGTTGCAGGAGGAAGTAGTACCTAGACTAAGAGACTACAAACTAAACCTAGAGAAAAATAACAAAGTAAAAGCTGACATGGTTGCCAAACTCAGGGGATTCAAAGATCAACTTGACAATAGCAAAATACTATATTCCGAAATGATTGCTAAAATAAGTGGTTACAAAGAAGAAGGGCAAACAAATCTCAAAGTACAGGAAGAAATGGTTGAAAGGCTTAAGAAGCTAGAATTGACTAGTAATGAACTAGGGAAACTAGGAAAAGAGAGAACTGACAAAACGTTAGATGAAATCAACAAAATGAAAGAGTGTTTTATCAAAGTAGATAAAACGGTAACAAAGAAAATAGATGAAATCACTGAGGTAGTTAACCAACATAGCATACTATTAGAAGAAGTCCAACAACAACAGGGGATAGGTAAGGAAGATTCCAAATAGGGCTCACCTATAAGATTAAATGTCTATATAGACGGTATGTATGAGGGGAACAACGAGGATACTTATGCAGTGACCTTGACGGTCTTAAATTCAGTGGACCAATCAATCACCCTATATGATATCAACTTTGCCCAACGTATGCGTAGGAAAGAGTTTAGCAAGATGGCAAATGCTCCCATATCGGTTTGCTTTACCAGTACAAGAGTGCACGATAAGGTGCTAAGAAATATGAGGATCTTAAGACAGGTTGAGGGTATGGGGAACATCTACATAAACCCAGATGAAACACTAGAGACTCGTAAGGCTAGGGGGATGAACAGGGCCGTGGTAAATCACTGCAGGAGTATAGGGTACAACACTCAACGAAAAGGTGAAGAATTCGCAGTAAATGGTACATGGTTTAGTGCGAAATTCCCAGATCAAATCCCAGATCAAATCAAACCTTGGTTGAACAAGAGCAGTATGTCTAAAGTTGAAAAGGGAAATATGTATGATTCAACAGAAACATACAAACATAGAAATGTCATGGGTAACTTACCAAACGTAGGAGTTGATAGTGCAGAAGCCTCTGGGGGAGTGGAGAATGTTGAAATGGAAGATCGATCGGTAGTTGATAAAACAGGTGCATCTAATAATAGTGACCCAGTGGTGGAAAATAACCTGAACGACCAGGTGTCAAGCACGCCATCTGGATTGGTATTTAGAAGTGTGGGTAAGTACTACCTGAGCAATATTTACCCTGTGGGATTGAAAGAGAACGGCATATATTATAGAACTAGGAGCAAATAGGATGTTCATCATAGATGAATGAGCGTGCAATTATATATGTTTCTTGTAACCCACTTGAACCCAGTCAGCTTGCTATTTCTGCAACTGCCTGTGTTTAGGATTCAAACAGATCAAGCACCAGTGGGTCTTGAGGTAGTTTGGTTCTGAGTGATTGGTCATGGTCAGCTGGGCACGCCTCTAAGACACCGAGACACTGGCCCCCTGCCTTGTTCTCAATATCACAGTGAATAGCACACAGATAGTGAAGGGATAATTTCTATGCAGTACCCTGAAAGTCTATATGGACCCCTCTAACCTCTAGATGATATATTTAGCGCGCAAGCACGCTCTAACAAGCGAACAGTGCTATCAGGCTGAAAAATGTAGGAGAAATGGAAGGCCTCATTTTGTACTTCATATCTTGAAATGTGAGGGAGGGCTTGACTCAAAAAATATTATTTCAAAATTTGTTCAAAATCCAAAGCTAATGGAAAGTTTATTAGCATCGCATCCCAACACATTGATAGAAGGTACTAGAAATAACTTCGGAGGGGGGGGGGGGGGGCTGAGCCAGGATCGGAGGTCTATCAAGCGAAAGCCTATACAGGACAAAACCCTCTTGGGAAAATCACTATGGAAATTAGAGATGATTTCAGAAGGGAACAGCAAAGTAAACTTCTAGAGAATACAAAAAATGCCACTATTGCCGAAGTAAAAACGGCGACTAAGACTGCAGGAGATGCAGGGTTAACAGAAGAGTTAGTCACAAGAAATTCCACTAGGTTGTCGATCAAACTATAGTTAATACCGAAACTAACCGCTAGGCTAGGTAGACTTACATGGGTGACTCTTGGGTAGTGAGGAACCAGGGGCCCTTTAATAATCTAGGATCGTACATGTAGACCCTTTTCTGTATGCCATAGAGACCCAGGGACAATGTGGGTAAAATTTATTCAACACTTATGGAAGACCTTTTTGGCGGCTATGACTTTGAAGCGAACAGACACATATTATCAAACAATAACCCTTGTACGAGGTCCAGAAAGGGGTCTATATGTACGATCCTAGTTTGTTAAATAGGCCCCAGCTCAATCCTGGCAACGATATGTACATTGGATACCGGCAAGTTTTACATCGAAAAAGACATGCAACAAAACATGGAGATGGAGATGCCATTCTTAATTTTGTAACACTCCAACATGTATGGGTTCATGCTGTTGAAATAATAGTTTACCTTAGATAAGTATTATCTTATGCAAAGTGTCAGGTTGTACCTGAATACAATGAATTGGAAGTCAGTCCAGATGGGGAATAAATCTGTGCAATCATAAAAAACAGGTGATTATCTAATATAGAATATCAATTTAGCAAACGTTATGTTCTGTATGACTATATAGTACTTTTTTTCTTTTTTTTTTATTCAGGTATTATTCGTCAGTACATGTCCGCGATCTTCCATAACACCTTATGTGGTTTATTTCCTTTTCTGATTTGATGGGTAATAAATAATGGTAATCTTAATTCAAACCTAACTGAGTCCTGCCAAAGGGGTAATTTAAAAAAAAGATTTATGAAAAGGATGGTTTATGAAACTAGACTTTTCGTCATTTATCACAAAAATGGGGAGTAACATCACAAAAACAATCCTTGAAAAAGAGATGTTCTTTGAAGTTTCTAGAACTATCATGTGTTCCTCAATTCTTTTTCAAATGAGTTTTTATTAGGGTCTAATTTATACATTAATCACCAGATTCGACTTAGAGCCGATCTTCTGTTCGGGCCCTCTAAGTCAGCAGTGAGTACAGACTGAATCATTTTATTGTATACAAAGTGGTCAAGCTAAACATATCATATTTTCATAGTCATTTGGCCTGGTGATAATGAGATGTTTGATGGTGATGGAAATGATATGTAATACACTATTGACCTGTATAGGTTATTTGCCGTCATCAGTTGCATTCACACTCTGGCAAACTTTCAACACAGTAATATAGTAGAGTATTGTACATGGGTGTTTAGCAAGTGGCACATCAGGGTCTTGTGGGTAAGTGCCGACATTCTCTTGCAGTCATTGTTATCATTTCAGCTAGTGTTTAGTTGAAGTCAATGATTTTACATACCATCTTAATTAATGCCTATTTGATTTGAACTATTACACAGGCATTGTGGATAATTTTTCTTAGTTATTAATTTGAAATGTGTCCTTACAGGGATTAGTGTATAGTCTGGTTTTAGGTTTTTCCAAATTCTCAGCCTCTTCAGATAAAATGAGTTATAGTACACCACATACCTTTGGGGTAATTAGACGCAGACCTACATGTCTTAGTATGGGTAGGTCTCTATGGTCCACAAGCTCAGGGATTTGTGATAGATAGTACATGTATGAGTAGCGGATAAGATATATGTTTCTATGGTCTTTTTGCGTTCTATGTCCTAACATGTTATGTAGTTCCTCTGTGTTGTACTTGGGATTGGGCCCCAACCTAATGTTATAGACTATTTGTAATACCTGTACTTTATTCTGGAATAATTGTGTGTTTGAGTCGTAAATATAATCGCAGTAGTCAAGGTAAGGGAGGACATAACTCTTATGAATTTGTAGTGCCACTCTAGCACTTATAAATTTCCTTTCGTAGTAAGTATACCTTGTTTGCAGCTCTCCGTAGGACCAACCTGCGATGATCATTAAATCAAAGTTTTCTGTCTATGGTGAGTCCAAGGTACTTTAAGTTTTTTTGTTTTTTTTTGTAACAATTTCTTTATTGAGTCATCATCAGTAATCATTTACAGGTAAGTCGTGATACAAGGACAATCATAGTTTGACTTCAATAAAGGGGCGGACGCCTTAATTTATATCAAATTGATTTTCATGGCGCAGCCTACACTAATGAAATCCACAATATATTCATCTTTATAGCGTCCGTGTGGTAGGTCTTCATTCAACAATTACTTCTGAAAAATGATACTACAACAGTACAATGCAATCATCTTTTTTTAACTACCTATTTGATTTTATTTGCCTAATATGTGGTTATTCAATTGCACTACAGTTGTAGGTTGATTTTCTCTAAGTGGGAGTCTTGAGCATAACTAAGTAAGGAAAATCTGAGTATGATACTTTGAGGATTCATTCAAATCCCTTCATGCACTTTTCAATGATCACATAGAATATGAATTTTTCAAGTAGATGATGTTTTATTTAGATTAGATGGGAAATCAATGAAAGGCAATGCAGTGTAAGGGAGTATTATACAAGCAACTGATATTCTTGATTTTTTTTCTTGATTTTCCATGGATAAGTAGGGAAGATGTCCATGAAATGTACAGGTATGTAGCATTAGGAACTACGTGATAAAATATTATCTTCTTTTGAAATTTGGAATTGATTTGCTGTGGTGTATTATGATTTTCAGTCGCCTTGTAGGTCATTTTCAACAGGCAGACGAAAATGGCACCGGTTATTTGTGTTCCCCTAAAAGTCTGTCAGTGGTGCCACTGACTGCATGGCGGTATTAATTGATCGGTGAGGGAAGTAGTTTTCGATTTGTGATTCCTGACTTCAGATCGGTGCTGTACAATCGGCCAATGTAAAATGGCTTTGACCAACTATCAAAGGGCTGTAAGTATCTCAATCAGGACACAATATGAGTGCCATTCCATACTTTCTGAACTCATTTAGAAAGTTCTCATTGCCTTGTGTGCATTTTGAATAAATTACTGTCTTTTCAATTTATTGATGTGAATGCAATTAATAAGTATTTCTGCTTTCAGAACCAACATAGCATGACATTACTTGACCTCTGAGACAAAAACAGCGGAGATTTTTTGAGTTACCCAGAAAGTCTCTCAGTGGTGCTACTGACTGTATATCGGTATCAATCTATCTCTGAGGGTGTATTGTATGCACTGTTTCTACTGTATTTTCTGGGTACAGATTTAATTGACATTGTTACATAACCTATGCAAAATTAATCTGTGAGCAATCTCTGCAGGTCTCAATTGATTGTCTCAATTGAAATATCATTCTGAGTAAAAGTATAAACAATAGTTTGGAATTATTTTTTTTTAAAATTGAATGATAACTACTGAAGTAATGTCGCATAACAAAGTAGAGAGTATAAATATTCTGCTAATACTGATGGGGAAACCCAATGCAGATAGTTTGCATTCAATCCTATTCTGGAATAATTTAATATAACGCATTTTATGTTGGGCAACAGATTTTTATTTTCAAGGCACCTACATGCAGCCTTTAATAAGGCAATGGGCCTGATATACCATCAGCTCTTGGAGAAGAAATTAGCACATTTAACTAGCTTTGACTAGTTCCATGTTGGTTCTTCTGGTACACATGCTCCAATCTTTCATTTCTCGGACTTTTATTTAAATGCATTGTGGTCCCTTTGAGACAACAACAATGATATATTCTCTTCACTGGAGATGACAAAGCATCATATGGGTCAAACCAATTATCAGTCATTATGTAGAGACACATCTCCATCCTGCTCTATACCTGACCAAGAGTTGTGTAGAGGAAGCAAGGGAGCAATTCAATGCCCACAATCAATAAAACTGAATCAAGGGTAATCGAAAAGGCTCAGATGTCCATAGCGAAGCAAAGGAAGTGCTGATTCCAACGACACAATATTCTTGCCTGGCAAGATGGGGCTGTGTCTTGCAGCATGTGGCTGCATCTTGCTGGGTCTTCTTAATTTTGTAAGAGCATTGGTCCTATGTGTGGATCCCTTATTATCGCTCACAGGGTGGGGGTGGGGGATTATACACGGAAACACAGTTTCATTTTAGGGAGCGTAATCAACCTGATTGTGGAAGTATGTCTGTGCAAAAATATACACAGAGGCTGCGCTGCATCTAATGCCACACCACAGCCTGCAGCATCTGTACCTCATCAAATGGGATGCAAAGACTGAACGCATAAACTTGGATACGTAAGTCCATACTGCTCTGCATAAAACGTTATAAAATGGGTACACAATTAGTTTGCCAATTTTTAAACCGATATACTATCAAAGTTTGTTTACGCTCCCATTTCAAGTTTCAAACCACTTTGACCATATTTGGCAGACTTTGTTTCGGTGTCTTCCACCAGAGCCATCCAACCAGACATGTTCACACGATTCAATCCCAATCACGTAGGACCGGCTTAGATCTGGAACCAGCACTTTATCCAGGGCCCTGTTTTATTTTTTGCCCAAGGAGACTTGAAATACCCAAGGAGAGGTCGTAGGAGAGTTTGGGTTTGATAATTCAAAGTATCGTCGGGGAAGGAGAGTTGTAGCCGACGATCTACGAGCTCTCCTCTATTTACGTTGTATTTTTTATCCTCGGGCCGGGAGACCTCGTCCAGAGTCTCCTTCAGCTCTCCTGGCGGGCGACACCTCTAGGGGTATCATCGGTGATTCAAAATAACAAATAAAAGCTATTTAATTCATTTGAACTATCGGAAATATATCTATTATGATTCTAATAAAAACTGGAGGTCTCAGATGGAGAATTACTGTGCTATTTACTTAGATTTACATACATTCATACATGATGAAATTAGTTCCCAAAAATACCACTATGTACCACCACCTGCAATATACACAACCTCTCTTTCAAGTCTCCTCCAAAGTATCTTACAGGTTTATTTTGTCCTGGGGTTCTCTCAAAGGAGACTACGGACGAGGATTTCTCTCCCTACAGAGGACAGGCTAAATCGAACGAGATTGAGGACCTCTCGTCCAATATCTCCCCCGTGGAGGTCTCCATCGTGGGGTCTCTCCTGGGCAAGGAGAGTTGAAAATAAAACAGGGCCCAGGACTCACAAAGGAAGATTATTCGTTATCCACGCTTTTCTCACACGCGGATGTTTGCGTTTCCTTAGCCTCACCCAGCAATG
Organism: Alentia gelatinosa; assembly: GCA_950022655.1. Taxonomy (NCBI): domain Eukaryota; kingdom Metazoa; phylum Annelida; class Polychaeta; order Phyllodocida; family Polynoidae; genus Alentia; species Alentia gelatinosa. Next base: position 11,452,721 of record OX465590.1, read on the forward strand.
ATTTCTTCTCATCATTCGGGCCACAGCCGCAGCAGCAGATGGTTCCCACCACCTTCCTGATCTCCGGCACCAGGCATATCGCAAAGACAACAGCCAGCAACTCCACAACTGTCCAGGCCCAGTGGATGTACATGAAACCAACCATGACACCCGACAGAATCCACTCCAGGATAAGGACGAGTGCAGCGCAAACGTTCAGAATGATGCAGTAAACCACACTTGACGTAGGCACCAGAAGCTCACCTTCACAATCATAGACTTTCACGTTGCGATGACGGCAGTGGACAACCACCAACGCAATGCTAGAGGCCAGGAGGGCAAGGACGGCCGAAAGATAGAACACAAATCTGATGATTACGGCTGCAAATTGCATTTGTCGACTATAAATCACCATACAGTTTATCTCCACAAAATGTGACATCTCATCAAAGTAAGGGTCATCTGGGTACGGTCCGTAACGTGTTACGATTTCAGAACCAAGAATGACAGTGATAACAACGGAAATCACCACACTGAAAATCCAGGGAAACCCAATCAGACCCGCTCTTCCTGCCTTGTTCGTCCGCCGGGTGTATTTCTCTGGCTCATTTATGGCCATCAAACGCTCGACGGACAGCATCCAAATGGCTAGTGGCATGAAGACCCACTCCACCGTTTCTAAGAACAGAAAGAAGCCACAGTAAGGATGATTCATCTCGTAGTTCGGGTCCTCATCTTGGATCGTTCCGGGCCGCACGAGAACGCTAAACAGTACCGCAGCCACGGCGATGCTGCTCAGTAATTGGTTGAAGGCGCGCTGACGCAGCTTGGCACGTGACAGAATGGCGACCAATAGGAAGAGAGCTAGGACGACGGTGGAGATGAGGAGGATGGCATAGCCCCAGACCCGGGAGGCGTACAAGCCGCCCTCTGATGTTGATGGAGGCTCGACAATGTCTTCTTCTCCCGCTGCCGAATGTGACGACATGGTGACCTGATTTATGGGGGGGAAATCGAAAGAATGACTTATTATTATTAATATTATTGTTGTTGATATTATTATTGTTATCATTATTGTTGTCATTATTATTATTGTTATTATCATTGTTATTATTATTGTTATCATTATTGTTATTATTATCATCATTATTATCATTATTATTATATATGTTGAATTCTTTATTTCTGTGTGTGTGTGTGTGGACATTCTTTTCTTACATACATTCATTTTGGTCTGAGAATGAATTCTAAATTGCCTACGTTCCAGCCAGGGACAAGTGACCCTCTTCATGGCTAGAATAGTTATGAGGATTGGTGAGAGCGATACCGCCATATATATAACATCTGTTGACAAGTAATCAAGGCAGTTGCTGTTGCAATGGGAATACTCTTTATGAGATAGACATAATTGGTGTGGAATTATGATAACTGTCAAAGTTATCTGATACTTCCTGGTCCAGTAATGTTTTTGATTTACTAATTCTAAAGATTTACTAAAAGATTTTCTGAATTGTTTGACCGAGGTTATAGTTATATATCAATTTTCAGATTTAAAGATAACATTCTGGACTTATATTCATCAGTGTCCTATTGATGCATCCATTTGCTGTGTGGTGTAATATTTGAGTTTAATGGGGTTTTTTAAAATGCTAGATTCATTTTCTGAATGATCTTTAGCCCTTATATTATACACTCATACATGTAAGTAATAGTGTGTGGGTAATTGCGAATTTATCATATTGGTATACTTCAGTTTATATTTGTGGCCAATAATGAAGGTGTAGGACATGGAGTTAATGATGAATACAATAGTTTAATCAAGTAATTATATTCTCATATATGCATATCTTTTTTTAAAGGCATAACAAGAGAGACTTACATTTTAAATTCATTAATAACTCTTCCATACACAAGGTTTCATGGAGAAGAAGACAAAAATATAGCAAAAAGTTTGGTATTGATAAAGTTATTCCAATGACCCTATATATTAAACCCTTTATCTCATCCCCGCTATTTTTTCCCATAGATTATGTATCAGGAACTTGTAGTCAACGCTCCTGGAGAATTGCTAGAAAAACTCAATTCGGGGGAGGGGGGGGGGGGGTTATGTGACAAATGTTGGTCAATTTCGTTATTACATGTATATAAAGGGTCATTGGAATAACAATATCAGTACCAAACTCATCTGTTCACGGTTGAGTTTCAGCGCGGCAGTTCAGTTATTTTGCGATATTTTCATCTTCTTGCTCATGAAATTTTCTGTATGGAAGAGTTATTAAAGAATTTAAAATGTAAATGATAGGGATGAGATGAAATATGAATCGCACTCAACCTATAACTACTGAAAATATGCCATTCATTTAGGTTTACTTCAGAATTCCTCGGCTTCCCTTCACGAGATTACCCCACAACCAAAACTCATAGAATATTTTCATTGGCTATGGATCTCGAACCAGTTCCTGCTTATTATTATATACCTGTGTCCGAATGCCTAAGAAATACTGTCCACTCCTAGGGGTGCAGTAATAATAATGTTCGTGCCCGCTGTGAGAGTGACTTGATAAGTCATCAAAATGTTTTTTTTCTCATCGATTTAAGGTATATGATAATAAGCAAACGTCCTGACTCTAGACGAAACGATTTTCGTTCTCGGTCAGTCATCAATTTCATACTGCCTTCCGCCTATGGCGTCAGGCAGTGTGATATCGACAACTGACCTCGAACAGGAACCGTTTCATCCACAGTAAGGACGTTTCCTTATATTATTTATCAATATCAAGTAAATATCCTACGTTAAGCTCAACATGCCAAGAACAGCCAGACTTACCGGTATTATATTTAGGTGTTCAAGGCGTGTGTCCTATGAGCAGATTCTGAGTCGGTGTGGATGGTCAATGAGCTGCTCAGTAAAGCAGGGTTTACATACTACAGACTAAGCCCTTAGTCACTGACGTACCACATACACGTATGGTTTTATATGTAGGCCAGCATGACACCACCTCATTACATATAGGACCGTACAGTAAAGAGTTGGTGGACATCCAGGTCGCACCCACACTCACTATGTGTGAGGGCTGATTGGGGGCGGGAAATTGGCCGCCATATTACACGGTGGAGAGACCAATTGGAATATTATGATATTGTGCTTTGATGGGGGAGCTAGAGGTCATACACGAGAGTATCTATTGGTTCAGTTCCTCATCGAGGAGTGGCTTTTTACAATTTCTTTTATTATATATTAGTTTACACCTATGCCTATGAAATACTACCTGCTGCGAGGGGTGCAGTAATAATAATGTTCAGGCGCACTGCGCCTGTAGTGAATGTTCAGGCAAACTGTGCCCGTAATGAATGCCTTGAATCAACAGACAGTCCGTTGGTTCAGTTCCTCGTCGAGGAGTGGCTTTTTACAATTTCTTGTGGCGTTATTTTATATCAGTATACACCTATGGCCAACCGACACCTTTGTAAGTACCTAAAATGGAGGTTGCTCATGTTATTTAGGTATATATGTTATATATGGTAATGAGAAAACGTGGTTACTGAGCCCGAAGGGATGCTGTTATCGGCCTTTTGTCCCATAAAATACGCCCCTCCGCTTCTGGCGTAAGGACATATTTTATGGGACAAAAGACCAAGGAACGGGTCCCATCCCTACGGATCAGCGACTACATTTATTTGGATTATCATATTCTTGTGGGTGTATGTCTTAGACTTATGGGTCAGCTATATGGATTTCATTCTTCATAGAGTGGTGAATGACTATAGCCTGTCCTTCTGCACCACGTGACTTGCAGTCATTCAAATTAATTATTGTCCAAATGGCGTTTTTGATTATATTCAGGTATATCATAATTAGGAGACAGACTGAGGATGCTTGAATAAAATCTGTTCCTCGATTTTTTTGTGTATCCAAATCTATCATCCATTGTATATCAAGTCCGTAATGAAAATGTCTGGCGACTCAGTTCACCACGACCCATTATAGTAGGAGCTGATGATATTTCCATTTATAATGGAGGAGCGTGGTACACCTAAATGACTTTATGAAATAAAAGAAAGAGAATATCATAAGAGATTATGTATTTGAGCCATCTGTATTTGATCAGAAATAAATATGAAGAATGTTTTAATAAACCTAGAGAATTAGTCTAACAGTTGTCCACATGGATCATTAACAGGAATATCAATCAAGATATAGAAATATATATAACAAATGGAAACTAATTACTTAATGTGTGGTAGGGGGTGGTGCCAATATGGAATGTCTGGGTCAAGGTACACTAGAGTCATATACCTACCCTTCCATACCAACCCCATACCTCCTTACTGAGTCTGTGTTTGCTTGTCTGTCCTATCAGATATAACAATAGGAATAGCATAGGGAATGGGAATGCTAGTTCCAATACTATACAGTCAGGTCTGTGCCATGGATTTGATTGGTACATGCATTGTAAAGTGGTAGGAGAGCAGTGACCCAGGACAAGCAGGCTCTTGAGTACAGCTGGCTGGTCAATAAAGTAGATGGGCAGTGGTTGTGGGAGGGGAATGGGCTATTATGGCATGACTGTAAGGTAGACTGGCTTCAGGCCTAGAGTGTTATGCCTTCACTTATCTGCATCTCCATCTGTCTCATTGTCTCTGTCCCTGTCTGCATATATCTGACTCTCGGTCTGTTTATCTGTCCCTGTGTGAGTCTCCCTTCTGTCTCTGTCATCATCTGCATCATTATCTGTTTTCTGTGTCTCTCTCCCTGTCTTCATGAAGGTCCATGATCAAGGGTTTCAGCAAGTCTGTGGTCAAGTCTCAGACACAAGGCTTGGTGACAGGATTGAAGGGAGTAAAACTGGTTTGTCAGGTCTGTACAGAGTGGGTTTGAAGTCTGTCCCATCAGAATTGAATACAGTGTATTTAGGTATGTCCCATCAGAATCGAACATGTATATAGCATATTAGTCATTATTATCATCTAATAGTTTCCCTATTCTAGTAGCAGATGACAGTATCCATAACTAAGTGTCTGCTATTTAAGGATAGGATTGATATAGTGAATATTTTGTTCCCAAATAGACTATAAAATGAAAGATCTATTTTTAGGAACCAAGTCAGTAGTGGACACCTGCCCATTCTACCAGCCCTTTATAGTTAGTGCATGGAGAGTGAAGGGTTAGATTCTTTGCAGTAAGCTGAAAGCCTGTGTGAGCATTCTAACCTCTAGATGACGTATACGAGTGCGATTTCCCCCGCTCAATAAAACCTGTCAGATACCATTACTGTGATATACAGGTTTATATTGTATACAGCCTTCAAAACCGTGGTATACGGGAAATAGTCCCTTTGTGCTATAGTCCCTATATTTATACCCTTTAGTATGCAAGTTTCTTGGTTTCCTTTATTTAAAAAGATAGACTATAGATCCAACAAACGATGGTTTTGTGGACAGGCAGCTCTGTATATCACCAGAGCTTGTGTATTACTATGGATCAACTGCCGCCTGCTGCTGAAATATTTCCCCCAGCAGGTGCTCGGCAGGCGCTGTCAGGTGAAATGTTCGCCTGGTGAAATGTGCACCTACTTAAGGCCCGGCGTCCACCTACTACGATATGGCTCCGATATGGTCTACGATGCACCTCCCGATAAAAAAATCAAAATCTCGTCTGAAGGTCACCTAATATCGGGGCAGTTGACAACATTTCTGCGATTAGGCACCGAAAAAAACCCATACAATGCGTGGTGGATTGGCATGTCTAGACATATGTCTCTGATTTTGCATCTTCCCGATATGTCTCCGATATTTGCTTTTTGTATCAGTGCCATATCGGTAGGTCTAAATTGTAGTAGGTGGACGCCAGGCCTTACTGTTCCACAGAGCAGGTCTCGTGCAAGCTGTCAAATTTGCAATAGCCTGCTCTAATTAATTTGCATATCTTCCCCTGTTGGCAACTCCAAGCAAAACAGATTTCTTTTTTCGCCTGTGGGAGTGTGTTTCAAGGTAACACTCCTGGGCCCTGTTTTATTTTTCGCCCGAGGAGGCTTGAAATGCCCGGGGAGAGGTCCTAGGAGAGTTTGGTTCGATATTTCAATTTATCGTGGGGAAGGAGAGTTGTTGGCGATGATCTAGGAGATCTCCTCAAATTTCGTTTTATTTTTTAATCCTCGGGCAGGGAGATCTCCTGAAAAGTGTCCTGCAGCTCTCATGGCGGGCGACACCTCTAGGGGTATCGTGGTTGATTCAATATAACAAATAAAAGCTATTTAATTCATTTGAACTATCGGAAATATATTTATTATGACTTTATTAAAAACTGGAGGTCTCAGATGGAGAATTACTGTGCTATTTACTTAGATTTACATACATTCACAAATGATGAAATTATTTCCCAAAAATACCACTATGTGCCACCACCTGCAGTATACACAGCCTCTCTTTCAAGTCTCCTCAAAAGTGTCCTACAGGTTTATTTGCCCTTTGGGCTCTCTCAAAGGAGACTACGGCCGAGGATTTCTCTCCCTCCCGAGGACAGGGTAAATCGAACGAGATTGAGGAGATCTCTCCTCAAAAATATCCTCAGTGGAGCTATCCCTCGTGGGGGCTCTCCTCCCCCAGGAGAGTTGAAAATAAAACAGGGCCCTGTTTACTCAAGTACGTCCCCCATTAGACTGGTTCCTTCTCCCAATGAAATATGGGAGGGAAACGCCTTCCTGCGTTATACTAGCACACGACTTTGGACATTTAGTTGGTTCGCTGCTTATTTGGAGTTACAATGATTACCAGCACAACTTCTCTCCCACTCTCCCAGAAGGATCTCTGCTAGGATAGTGCCTCTCTCCCTCACAGTGTGCCCGAAATACCTCATTTCTACTTGTTTATAACTAGGAGCAAATAGAATGTTCATCATTGATGAATGAGCGTGCAATTATGAATGAATGACAATAAAAGGTTTCAGTTACATTTAGTCTATTGATAGTTTTCTGTAACCCACTTGCACCCATTCAACCCATTTCTGCAACCTCCTGAGTCTAGGAGCCAATCAGTGGGTCAATGAGGTATTTTGGTCGGTCTCTAGTGATTGGTCATGGTCAGCTGGGCATGCCTTTCAGACCCTGAGACACTGGCACCCTGACCCTTTCCCACTATCACAGTGAATAGTACGCAGATAGTGAATGGATAGATTTTTCTCAGCACGCTGAAAGTGTGTGTGACCACTCCAACCTTTGATAGGCAACGTATATAGCTTGTGCAAGCACGCTCTAATAAAGGATAATAAAAAATGAAGTGGTGGCAACCTTTCTAAAGATAAATGGTAATTTATTAGAATGTTTCTCTATAAACCAACATAGTACTAGCTGAAGGCTGTTACCCGTGATGCACCAGAAAAATGGAGTCGTTGCCCATAGTGCATAAAAATTCGCTCGATGTCGACGAGTTGGAAACTACATTTATCCTACCCCTAATAAAAACGGTGCATAGGCATAACATAGGCAAATTTTATGCGGCATGCCATGACATAAAGGGTGATTTATGCCTCTAGGGGCATAAAAAATCAATCAGCGACCAGATTGTGAGCTGCTCCAAAAAAAGTTCCGGTTGGACTTTGGTTGGTTGTTCAATCGATATTCATATTTTAGTAATCCAAAAAGGGTAGAGACGGGGTAGGATAAATACGAAACCGAACTCGAGTTAGACTTGTCAGTGTCTGTGCCACTCTGGTCAGGTCTGTTCCTCACTATGCTCAGCTAACGCTTCGCGTAGTAATAAACGACCTTCCCGTCGTGGCATAAACACTGACAAGTCTAACTCTCGTTCAGTTTCTACTAATTACACATCTGGGGGGCGTTTAGTATTTGATGACAGTGAGAAGAAGAATGACATTGATAGGGGAGTTTGTGGGAGGACAAAGACAAGGGTAGGAGAGTGATCGCGTTAACTAACCCTGCGTTCTGCCTGCCATCTAGTGCTTTCTGTTAGAACTGTTATGTAGTTTATCAGTGAGGGTAGGTTCTGACTGTAGAATTCTCCAGCTTACTTGTTAGTTACCTACCACATATAAAACGTTAGATTTTCGTCGGATCCGCTTGAAGTTGCTCCCATACATAGAGACATAGTGAACCCGACCTAGGCCGGGAGAGTGAGGAGCCACGAGAGTGAGAATCTCTACACTGGCAACCAGAGCTACACAAAATTAGCTCTGGTCGGGTTAAATAAGCGACCTCCTTGACCCAGTAGCTGTACCTATTTGTTACTCTCCTACCAGACCTTTTGTAATGTTTGGAGAGTGTGTTTAGTCATAACCTTGAAGGCAATTTACCATTTTGTTATTTCCTTTTGTGTGTATTTCTAGAATAAAACCACCATGAAGCCAGACTTATTTATCAATTTGCTAAGCTATGAATTCTACCTATTGAGTATTTCTGCCTTTAAAGCTTACATTGAACAACAGTACCTGGATCGAGGCGCACCTCGACTGATCCCGTGTGTGGTTTAACCCGACCAACCCCTATATCGTAGAAGGGGTTGGTTGCCAAACTAGAGAATCTCGTGCAGTACTTAACTGAATCCTGTAATGACCTAAAGTTGAGAACGGCAGCCGAGAGAGGGCCCCACCTTCAGATAGATTGAGCTGCGACTAACGTGCGTAGGAAACGTCTGCTCTGGTGGCCAGTGATGGGGGGCGGGGGTTAGGGGGGCTGTAACTCTGACTTGACGAAGTCGCTAGTTTCGATATAATATGTCTCATCAGGCGTTTATTAATTATCTTTAGGGAGTGTGTGTGATGTGAAAAGTTAGGAATATGTCCAGGTTTCCCGATAGTTACATTTCACGAATCTATAATTAAATTTTCTTGAATAATGGAAGACTGGGTGGGTAGTTGTCAGATGTTCAGAATTTATAAGGTATGTTAATAAGAACAGAACATGACAATAGCTTGCGATGACGCCGCTTGAAAATATGTAAAACTAATAATGCATGTTCACTAAGATGGATGCTTTCCTTTTTTTCAATTGAGATCCACTAGTTTCCAGTAGAACGATGCATTGTGTTTGTGTATGTTAAAGACAGATGATATAAATTGAGCCTCTTTGGGGCAAAAAAACTCAGATATTGGAGGCTCCTCATCCCCCGCTATTGTCGGCAATCATATGTTTTCTACATTTTCCTGGTCTCTCTGAAGCAGCAAATTGCTCAGGAAAAATATGTCCACCATTTTCTTGGCATTTAGGGAGAAATCAAATCAACATGTAGACATTTTGGCAAGAAGTATGTATTTTCATAGGTCTCTTCTTAGAAGGGAATGTCAACTTTACTTCTACATTTTCACATGATGATTCCTGACCAGGGAATTATCTGAAGTCATGATATTTAACATCATTTGTTCAGATGAAGCCTAGCCTTGTAAGCAGGCTTGTATCATGAATCACAGTTATTTAATACATCTACATCCCTTTGGAATACTGTAGCACACTGATGAAACGCCAACTATACATTTGTATATGCTTACTATTCTCATTTTACTACTTTCTAGTGCGACACTAGCCCTATCGAATTCCTAATACACGTGTCCAATCTACCTAAAAACCACTACATAGACATGATACAGCTTTAATGTCTTTAAACAGACGTATTCTATTCTAGGATGATTTTCTTTTAAAACAGGAAAAATATATAACAAAGGAATTTACATATTATTACGTATAACCTTTCTACTATGAAAACTAGCCATATTTCACACAGAAATATCTATACATTGCTCCTCATGAATTGACCCTTCTTAGTCAGAGGGTATGTAGCAGGTGGCTGGTAACTAGAAGTCACATCACATCTAGCTCAAGACTCTCAGTTTGCTATATTCATCAGGTACCATCAATAGGCTGTAAGCTTACATATCACAGTGATAAATGTAATTGTTGATAATTATGTAGCATCAGAGGTTGATACTGCTAGTTTGCATCTACCCTCATTCGACGATCTACTATGAATAGAAATTAATCTAAACGGGGGTTAACATTCCTTGTTTTATAGGGAGCCAAAGTGAACCCACTAAAACGGCAGATACCTGTGTTCAAAACACCATTTCCGGTGGCCAGTAAAAATGAGGCTTAGTGCTAAAGCTATGGGGGTTTGAGGCTAGAATTTAGTTTTTGGTCTCGTTTGTTACTTTTGAAGTGTAGTTTACTACTATCATCTCCGAATAACTCTGTCTCGAAGTTACAATGACAGTTATCCAAAAATATGGATCTAAAAGATTGGAGAATCACATATATAATCTCGAACCTACATAGTCCAAGCACTGAGCGCCTATATCCGGAAATGGTGTTTTGTAAACGGGTATCTGTGGTTTCAGCAGGTTCACTTTGGCTCCCTACACTGTAAAAACGGTGTTTGCTATCCACACGCCAGTGTTTAGAAGTTAAACACTTATTTAACACTTTCTTGTCCCACTTTTCTAAACGCTTTTTTTGGGTAAACACGTTTAACTTTAAACATGTTTAGGTAAAAAGTGTTTAATTTTGAAAAGTGTTTAAATTCAAAGCGTTTAGTTTATAGTGTTTAAGTTTGGGAAGTGTTTATATTCATAGTGTTCGGGATTTGGAAGTGTTTACATACATAGTGTTTAACATTAGGAAGCATTTATATAACAAGTGTTTAGCTTTAGGAAGTGTTTAATTACAAAGCGTTTAGCTTTAGGAAGTGTTTTATTACAAAGAAGTGTTTATCATTAAGAAGTGTTTACACACAAAGTGTTCAACCTAAGGAACTCTCTAGAAGATTTTATTATCATCTTCTTGTATATAATAATTACAGTTATACCATAGATATTGTATAGAAAACTGTGACAAAAGTACTTTGTTTTATATACATGTAGATTTTATTGCCATATATCAAGATCAAAACAACTAATACAATACAATCAATACAAATGGCAATACAAAGTAATTGCTAGTAACACTCATATGTTGATGGGTAGGCACTTGGATGGAGACTGAAAACAAATTAACAATAATCCCCGGATGATGTTTATGTTCTATAAATCCCCCCATGTAAAACCTATATTAGCCTCTTTCAGAGAATGAGCCCCCCCCCCCTCCCCACTTCCACAAAGGGCACAGGAATACATTGGCCCACCTCCCCTGACATCGTTTCTTCAACCCAACACCCACTGGAAATATCAAAAAGGAAAAAAAAGTACCCCCTATGAATTTTATTTCCCAACATGAAAAAATTGTATTAAAATTAGCCCCCCCCCAAGGAGATGGGTAGGCAGGTAGATGGATAGGCGGGTAGATGGGTGGGCAGGTAGATGGGTGGGCAGGTAGATGGGTGGGCAGGTAGATGGGTGGACAGGTTGATGGGTTGGCAGGTAGATGGATGGGCAGGTAGATGGGTGGGCAGGTAGATGGGTAGGCAGGTAGATGGGCAGGCAGTTGATGGGTAGGCAGGTAGGTGGGTAGGCAGGTAGATGGCTAGGCAGGTTGATGGCTAGGCAGGTTGATGGCTAGGCAGGTTGATAGGTAGGTAGGCAAGGTGGTGCCTAGGTAGGTAGGTGCCCGGCCCTGTCTTGGATTCCAGCCGCACTGATGACTCTCGCCTGGAATAACACCTAAATGGGTCCCGGGACCAACTGGCCCAGGACCCAGCCATTCGCACTCTCTGAGGCACTGAGTTGTATGTACTGGCTCCACAGTCTCGTTAACCTGCAAACATAATACATTATCAGAGACATTGTACAATTTGTGTTCACTCTCAACCTCTTGGCGGCACCTGAAAGCAATACATAATTATCATTAGATATATGAAATAGAATATTCTATTAACTTATAATACACCCACAGATACACATTACTAGATCTTTCTCTAGATATCTCTAAATATTTCTCTGAATGAAGGGAACAAAATCAGTCACATTCAAATTAGACCAAGAGTGTAGACTATGTCATAACAAATATAGTTGCGAAATCGGAGACAATGCACTGACTGCGGTCGGTACCCTGGTCGGTAGCTGTCTAACCAATGCCAACTGATAAATGTAAGTCCAGCCGTGTATGTGATTGCGACTTTTGCTTGACCTATATAATATATGTGTACGCGTTTGTCAAGTATATATGTGAGATATTTTTATAGAAACCATCTCCCACCGATAATTTACCATCTCTAATAGAACAAATCATCAGGTGAAATATTGAATAATAGCTCACATACTTGCAATTTTGTGTTGGTGATTCGGGAAATCGCTGTATTTCTTGCTTGGTATGTCTCCAGCTTTGTATAGAATAAAACCAGGTTTACATATTGCAGTATAGGATACATTGAATGATAACATGCTATGATAATAATGGTATTATTTAATTAGGTACAAGATAATCTTTATAAGAAAAAATTCCAGGTGGTACAAAAAGTTTGGTGCTTACTTTCAACCACTTCTCTCCACTTGCTTGTAAAAGTGTGTGGCCACATCGATGTGAATGAATGTGCTGCCATCAAAACGAGGCTGGGGGAGATACACACAGATATGTGTAAAACTAAACGCCTAGTGTGTAAATGCTAAACGGCTAAACACTTAGGAGCAAAGTGTTTAGGTGCGTAAAAAATAAGCGTTTAAGTAGCAGAACAAGTGTTTAGAATCAAATGGCGTTTAGATACATGTATGTAATGTTGTAAGTGTGCAGGAATTAAAGGGTGTTTAGGGAATCTAGTGTGTATAACCAAACACACTTTTTACAGTGTATATGAGAGAAAATATCCTCTCCCCCCACCACCTCCCTCTTCACTGGATGCTTTTATACGCCTACATATGAGGTGTATACACACGGGGAATTGGACGACCTTGTATACAAAAAATAACTACTTATATATGCCTGGTGTATCCATATGTAAAATAATGATGTTTATGCAGTGTAGGGAAAGTCCCCCTCTTTGTCTTTTCCTCATAAATGTCAATGTTTTATCACAGTAATTGATATGACATCACGTGCAACTCTAATTTGGCAAAGTTGATTACAACGAAGGAATTATTCTGTCACAATTAGTGAATTAAATTAGTCTTACAGCAAATGTCATTGGGTGCAGCACATCAAATCCATGCCCTATTTCCCCCCAAACCAACATCACTATGGCTGTGGTGCTTGTGGCAGGGGGGTGGGGTGAAGCTGTGTTATTCAGCTAATATGTGATATATAAATAACTCCGGTGGGTGAATCCCCTGCAATGTCATTTATGATTATAAATAAGATAAGTCATCGACTGCCTGTTTATAATCTGAAAGTATATAGTAAAATGGCCCTCCCGCCTGCGGCGTCGGGCCATATTTTTTCATCAAATGACCTTGAACAGCCACCCGTACGGGCTCAGTAACCACGTTTTCTCATAATCATAACTGACTAGGTAACAAGAATCAAGTTAAAAGTTATGAACAATTATGTAACATGCATTGACCAGATTCATTCTGAAATACAGTTAAACCCCACTTAAGGGGGCAACATCTGTTCTGAGCAAGATGTACCTTTAAGCAACGTGTCCCCTAGAACAGGGTTTTCAGTCTGTTGATGGCTAGGCGATGTAGTACATAATGCGTATGATAACTGTATACTGGAGCCTATGCAGGCCATTGCCTGGTGTCTAATTGTCTAGACGCCAGTCTACATGCCTCACACAGACACCATAAAAAAAGCAATCAAGATGATCTGGAGTATTGTCCCCACACTGTTCCATCACATCTGATAAGGTGCCCTCCAAGGTGACCCCTTAAGCAGGGTTAAGAAGCATTCTGTATACTTACTGAAATCAGGTTAGACCCTAGTGGGGGACCATCATTGATTACATTTGCACCAACTGTGACCATATAAATGAAGCCATTGTTCCAACGAATTGTTAAGCGATCATCACCCTACTTTGGTGAACTGTAAAATGAAACAAAGAGACAGGAAATCAACAAATTTCTGTTGGCGTAGTTACAAAAACTTTGAAAGTTTTTTAGTAGGTCTCGACTGGGATCCCCACATCTGTGTGCATGCATCTAGGCTTGACCTACATAATATTTAAGACACCTTAAGGACTGCAGAAGATCACCACTACACATGTACATTATACCGATATTGTAGAGTAGCAAACTGGTATAGATACAAGGGCGATATTGATAAAACTATCTGAAGTATCTATAAGATTATGTGATATAAATACATGTGAACAAATTGATACTTACTTTTAACTCCACCTCTCAGATGTGTTGTGTGTGTTGTCACGTCCCTGGTCATTAGTATTCTGCCGCCAAAACGAGGTTCGGTTGGTGTTGTGAATATAAACATTTAAAACTAAACACTTAGTCAAAGATAGTGTGTAAAACCTAAACGGCTAAACACCTATTCACAAAGTGTTTAGGTGTGTAAGTTATAAGTGTTTAAAGTATCCGTACGAATGTTTAATTCTAATGGTGTTTGGATGTATGTATTTAAATATTGTAAGTGTGCGAGAATTAAACAGTGTTTACACAATCTAGCGTGTATAACCAAACACACTTCTTACAGTGTATACCCGGCGTATATGCGAAACCCTATAGTGTTTAACTTTTAAGTGTTTAGTATTAGGAAGTGTTTTAATACAAAGTGTTTATATGCCTATAAATAATAATTACAGTTATATTGAAGTTGTATAGAAAACTGTGACAAAGTACTTTGTTTTGAATACACATAGAGTTTATTGTCATATATCAAGATCACAACAACCAACCACAAACAAGGCAATACAAAGGACACTCATTGTTGGTGACACTCATATGTTGATGGGTGGGATATTGGATGGAGGCAGATTAATTGTTGAGCAGGCTGATTTGTAGTTGAGTTGTTGGCAGGTGGGCAGGTTAATGGATGGGCAGGTTTTATGTGAGTAGGTTCATCAGTGGACAGGTTGATGGCTGAGTAAAGTGATGGATAGGTGGGTTGATGGGAAAGTTTATTAATATCTAAGAGACAAAATTAGTACCCCTATGAATTTTGTTTACAAAAGCCCCCCCCCCTGGAAAAACTTAAATAAAATGAGATACTGTTCCATGCAAGTAACCAAAATAAGTGCACTGCCCCCATGAAAATACAAAAAATTACCAACCAACCTCAAAAGAGGCACCTGAAAAAACTTGCTCTTCCCCAATTTTTTTAAAAGACCCCCCCCCCCTTCAAGAAATATCTTACACCAATCCAATGATTCCTTTTACAAAGGGCCCCCATAGAAAAAAGCTAAAATAAGTCCCTCCCCGACAGAGTAAGCAATATAAATCCCCCCCCCCCCCCCATGAAAATTTAAAAAAAACTTTTTATAAGAAGCCCCCCCCCCCAATCCAGGAAATATCAAAGAGAGAAAGGATCTGTTTCCCATGAATATTTTGGAATTCCACCTGGAAAAGTGAAAATAAATTTAGCCTGCCCCCCTCCAAGTTATCAAAATAAGTCCACTGCCACCATGAAAATACAAACACATCACTAGATGGTTGGGCAGGTAGATGGGTAGGCAGGTAGTTGGGTAGGCAGGTAGATTAGTAGGCAGGTAGATGGGTAGGCAGGTAGATGGTTGGGCAGGTAGATGGGTAGGCAGGTAGATGGGTAGGCAGGTAGATGGGTAGGCAGGTAGATGGGTAGGCAGGTAGATGGGTAGACAGGTAGATGGGTATGCAGGTAGATGGGTAGGCAGGTAGATGGGTAGGCAGGTAGATGGGTAGGAAAGTAGATGGGAAGGCAGGTAGATGGGTAGGCAGGTAAATAGGAAGGTAGGTAGATGGGTAGGCAGGTAGATGGGTAGGAAAGTAGATGGGAAGGCAGGTAGATGGGTAGGCAGGTAGATGGGTAGGCAGGTAGATGGGTAGGCGGGTAGATGGGTAGGCGGGTAGATGGGTAGGCGGGTAGATGGGTAGGCAGGTAGATAGGTAGGCGGGTAGATGGGTAGGCGGGTAGATGGGTAGGCAGGTAGATGGGTAGGCAGGTTGATGGGTAGGCAGGCAGATGGGTGGGCAGGTAGATGGGTGGGCAGGTAGATGGGTAGGCAGGTAGATGGGTAGACAGGTAGATGGGTAAGCAGGTAGATGGGTAGGCAGGTAGATGGGTAGGCAGGTAGATGGGTAGGAAAGTAGATTGGAAGGCAGGTAGATGGGTAGGCAGGTAAATAGGTAGGTAGGTAGATCGGTAGGCAGGTAGATGGGTAGATGGGTAGGCAGGTGAACGGGTAGGCAGGTAGGCAGGTAGATGGGTAGGAAAGTAGATGGGAAGGCAGGTAGATGGGTAAGCAGGTAGATGGGTAGGCAGGTAGATGGGTAGGCGGGTAGATGGGTAGGCGGGTAGATGGGTAGGCAGGTAGATAGGTAGGAGGGTAGATGGGTAGGCGGGTAGATGGGTAAGCGGGTAGATGGGTTGGTAGGTAGATAGGTGGGCAGGTAGATGGGTAGGCAAGTAGATGGGTAGGCAGGTAGATGGGTAGGCTGGTAGATGGGTAGGCAGGTACATGGATAGGCTGGTAGATGGGTAGGCAGGTAGATGGGTAGGCTGGTAGATGGGTAGGCAGGTAGATGGGTGCACAGGTAGGTTGATAGGCAGGCAGATGGGTAGGCAGGTGGACGGGTAGGCAGGTAGGCAGGTAGATGGGTAGGAAAGTAGATGGGTAGGTGGGCAGGTAGATGGGTAGGCAGGTAGGTGTGTAGGAAGGTAGATGGGTAGGCAGGTAGGTGTGTAGGCAGGTAGATGGGTAGGCAGGTTGATGGGTAGGCAGGCAGATGGATAGGCAGGTAGATGGGTGGGCAGGTAGATGGGTAGGCAGGTAGATGGGTAGGCAGGTAGGTAGATGGGTAGACAGGTAGATGGGTATGCAGGTAGATGGGTAGGCAGGTAGATGGGTGGGCAGGTAGATGGGTGGGCAGGTAGATGGGTAGCTAGGTAGGTAGACGGGTGGGCAGGTAGATGGGTAGGCAGGTAGGTGTTTAGACAGGTAGATGGGTAGGCAGGTAGATGGGTAGGCAGGTAGATGGGTAGGCAGGTTGATGGGTAGGCAGGTAGATGGGTGTGCAGGTAGATGGTTGGGCAGGTTGATGAGTAGGATGGTAGATGGGTAGGCAGGCAGATGGGTGGGCAGGTAGATGGGTGGGCAGGTAGATGGGTAGGTAGGTAGATTGGTAGGCAGTCAGATGGGTAGGCATGTAGATGGGTAGGCAGGTAGATGGGTGGGCAGGTAGATGGGTAGGCAGGTGGATGGGTAGGCAGGTAGATGGGTGGGCAGGTAGATGGGTGGGAAGGTTAATGGGTAGGCAAGTTAATGGGTAGGCAGGTAGATGGGTAGGCAGGGGGATTTGTAGTCAGGTAGATGGGTAGATGGGCAGGCAGGTAGATGGATAGTCGGGTAGGCAGGCAGATGGGTGGGCAGGTAGATGGGTAGGCAGGTAGATGGGTGGGCAGGTAGATTGGTAGACAGGTAGATGGGTAGGCAGGGGGATTTGTAGTCAGGTAGATGGGTAGATGGGCAGGCAGGTAGATGAATAGTCGGGTAGATGGATAGATGAGTAGGCCATTTGACGGGTAGACGGGTAAATGGGTAGATGGATAGATGGGTAGACAGGCAGATGTGAAGGCAGGTAGATGGGTAGGCAGGTAGATGGGTAGGCGGGTAGATGGGTGGGTATAGGTAGATGGGTAGGCAGGTAGATGAGTAGGTAGGTAGATGGGTAGAAGATGGGAAGTCAGGTAAGGTGGATAGATCCACCCTACGTGTTAGCGCCTTGACCCTGTCTTGGAGGCCCGGCCATACCACTGTCCCTCGCCGGGAACAACGTGTATATATACTCGTTGCCGGGACTAACACCTAGTTGGTCCCGGGACCAACTGCGGTGTATGTACTGGTTTGGCAGTCTTGTGCACCTGCAAACACAATACATTATTAGATAAATTGTACAAGATGTGTTCACTCTCAACCAATGGCAGATCTTAGCAAATAATACTGAGATTCTGGAATATGTGGTAAACCCACATAGGTGTGAAAGCGGAAACAATGCGCTGATTGGGGTCATTAGCTGTCAAAACATTTCCAGCAGATAGCTGTAGGTCCGGCCGTGTATGTGAATTCGACTTTTGCTTGACCTACATAATATGCTACTTTCTTACCTTGTATGTGTATATGTGAAGTATATACGTATATATATATGTATGTCAGATATTTTCTCATTGCATATTTCCCACCAATAATTTAGCATCTTGGAAGCAATAATCAGGTGAAATAATAAATAATAGCTCTGATACTTGCCATTTTGTGTTGGGGAATGCGGAAGTCGTTGTGGCCACCTCGCTGGGAAAGAGTGTGCTGCCATCAAAACGAGGCCGGGAGGGATACACACTGATATGTGTAAAACTAAACACTTAGTGTGTAAACGCTAAACGGCTAAACATTTAGGAGCAAAGTGTTTAGGTGTGTAAAAAATAAGCGTTTAAGTAGAAGAACAAGTATTTGAAATCGAGTGGTGTTTAGATACATGTGTGTAGATATTGTAAGCGTGCGGGAATTAAACGGTGTTTAGAGAGTCTGGTGTGTATAACCAAACACACTTTTTACAGTGCATTATCAATTTGCACATTTGATAACTGTACGGTTCTATGGGTCCCTACTATCGTAAAACTGGATGTTAAAACGAATCAGGTTTTGATTTTATCCTACCCCATCTCCTCGATTTTGGAATATTACGTGATAACAATGCTGTATGCCACTAGTGTCATATAAAACTCCGTATGCCAGTCAGCGTGGCATACGGAAACCCAATGTTAAACCTATGGGATTTTATATTAGGGGTAGGATAATAATATATTCTCCACTATGCGGGACTGTATCCCTGTGATATATGTCCATTCACAAGCATTCGCCTCTATATAACTAATAGAGCGATTTCAGAACACTGTGAATGCTTGGTTTTATCAAATCTGTAACACAGCACCAAATCACTATCGATATTTGTACGATATATGAACACGGGAGGATTATGTAGTTTATCCCGCCCCTGTCATTTTCCCCAATGGACTTAATTAATATTGAGAACTCGTACTCGACGCCCATAGAGTATTGTAAAAAGTACTCGATTGGGGATGATGTCACGCATATTAGTGAATTAGTCAGCGATAGGGGTTGGGGCAAAATCTTAACCGCACTCGATCTATAGCTACAGAAAATACGCCATTCATTTTGGTTTGCTAGATAATTTCACTTGGCGTCGCCTCGTGAGATAACTCTGGAACCAAAACTAATGGCATATGTTCAGCAGCTATGGCTCTTGATGCAGTTCCTTTTTAAACTCACCCCAGGGTGAGGTAAAATTTGAACCGCACTCAATCCGTATCCGCTGAAAATATGGATCTTGCTCCATTTCCCTCTTAGTACAGTTATAAAATCTATATATTTCAAATACACAATGTAAAGATCTTGACTTATTCATCGTATTATATTGTGGTAATGATAACATACCTAAATGTTAACAATGGTAATTTTAACAATGCTTTTCATGTTGGTATAGATTTTGGCAAAATTGTAACAGACCTGTTTGGCACTTTAAACACATATTTCATTATTTGGGTACAGGGACGGGAATGTGGAAGAGAAATATCATTTTTAAAGCATATGACCAGTCAGTACCTCACCACACTGTGACTGTATCACAGCCATCCACTGGAATCTTCAGCTTGAGCAACCATGTGCATACACCCTGAACGCCTCATTAAATACGTAGATTCTACAGATGAGAAATCAAGGTAACAGGTCTCCATGTTTCGATATCTTAACTAGAAAAAATAGAATTAAAATAATTCCGAAAAAATAACTTTTTAACCACAGTTATTGTCCCTGCTCTGTTGGTATTATATCTACCAAATGAATGTCAATCAATGAGGATTTTTTGGCATGCAATATCCATGTACTAACCTGTAGTCAGAGGAAATACTAAGTGTGTCACTACCACAGATATGCCACAAAAGAAAACCACCCTTGTAGCAGCAACTTACTACATCTACCGCATTAGGCCTGGCGTTCTCCTACTACGATAGAAATTTAGACCTACCGATACGGCACTGATACAAAAAGCAAATATCGGAGACATATCAGGAAATTGCAAAATCGTAGACATATATCTAGACATGCCAATCCACCACGCATTGTATGGGGTTTTTATCGGTGTCTAATCGCAGGAACGTGGTCAACTGCTCAGATATTAGGTGACCTTCCTGCCAGGCCTTCCTGTAACACCATTCTATGCGCCAGGACAAGGCTTTCCCTGCGCTCTCGTGCCAAAGATCGGGATATCCCTCCCTGATTTCTACACCTCTCTCATAAGATCTGACACTCTCTAAGTCGTAATTTGTACAAGGTTCTCACTGCGCTCTATGGGAGAAGAATTCTTAACGAACTAGGCTTAGAGCCTTGAGAATCCACTGGCTAGGTGGCATCTTTGAGATTATAGGAATCTTTGCTTGCATTGATGTACGTCTTTAGCACGGGAGGCAGGCCAGTGGATTCTCAAGGCTCTAAGCCTAGTTCGTTAAGAATTCTTTTCCATAGAGTGAGAGTACAGAATACGACTGAGAGAGTGTGAGATCTTATGAGAGGGGTGCACCCCGGCAGTTTGTGATCCCAGACAGCAAAATTTCTTCATTTCTGAAGAATATTTTACTATGCTATGGCATAAGATAAAATGTATCAATAAGATAATTTCTTTTCTTGATTGAACTCATTAATGTTGTCACACTTACAAGGAACATCTTGACCCAGTTATTGAGACTGCACTGCAAGGTTGGCACCAATGCTATGAAACTAGATATGGGTCTGGTTTAAGTCTTGCCAGACACCTAGAACATATTTTCGTTAAAATATATTCTCAATATTGCTGGTTCATCAGTGGAGACATTCAAAGACATTCATTATTAGAATACAGCTGCCTAGCTACGACTCAGTGTCCCGTAGTTTAGGACGTTTGGCACCAAAATGTCACAGGATTACAGAGAGCTCACGATAATGACGTCAAAGCTCATGTGCTAATTAACTCCTGTATAGATCATTACACATCACACATTAATTTTCAATTTAAAACCACTTGCATATATGCGAATAAATATATTTCTAATCAATAACATTGCAGATTGGGATCTAGATGTATCATCATCTAATGTTGTTGTAAAGTATATCACAATTATATGCTGTATTTACAGATAAGTTCAGATAACATACTTTCCTTGATAACTTTTTTAAATCCTGGGGTTTTATAAGTCTTTCAATACCTTGATAATGACAGAGATACATTCACTGAGTACCTTAACGAGTGGTCGTAATCTCCGCTCTAGACAGAGCAGAGATTACGGAAAGGAAGTATCTTGCGCACAAATTAGTGTGTAAGAAGTTCGGCAGTCATTTTGTCTTTCCATGAACAACTTAAAATTACAATGGCGAATGATAAATACAATATTAACCTGCTTCTGTATCCTCTTTGCTGTTGCACACAAGGGACTTTTCCCGTAATCTCCGCTCTGTGTAGGGCGGAGATTACGAGTAAATCAGAAGAAAAGGCTTTCCCAGAGACATGGATTTGATCGACTTCTGAATAGACCCTAGCATACATTATAAGGTTCCACATAAGTAAAACATCTTTCAGAACCTATTTTAAACACACACTGCAATTTGGGTAAGAAATTAGATATAGTCATCGACCATCAGCACCATACACCTCATTTGTCTGTAACTGTCACCGATCAAGCGTTTCCAGGGACCTGTTTCAGTAGTCTCGTGACATTAGGCCTAGACAGACATCAACAGCGGCACCAACAGTGCAAGCAACAGCGGAAAAAGACTAGCAAATATCAGAATATCGAAGTTGCCAATCTTCTTCATATTTGGAACGATTATAGATTATATGTATCCCCTACTCGTGTTAAAGTGTCATTGCTTAATTCCTACGAGAAGTGAGTGAAACTCAGTGTGTCATCTACTGCAATCTTGTGATCTGTCCGTATGGTGTCACAGACGCCATCTAGACATGTCACAAAACTAGTGAAACAGGTCCCTGGTGGGTGACACCCAGTCTCACAGGCCTCGCTCCCATTTCCAGCACTCTCCTAGCAGAGGTTATGCGCTCGACTTCCTGCGGCCACTTGTATCTCTGCACCTACCTGCCTGTCTGGGACAGAATCTGTCCCATCCGCCAGTTTTTCAAATATCCTAAATTATTTGCGCTTTGGGCAGTATTATGGGTTCTTCATGTATATAAAGATACAAATATTACATGATAAATTATTTACACTAGTTTCTGTAACTTAATGTCTAAAATCAGACTAATTATTAAGGATTACTTTCTTCAGTGGAAAGCACTATATGAGTTGCAGGGTTTTGTTTGTCAACATAAGACATGTGCTCACTCAAAGGGGCAGTCTAATCAAGTGTGGATTCACATTATAAAGTGGTTAAAATCTTAAAAACAAGCAGCTGGATTGTTTGTGAAGCTCCTTTAACAATTCCCATATTTCCCAACTCATGATATATAAATTGTTTGACTTTTATAACATTTGACAGTTGCCTTGTTTTGAATCTGAAATCTTAGCTGGTCCCTCCTGTCGTTAGTGGATACCCGGGGTACCAGCGTATGACGTCAGTGGGTAAGGGTAGAGATTAGTAAGCGCTACCGTTGCGAAAGATCTGCTGGGAGAGTGCATTTCCAGCTGGCTCCAGTGTCCTACCAATTATTCCTGCATTTATACAGAGTTTAACCCTTGAAGAACGCATGGTGCCTAGAGGTATCATCGCGCTATTGCTGCATGATGCCTCGAGACCTAACTGCACTCAAGGCATGTATCATATATCTATATTACATTGCTTAGATTCCTCTCATGGTGTTAGCAACATTGTCCAGCTCCCATGGTGTTATAGCAGATAAATACTCCTTGACCGGTGTCGAGTTAATAACCTTGCTGCCACGGTAAACTGCCCAGGTCCACGTTTCCGCCGCATAAGACCACGCCCACTTTTTTGATTGACGGGTCGAGGTCCTTCATCTTGTCGGAGAGCACTGCAGCTATACAGGCGGCGGAACTTGTCTCTACAACCACCTGCAAGGATCATAATAAATCAGGGATTATGCAGGGCTTTTTGCAGCGTGCGAAACACGCTCAGATACGATGCCTAAAGTGGGATTCACACGATGGGATTCATGTACCTCACAGGGTGCTTTCCTGAGACAAATCCTGCTGAGATTCTGTACTCGAACACAATTTCTTCGTCTAAATTATAGGGATTCATTTCCCTGAGACATGTTTACCTCCTTGTAATTATTAAAGCCATTTCCCCCTAAAAAGGAACAGAATCGCATGAGATTTTGAGCCCCGTGAGGTACATGAATCCCATCGTGTGAATCCCACTTTAAGGTTAGAGAGATTGGGGAGGTTACCCAGAGTCTGCGCTTGCTGCAAAAACCTAACCCTTCACTATCTGCGCGCCAACTCTGTGGCATTGGTAGTGTGGAAAGGGCAAGTATCTTAGTGTCTCAGGGGAATACACAATTGACCATAACCACTACAGACTGTGATACATCATCGTCCCATCGGTGCTTGATATATTCGAACTCTACAGAGGCAGTTGAAGAAGTACCTGTTTGCTAGGTAGATTACACTATGACACTGGATACTAAGAAGGAAATTGATGAGTGTTTGGTCTGTGTCCCCGTTCGCCATCGAGTTTGGAGTGCTCAGTAATATGAACGAGGCGATAGCCGAGTGAATATTCTGAAGCACTCCAAACGAGATGGTGAACAGGGACTCAGACCAAGCACGAATATGTTTCTGATTTTATCTTAGCCTGGAAATATTCATCTCTTTATCACCCGTTGAGAACAAGATACCGTTCTCGCAAGCCTGTTGAGAACGAGTTCGTAATGCTAAGCCTATGGACGTTCATACCAGGCTAAGATAATGGATAAGACCCAGACCTTTCAATTGTTATTTGATATGTTAAGATAATATAAACTGAACAACCACCCAGATTGTAGTTTTGTATTTCATTTAAATTGATAAATAGTACAACGTTTCAACTCTTAGTGAGTCATCCATTGTTATTTCTTAACAATACCATTTGTTGGAGGGTTTAGCTATTTCTTACCCACTTTTCTGAGTAATTTGAGTTATTATTTGAATTTGAAATTGAATTAAAACTGATTACAGTTCAATTTTCCAAATTTGCATATGATTGATACTTATAGATATCTATCTCTTTCAGAGAGAGACAGAACATGGGAAGAGAGAGGGAGAAAAAGAAATCGAAACAGCTTACCTTCATCCTTGACCAAACAAGTTTCATGGCCTCCGAAATCTCGTGGTTGTCCTGGAAAAGAACTCAGACCGTGAGTATGGGTGTGGCTGGTATGAGCGTGCTGTATTCTGTCTTGGTCTATTTGGACAATTCTTGCCCGCTGTGCACAGATGTATAGATCTACCTCTTTCTAACATGCCCTACATAGTGTTAACCCGTTTCTTTATCTACCTCTTTCTAACATGCCCTACATAGTGTTAACCCGTTTCTTTATCTACCTCTTTCTAACATGCCCTACATAGTGTTAACCCGTTTCTTTATCTACCTCTTTCTAACATGCCCTACATAGTGCTATCCCATTTCTTTATCTACCTCTTTCTAACATGCCCTACATAGTGCTATCCCGTTTCTTTATCTACCTCTTTCTAACATGCCCTACATAGTGTTATCCCGTTTCTTTATCTACCTCTTTCTAACATGCCCTACATAGTGTTATCCCGTTTCTTTATCTACCTCTTTCTAACATGCCCTACCTAATGCTATCCCGTTTCTTTATCTACCTCTTTCTAACATGCCCTACATAGTGTTATCCCGTTTCTTTATCTACCTCTTTCTAACATGCCCTACATATTGTTATCCCATTTCTTTATCTACCTCTTTCTAACATGCCCTACATATTGTTATCCCGTTTCTTTATCTACCTCTTTCTAACATGCCCTACATAGTGTTATCCTGTTTCTTTATCTACCTCTTTCTAACATGCCCTACATAGTGTTATCCTGTTTCTTTATCTACCTCTAACATACCCTGCACAGCTTTGTTCTGTCTCAGTCTAATTTTATGCTATGCATATTTCAATATAAAGTCAAACTAGACCCAGCTAACATAAAACATGATATCATTATATACCTATGCACAAACTCAGTGTAAATACACACTGCTGCTAGGGGTATAGTTATTATACACAGATTGCACTGTACACAGTGAATCTATGTACTAGTTACCTTGGATAGTGACAGACTGCCCCCTTTTGATGACAGATTGCATCCTCTGAGCCTTACCTGCACGCTTTGGGTGACAGATTGCATGCTTTGACGAAATAATGCAATCTGATTGGTCGAGAGGCTGACAACAGAATTCTAGGTGCAAGATTAAAAAATGGCGGATCCCTTCACTTTGCGAGTTCTGTGGCGTAGTACAGTATCCACGGAACGAGCTAGTGGGTACATTTATCAAACATTGAGGTAGAATATGAGTATGAATCCCGTGAAACACTTTAGAAAGCTTAGATATGCGAGATCGATCGATACGAACACAGACACTCGCTGAGCGGGCGACTCGTAGATGTCATTATCGGGGATTCCCTATGCTCTGGGGAATCCCGGGCCTCTCGGCCAATCAGAATGTGTTAGATTCTAAAGCCCGGAACAACATAGTTGTCTACTTCCGGCATGTCTGCTAGCATACACATCGTCTTTGCGAGTTGCAAAAAGTGACTTTGACGTTGAATTACGGTCAGTTTTAGCTATTTAAGACTGAATTAAGTATAATATGAAACCATAGTGATGGTGCCAATTCGGGTTAGATTTACTCATTGTTTTGGGAAAATTCGTTCTGAACTCGTCGTAAACGGCTTGTTCAGAACGAATTTCTCCGAAAACAACTCATAAATCTACCCTGTATTGTCACCATAACCATGGTTTCAAATATTACTATACTCCTGTGACCGAACATGTATGAAATAATACCCACTGCTAGGGGTGTAGCATAAAGAATTATTTTGTGTCATTTTTTCGTTCCGTAGGCACTCTGGTTGGTGCCGTGGTTGGAAAAAGCGGTGGGTGTAGGAGTGTTTGAAAGTTCGCTAAGCCCTTTCAACCTACATTAGTGTAGTATAAAGAAAGTTCGCCCCCGCCGTAACAGCTGGCTGTGGTGAATGACAGTGGTTTTATACGGTAACGGTGTGTGAATCGTGGAGCAGAAAAGTTAATAAAACGGTGTTTTAAACGATTAAAAGGTGTATAGCAATAAAAAAACGTAGTGACTGAGTCCATACGGGGGCCGTTCGAGGTCATTTAATGCAAAAACACGTCCGGACGCCACAGGCAGAGGGACGTGTTTTTGTTTCAAATGACCTCAAACGGCCATCCATACGAGCTCAGTAACCACGTTTTCTCTTAGTAAGACTGATAGGAACACTATAAAGATGTACTAAAGCGTGTTTAAATAAAAGCTGCAGAAAAAAGGATATAGAAAGTAATTACAACTATCTATACCCACCACAGTAAATACGTTTTTCTCTACATTCTTCAGGAAGATGGAGAAGCAGTGTGGGCCAACTGTCTGCACTCTAATTCCATCTGCGATTGTGTCCACATACTGAGGGGGCACTGGCCATGACCGTTTACCTGAAATAACAACATCATATACTGAGGAGGTACTATTTACCTTAAATAACTGTGTCAAAATGTAGATTGTGCAGAGATTGTTGACATAATTCATTGATATAGCTATAGCAAACCACATGTTGCCAATATTTCCCTATGAATATTCAGTTTAGCATTAAATCTAGACCCAGCAATGTAAATGTATGTGGTTGCCATGGAATGTCCAGAGGTGCTAAATTGCATAGATATTGCTATAATAATCATTATCCATTGTGCAGGCTATAATGCTTGTTTCCCATTACTGGTATTGCGATGGAATCCAAAATAATCCATCAGTGGTTTACAATACAGGTGTTGCCGTTCAGCGCCGCCTAACGGCCCACTGTCTAGTAACGCGGCCGCTCGGACAAACGCCGCGAGTCCAGTGGTATTCATATAGAGATATACAGCAATCACACCTAAAGTGTGAACAGTGGGTGTGATTGCAGGAGTGTTGTTTTTTGACAGATTAAATTGCTGGAACAAACTAGGGTATTGTAACAACAGGTCTGGGCTGTCTAAACTTCATAGTTGATAATTATCTTGGTTTTAACTTGGAAAAAGATAAGCACATTATAGCTAGGCCTGCCAATGTATTAGTGTGTATGCAATTTCGGTGTCCCTGGGTTATCTAAGGTATATCTGAAGTATCATTAAAGTGATATGCATGTATGATACATCAAATTGGAGCTGGAATACCATAGAATAAGATGAAATCATTATTATTTCTCTGAAAATGAGATACATGGTTCTTATGAACGTATTACGCTCATAAACTGATAGATCCAATGCTAAAGAATACGTTGCTATGTGATGGTTTGGCTGCAGGCATTGCGTAACCAACCAGATAACGTGCGACACCGCCCTGTGGAAAAAGGCCTATTTCAGATCGATAGCAAATAGTTGGCCAATGGAAACAGATTAATGATCCATACGGGTGCCCACCCTCTCCGGCCTGCCACCTGGTACCATGCGACACCGCCCGGTGTGTGGGTGGGGCCCAGGAGGCCAAGGGCGTATACGTATACATGTATGTAGGTGCAGTCTCCAAAGGCACTGCCTGCAACATGATTCCCACCTTAGTGCAGGTATGATCTGCGGTGACATTTAATTTGCAGGTGACATCTTATGTTTCTAACACCTGTGTCGTAGTTCCTGCTACATACACAATATTACCATGATTTCGATCTGAGTGGCCGTATTCTCCGCGTAGTTGACGCGTAGTAATACTCTGAGCGAGTAACACTTCGCAGAAATTTGTTCTGAACTCGCCGTACCGGCTCTTTCAGAACGAATTTCTCCGAAACAACTCATAAATCTACCCCGTATTGTCACTATAACTATGGTTTCACATAATACTTATATAGATACATAATGTGGAATATTGTGTGTTTTACGATTTGGGTGTGGTTCTGGATGTATCCCACCCCTTTCTATGAATATCAGAATAATTAGAATATACTTAGCAAAGCCATATGATGTCATCTCACATTCACTACGTTACGGCCGTGGCGTAGTATTGTCACTTTACGGGGGTGATCGTTGAGTATTTTTTCCTAATGTTATTTCTATGGCTAAACTTGTACCAGGGGTGAGATAAAGACCATATGCCATCAGAGAGTCATGTGGAGAAAACACCAACCTGCTGCCAGTGAGGTCGCCAAGTCCTTCCCTTTTGGTTCTACAGCGAACACTGGAATGAAAAGCACAAATCAAAATTTTTGATGGCGAATGCTTGTCCATGTTCATGTTAGCTGTTTAATGCGATTACTAGCCTTAGGATAATCAAGCCAGTGTCTGTTGGGTTTATAGAATTTACATCAATTGTTCCAGTAATATCATTTATTAGGAGAATAACAATCAATATTTTCCGAAATTACGAAATGCGGAAATGACCGTATATGGGGCAAAATATGAAAATAACTTGGCAAAATATGCTTCCAGAAATTGGTGAAGTACCTCTTTGAGATAACAGTCTGGAATACATCCCATGCTAAGTGAATGGGTATCATAGATGAGATACTGATATGATAAATCAGATTTGCAAATTTGAAACTCGATGATAACTATGAAATAAAAAAATATTGAATGAATCAAAACAAGTACTTTAAAAGAAACCCCATAAAATATAAAACTATTTGTCTACCGTAAGCAATCTATCATAACATAACAATGATGGGGCATGTCTAACAATTTAGGCTCGCAAATGAAGACCCTTTTCTGTACATAATGAAGACCAGGGATGATGTGGGTCAACCTTATTCAACACTTATGAACGGCCTTCCGTCAGCTAGGACTGTCTTAGTGAACGAGCTTGGTATCATTAAATGATAGCTCTCGTACAAGGTCCTGCACTTTCTTAGGCATACGTCATTCAACAGATCCCAGATTCGTAGCTTATAAGTTGCTTGTTTTGGGGTTTGTGTTTTTAGTCGAAGAAAAAGAATTTTATGACATATCATTCGACTTCATGAGCACTCCTCCATAATATAGTCTTAAGGAGCATAGAATAAACAGACAATACCTCTGTTTCATAAACCTATTACTATCACAGGTATCATTGTCATATAGTTAGTTAAAGTGTTTTATTCATAGTTTTTTTCATCGTTCTTTTCAGTATCCGTCTGAGCTTGTACCTCATTGTATACATGGTATCTATACGTTTCCTTTCTCATTAACACCTGGGTCTCCCTGCTCTTTTGTATTCGTTTATTTATCCTGGAGGGCTTAAGTTCTGGGGCCTGCCCAACAATCATCCAGCTGGGCTTCTTGTGCTAATCTGCGGGTCTCATTATAAATAACCGTAATCCATTTGGTAGAGAATTAGCCGTCGTGCCATCATGGGCTTAATGCCCTAATAACTAGTGTATAAGTAGATGTATGGATTCCTATGTGAGTAATGATTGGATTCAGTTTAACGGATGTGATATTTTGTTTTGTTTGTTGGTCTGATTTTACATCCAGTCAACCATTATAGGTCCTTTCCAGACTTTCTCAAGGTCCTTTTGCACCACTAGGGTGGTGATCGAATCTATGTGATGAATCGGGTAGAAACCTCACCCCTACACATTTACTGAGGTGAGAGTTCTTTTACTTCCCGCACCACATAGACATGGTATGAGAAGGATGGCCTTTGTTATACCAGTAAATCTACCACTGCTGGGGGTGGGACTCGAACCCACAAAGTCTTACAACCTTGGGGTTACAAGTCCAGTGCTCTAACCACTGAGCTAACTCCCCACCCCCTAACGGATGTGATAGTCCCGTGATTTTGGTTTTATCATAATTTATATGTTCTCTACGTAATCATTGGGGGGGGGGGGGGGGGCTGTGCTCCCCGCTGGTTTAGAAATTTAACAATTAATAGAAACCAAGTGTTTATTCCAAGATGGGAATGTCGTGTATTACTACACAAAGCGTTAGATGAGCATAGTGATGAACAGACCCGACCAGAGTGGCATAGAACCTGTTAACTCTAACTCAAGTTCGGTTTTGTATTTTTCCTACCCCGTCTCCACAACTTTATGATATTAGGAAAGTCTGACTTGATTCCGTCCATGTTTGACCTTAAAGCCTGTATTCCACCAACAAGACAAAAACGTTGTACAGCGCCCGTATGGCGGTTGCTGGCAGATCTGCTCTATTTTAATCATCTGTCGGGTTGGTGGAAGCTCACACCAGATGTTTCGGCAGGCGTCGGCTCTCTCGCCAGACATTCCAGCAGACGTCTGCTCTAAGTTATGACGTCTGTTGGAGGATATTGGGGGTCGTTAGAGCGTCGCCTAAGCATCTGCTGGGGCGTCTGGCCATTTCCCAGCTGAAATGCGCTTCCACCGACCAGAATTTTCAGTCAATACCCCAACAACCCTCCACAAGATGTACCTATAGTGTCGGCCAAAATAACTGATTTATTAGGTTTTTGTCTGCTGGAATTGGACGTCTGGCCGATGCATTTGAAGAATACAACACCCACCCGCGAGCTTTGCCTGGACCCACAGCGAGGGAACACTGCCAACATTGAGCGGCCGACACGGCGATAGCTGAAGCCGCGAAAGGACATTGAAAATTCTGACACTTTCGGTGGAATTCTAGCACTACAGCGTGCCATACACATTCATGACATCAATCCTTATCTTTATTTACCTTCATTGTTCGATTGAACGTGTAATTGCGTGGTTATTTGACGTTTTCTAACTGTTCCCATACAAATCCTGACACGCCGACACACTGCTCCACTCAATACCCGACTTTTGCGGGTTCAGAGCATCGTAGTGTATCGCCGCATGCCTCGCCTCCTATCGGGGAACTCGATTAATAAGTAAAAATGTGGCTCACGTCCGCCAGTCGACGCCACGGCTGGGGCGTCGGCTAGAATCTGCTGGAACTTCAAACCCACCAGACGCTCATATGGCGACCACATGCGCGTCTGTTGGGGGTTTCGGTGGAGCAGCAACACATTTTGAAGTCTGTAGAAAAGTTGGCTGGAATGTCTTTTTGCTCAGAAAAAGCGGTTGTTTGGTGGAATCGGCCCTTGAGACCGATAGATTTTCAATTTTGTACCAAAAGGAGAATTGTCTGACATTATCTGCATGGAGTTGTCCCCCTGCATTAACTGACATATAAGGAATAGAGTAGACCCAGTAGCCAATGACTGCATTCGGAGCAAACCACGACTTTCACCCTGACCTCCTTACATAGTGTTAATAGCGCCTTGGGACGATTCTACAGTCTATAGTTGACCTAAAATCTAGTGGGCCACAACCACCCTCCTATGGGAAAGGTGTGACGTACACCAGTCTCCGGTATATTAGTCTCTACGTGTGAATCCCGCTTTAAATATTGATTTACCTTTGGCTGAGGGTCTAATTTCTTTTGTTGCTATGGAGATACCGGAGACCATACCGCCCCCAGAACAGGTGGCAAAGATGGCGTCCAGGTCAGGAACCTCCTCCAGGAACTCCACAGCAATGGTGCCCTGCAATGAGTCAGCAGTTTTACAGCGTGTAGTGGAGAGAAAGATACACCCTGTCAAAGTGTCACTGTCTTTAGTAGATGTTTACCTGGGCTTATGAATGAGATGATATGATTTACATTTGTCATGAATAAGCCTAAACGAGTGACGCTTATAGATATGTATGTCTATAAAATTGTTATTATTATCTTAATCATCATTGATTCCAACAATGTTTTTTGGCACTATGATATTTTATTTAAAGTGAGTTTTATTTGATTCTTATAGCTGTACAGCATCTCTTCCTCTGATTATATAAGTACATTTTCCCCTCTGTTTGAATTTTATAATTACTGATCCAATAGTTCATGTTTTATCCCACAAAGAGGATAATTTCGAAAATTTTGGAAATGTTATCTTTTGACATCACCCGCCATATATATACAAATGAGAAATGCTAAAAAAAATACCATGTCACCATGCTAACTTCTATTGGAAGGCCATCTGAAGAAGGTAAGTGCTTGACTATTGGTGTCTATGGTAATGCGAATATTGTAATGTGAGACCTACCTGGCCGGCTATGACGTCAGGGTGGTCATGTGACGAAATGTAGACCTGACCCAACTTCTCACACACTGCATCGCACGTCTCCTGTCTGAAAAGTATAGGTCCTGTGAGCCTTGTGATGCGTGTGTCTTAAAAACAAATGCTGGTAGTTGGGTGATTTCTAAATTCTATTGACTTTTGCAAATAACTCTGGATAATATAAGTCTTATATATCAGCAAATAGAAAATGCAAAATAAAAACCGCATGTCACCATGCTAACTCCAAGTCAGAGATTGGCGATTTCATTTATTAATAATCTGTTTCCACCTGCCGACAGACTTTTGTTTCTTCTTGTAGAATTCACAATTTCGGACAAAATCAACCAATGTTGAATTGATCGTCAATACCTTTGTCGAGAAGTTGTGCCAACAAAACGCCAGAAATCGAAAATGAAATAGGTCGTCGACTTTTATTTTTCCTGTGTCTACTTGCCGACTTCTGACAAAAAAGATTTTTAAAGGAACAGTTGGTGGTGACGACACTTACCGGAAGTAATACATTTTATCTCACCCCGGTATTTTTCTCAATAGGCTTAACACTAGGAACTCGTACTCCACGGCCGTGGAGTTCGTGTATCCAATACTGAATGGCTATTGGGGGATTCATTTTATCAATATATCATGTTATACGGGGTGAGATAAAATCGGAGACCCACTCGATGAAAATGATTTGGTCTGTACTCCAACTCGTTTGACTGCAGAGTAATTCACTCAACTTCGCTTCGTGAATTACTCTGCAGTCAAACTCAGTGGAGTATGGACCAAGTTATCTTCATCTCGTGGGTTTCCTTCTAAGACCAGGTGGAAACTCCTTCAATGTATAACTTGGCTTCGTTTTTTTGTTTTGTTTAAAAAAAAAAATTATTTTTCGACTATTGCTTTCACCTAACCGGTGTTTTTCAAAGTAACAGTCGCACGACTGTATTACAAGTGGATCAGTGTACAGGTTATTCCGTTCAACATGTATTACATAGCATGCAATAGAGTGTCAATACAATTATTATGATATCATCATTATACACTGCAATTATCCAGACAATTAGAATTTTTCCTATCCTCCATTTTCTTGTCTCAGATTTTTATAATTCAGTCCTGGGATTTCCCCATTGAATGAGTGTTTCAATAAAACCTTTCGTAAATTTCCATGGGAGCTGAGAGCAGTGATTATTTGTATGCTGCTGTACAACACCATTATAGATATTTTTCTGTGCTTGATGCTTCTGAGAATATAAAGGGACAGATTAAATACCACCAGCAGTTGAGAATACATATCACTCCTTTCATTGTCTGTGTCCAGTATTCGTTTATGGTACCACCTGTTACTTCCTCTGGTATGCGGGTCTCTGTTATTTCTCCTCCTTTTTATTTTCTACTAGTTACTTCAGTTTTGAACTGAAACTCTTCGATGTGGGGCCATCCATAAAGTACGTACGCAGAATTTCTGAAAATTTGGAGCCCGCTCCCCCCACCTCTCAATCTTGTACGCAAAAGATCAGACAGGGAGCATAAGCAAAAGTTTCAAATTTCTTTTACCCCCCACGGCCCCTCAGTGCGTAGGCACTTTATGGATGACCCCTATCTTAAATTTGAATTTGTTATCCCACAAGAATCACTGCACGAACATCATTATTTTACATATGGATGCGCCCGGCGTATATAAGTAGGTATTTTGCGTATACAAGGTCGTCCAATTCCCCGTGTCTATACACCTCATCTGTAGGCGTATATAAGCATCCAGTGAAGAGTGCTTTACTGAAAGCGGGCGGGGGGAGGTGGGGGAGGGGGGTGGGGGGAGGGCTTCGTACTGAGGACACCTGTACTTCTACCAACACAAACGGGTGGGAGGCAGTGGGGGGAGAGGAAATTACCTCTCATATACGCCGGGTGTGAAATACAGCCAAGACGCATCCGTATATGAACCCTGGGTGTATATATATACATATATATGAAAACAAGTCAATATTCAGCCAATAAATGCACTTCCGCGATGGCGTATATATATGAATAAAATGGTGGTTTTCGTGCAGTGAATCAAGCTGTGCACATATCTGTCAATCTAATTTAAGAGAAATTCATTATCGTACAGATTATAAGAGAAGCTCTGCTGTACCATCTCCATTTGTTTTAAAACATCACTGAGGATACCTCGATGTATTATTTTCTGTGAATAAAAGCTGCTATCTTTAATAAAAAGTCTGATAAAAGATTGGTCACTCAGCGCTATTATGGGAACTCCCGGTCTTCATTTAAGAACATTCCTATCAATGTAGCCATTTTTATTGTCAAAAGTATTGGTCAAGCGCTGACACCAACTAAACAGAAAAATCAGAGCAGTCTTTTTAAATGACTCATCCCTTTTCTCATAAAAAATAATTACTGCTATTGTGAACAAAATAAGGTTACTGTGGTACCACACAACATAGGATCCACATATCAAGGAAAATATCCCTACGTTTTCTTATATTTCCACATAAATGTTAGCTCTTTAGTCTATAAGGTCCTGTCAGGTCATATAAGCCATATTCCACTGGCTGACATTTCGCCACCGATCTGCAGTCGGGAACCACTGATGCCAGATCAGGGAATGGAAACAGGCATGCAGAGAAGTGCTCACTAATTAATTGTGCATAGCTTATACAATGAGGCCTCCACCAACGACTTCAGTCGGTGTGGATCTGTCAAATGAAGTCAGAAACAAGGCATACACTGCAGCCTCACTGATTTTTAGACACCGACGTGCAGTCGTTGGCCCTCACCGACTGACTATTAGGGAGAACTCATTAAATTGGTGCGTTTTTGTTGGTCAGTGGAAAATGGCTTTATATGTCTTGTATTAGAAGGTTCACATGTATTAATCTGTATTACATCGCAGGTATCTTATTTTCTCTTTTCTGATTGTTTAAAAGAAAGAGGGGAGGTGAATATAGAACTTGGATAACGATTACTATATTACTACTTCACAAGTATAATGATTGTTAACAAACTACATGTACGGGAGAAGATTCTAGATGTAATGAAAGGGCTCTAGGTGTACCAACAGAAATAGTAAAGACCAAAATAGACTCCCTGGGTGCACCCCTCTTATAAGATCTCACACTTTCTAAGTGGTATTCTGTATTCCAGTCTAAATAAAGCCACTAGGGCGCCAAGTACACAGTTTTCGCGCTAGCTGGCATCATTGAGATTATAGGAATCTTTAGGTTGCATTGTTGTACGTGTTTAGCACGGGAGGCAGGTCAGTGGATTCTCAAGGCTCTAAGCCTAGTTTCTTAGGAATTCTTCTCACATAGAGCGTAGTGAGAACCTTGTACAGAATACCACTTAGAGAGTGTGAGATCTTATGAGAGGGGTGCACCGAAAGGGGGAAAGTCCATGTCAGTAGCATGGCGGTTACCTGGACACAGGGTTGGGCTCACAGAAGGTGAGGGAGGCTCCGTAGCCCCGGATGGCTTCACACTTCACTTGCGGACAGTTGTTGGGTACGATGACAGAGGAGCTGAGCCCGCCACACGTGGCCGCGTAGGCCAGAGCCTGCGCGTGGTTCCCGCTGCTGTGAGAGGCCTGCAAGCCAGACAAACATGATTAACAATAACATCATCATCTTGATTGTATATGTGCACTCTAATGGTGCACCCTTCTCATAAGATCTCACACTCTCTAAGTGGTATTCTGTACTCTCACTATGCTCTATAGGAGAAGAATTCTTAATGAACTAGGCTTAGAGCCTTGAGAATCCACTGGCCTGCCTCCGGTGCTAAAGATGTACATCAATGCAACCCAAAGATTCCTATAATCTCAATAATGCCACATAGTGGGAATACTGTGTGCAGTGGATTCTCAAGGCTCTATGCCTTGTTCGTTAAGAATTTTTCTCCTATAGAGCGTAGTGAGAACCTTGTACAGAATACCACTTAGAGAGTGTGAGATCCTAGAGAGGGGTGCACCCTCAGGGCATATAGTTTACTGCTGGAAATCCTACTTTAGTATGGGAGAACGATTATAAATCGAATAAAAATGATTTAATGATAATATAAGAAAAGAAACTCCCCAGGTGAGAGTCAATTTGGATTTATGCAACAAGGCCACAATGCATGTAATGATCTTCGCGAGGCGGTAGACAAGCAAAAACAGTCGTAGTCCGGGCTGAGTTACTTAAAGCCAAATTGATTCACACTGTCCGAAATAGGTTGATGATAAATACAATATAGACTGGTTTCAGATAATAGCGGTCATATGATCCTCGGTGCAATATCCTTACATACGCTTGATGCCACCAGAAATACTTGTTTCTCATCACCATGCCATGAAAAATATTACGAGGGTGTTTTTTTTTAATTTCTTTTTGCCGGATCAAAGATGGCTTTTGTCATAAAATGGGCTTCAGACATACATATAGGTCCTTTCTTGCACTTTTACTCTAAATTCCTAGTATCTCACTCATTTTACTGTGTGTAATATGAGAATAATACAAATGCATCAGAGGCTTTAATTTGATACCAAATACACACACCTATCAAATTTTCTATCAAGGTTCTTCTCATAGAGAATAACAACGTTTTTGCTGATGCGTGCGGTGATGAGAAACAAGATGCTTTTTAGTGGCCTAAGCGGGTATCCTTTTAGATCAAAAGGCGGGTGATGCCTGACTGACAGAGATACAACTCCTGTTGGGTAAAGTTAGCAAAGAATCTCCCGACACAGAGACACAGTTGTCCCCGACCCCAGCCACAGCCTGGGGCAGATTTCCATTGATATTGGCCCCTATGGCGATGCTAAGTCTATGGCCGTTCACATTACTAAATTGTCTTTTAATAATGTTGCGGAAATCTCTATCAATAATTTACGAATCTCCACCAAAGTTTAGTGGAATACTAATCAGGGCCATGCTCCTCCCATATATGATGAGATATCATCTCCAATATCTAAGGGAAAAAAGATATTTAAAAATTGGTGAATCGAATTGAATTATACATGCAAAAATGGTACATTACAGTATATCTACTATAAATAATTG
Organism: Alentia gelatinosa; assembly: GCA_950022655.1. Classification (NCBI taxonomy): domain Eukaryota; kingdom Metazoa; phylum Annelida; class Polychaeta; order Phyllodocida; family Polynoidae; genus Alentia; species Alentia gelatinosa. The sequence goes on from OX465590.1 coordinate 11,489,982, forward strand.
ACACATATTGATGAAAATTTGATGTGTCTTTAACGGCCAGCACTGTTCCCTCAATGATGGATATGCATTTGCCACTTGTTTATTAGGGGTAGATTAAAGATCAAAATCACCCAACCCTAATGAGGGCCTAAAAGCCAAAACGTTGGTACATAACTATAATCAACCAATACAAATTATCAATTAAAGCCCATCAATCAAATCTGGTGGACTGGAGGCTGTTTAAAATCAAACATAAACGTCGATTTTGTATAAAACCAAATACATATGATAAATCCTAAACTGCCAACCTAATTGTATTAATTGTACTTACTACGCCAGGGTGGTTTGGGTCTGCTTCCTTTAGTTTGATCACCTGAAATATTAATTATGTATCGACTTAATCATCATCATCATGTCAGACACACATAGATGGAAAGTGTAAACAAAGCAATATCTATATACTTACATCTTGGTGGCTACCAATAGACTTCCAGTTCGACATCCCACCGCGTGAGTTCCACTTAACAAGGTACAGAACCCAATGAGATTTAGATTTTCAATAAGTTTTGATTTTAAACAACGTGCTTGCGTGCAAGCATATCTGGTCTGCACCACAATGAGGGGACGAAGAGGGTGAACAGATTGGTAATTGCTGTCCACACCAGCAGACCTGATGACAGAAAGTGGTGTAAATACTGTTTTCTGTTCCATTTAGAGGCAAATGTCGCCAACAATTGCAGGGGAAAACATGTGCAGGGGAAATAGAAATTTATACAAGAGATTGCTTTTAGTTCAGAACCACAGCAGGATTTGTCTCAGACAAACACCCTCGTGAGATACATGAATCCCTTCGTGTGAATCCCATTATAGGACCGCTGTTTTGGGTGTGTACATAGACCAGCAGGAGAAGTAAATACAATATTGACTGGTTTCAGATAAAAGCTGTATGCTCCGAGGACTTGACACGAAGTAACATCCGAGCGTGAGCGAGGATTTTGCGTAGAGTCAACTCCAAGGAGCATACAACCACTTGTATCTGAAACCAGTCTATCTTGTATTTTAGTTATCTACTCTTTTTCCATAAGCACTATTTTTCCGTATGCACCGCCCGGAGCATACAACATATCTGTATGCACCATGTATATCCATACACACACACCCTATGTGTTTTCTACGGACACTATGTGTTAGGTAGATAATAAATGGGACTATCATGAAACATCACGAAATTTCATATGATTGTTTATATAGCATGAGTTGTCTTCGCGGCATGATATCACGAAGCGGAGCTGAGTGATATTTGTAGCGGAAGACAACAAATGGCATATATATACAAAATTATATGAAATTGAGGGATGTTTAGATTTTATCCTACCCTGTTACATGTTTTTAACTTCATATGTCACAAGTGGCATATAAATATTTTATGCCATGACCGTGGCATACAGTCACACCATGTTAAGTCTATGGAGATTTATATTAGGGGCAGGATAATATCAGATAACCTTGACCCAGAGCAGCCGTTCTCTGCCGACTCAGCTGCACTATGCCGACTGGTGATCCAGCTTGACGGATACACGCGTCATATATACGCGATTACAAGGGATCAATAATAAATAGCCCCGGTCGTGGCCTGGTCGTGGAGCTCCAACATTATGTGAAGGATTATTCCATGGCATATAATTCCAGCGGTTGCTTAGGCGTAGATTCCCAACCCCAATCACTGGCTATTGTTATTTAAGTAAGTAGAATCTCATTAACTCTTTAAGGGCGGATGATGCCTTAAGGCAACATCTATGCTGGATATATATGAAATTATTTTTCAAAAAGAAATATTTCGACAATAAACTTGAAATTTGCAGAGAATGTAGGAGTAACATCATATTTTCGAATTCTGAATAATAGAAATAAAAATATTAAAGGTACCAATCACATCACTGATAAACTTTCAAATTCTGAGTTCAGAGGACAATGCCCCTGTCCCCTAGAAGTGTACATAGCCACTAGTAGCCGTCCCCAAGTGTGTAGTCCAGCCATAGGCGGTCGTACTTAAAGGGTTAAGTCGTTCCCAGCTAAAGGTGGTCTGAGTTGTGGGATGTTCCACCTCATTGAGGAATATGTCGAGACACATAGTAGGGTGGTTGAATGAAATCTGTTCCATGGAGTTTTGTGTCGTAAATACAAACCTAGTTCAAAGAATTAAAAGATTGTACCAGTGCCTGTATCCCAGCGAGGAGGTTAACCATAGGATGCAGGGATTGGAGCCAGTCTAAATAGTGTTCTGCATTAGGAGGGAGTTAATCTCTCTCTGTGGAGGCTCTATAAGCCCGCTCCACTCAGCTGCCACCATCAGAGAACTCAGTTATATCATCAACATAAAGAGATTACAGTAAATGGAGAACTGACTGTATATAATAGAGAGTGTGTTGGGGGCGGGTGTCACCAGCTTATATCCATTTGGTCGCCTACAGTGGGTGGTGTCCATATTGTCCTGGGACCTGTTTCATTAGTTTCGTGACATGTCTAGATGGCGTCTGTGACACCATACAGACATATTGGGGTTGACTAGTTTCGTGACAACACAAGTAGTGCTGGCACAAGTGGCGCTGTAGTGTCACTGTTTGCGACACAGACATTGTGACACAACATGTGACGATAGATATGACATGCGTTATGAAACGTGACTTCGTTTTGTCCGTTCTTGCTTGCACTGTTGACCAGTGCCTCTTTTCATGTCTATCTAACACTTTTGTCACGAAACTAGTGAAACAAGATCCTGGTATAACTGTATAGAGTTGCCAATACAACAATATAGTCTGTTGTAGCTGTATGGAGCTATTAATACTATCATGAAACATCACAAAATTTCATATGATTGTTTATATATGGCATGAGTTGTCTTTGCGGAATGATTTCCGCTGAGTGATATCTGTAGCAGAAGACAAGGAATGGCATGTAAACAATTATATGAAATTGAGTGATGTTTAGATTTTATCTTACCCTGTCATATGTTTTTAACTGCATATGTCACCAGTGGATATACATATTTTATGGCATAACCGTGGCATACCAAGTCTATGGAGATTTATATGGGGGGTAGGATAAAGTACTATAGCCTGATATAGCTATTTTTGTTCCTAAAAGCTTTATTTTTCACCTGTGATACAGAAACAATGACGTACGACCATGATTACATCAAACTGGAGAAGTAGATCCGACAATCAGAAAAGTGAGATGCTGATGTATGGTAAGCGTTCTTGCTGCTAAAGACGACTTCAAGATTTAAGATGAGTTCTGCCAATGTTCCAATAATGCCTTGATCTCTCTTTGCTTATTCCTTTTTTTTCTTTTCTTTTAAAGATCTTTATTGTACTCAAAGTTTTACATTGTTCTTCCGCACAATGTTGATCGTGTACAGTTATACAGTTTGAAATGTCATATCATCAAGTAGTATGATAAAATCATGGGTGATTACACATTGGTGAAAGTGGTACTTATCAAATGTCCAATCCGGCGGTTGTTGTTTACTAGCTCGTCGTTGTTGGGCGAACGTTTAGGGAACGTGTTTTCAAATTAAATTGGGTAGTAATTTTTCCAAGCCTTACCTCGTAACTTTGAACTTTTGCTCACCGGAACATAGTTTCCCTCTATTCTTCAACAATACATGCTCACTTTTTACCTGATTTATTTATTTCATTCCTGATAAAAAAAAAGACGAACCATAAAACAGAATTTGAAATGTGTTCAGTTGTACCTGACTTTTTCCTTCGTTTACATTTTCCACTCACTGAAATTCATTATCGTACTCTGACACACTACGACAAACAATTTCCCAGCCTCCCGACATTGCTGCGATGCATGGATTTGTATCTGTAGCAATGTCGGAGGCAGTGTGAACCAGCTTTATACGCACGGGGAAGCGGTCTATGAACATAGAGTAATCCTAGAATACTTAACTAGGATTAAATGGCATATATATCACTGATGATTGAGTGTGCAATTATGAATGAATAACAATTAAAAGGTTCGGGTTACATTCAGACTATGGATCGTTTCCTGTAACCCACTTGCACCCAGTTAACCTGCCCTTTCGGCAATTGCCCCCTAGTAGGAACCAAACGTACTACACACCTGTGCCTTGAAATACTCCAAATACCAACCTCTGCTATGCAAGTGGTACTTTAGGCAAACCAGTGTAGTGTGCTGGTATGCCGGCATACCGGCACGCTTTGAGGTCAAATAGTCTCCAAGCGGCTGTTGTGTTATGCATTGCGCTAAATACCTCTGCGTGGAGAGTTATGATGACGCATGCGCATGGTGCGTAGCATAAAACAACATCCGCACTACCAGCACAGTTTGATTTCGGCTTCGACATTGTCTTATTTTTGTAAGTTATTAGATAATTACGAATATTTAGAGGTGTATAGTACAAGTGAAACTTGTTAACCTAATTGGGACTACGAGCTCATGCGGTAGATTTAGCGAAAGAAACAAGGTACGAGGACCCATCCCAATTAGGTTAACTAGTTTCCCTAAAATATCAAGCACCAGTGGGTCAAATGCAAGTCTTCATGGTGCATCACGACTGGATACTGTATGGAAGATAGGACAATTGCATACCTATCAGGTAGACTGGTTTCCTGTCACAATGGAATATGGGACAGGTAACAACTAGCTAGGGAGTGACTTTGAACTTTCACTGGTTCCCCGCTCATTTGCAGTTGCAAGGATAACCAGCACAACCTCTCTCCCTCACGAGGTTCCCAAGATACCTTATTTCTACCTGTTTATAATAAAGGATAATAAAATTGTAGTAATGTCAACCTTTCAAAAGATAAAAGATAATTAATTTAAATGTTTCTCTAATGTTACCAATGATGCAACAGAAAAATGGAGGCGTTACCCATAATGCACTAAGAAATGGCGGGCGTTACATAGCCTATTATGTGAGTGAGCACATAGGCCAGGCTTCCAGGCTAACCTATCAGGATTCCTCCAATATGATAAGTAGGAGCAAATGGTATGTTCATCAGAAATGAATGAGTGTAGAATAATATTAAATAAGAATTAAAATGTTTAGGTCTATGGGTTATTTTCTGTGACCCACTTCACCCAGTCAACTTGTTTCTGTCTAGGATCCACATATTTCAAGCATCAGTAGGTCAATGAGATATTTTGGTCTTGAGTGGTTGATCATCGTCAGCTGTGGACACCTCTATGACCCTGAGACACTGGTACTCTGCTCCTTTCCCAATATCCCAGTATTCTTTTTTTGCAGCAAGCTGGAAGTCTATGTGACCACTCTAATGGTCAGGCACCGTATATATATATATATATATATATATATATATATATATATATATATATATACATCGTGTGAGGACTCTCTAATAATAGTCATTAGCGGCTGTGTTTGACTTGTCAGCACTTGTATCACGACCTGACTGGCTAACTCTGTGAGGTGTGGAGTCAGTAGGTTTGGGGGTCAGATCGGCTTCATGACAGTTTCAACCAGCTCGCTCGGTGAACATCTATGACCATCGTGTGGTGCCATACAGTTAGGATTTGTGTCTACAGTACAGTGTAAAGCTGAAAAACATTGTTCTATGTGAAGTGATCCCAGGGTAATACGTGAGATTTTATTTCATAGGAATATCTCCTGCCTATAATTTAGCATCTTGGAAGCAATAATCAGGTGAAATATGAATAATAGTCCACAGAATATCGCAAAACTGAATGAGTTTTAATCTTGACCACCGCATGCCACAACTGGAGTTTGGCAAAGTGACTTCATGAGATGAAGCCGAGTGAAGTCCGGAGTTAAAACTCCAGGAGTGGCATGCGGTGGCCAAGATTAAAACGAATCAGGTTTTGATTTTATCCTACCCTGTCTGCTCGATTTTGGAATATTATGTGATAATAATTCCGTATGCCACTAGTGGCATATAAAACTCTGTATGCCAGTCAGCGTGGCATACGGAATCTCAATGTTAAGCCCATGGGATTTTATATTAGGGGTGGGATAAAGGCCATTTTGTGTTGGCGATTACGGAACTCGCTGCGTTTCTCGCTTGGTGTGTCTCCGGTAATGAAGCCAAGTTGCGGAATTATAGGCAGGAGATATTCCTATGAAATAATATCTCGCATACACGCCAATTTGTGTTGGCGATTCCAGAGATCGCTGCCTTCACTCGCTTGGTGTGTCCCCGGTATCAGAGACGTGAAGAAAACATGCAAGTTGAAGTTACTTGATAAGGGTGGAAATGGCTACCCACTGATCAGAGGTCAACAAGTCACCTTTTTTTTATCAATATTTCCAGGTATATACGTGAATATAGAAACAGTACAGGTTTAAGACAGATGGTTATAGGCGCAGCCCGATGTACAGAGGATTGGTAATGTGGAACAAACTAAGTGAACAAACGCAAAAAGCTGTGACTAAGTCCTCATTCAAAACATTAGTTAAACACGAACTTGCAGACATGTAGGTGTTGGTAGACTCGCTGAGTGGCAAACATATCCATTGTCACAAGTTGTGTATATATACTCATCCAACCTCTCATTATCATAACATGTATTGACTATGTTTATAATTTACTGTTACATGTAAAACTGTTAACTGTTTCATGGAAGATCTGTCACATATGACAGAATGAAATAAAAGCAACCCAAAAAAAACAAACAGTTCACGGGTGAAAGAAACCCGAAGTTATTCGGTGAGGATGTTTGCAAATATTTACCTTGTCCAAAGCCTCGGTAAATATCTTAAAGCATCATCACAACGTAACGTTAAGATTCTTTCATCCGAAACCAGTTTTCCTCTAATCTTTAAACTGAACGGCGTTGTAAAATAATAACAAAGATTATATTATTTGCTACGTGATATTTCCTACATCATGTATGTATGTATTTTCGGTAAGTTTTATGATAAAACCGGTCTAGGCTGGTCATTTTAGACATCTTGTATATTAGAAATATGTTAGTAGAAATAGCATATCCAAACAATCCCATCATCAACTTAGTTATGGGGGTGTCCATCTACTACGATAAGATTGGAAGACCTCCCTATGAACTATGCCCATAGCATTTATTACCCACCTATTACGGATCTCCATAGGAAATGTATAGGACACCTAGAAACAGCTACCCGGAGATTCTGACATATCAGAATCTCCTGCAGGAGATTCCGGAAAAATAGTCCGATCCATAATAAGGTTGAATCCTAATATCCAAATCTGAAATTCCACTGCCCTTTTGAATTTATAGATTCGTTGGAAGACCAATATAGCTACATTGATACGAATACAAATCCTGCGCTTCACTGTTTTCACATGGCCCGCATATCATAGATTAGATAAAAAAAAAGTTCATAGAGGTTTATTTTCTACTCGTTCGTCGTAAGACCTAGGCCCGGCGTCCACCTACTACGATATGGCTCCGATACGGTCTACCATACACTTCCCGATAGAGAATCAAAATCGCGTCGGAAGGTCACCTAATATCAAGGCAGATGACCACGTTTCTGCGATGAGGTACAAAAAAGAACCCCTTACGATGCGTGGTGGATTGGCATATCTAGATATTTGTCTATGATTTTGCACCTTCCCGATATGTCTCCGATATTTGTTTTTTTGAATCGGTGCCATATTGGTTGGTCTAAATTTCTAGTAGTAGGTTGACACCAGGTCTTTTTAATTCTCCTTGATATGACCTTGGTAATCATTACCGCATGTCACACCATCACCTAACGAGAATTAGAAATGAGAATATACTCACGGCATTGAGGGCTCCTCTGACTTTAAAGGAGCCTGTTTTCTGGAAGTTCTCACATTTAAAGTAGACCTTCCTGCCGACCAGCTGGTCGATGTGGGAGTTTGTAAACACGGGGGTCCTGTGTATGAACGGCTTGATGCGTTTTGCCGCCGCCAACACGTCCTCGTAGGTTACCATGGTGACAGGTAGGCGAGGAGCAGACACCTCCTATAAAACCGGCGAATCAATCACACACGCCTATTAAACACTATTGATCCGCAAGACAGTGCCCCCGTCACACCTGGCCCTGCAGAGGCAATGTCACGCTGTCTTGTTGGGGAAATGAGATGCGGAATGTGATTGGTCGGGGCTGGCTGGCGGATCGATTCCGTGTGAGCAAGACACCAGGTGTTTGTGGATGTCCGCGACACTGCTGAGACTGCTTTCTGACACTGCTGCTGCTGCTGCTGTTTCTGGCTGCGCCTTCAACTGCCTCAATATTGAGATGACAATGATGACTCAAGCAATGCACGTGCAGGGAAGCGCGCGCGTGTGTGTCGCGTTGTTGTGAGGCTTTGTCGTCTGCGTTCCCAGGCGTCTCTATGAATGTATTCACTCACCCGCCCCACACACACACACACGCGCACAGATTCACCGCTACGATTCTTATCTCCCTGAGAAATCATCCATGAAGGGTCCCTTGTTAGTGAAGAAAAACAATCCACTCCAAAGGTCTAGCTTGTCTCCAGTGGTTCTTATCCGTTATCTCGCCGCGATCCTTGTTTCCGCGGTCATCAGCTGGGAGTGCCGTCAAGGTGGAGGTTGAAGGGCTATTGACCTGCTTACAGCTCCAGGGCGGGTGACTTGGGGTCCATTCCCAGGATTAGAGCCTGGAGGCTGGCCGGGGCTGACCTTGTAGACCGGGCGCGCCTAACAGCAGCCTAACAGCAGCCTAACAGCAGCCAATAACAGCAGCATTGTCCGGGTTGCACAGCGTTGTTACAGTGGTCCCTACAGAGCCCTGCTTGTAGCGCCAGTAGTCCTGTCCCGAGCCTTTTAATGGTTTAAATACCCTCCCGGGTGGTGGTAGTGAAAGCAGGGATTTGATATGAGGAGAGGACGTGCGGGGTTCTACCCTAAATGGATCGAACTCACAGCACAGCAGGGCTTCTGCCTCGTAGGGGCAGGTCTGCAGAATGGCAGCGTCCACCCGCCCACCCACCCACCCACCCGCCCCTCCCGCCCGCCCGCCCACCCGTCCGCCGCCCGCCCGCCCGCCCGTCCGCCGCCCATCCGCCGATTGCCTAACGCCCGTGGCCCGTCCGCCGCCCCCCGCCCGTTGCTTGCCCGTCGCCCACCCGCCCTCCACCCGCCACCCGCCACCCGCCCGCCGCCCGCCGCCCGCCACCCGCCCCGCCCTCTCCGCCAAGGCCGACCACGGAGAGGTCTCCTCCAATAGGCGACAGTGAGTGTGAATTAGTAATGAGCTGAAGCAGGGAACGTGTCTGGAGGCACGTGCAACCGCCTGGAGCTAATGAGAGGGGTGTAATGGCGGGGTGGTGGGGAGGTACCATTTACACTGACCAAAAAAAACACCAATGGTTATTTGCAAATTAGTCAGTTGTAGCACACCAATGAAATATCAATACCGGAAATTGTTGTCGGTGATGTATAAGCTCTTTTTTTTAATGGGAAATATACATGCTTACTGACCACCTATCGGTCTCGTTACCCAATAGCCAACTAATCATTTCAAAACATCAATTATTTACAATTCATATGTACAGTTAAACCCCACTTCTGGGACATCTCGCTTAAGGGGCAGCCACCCCGCTTAAGGGAAAAATTTGTTTGGAACGGAATTTTTTATAAAGCTTATTTTAAGAGGGGACCCCCACCTACCACGATAGGCCACGACATGCTTCCCGATCGCTACGATTTGAAATGGGGAAATCGTGACTTATCGGGAGGTCCCCGATTGTTTCAAATCGTGGACATGGTTTGAAATCGTAGAGCATAGAAACGTCTTGGGAGGACCAAAAACATAAACTATGGTCACGAGTGGCTCACGATCCAATCGGTGATTCACTGTAGATCTCATGCATGATTTTAGTATTGATATATACTATAATTTTGGAAATATTGAATAAATCCGAAAAATTTTCTACAGCTACTTACAATATATTATGACATTATTTTCAAACACCAAAACAATCAATTAGAACAATATAACTGTGGTAGAATAATAATTCCGATATGAAAATATTATTTTTAGACACTTAGACTTCATCAAATAATATCATATTTGCGGCAATTATATATCCATATGCACCCTACCTAATTCCAGAATTTCGTAATTTTCCACCAATTATTCCATCCACAAGAGATATTTTCCTGTTAAATCACCTCCAATAGGCCACGACAGTCTACGAAATTTCCAACATGTTGGAAGTTATCGGGACCTCTACGAATGGCGTTTTCTATCGTAGCCTATCGTGGGTTATCGTAGAGTGAATCGCAGAAACCTGTTCCACCTACCACGATTTAACCTTAACTCACGCTACAATCGGAATGGTGTCGGGAAGGCCGTCGTAAGGCCAATCGGGACCAGAATCGTGGTAGGTGGGGGCAGGCTTTTCCCCTGCTTAAGGGTCACCCAACTTAAGGGGACACTTTGCTCAGAATAGAGGGGGGGCCCTTAAGTGGGGTTTTACTGTATATAGAATATCCTTGTTCCACTTTATTGGTGAGTACCTAATAGTAATCTTCAGCTTACCGGGTGCACCACTTTGATCGTCGTATAGGGTAAAGATCTTCTGTTCTTCCCTCGAGAGTTCTTAGATTGAGTATTTGGCCTGGCGTCCACCTACTATGATATGGCTCCGATATGGTCTACGATGCACCTCCCGATAAAAAATCAAAATCGTGTCGGAAAGTCACCTAATATCGGGGCAATTGACCACGTTCCTGCGATTAGACACCGATAAAAACCCCATACAATGCGTGGTGGATTGGCATGTCTAAACATACGTCGACGATTTTGTACCTTCCCGATATGTCTCCGATATTTGCTTTTTGTATCGGAGCCATATCGGTAGGTCTAAATTTCTATTGTAGTAGGTGGACGCCGGGCCTTAAATTAATGAAGTAGAGTTCGTATTGAGTGCTATGTTGCGACCTAATACAGAACATTAATTGATGATTGTATCTGAAGTTTTTCATACTTCTATTTACTGATATTCTATTAGAGGTCTTACCTAATCGGTCGGTGGCTTCCGATCCGTTTTTCAAATGTCTGTGTATCAACACCAATATTTTGTACGCTATCAGGGTAAATGAAGGACTTTTCAACAAAATGAATAAACAATAGGTAAATGAAAACATCGGTTAGATGTGTGTTGGGGTGGGAGCCTACTTCTTGTTAATTTGTGGGATTCACACATAGGGCCTAATATACTTGAGACCGGTCTACTTCACAGCTTTCCTCTGATCTCAGTCAATTCTCGTTTGGTACAAAATTCTCATGGCATGGTGATTTTACCAGTCCCAAGGAAAAATGGAGAATTTGATTCACATTAAAGGATACATGTGGTACACAGTCTAGGACATAGGTCACAGTGATTCAAGTACCCTTGAGGTGAATGGTGTGAAAAATATGTGAGCCTACTTGCTGGCCTCCTATTGGCTAAATTAGATACTTAGTCTGTGACTCAGCAATGGGTACATTTGTCTCACCAAAATGCCCCTATCAATTTTAAGCTTGTTCACAGTGGATTTCATAGGTGGAGGTTTTGTACTGGAACACAATCTCCTCGTCTGAATGTTACGGTTCCATTCCCCTGAGACAAGTAATTTCAACTGCAATTTTCAGCTACAATTTCCCCAAGGTACAGAATCCCATGAAATTTAGTTTTTGAATACGTTTAAAATATACAGGGGCATTTTGGTGAGACAAATGGACCTAATCTAGCGAATAGGAGGCCAGCAAGCAGAGTCACATGTCCTTCACACCATTCACCTCAAGGGTACTTTGAGAATTATGTACCAAAGGAGAATTTCCTGAGATTAGAGGAAAGGTGTGAAGTACACCTGTCTCAGGTACTTTAAGTCTCTACCTGTGAATTCCACTTTAAATCAAAGTCTCATGCAGATTCTGTACTCAAGCACAATTTCTTCGTCTAAATTGTAGGGTTCCATTTCCCTGAGACATATTTTTCTTCTGCAATTGTTGACGACATTTACCCCTAAAAAGGAAAAGAATCTCATGAGACCTTGAACCCTGTGAGGTACATGAATCCCACCGTGTAAATCTAGGTGTACATGTCGCCAACAATTACAGGGAATTTCGACTGGGGAATAATTGGCCAACGCAAACATACCTAGTGCTTGGCTACCGGCCTAGATTTGACAGGGAGTGAGTCAATATTTGTGGATCAAACAGTGGAGATCGAGGCCACAGTGCTGGGGTGTATACATACACGACATCGAGTTGACGTCCACCAGGCAGGGTTCACAGCACTGACATTGAACTAACCGCCTCAGCCAGCCACATCAGGGTAAAGGTCAAATAGAGGGCCGTATAAGAACTCATTCCTGTAGTATTAATGTTGTGTTTTTTTTCTTTAGAATGACCAATTATTATGAAAGACCGTCTGACAAGACGATCATGGATATACTATTTATATATATCAAACTCATATTATTCAATATATCTAATCAATAAGTAGGTAGTATCCTGTGTATACCCTCATATTACTTTTTTTTCACTAGTTCAAAGTAAAGAAAAAAGGGATATCTCGAAATAGTTTGTCATGGACAAAAAAGCTTTTATATTGAAGCAACTAGAAAATAATTATCATAATCCGAGGTTATACTTGAAAGAGATTAATTGTGTTGTTAAACCGAAGGAAGATGTAACGACCATTAATGTTAAGGATGTTAGCGGAATATTATTATCAACAGCTGATAGTGTGGAGTATATGAATACCTTTTTCTGTACCATTGGTGATAAACTGAACAAAGACATGGATGAGCGTATTATGTTGAACTATATACGGAGATATAATGAATATGGATTTGAAATTGTCCTGAATAAGGTAAATGAAAATGCAATTATGAAAATTATTAAGAATGATATAAAAATACATAAATCTTTAGGTATAAATGGAATAAAAAGTTATGTTCTGATACTTAGTTTAATGGGCAATATACAACTTTTTGTACAAATTTTGTCTAGTCTCCTAGTTCAGACCAGCTTTCCTGGTCAATGGAAGAGTGGTAGAATCTCACACCTACTCAAGTCTGATGACTTGAACGAAACAGGCAATTGGCGGTCTGTCTGTGTATTACCTACCCCAGGCAAAGTACTGGAGAGGGTTGTCCACACGCAACTTTATGCTTTTCTTGAATCAAACGATTATTTTGACAATAACCAATTTGGTTTCAGAAAAATGCATAGTACGGGAGGGGCTGTTTTTAAATTAACTAAATTTTTAACTGAATCACTCAATGCCGGACAAGTAGCCATTGCACTCTATGTTGATATTAAAAAGGCTTTTGACTGTGTTAATCATGAGATTCTACTCTATAAACTGGCGGACACTGTGGTGGGTCCTTTACTTTTGAAATGGTTTGAATCTTACCTTGCGGGCCGAAAATGTTTTACAGAGGTGGGAGGTTTCAAGTCAGGGGTAATGGGAGTAAATGTGGGAGTACCTCAAGGTTCAATTTTAGGTCCCTTACTTTTTTTTAATATATATGAATGATCTAGGAGACTGGATTCGTTTTGAAAAACATGTGTCATATTTAATGTATGCGGACGATCTGGTTGTTGTAACCGCAGGGGGAATTGTATGGAGGCAGAAACTAGTATGCAGAAAGTTATCATCAAATTGGAGAACTGGTACCATGCGAACAGACTTTCTATAAATGCCAAAAAAACCAGGGTAGTATACCACGGAACAGTATCAAAATTGAAGAGATCAGTAAAAAGGATTTATTTATTGATGGTGAGCTGATTACTGTCGCGAAACATATGAATTATTTAGGTGCAATTGTGGATGAATCTCTTGAATACAAAAAACATGCAGAAAATATTATAAGAAAGATGAATGCCAAGATGTGTACTTTTAGGAAAGTTCAGAATTTGTGTGATAAAGAAACGGCTCTGAAAATAGCTAGAGTTTGTCTACTTCCCATAGCAGATCATTGTGACCGACTTGTGGAGGTGTTATGGTTTGTACGAGGATAACTGACTGGCGCCACCTGGCGCTTTCCGGAGACACGCCGCGCTTATCAGAACTAGCGCCATCTGGCAGTTCGCGGCCGTTCCGTGACGTCATCGCTCCCGCACTTCAAAGACGTTTTGATAATTCTTTACGCTATGTAATTTGCCGCTGCAGACTCGGTTCTTCGCATCTCTCACTTCTAAAAATGCCGCAAAAGAAAACGGCTGCGGCCAAGATGCAGAAGACGCTCAAGAAAACCTCGGCAAGCGAGAACAAGTCTGTTAAAATGGAGAAGAAAATCAAGGACATAACACGGCAGTTGCGGTCTATGAAAAGTGTGGTCATGGCCGTCACCCAGGCAGCGGTTTGTAGGGGTGAGGCGGCCGCCTCGTCCCCTAGGCCTGGGGAGGATACTACGATTCCGGTCCCTCAACTGACACCTTTGACACCTACGGGCCCCCCGAATCAGGGATTTCAGTGCCATCGACCTTCGGCTACGGTTGGTACAGCTCCTACGGTCCAGAACAATGGATTTACCGCATCCATGTTGGCTCACCCCTGGATCCCCAGGGACGCACCCAGCCTCGGCGTATCCTACCATGATCAGGGCATCGACGAGCAGGTCCGACAGCTCCTTCAATCTACGGCTCACGTCCTACGGCCTAACCACAGTAAATTTATAATACCATGTCACTATGTATTGTTGCCCAGCCGTAAGGACCATGTTAATTTGGGGACAGTAAATATTCAAGAGCACATCTGGGGAATTCTTCGCATCGTAGACGATGCCGCAGTGCCCCCTACTGTGAAGCCACACATACTAGCTGGCCTCCGCAAGGTGGTGGAAGATAGCCTAGATTACGACTTCGCGGCCGTTCGCTGTGGAGTGAGCAGGTTTTCATTTGAGTCGCTGAAGGTCGTTTTGCTCGGTGGTGGGACGATACTGAGCAGATGCAGTCACCGGGCGCCGCCCCCGCCCACCCCCATGCAAGGCGTTCAACGGAGAGGGGGGCTGTGCCGTATCTCCCCCCCCCCCCACGCTGCAAGCGGTGGTACGGTCTCGCATTGCTGCTCATATTGTTTCGACAATTTCAATGCCCACCATGCCCACAGCTTCGTGGATTGCCGCATCAGAGCTCGACACGAGGCTGCCAGCGGTCGATGGTCGGGATAAATCGGGAACATATTTCGATGTCTTATAGGCTTAAATCCCTGAGACACTGGCACCCTGCTTCTTTGCCAATATCAAAGTGAATAGCATACATATAGTGAATGGATAATTCTCATGCAGTACGCTGGAAGTCTGTAGGTGATGTATATAGCGCGTGCAAGCACCTCTAGTAAAACCAAAGTAAAGTTAAGAATTACTGTAGATGACTACGGTATCTACTGTGTGCGCCTCAAACTAAATATTTTTGTTCTATGTATACTGTAAAAGCAGATATACTTAATATAAAATATTAATAGCTAACGAATTAAAATTGATAAAGAAACCAAGATTCATGTTCATTATATTTTGAAGAAATATACAGGAAAGGAAATAAAAAAATGAAACAAATGGCTTCGAGGTTATAACATAACACATTTCGAGGTTATGATATAATACACTCTCCAAGATCAGGTAGGAGAGTAACAAACAGTTTCTGTTACTGGGTTAGGAGGCCACGGATTTAACCCGACCAGAGCTAACGTAGTGTAGCTCTGGTGACAAGTGTATCGGGAATGCCGAGTGGTGTTTTGCTTGATACAACGTTTCGGCCTAAATGGAGGCCTTCATAGGTTTGATAATCCTCTGTTGAGGTACAATTTTTGGAAACTTTGATCTCATTCAGTCTTATGTCTTCTGTGATGAAGTCTATTTGCTGGTAATGCCCTAGAGGAGAAACAAGGAACTAGATCGACGAGGTCATCCAATGAACACAGAATAGAAACCTATTCAAGTTTACGGTCAGAGCTCGAAAAATGTGTTTTTCACCACTGGAGGTTAAAAAGTAGGCGTTTCTCACTCCTGGAGGTTTATAATTAAGTGAGTGATAATAGGCTACTGCCACAATTGGCTGGGTTCCGCCTGTGTTCGCCGCTGGCTTCTTACATCTCCGCCGAGACCCCTAGCGGATACCCCGGGAACCAGCGTACTGCCACAACGCTAGCCATTCTCACAAATGTGTATAGGGGACAGAGCCATTGTTAGTTCATAAAGCAGTCACTAGGTGGCTTGTAGTATTGTGGGCCCCTTGGGGGAACAGATCCATATTCTGGCTCTTTGTTCTTATGAAATTCAACTGCCTTTTAATGTTTTACCATGGTCTCCTTGACTATTGCCATTCCAAATTTCATAGTTGCTGTAGTGCTGCACATATGCAGATTAACCAAATACAGCAAGTGAAATCCCAAAACGCCCCAGAATTACAAGGGGTCAATAAACTCCTGGTCTGTCACTCATCAAAAATCCATTGTTATATTGCTAGTCCTAGACAATTCTAGATTGTTTGCCGTCTTCTGTAATAGGACAAAGGGTTTGTGTTGACTTAAAATGTCTTTGATTGAGGGGAATCAGTGAAGACACTTCAACCTAAATTTTCATGTCACAGCACATAATTCCGTCACAGAGATCATGCCACTTCTACTGCCCCTGCAGTAATAAATGCAGTAGATAAAAATGTTCAGAAATGCAAAACTCAAACTATACGAAAATGTCCCAAATACACATTTTCCATGCCATTTTATATCTATATTGTGATATCTGGACTTGAATCTGCCTATGTGGTGTACTTTTGTAATTCTGTCACAATGGAATTCATGGGGATTAGATTTAAAGTCAGCTGAATTTAGTAAGTACAAAGAACCACTGGGGGCCGTTGAACAATATTTTGTAGCACGTGAGGCTGGACAATAAGATAAATCGAAAGATAAACGACATCCTTAACGATCTTTTCCATTGATGGTAGCACAAAATTAGTCATGGGTGTCAGCATTATTGTCCGTATAGAATGTTATACTGTGGTACAATTGACCTATTTCCTGGTGTTCAACAAATGACATTCCATAGCGGAGCGGCTACCAGTAAAATTGCAGTGGGGCCACTTCCGATTGATAAAAGGTACCCTGCCATGCCCTCTAGTGTAGTACAATGTATTTATTACTCCAATAGTATCGAGCTTTGTGGACCAATAGGTTAGGCGTTGGTTGAAGGTTGGTAGTCCAAACCCTGTCTGGGGCAAGCCACATTTGTTTTGCTTGTATTGTTGGTTTGTAGCATAACTATGCCAGAGATGAGCAAGAGAGAGTCAAACCACTTGCTACTCTTATGCCGCCAGAGCTACACTACATAATTAGCTCAGGTTCGATTAAATCTGTGGCTAATTGACCGACTGCCTCTTAGTGTCTGTCACTCTCCAAGCAGATGTTTTATGTTACCTGGACCTTTGCTTGGAGATTGTGATATTTCTCACCCTTGAAGCCAATTTTATATATTCGTATTTCCCTGTGTGTGTATTTTGAATGAAATAACCATATGAAGGTAGAATTTATTATTAATTGGGTGAGCTGTGAATATTTCTTGATACGTATTTTTGCCCTCAGAACCCACTATAATAAAACAAAAACTTGGTCCGAGAGTGAGAATTGGGGTCGGATTTTTGAAACCTGCTAAATTCCGCAATTTTTTTTTTTAGAATAATACTTCTTTTTATATCTTATGTTATCCACCTACTAAGTACCTTCCAGAAAAACATTATTCCAACAAAATCAGATGAATGGTTTAGATTTGAGAGCCTTTTGAAGTTGTGTATACTACTGCAGTTTGTCCAGCCCCCTAAATATTTGAAATTTCAAGAAATGTTATAAATGCTTATAACTTAAGAAAGACTAATATTATATGGTGACACACATTATATTTTACCCAGAATACCTTTTCATATATTAGATTTAAAAGAAAAGCTCTGAACCATATTTGGGGTGTTGGGCAACACAGGGGTGTCAGACAACACGAGGGGTGTCGGACAACACGTTAATAGAATTGCTCAGAACAATGAGAAAAATAAAATTTGAGGCTATAATCCTTTATATCTTTAATGATGTGATAATAAGCTATATTTAGCAAAGCACACCACTCAATTACTGATAAAAAACAACCCCAAAATCATAACTTATATCACAGCATGTTGTCCGACACCCCGGGGTGTTGGACAACACGTTTTCAGTTTTTGAACCATAAAAAGTAAAAAAAAATTATTTAGAAAAAAATCAACCTGGGTATTCATGAGTGGTAGGGGTTCTTAACATAATCAGGGATATTTGTTATTCCATTATGATTATTAGTTCTTTTATACATCCTTTAGAGTTGTGTGGTCCAACACACCATTTTTTGGAAAAATATCATCATGGAATCATAATGTTCTGATATCAGAATGGAAAATCCGATTGTGTTGAAACTTTCAGGTATCACAGCCAGGATTCTTGTCAGCATTGTACAATAAAGGAAAATTGATTTCTCTCAATATATTTCATTAGTATTGTCCACTGAAAGTCGGGGTGTTGAACAACATGCTCTATGGGTCTCTATGTTGGAAAATTTGAAGGTCCTAGATATTTTTCACCATTTTAATATTTTTTCAATCTTTTACCAATTTTCAAAATTATATTGTCTACACTTCTCATGACATATGCTTTAAACATGTTAATAAATACAATTGGCTCAAAATTGTGTCTCCCAGATTTTGAACAAAGTGAAAATCACTAGAAAATCACAGTTTTTGTTGATTTTCGGAAGGAAAAATTCCTCAGAGCTCTACAAAACCCTATGTTGGAAAGAAAGACTATCAAAAGATGCACCAAATAATTTCATTTTTACATTGATGAGATACGTTTATACAACATGAACCTTGAATAAGCTTATTTTGGCAATTTAGCAGGTTTCAAAAATCCGACCCATTGGTGGACACGATCTGGGTTTAACCATACCAACCTCTAAGTTGGAACCGAGTGGAGACAGAGGTGGTGGCAAATCTACTCTTTTGCCACTTTGAATGCTCTTTTATCAGCTTCCGAACTAGAGTTTTACATAAGTTCCTTTACTTTCCACTAGAGGTCAGTAAAGTTTATTCACAGAGAATGTATCAACATCTTTTCCTTTTGAAAATGGAGATGACAAGATCACTTTTCATATATTTACCTATAAGAAAAATGTAATTATACTCATATGCTCTAAATGAAAATTAATTTCTGTTCCATAAAAAGCGCTCAGAATAGCCATGTATATCATCTAAACTATAGAAAATGTCAATTCTCTCATGAATCATGTGACTATAAATGCTAACTTAACACCATGGACAGAATGCTCTTAGGCTTGATATAAGATCACTTTGGAGAGAAGTATAAAATGAAATTGATCACACTTATGGAAATTATTTGTAGATTGGTTTTAATATTTGAAGATATCTCTTAAATTGAGTTTTAATGCATAAAAAACAAGTTTGACATGGGCTACGACACATCTCAAGGTGTCTTTCAGGACGACGTGTGGTCGACAAATGGTCAACTTTTACAATATTGACGATTTCTTATACCACACCTTCTAAGACCTTTAACGGTATCGTATCGTCAAAAGGTCTTATACCTACAACATATTTTTCATGCTGAACTTAGGCCCGAGAGACAATGGTACGATATTTTTTTTATCGTAATTTTTTTTCAACGGTCCCCAGAGTCCTAGAATTGACCATCGAACATTGCAGATATCATAAATAAACAACACAGTGGGGAATACTTGCAACATTAAGTTTTTTTTATTAAATCAAATATATCCTTCGAAATTTGGGATATAAATGTTGTAAGTATGCCATATATATATAATCTTCCGTTGCATATATTCCTTAGTTTGATCAAGCTATGATATCTGACAACCTAAATTTGTAACACTTCTTTTTGCTGTATGACTGGTCGGACCCTATCTTGAATAGCATACGTCTAGGAGACCTGTTCACCTTCAAAACCTTTCGAAAATAATGACTATATGCAACAGCTGAGGGGACTCTAGACGTTCTCAGGTCCTCTGAATTATCGTTGGAGTCTAAGATATTTCGAATATAGAGGACTAACCTCCCGAAGCGGGCATTGTCTACGATTGTCACGACTATAAAACACCTCCCTTGATCCACCATTGTGTATGATCGATTTCATTAAGCAAAGGACTATTTCAAACCAACAGGTACGTAACATTTTCACCACATTATGATGCCTCCTAGCATTCCCCTGGCTACTGCAAGGCGGTGCCTCCAGGCATCATTCATAATTTATATACAGAATTCGATAGATTAATAAATATTTTCTGAAATGTATGAAGCTTTTGTAAAGTACATGGGGCATATGCGTCTTTGATTTAAAAATAAAACTAAATACTAAATGAAATACAGAAATCAGGTGACATTGCTGTTTCTAGGTTTTAAAGACAAATGCGGGTAGGTATCGAAACGCCCCCTCGTTCTACTCAATTAACACTGGTGCTGCCATCTGGTTTCATGAGAATGTAGCAGTTTCCCATAGACACCAATAGATAAACATTTACCTTCTTCAGATGGCCTTCCCATAGAAATTAGCATGGTGACATGGTCTTTGTTTAGTATTTCTCATTTGTACATGCTCCCAACTATTATAATCCAGAATTATTTGAAGATAGCAATAGAACATCAGTGTTATTTAGCAACAAAGTCAAAATATTGCATGTTCTCATAGACACCAATAGTTAAGCACTTACATTTTCAGATGGCCCTCCCATAGAAGTTAGCATGGTGACATGCCATTTTCTTGCATTTTCTAATTGCTGATATATAGAACTCATATTATCCTGAGTCATTTGCAAAACTCAATAGAATTTAGAAATCGCCCAACTACCAGCATTTGTCTTTAAGCTGCCTGTGGTGGGTTTCTGTTTCAGGGGATATGGGTGTTGTAGGGCAAGGGTTAATTCTAGATATATCGCAGTCACACCAGGCCTGCAACACGATTCATCATTCAACAAAGCCTCAGTATCCAACTGGTGGAATTCATTTAGAGTACTAGCGACGACACTACGCCTGACCACATTGAAGCATAAAAAGTTCTACTTACAATATGCCAGCCAGCTAGCTGTAATTGGGTATGAGCACGGTGTCCAGCTTGTGGCTCACTCTATATCGCATTTTTGAAATCTAGGACTACGGCATAATCAGCAAACGCTCTGATATTTGGGAATTGAGAGGCTCGTTTCAGGAGATCAGAAAAGTACAGTTCTAAATTCGAGTTTTACATGGCTAGAAATGCAAATAAGAGAAAATGTATAGACCTAGCATGAAGAATCATATAGAACTGCATCGAGAATCGTATAAATAGACAATACTCCATGAGTTTCGATGGGCCGCAATCGTCATCAAGGCAAAGAGTGACGATTATGGCCCATTCAAATGAGTGGAGTTTTGTGTATTTTACAATTCGAGTGCAGTTCTGGATTTATCTCACCCCTTTTTAATGACATTAAAGATCATCAAAATTTCACAATGATAAAAATAGACTTAGCAAATCCATATGACGTCATCTCAAATTTACTACACCACGGCCGTGGCGTAGTATTGTCACTTTATGGGGGTGATTGTTGACTATTTTTTTCTAGTGTTATTCCTATAGCTAAACTTGTACCAGGGGTGAGATAATTATATAGAACTGCATCGAGAATCATATAAATACTCAATACTCCACGAGTTTGGATGGGCCGCAATCATCATCAAGGCGAAGCCGAGTGATGATTATGGCACATCCAAACGAGTGGAGTATTGTGTACTTACGATTCGAGTGCGGATTTATCTCACCCCTTTCTATGACATTGAATATCATCACAATATCAGAATAATTAGAATATATTTAGACTTAGCGAATTCATGACGTCAACTTATATTCACTACGCCACGGCCGTGACGTAATATTCTCACTTTTTTTCTGATGTTATTCCTATGGCTAAACCTGTACTGGTCAGGGGTGAGATAATGTCTATGTATGATCAATACTTAAAGAGGTGATTGAATACCATTCAGCTCGAGTCTGGAGAGTGGAACTTTGAATATTGGAATTTCTCAGATCAATAACATCTTCAGAGTCCCTGGAGTCTGCCTTCACCAGTATCTAATTAGGTTGATATGATTGAGTGTATTCAGGCTGGTCGGAGGAGGGTGGTGATTAGGGTTGGATTGCCGTGTGTGGTGTGCGGTCACATAGGGTCAGTACACGACTCGCTCGCCTGGATAATACCTGGATAACACCTGAGATAATACATGACTCTCTCCCACACACACCTCACAGCTGTTCTCATCATGGCCGCTCTCAAGTTAGGTTTCATCGGCTCCGGCAGAATGGCCCAGGCCCTCGGCAAGGGATTCCTGGCAGCAGGTACGAGTAAATACATCTCACTATGTGTATTTTTCTTTTTAATCCCGCTGGATTTTCAGTCACAGAAAACCGCAACGTAATCAATAGAGCGTAGCTACTCTTAAGGTATCAAAAACTCAAAGCTGTTTACATTTCTATTGTTCATGCACACACATATTCATTCCCAATATTGATATGTTTTCGTTCAGTCTTACCATGTAATCCCACTTTAGGAAATTGTTTCTAGAACATACACACCTACATGTACTAGCATATTGGAAGTGCACAGACACAATTCCCATTATCGCATGTACATCATCGATTGCTATTTACTTAGCTTCCGTTGGTTCATCCTACCTGAAAGGCAGCATGTTTTCCTCCGTCCTTTATTAACAATTAAAATAGTGAGAGGTGAACGCTATGATAATGGACTATACGTTGCTGCGTAGAGCCTTATTATTTACTCAGGCGTCCCTCAATTATCTCATTATTCATCGTATACAAAGACACCATTGAAAATGTATTGGGACTCAGTAAACCACGACCCATTGTATAAAACCTATCAGACACCATAACTGTGGTATACGGATTCGCATCTGTGGTATACAGCCTCAAAACCATGGTATACGGGAAAAATAGTCCCTTTGTGCTATAAAGCAAAGAAATAGTCCCTATAGTTATACTCTTTAATATGGCAATAACTGGGTTTAATCTATTCGAAGAGATGGATAATAAATACAACAAACGATGGTTATATGGACAGGCAGCTCTGTAAACCACTCGAGGTTGACGTCGTAATACACTCGCTAGCACTCGTGTAGTACTACGCGTCAACCTCTCGGGGTTTACGGCAACCTGTCCACAAAACCATCGATTATTGTCTATGTATTCAACATGAGTGGAAGCAGTAGCATCAGCAGGATAACAACAGCAGTACTAGTTATATGCTTATGATGTAGTTCTTTCTTGTACTTTCAATTCACATTGTTATACGCTAATGATTTAATTTTTTTTCTTAATTGATGATCATATGATGGAACCATAAAGGTGTTCGTTTGGTTAAAGCCCCTTCTTGTTGCACTACAATATCAAGAGACGTCACAAGTTTGAGTCTGAGTTTATTTATGCCACGCATTTTGTTGGCTCCACATTACGGAGCCAACAAAATGCGTGGCATAAATAAACTCAATCTCAAACGAGTAGCGTCTAGATTTTATCCTACCCCGTTTCCATATTTTTTCAGTATCAGAAAGTAGTGGCATAAACAACACTTTATATCACTACCCGTGACATAAACAAATCCCATGTTAAGTCTATGGCGTTTTTTATTCGGGCTAGAATAATATATAGTATTGGGGGTGCAGTACTGGGGCAGTAAATGTTATTATTTCTAGGCTGAATTAGATCAACTTTAACTTATTTTTCCTTCCCTTTACCTTTATGCATTATTAAACAACTCATAATGAGATAATATACAATTTATATCTATTTTGGAACTGTTTTGATCGAAATGAATAGATCTCCCGAATTTGTAAGGAATAAGAATAGACATTGAAGCCATATTTTCTGAATGTGACATTTTCCTGGCCAAAAAGTGTCTACAGTGAGCAGTTCAACTAACACTTTCTGTTGAATAAATGGAAAAGGGAAAAGATTCCACTCATGTGTATTTCTTCGCACCTTGACACTTCCTACACACATACTTTGCACTTTGCACTCCGTTACGTCGATCAAACTGACTTTGCACCCTGTCTCTGGAAGAGTACATGAATCGAGACGTTCAAAACGTAATGAATTTATTGTAGGAACGATACAGGGGGAACTAACCTACCGTGGTAGATAATTCAGAACGATAGTTGTAACCAAAGGCCGGACTAATCATCTTTGCTTGTATATATCTATCTGTGATTACGAGATGAAGATAAAAGAAAAATAGGGTACAAATTTGATGTTAACGCTATGAGATATGATAATGCCTTCTCGGCTTTTCCTCTTTATTTTTGTCTTTTTACCTAGATATGTTCATGTTTGGACTATCACAAAACACAAGACTCAGCGTACAACTGTCATATTAAGACCTTGGAAAATGCTTGAAGTTTAGGATTTACTAGATATTCTCTGTCACTTGGTGTTGGATAAGGGGAAGAAGATATTTTGATAACGATGAGTAAAATAGTCATCCTGAAGGTTTGAAACCTTACTAAAAAGATCCTCTACTACATACTACAGAGAGTTATTCCCTTTGTCTATCTATTAAACTATATACATTTCTTTTTTTTTCAAACATTTATTTATCCTGGGTCGAGCTCAATCTGAAGATTGGTTTCAATGCTGGCTCAGCAGATTGCAAAATACATTTTCTTTTTCATTCTTTTCTTTTGAGGCAATGAAGCAACGTATATACAACAATAAATATAAATTTCTCATTATAAAGCATCACAGTTAGGATAAACAGGTGTTCTGGGGCTTCCTTAGGCCAGATGTATCATCGAAATACCTAGGCATACCTTTGAGTTTCTGTAATTCTGATGAGTACACAGATACGTGAAAGTGAGTGCATGTATACTGGTGGCCAGGCTATGGAAAGGTTTGATAATGATAAGGTACACGGGCACACTGCATGTGATAGACTCTGCACTTTGAACTTTGACAAGTGCTGCTGCTAAAGCGCTACAACTGACCTCTACTCATTCTCCTACTGTCTGCTTACCTATCTCCCAGACACAATCTCAGTCAAAACATTATTGTCGTCGAGATATGTACTTTTGTTTTCTGTTTTCAATGTTACATCTGTCCTGCAGTGTCCTCTTTTTTAAATTCAGTCAACATTCACGATATAGCAACTACCAGACAGGGTGGTCTTTCTTAGAAATGTCACTGAAAATTAGAAATCTGAATTTGACAGAGATCATGCATGTAGTGATGGAGCCCTAAACAGAACAATAGGAGTGCTGATAAATCTGATGTAAATCTCGACAAATTAAATACGTTCAGGATGAAGAAATACCTTAATGACAAATGCTGGTAGTTGGGTGATTTCTAAATTATATTGAGTTTTGCAAATAACTCAGGATAATATAAATTCCATATATAAGCAAATAGAAAATGCAAAAAAATTGGCATGTCACCATGCTAAGTTCTATGGGAAAGCCATCTGAAAAGTTAATAACTTAACTGTTGGTGTCCATGGGAAAGTGCAACATTTTGACTTTGTTGCTAAATGACACTGATGTTCTTTTGCTATCTTCAAATAATTCTGGATGCTGATAGTTGGGAACATATACAAATGAGAAATGCTAATGAAATACTATGTCACCATGCTAACTTCTATGGGAAAGCCATCTGAAGAAGCTAAGTGCTTAAGTGTTGGTGTCTATGGGAAACTGCATTATTTCCATGAAATCAGATGGCAGCACCTGTTTAAAATTTAGTTCTGAGTATAGATATAAAGGGTATCGCAATACCTACCCGCATTTGTCTTTCAGAAGAAGGAAAACATTTTCTGTTGATAGGCCTACAAAAATAACAGCACAGGAATGCCTTATGCAAGCCAGTAAATGCAAAAGGCAACTGGATAACGGATAAAACAGAATATAGAATCTCAAAGGCAATACAAGAGATGCAATAAACAAGTAAAAAAGAAAAAAGAAAGGCAAGTTTCCATGCAGATATTGCCCAATACACACTACAAAACCCTAAGGTATCCAATTGTTCATGTATTTATTGCATCCATAAACAAAAAAAATACATCATTATCATGCTCCCTATCTTCAGCTACACGGGCAGGCCAGAGTAAGGTCTTCTTTTACTGTTATCACTAACTAAGGCAATGGGTGTCCTGGTGTGATAAGGAATCCCAATAGCTATAACCAGATCTTCTAGAAAGGATTATGTCATTAAGATCGAGAGTCATGTACATTTCTGAATAGTGACTGAAATTAGATTACCTTCACAGGTTTAAAATGGATATCAATCATGTGCTGGTTGCAATATATCGGAAGTTCTTTAGTTTCACCCTGTAATTTCCCAGTCCTTTGGTTTACAATGATCCTACCACAACCACACACCAGACATCTATGATATTCTTTCCTCTATTTCCTACCTTTATAACACACCCGTCAGTTCATAGTTTACCCTATAGATTCTACAAAAATCCTTCATTATATGTCCTGCTTTCTATTTCTCTACTATTATCATACGCAAATCCTTACATTTTATAGATCTTCCATTTCGTATCATGATGACTTAAACTTGTTATCTAGTTTTACACTATAGTTCCACCACTACACCTTCCTGTGAGCTTTTGACTACTTCTGATCACTAAATAGATTAAGCTTTGCCTTTCTTTGCTAAATAGCGATACAAGTCTAAAGATGTTTCTAGCCAATTTATCAAGAGTATACACTAAGCTTTCCAAAGAAGAACTAAATTTCCATAGTTGCAGAAAAAATAAATGTCTCCACTCTAACGGCATAAGTGATCTATAAAAACTGAATATCATGTAGAGTCCATTCACCATTGGAATAGAAAGTCTCATATTATTTCAAAGTTAACATGCTATGTCTGTTCCATTCCATAGAATTGTATAATTAACAGAATATAACTTTTTTTAAGAATATGTTACATTTAAGCGCAACATTTCTTTACAGATTCATTCACACCACAATCTATGATAGCAAGTGACCTGGACTGCGAAATGACAGATGGAATGAAGGTACTTGCAATATCTCTTTTTAGCATGAATAAATTTCTGAAGGTTATCTGAAAAACATACCTTCATGTGTAATCTGCAAATTAATTCCTAAGGCTCATATACCACTCCCAGAACACACTCACTATATTTGTTTTATCTGGGGAAGTAATGTTTAACCTCTTTCTGCGTTAACAAGGCTCTAGGCGTGCGTACTACGTCAGACAACTGTGACGTCATCAGGCAGAGTAATGTCGTCATCGTGGCCGTCAAACCGGATGTGCTGCCCAGCGTTCTGACGGAGGTGGCGCCTCTGGCGGGCAGTGACCATCTGTTCATCTCTGTGGCGGCGGGCGTCACCACACAGACCATCGAGTCGGTACGTCAGTCATAAGCGCGGGGTACTTCATCTCAGGGGCGTACCCATGGGGGAGGGCACAGGGGGCACGTGCTCCCCCCCCTCGAAATTTTTCCAAGGATGGTCTGTTCTGACTGAAAATTCTATACACACTGTTTTTTGAATTTTTGTTCTATCTATCATAGTTAAAAAGTTACAGCATTATACAAGAATGGGTTAAGATATTGAAATCTATCTAGGGGTGCAGTTGGGGGTACATTTTTATTTTTTTTAAATTTTTAATTCAATTTTTTTTGGGCCCTCCGGGTTGGGGGTATACACTTGAAAGATGCATGTTAGGTAGTCCAAGGTGTGGCCCCCCACCCTCTAAAAAATCCCCCTACATGCCCTTGTTACCATATGTACGTCATTCAACAAAGCACATATGTCCCCAAAATAGAGAGAGAGCTCTTCAAAGAGGCACTTTAATGGCCATTGCAATCTTCATAAATAGCCTTAGATCGGTAACCATCCCGGTCCCTGAAACAGAATCCAAGAGGCATCTTGTATAAAATATTGAAGCCAGGTTTTTCTGCAGGCATTTCCCCCTGGACCCCTAGATGGATTTTTCCACCAGACACCTGGCAATCTTCCCATGCAGTCAGGGTCTGTAAAACCCCTTCCCGAAAACAAAATCCTAGGCACAGTAAAATGCAAGTGCTTCAAGGGGCTTCACCCCCTTGACCCTGAGGATAGGCTTTCCTTTTGGACCCCTTGTAATGTTCAGAAATAGCCTCAGTTGTGTGCCCCCCCCCCCCTTTGAATTAAATTCTGGATGTAGCTTGTATCATTTTTTGACATACATGTGCACCCAGGGGCTTCACCCCCTCCCCACCTGGATCCCTAAAGAAGCACTTTGCCCCTGACCCACTGTAATATCTGAATTATGAAACCCAAGTGTTTCCAGGGGTTTTGACCCCTGGACCTCCCAGATGGGTTTTTGCAACTGGACCCCTGGCAATCTTCACATGTAGTTTCAGGTGTATAAAAACTCTTTCCCTAAATAGAATCACTAACATGTAAATACCTCCAGGGGCTTTGCCTCCTGGACCCCTGGGATTGGCTTGATTACTCAAAAGGGTGAGATCTCATTGCATTCTCTCAAGGAAAGGAGATTGGAAAACTAGTTCTAAATCATGTTTTCAGTCCAGCTAGAAACAAATCCTATGGATAGAAGAACATCTGTGTAGAGAAACACAAAAAATGAGTAGCAGGATTCAGTTAAGTACAACCCGAGAATCCCACTCTCGTGGGCCTTCAGTCTCCATACAGAGGTCTGGTTAACTCTGTCTCTATAGCAACTCCAAGCGGAACCGACGAAATTCTAACGTTTTATATGTGGTAGGTTAACAATACCAAGCAAAGGATCATCTTACACGGGGTTTCCTTACACTGTCTCTTAATCGGGGTTCCACTGTACATGATTTGGTGTCAAGGTTTCTCTTTGGTCTCCACTCTTCACTCACGTGCATGCACATTCTCACCTGCAGCACCTGCCGGCGGGCACGCGCGTCGTGCGCGTCATGCCCAACACGCCCGCCCTCGTCCACGCCGCAGCCTCCGTCTACTGCGCAGGCGCCGCAGCCACACCACAAGATGGCGCCCTCGTATCTCGCCTCTTCTCGGGAGTGGGAATCTGCGAGAGTTTGCCCGAGAAGCATCTGGATGCGGTAACCGGGTTAAGTGGAAGCGGTCCTGCCTATGTGAGTTGTATTTCAACAAATCTTTGTATGGTTATTCATTTTTATCATTTTGACTAGATTGTAGGTTGTGTATGTATAGATATGTATAATAGGCCTACTCAAATCGCCATTTCATTATTCAAATGTATTTGGAGGTAACAGGGGGGTGTCATGAAGCCCAACACAAGCAAGATGCAACTTGCATTTCCAAATACTGACCATAATAGATTATCAGGGGGGCATTCAGCTTATCATAATGTAGGGGTCAGGGTAGTCGAGCAGTGTTGTTTCACTTTACGCTAGATGGCTCGAGTGCCGATCCCTGCTGTACGGTAAAGCCGGCGGGCCCATGTATGCAAATACTAAGGAGTCGCCCGCATTACGTAACTCAGTCAGTATATAAGACTGAGTCTGCAGCAAGTTGCCAGGACTTCTCGCGGTGCCTCTCTGTCGAGTGAACGCCTGGGGCCTCATACGTTGGTAAGGTTGCTTCGGAACATTTCAACAGTGAAGAGACCAGAATCTCTTCCTGCCTTAGTTGGTGCCCCGTAGCACTAACATACTGTAAACTTTATACAGAATAAAAGCCTGTATATTGAAATAGTCTGGAGTCTAGTTTTGTGTCCACCGGTAGCAATAGGTTGTAGATCCCGCATCTCCCTGCCCTTTCCAGTGGTTCATTCCGAACCAACCCGTGCTGGAGTGGTAAGCACGGGGTAGCGACTTCTGTCTCAAGCCATTGGTCGACTGCCGTTCACGGAAAGTGGTCACACACTTTCAGCGACCAGTGGTACTCTACAATAACACTGTGTTGGTTGTGTTGAAAAAACTTCTGCAGTAGAAAAAAATGGGCCCCCGATTTCTGGCGATTTCACCGATTTTCCCCGAAAAGATTTGGTTGGGTTCAGGAAACATGCATGAATAGGTAAATTGGGTACACACTGTATGGATGGCCCCCTATCTTTCCTTTATACGAGGAAAGAGAATTTCACATAGTGAAAATTTGTAACGCTGGGCATCGTCTCTGCGCTGTACTAGAGGGAAACTATGTTCCGGTGAGCAAAAGTTCAAAGTTACGAGGTAAGGCTCGGAAATATTACTGCCCAAGGCCTTGGCCGCGGGCAGTAATCTTTCCAAGCCTTACCTCGTAACTTTGACTTTTGATTACCGGTACTTGGTTTCCCTATTCCTATATACCTTTAAATGTCGATAAAAATGATCACATGTATTTCTTTTCCTGAGATAACCCCAGAAAAATGGCCACCCTTATCAAGTAACTGCAATAGCCAAGTTTTGGTCCCGCTGCTCTTTATGTCATGTGGTCAGGCCGGGACGAAAACGTCAGGCCGGGACGAAAACGTCAGCCTTGCTACATAAATTATAATTACTGCACCCCCACCAGGGGTATGTAACTATAGAGCTATCGGAAATGGGTATATAGGAATTACCTTTCCTGATGAACTAACGAGCCATGAATGGGTCTTCTCCAGGGACTCTTAACAGTAGAGTTCGGAGTGCTATTGAAGGAATCTTTGACGATGTACTTCCTTTTTTCTGATCAACAGACACAGTGTGGACATTGTCTTGTTCGAAGAGTAGCTGTGATGTAGGTGCTCAAGTTACCGTAGGAATTCTTGACACTGTACACACCTTTCCTGATAAACATGTTATGATTTACTTTGCTCAGGGATTCCTGGCAGTAGAAGCGCTGGCGGATGGTGGTGTAAGGATGGGTCTACCTCGACAAGCGGCGATCAGACTTGCAGCACAGACCCTGATGGTATACCTTGATATTTCAAAATCTGTGCATACATTGTCGTGTTGGAAAGTCAGGTATAATCCGTAGCCAATACAGACGAGGATGCGACCCGATGCACGCATTGTAAGGTCTATAACAGGGTATTGGGAGATGCACTCTTTTTTAAATATAAATCCAAGGGAACTGTATTCCTAGCAAGGATGGTTTAAGGGCTGATTCCACCAAAATAGTGGATATGCCGTGGTATGTCTTGGTATAACTTCTAATATCTTACAGTGTCGCGATGTGTCATACTTCCGTTGCTGCAAAACGTAGCTGTGCGGTGTCGTGTGTATATTTTGATGCTCCACCACTGCGGCACCTCAAGACACATCGCGGCAAAAAGGCACACGCTTATTCAAACCTAGCCCGATCTAGCAAGACGGCCAAATCGTGACCATTCTCGTTGCATCTTGTGTGTCGGTGGAATCAGCACTTTAATCAGACAAAATTTTAACTTTGGGACTTACTAGCATTCATTGATGTCTTATTAGCATCCATGCCACATTATATTCCATTCCCTGTGGCTAGGTTAACACCAATAAATATGATTTTTCCATCAAAAGAGAAATCAAAGCGTTTATGCTTGTAAAATTGATGTGATACCCGGTAGACATACTTAGGAGGTATGTGCGATGGTTTCATAGGAACAAACATATTGCATGCTTTCACTTGGCTATAAGATACATTAGGTAATGGTTTATCTCTAAAAAATGTATTCTGCTCGTGTACCTTTGGTACCATATTTACTTGTTTGGGTAGTTTAACGTCCAATATGTTTCATTAAACCTTCTCTTATTTACAACAATGTACTTTACTTTCATATATTTAACCTGTTTAAATAACAAAGTATTCTGCCCAGAAGGCCCAGGCAACATTGTCCTTTTCATACCTCGATCCTGTACTAGGTTTGTATAGAGCACCTTTCCCAAGCACAAATTAAATCAATGCTAGGCCTTCATTACTGCATATCTCATTTCGGTCCTCAATCCTCTTCTATCCACCAGGGGGCAGCTAAAATGGTGCTGGAGACGGGGCAACATCCGGGAACGTTAAAGGATGCTGTGTGCTCACCAGGTGGCACCACCATTTCCGGTGTTCATCAGTTGGAGAGAGACGGTTTCCGGTCATCTCTGATGAACGCTGTGGAGGCTGCCACACTGCAGTCAAAGCAGTTATCAGCGCCCAGAAAACACGACAAGGATGTGCAATAGGCCCTGTGGCTGCTCCAACGATGTGACATCAGTGTACTTACAGAACGAATCACATGAGTCTATGGTCATGGATGATTTGGTTGTCATACTGGCACTATGTGATACTAGTTGTGTGTCTATGTGGTTGTCATAACGGCACTATGTGATACCAGTTGTGTGTCTATTTGGTTGTCATAACGGCACTATGTGATACCAGTTGTGTGTCTATGTGGTTGTCATACTGGCACTATGTGATACCAGTTGTGTGTCTATGTGGTTGTCATACTGGCACTATGTGATACCAGTTGTGTGTCTATGTGGTTGTCATAACGGCACTATGTGATACCAGTTGTGTGTCTATGTGGTTGTCATACTGGCACTATGTGCTACCAGTTGTGTGTCTATGTGGTTGTCATACTGGCACTATGTGATATGAGTTGTGTGTCTATGTGGTTGTCATAACGGCACTATGTGATATGAGTTGGGTGTCTATGTGGTTGTCATACCTGGTACTAGCACTATGTGCTTCCGGTTGGGTGTCTAAGTGGTTTTCAGAATAGCACTATGTGATACCAGTTGTGTGTCTATGTGGTTGGAATAGGTTATGGAATAGGTTGGATAACGTTAGTAGGGATATAGTTGATCTGGCCACCTTCAAGGCCTCCTGCAAATGTATACTCCGGCATAAGATTGAGTGATAAATCCCTGCTACACATTCAAAGGTTCATGGATTACCTGTAATTGTCAAATAAATTTTGTACATAGAGATTATTTGGATAATGCGAAGGTGCCTCAGTATGCACACTATATATTATTATTCAATGTCTAAGACTAAGGTGCAACTAGGACTTTTTCGCCCATACTACAAGGTAAATATCTACTAGCTGAAGTGTATCAGCTAGAGCTCAACACATTTGATATTTGATATAATTAGTTGTGTAAGATGTTCTTTTTTCCTTACAATGCTAGCATTGTCAGACTATAGATATGTACATACAATGTTGTGCTAAGACCTCATGTAAGTCCTGAATAGGACAAGGGAGGCACTTCAAGGATCAAGCCACTGGAGCCAGCAGAGTAAAGGGTATATTTTACCCAAGCTGACACCTCCAGTCTAAATAAAAACCTTTAAAAAAAGGCACTTTGTGCTACTAGTTATGTGTCTATGCTGAAGGATTAAAATGACCATGATGCATGTGACAAGGATATGGAATAGGTTATGTGCTAGTCATACTAGCACAGTATATTTTGTTTGTTTGATTTTATGTCAAGGTCCTTTCAAGATTTTCTCATGGTTCTGTTATTCTCACTGGTTTTACATGAAAGGGGTGGTGATTGAATATATGAGGAATTATATCTAATCCCTACACATTTACCAAGATGAGAGTTCTTTAACACCATATATACATGGTATGAGAAGGACTGGCCTTTGAGATAGTAGTAGGCCTAAATCTACTACTTCTTGGGATGAACGAGAAATGGAGCTGCAGTGGGATTCTAACCCAGTTTTGAGACTACTAGTCCAGCACCCAAAAGACTCTCTACACCAAACCATTATACCTGCTGAAGGAATACAATAAATTGGACACATGTGCTATGGATGAGGAATAGTCCACATGATACTCGCACTAGTATAATGATGTTTTCATACTAGCACAATGTGATATTCATATTCATATAATTGGAGGACTAAAATGACTGGCACCTGTGACAAGGACATAGAATAGACTATTATTATATACCTATCAGTAACTCAGTCTAAATATGTACTGTTCTTAGGGATACAGTAGGTTGTTACATATTGCACAATACGCCATGTAGCTTTGTACTGAAATACATATAGCACGCTTTGAACGACATATAGCACTCTTTGAACATCATATAACACGCTTTGAAAATTAACGCAATCTGATTGGATGAGAGGCAGACAAGACAAACCTGGGCGGAAAAATTGCAAATGGCAATGTGTATGGCAGCATTCATCAACAATATGAAATGCAATTAAAAGATAAACAAAGAAATCAACTTACCAGAGTGAGTATCGCCGCCGCCTACCGCGGAGAACCGGAAGTGTCTGTCAAAAAAGTTTTAAATTCATCGAATATCGAAATATGGTTTGGAAATAATACAAATAATATTTTTAAAATATAAGACGATAAAATAAGAATATAATATACATTTTCATAACATTAGATAAAATGATAATGTTCTGCAGCGAATAGAAGAGTTGAAACCCTCAGTCATCTGCTACGCTTCACAGAAGAGGAAGCAAACAAGATGACAGCTCTATTTTTGGACGATCTACGCGAATTAGATGAAAACAATGATGCAAATGAAGAAATTGTCGATGACGCACCAGCTGACCAAGTACTTAGAGACTACATATGCAGTAAAAAATCAATAGAAACGCAAAAAATAATGGAATGGGACTGCTCAATTAAAAAAATGTCGCGAGCCTGGGCGAGTATCGAGATATTGATAAAATTTTGCCAGTACATCTTAACGTTCATCTTGGAACATATTTAATGGAAGTAAAAAGCAGGACGGTAAAGAATACGAGCCGGAGTCTATTGCAAGTATGTACAGCAGTATTAAAAGATACCTTGACAATAAAGCCTACCCGGAAAATATCAGCATGAGCGATAAATTTCAGACCGCTAAGGAGGTACTCGCGGGACGAAAGCTAGATCTGAAGTCGCTAGGGCACAGGAACAAGCCGAACCGAGTGAGTACATGTTTCAAATGCAATAAATATTTACGTATTTAATAATATTGGAATTAATAAATATAAATTTATCATAAAATATCGTTATTAATGTTGTTTCCGGGCTATTTGTATTTTACAGTGTGATCCACTAACCCCGGAAGCGAGGAAAAATTATGGCAAGCGGGAGTATTCGACCATGACAACCCTACCGGCCTCAGAAATGGATTATGGTTTTTGACAACGAAATGTTTTGGGATTAGAGGTCATCCGGAGGCCCGACAATTGCTCTGGGGTGGCAAAGTGCAAAGTGCCAGGCTCACGCGCTTTCGTTCCCCGAATGTGGAGGAACGAGAAACAAACTGATCGTTGCCCAATATTCTTACTAAAGAAATATAAGGATTATAGGCCTGCTTCCATGCTTCACGACAACTCACCATTCTACCTTTGTGTCAACCACAAGAGGGGGCCTAACTCGCCCGTATGGTATCAACGGATGTCTATGGGTATGAACGAGTTGGGCCGGATCATGAAGGTGGCGGCGGAACGAGCAGGGTTGGTTGGAAAGATCACCAAGCACTCAGTACGAAAGACGACTTGTACCACATTAGTACATGCTGGCATTCCGCCCACCCTAGTCCCCCAACTATCGGGACATCGCAATGTACAAAGCCTGCAAAGTTACACCGTGTAGATCAACAGAGACAGATGTATCAGGTCTTAAATGAGGGACAACGAGTTTACCAACCTGTGGCAGCGGCGATAGTTGTAGCGGAGCGAGTTGCCCAGGTAGGTGTGACTTGTGATGCGAGTTAATCCAATAATAAATCCTTGTGTGGGCTACATATTATAACACAGCAATAAATCCTGTATTGCTTTTTCTGGGTGGAATGACACCTTTTCCCTGAATATATTTTGCCTTTTTAATATTGACACAGATTGCCGATATAACGAATCCTCACACAGTGCGGTCCATACTTGGGGAGAACGAGAGAGCCTTGCCTAATCCTGTAGACCAGCGTACCCCAGTGATGTTGGATTTTAAATGGATATCCTCTTTGAAATCTTCCTTTTAATTCAATATAAAAATCAATATCGCTTAATATTTATATTTGATATAGGCTGCAATTCCTCCAGTGCCAGCGAAGAGACGTCGCGTTGAGGTTGATGATATGAGTAGAGCGATTCCAGCAGCCATGGGTGGGCCTCTAGCAAAGGTGATTTTCTCTTGAAATAGGATCTAAATGGATTTTCCTTATTTTTTAAATTGTTTTGGAGGTATCTTCAAATATATTAATACATCCTTGATCATATTCCAGGCATTGACTGCTGTAGAGGAAAGAGGTATCGTTCCCGCAAAACCGGCGGCCATTCCTGCCATAACTCCAAGACCAGCACCCTCGGTTGACATCGAAGTGACTGAAAAGGTACCAAAATTCAGAATAAATATAAAATTCATTAATAATGACATTAAAACAAGCTAGGAAGAAAAAGAACTACTTATTTTAAAATACAATTTGAATTTAACTTATGCCACTCATATGTACTCATATATTTTCAGGAAAATGACATCCCATCTAGTTTCTATGAAGATCTGGAAAAAGATTCTTTCGAGGATGACAGAGTAGCGATACCGACGTTGACTAGATTATCACAGATAAATACACATGAAATGATTAGGGGTTTCCTCTCTGGGGCAAGAATCGATGCTGGCACGTTCACTATTAATATTAGTATGTAGTATTTCAAATAAGCTATCGGAAAATCATCATCTGATCCTTAGCCAGTTTTCATATTTCATTACGTAGTTTGTGTGTCGGGTTAGATATCCGTTGACAGAGTGAGTCAAGATTACCAAAAAAATGCCTCAATAAAAGTTAAAACATCATTGAAAATTCTTGTTGTCTTCAAATACATTGTTCGATCCCAGTTTCTATGATGAACATATTTCGCAAATTACATAAGTATAGATAGTATAAACACTCTAAAATATTAAGATTAACTTAACTGAATTGTGTCCTCCTCTCCTGATGCTGACGCCGAAACTTACTTGCGACTAACTTGAATAGGTTAACTTCAATCTCTGAAGCATATATTCCATTCCGTTTAATCATATAAACATTCAGTAGCAATTGAAACTGCTGGTATGGTCCAGGCAGATAACATAAACCTGGACAAACCATAAACACACTTCCACACAAAACACTATAGGGAGCGCCACCACAGGCTCTCTCTAACATCAATGCAGAAAAATTCACACCAGAGGGCACCACTGTAACACAGTCTACACTGGTCTCCCTCCACAGGCACCCAAACAATGCTAAGCCAGACCATTACATTGGCTTAGAACGTTTCCCGCCTCTCTTTGTCTTAATTAGCACCAATCAGTGACACAATTAGACAACATGTGATCAGCATTGACCAGTGGATACCTTCCTTTGAAGCTGACTGGAATAAATTAACTCACACGCCGCCCGCCAGCCGAGAGAATGCCGTCACATACCAGCAGTCGCTCGCCGATCGCACATCTATTTCACCTATTCAGTAGCGATATGATTGGTGATGGAAAAAGTGAATCCAGGTAACTTCACATTCTCCAAGCGGAGTTCAGGCCCGTTCACGCTATCGATTCGAACCAAAGATCTGTTCGGAGAGCAAACTTAACTCACAAAGGCGCGATTAACCTCCAAATAAGTATGGTGATGTACTTGCCGCGCTGATGGACAGTAACAGTGTCAACAGAGTCGATTTCAGAGGATAATAACCAAAATAAGGTGTATAATAATAAAAAAAACCACAGTGATAACGCCAGTACGATGATACTTATTCTCGGTGAAGGCCAGAAATACTTCAGAACGAGTTCGGAAGTATTTCTGGCCTTCACGTAGAATAAGTATCATCGTATAGGCGTCATAACTATGTTTTTATATATTAGCACTATGTGATATCAGTGTAACTGAAGAAGCCATCATGTGAATCAGCATTACCATAGTAGTAACAAGTAGCTTACTGTAGCACACTTACTGCAATCATATGGCTGGAAGTGGCAAAAAGTGAACTTACTGCGAAGTGCACATGTGAATTTATGGATATTTGTGTAACATATGAACGTTTCTGGAATATTTGGGTTAGAATGGTTGCTTTATTGTAGAAAATCTACCTTAAAAATAGACATTTTCTGAATTTGTTGAAAACCTTGAGGACATGGTCTTCCCTCAGGCAAATTGTTGAAAATCAAGTGAAGAGTGCAAGTCTGTATACTCTGCATGGAATAGGTCAGGTGGTAATCATATTAGCACCAATGATAGTGTGGCACAAGTGGCAAGAGCAAAGATTAGGTTATCTTGTTATCATATTAGTATATCATGATTTTTAGTATTACACAAATTAAAAAGGATCACCTGATTGTACAGAATATATATGTGGCACTGATATGGACAAAGTCCCACAGCTGCCACACTTATTATGTGATATCAGAGTTCCCACATATATAATATTAAGTCTTAAAAAGTCCAATAATGCTAGAGGACACTGACTATCACAACATACTGGTTATATTATGGTACAAAAATCATACCGTGTTTAAACTGCGCTTTGGTTGGAACTTGTTCATGTGTTCAGGGTTCGTACATAGAGACCAATAAAATTCCAGGCTTTTTCCAGGCCGTAATAATTTTTTTCCAGGCACATCACAATATGAATCAACAGCATCTTGCTAGTGAATGAAAACAGTCATTGTTTGTTTTCTGAAGGGTGTATATTATTTTAAGATACAATTAATGATATATCTATTACAATCTACACATATTTTACACAAAAACTATATTTGACATTGGCCGTCCATTCCATCAGATTGGATGGACAATTTTGACCACTCGGAGCCTAGGCTTATTGGCATGAAGCACAAATAACAGAATTTGATAGACTTTTTTTATGCAAAACTAAATTCTCCAGACTGTTGCAGGTTTTTCCAGGCTTTCGGTGAAAATTCCAGGCTTTTCCAGGCCTGGAAAACCCAAAGCCTAATTCCAGGCTTTTCAAGACCCTGTACGAACCCTGTGTGTTGAGTTAAAGAAATTCTCACATCGTGCAGCACATGTGACGAGAACATGTATTATGTCACACTTGTTATTGAGCTTAACAGACAAGTAAAACTGAATACCATTGAATATTTATAGATCCATTCTGAGGAATACAAGGCATCAAAACAAATAGGATGCAATATAATTCAGGCAGTAAATGTCCTTTGGATGAGAAGTTGAATGTTGATTTTAGGGACAGAGATGTCAGTTGGGGTCATGAAGGAGGCGCGAATATTCTGCATGTGGAATTCACTGCCCCAGAGAGACTGAGACAACATAGAAAACACATCGTTATTGGCCACGGAATGAGGCTGGGGAGGTTTGAACCATTATTTACTGGAGCGAATGAGGCCTGATGTATTCTTTGTTTTACAAAAGAAAAGGGAATTTTATAAAACAAAATTAGACTTGAAAAAGGCTACAATCTGCCGAAACGTTGTACATAGCTATTACACCGAATAAAGCCACCAATGGAAACCGATTTGGGCAGCTATTGAGTTGTACTTGTTTAAATCCTCTGGAATTTTAAAAACTGAATATGAAAACAAGTATTTCCTAGGAAAAGAGGAAACTGTCATACCTGACAGACAATCAGACTGGATAACACTGATATGATATGGACGAACTGCACAAGATAGTATCAGATTCTGGTGTATTCAATGGGGAATGATTAAG
The DNA here is from genome assembly GCA_950022655.1 of Alentia gelatinosa. Lineage (NCBI taxonomy): Eukaryota > Metazoa > Annelida > Polychaeta > Phyllodocida > Polynoidae > Alentia > Alentia gelatinosa. The sequence goes on from OX465590.1 coordinate 11,529,555, forward strand.
TTCACATTAACCTGATGCATAAAACAAGTATATCAAATTAGAACGAGTAAACATCCTTTTCCTTAAAGGCATATCCTACAATCCACAGTGGCGCCACCTAGTGATTTTTGAATAATGTCAAATACTATACAAAACTTGTTTTTTGGGGTTCATTTTAATTCTAAATGAGTAAATTTAAGGGTTTTGTCCAGTTTTTTTCGATTCAAATAGGTAAAATAGGCCAATTTACATTTGCTTGATTTACATAGGAAATGTACTGATATATATGGTTTCCTTCAACTCTCAAAAACAAAGACGGTGACCTATGATTTTTAAACTCTAGATAAGAATTACTATATATGTATTATATTCTGTGAAAGTTTGAGGAAAATGACATGGGTTTTACCATGTGAAAAATACTTTTTAGAATTTCTATATATTCTAATATAAAATTATCACAATATTGTTCTATAAATCAAAAACTAGCACGGTGACCCCCGAATTTTAGGTTAGATATGTGTTCCACAACACTTGGAGATCGTCATATCAAATTTTCAGAAAATTGACATGGGTTTTAATTGTCAAGCCAAATTGTCCGATATGCCTTTAAGCGCTGCTTAAAAAAAGACTAAAAATAAATTATAAGCTGGTACATGCATATAGTGTAATGTTGAAACATTAACTCAGGATACGTTGTGATGTTTTCTGCAAACACATCTGTGTTATACAAAAACCTAAACATTGCACATTACTGATGTGTTATACACTATCTATCACTTTATGCATCCGAAATATCTGCAACTTTGTGACGGTATACTGTACTTCACAGGATAACGTTCTCTGAAAGATGTAAATAAGCTTTCTAAACAAAAAGAACACAAGCACAAAATGCAGCAAATGATGAAACGTACTGTAGAAACACATAAACCTGGTATATGATGTTATAAAGGTATATGTTATAATGTGTTATAAGCCACATAATCATGACAAATTAGTTTTACCTGGTACATGATAAAATGCGTTATACAAACACATAAACCTGGTGATTGAGGAAATATGCAATACAAACACAAACCTGGTACTTGATATAATGTGTTATACAAACACAAAAACCTGGTTCTTGATGTAATGTGTTATACAAAGACATAAACCTGGTTCTTGATGTAATGTGTTATACAAAGACATAAACCTGGTTCTTGATGTAATGTGTTATATAAACACATAAACCTGGTTCTTGATGTAATATGTTATACAAACACATAAACCTGGTTCTTGATATAATGTGTTATACAAACACATAAACCTGGTTCTTGATGTAATATGTTATACAAACACATAAACCTGGTGCTTGATGTAATGTGTTATACAAACACATAAACCTGGTTCTTGATGTAATGTGTTATACAAACACATAAACCTGGTACTTGATATAATGTGTTATACAAACACATAAACCTGGTTCTTGATGTAATGTGTTATACAAACACATAAACCTGGTTCTTGATATAATGTGTTATACAAACACATAAACCTGGTTCTTGATGTAATGTGTTATACAAACACATAAACCTGGTTCTTGATGTAATGTGTTATACAAACACATAAACCTGGTTCTTGATGTAATGTGTTATACAAACACATAAACCTGGTTCTTGATGTACCTGGTAATGTGTTATACAAACACATAAGCCTGGTTCTTGATGTAATGTGTTATATAAACACATAAACCTGGTTCTTGATGTAATGTGTTATATTTATATAAACATATAAACCTGGAATATGATGAAATGTGCTACACAAACAAATCCTCGTTCATGGTGAAATGTGCTATAAATATAAATAAACTTGGCACATCATGGAATGTTATATAATACATGATATAATGAATTTTTGTTTGTTTGTTAAAACGTCACTTTCTTCAAATTAATAAAGTTAAGAAACACACACACACCTCCCAGTTGACTGTAACCCACAGCAAAACAAAAGAATAGACAATCAGGACCTAAATAACTCTGTGTTACTTAATTCCAGGCTTGACTTAAAGCCTAATAAAGTTTAATAAACATTACTCACCTGTACACAAATGTTTTAGACCAACTAAAACACTGAGACATGTCTATTTCCCTACAATCATACTTGGGGGATACCGCCTTCTGAAGTGTCAGACCCACTGTCACACAGTAGAATTCCTGCCTTCACAAAACCAAAAGCGCAGCCTGACGATTCCCAGTGATGAAACTGCTTATAGGAAGCCAAAGTGAACCCGCTGAAACCACAGATACCCACCTACAAAACACAATTTCCGGTGGCCAGTAAGAACAAGGCTTAGTGCTAAAGCTATGGGGGTTTGAGGCTAGACTTATGTTTTTGGTCTCGTTTGTTACTTTTGAGGTGGAGTTTATAACTATCATCTCTGAATAACTTTGTTTCAAAACTAAGATGACAGTTATTAAGTTTATTAAAAATTTGGATCTAAAAGATTGGTGAATGAGACATACAATCTTGAACCTACATAGTCAAAGTACTGAGCACCTATATCCGGAAAAAGTATTTTGTGACCGGCTATCTGTGGTTGCAATGGGTTCACTTTGGCTCCCTATAAACTGTTGTTTGGGCCCCTCCCCTTGACAACCAATCATACCCTGGCAGTGACATCACGCCTCCTATGATACAAACATTTGATCACCATGCGATTCACTAGGAAATACACTGATCGACTTGGTTACTGTTCAAAAATCGTGTGCGATGACGTCGCTGTCAAATGATGTGACAGCGCATTCATGCGGTAGCTGCCTATGGAAGGACACATGACACGTCTCACCAATACATGATATAATGCATTATGAAACTTGACAAAGAAGGTAATGTTTTAACAACACATAAACCTGGTACATATTAAAATATTACAGACAAGAACACATGATGTTCTGTGTGAAGCCAAAAAGACATGCCTATTGTCACCAATCCGGTGAATCCGATGTCAAATCAGTGACAATTGATGATGTTGTTTCTGGTGATTTATAGAACCAGCAAAGGCCATCAGTTATCACTCAAGTGTGGGATATGACTATTCTCCCTGACGCTGTGCCTCACCTACAGGATGGCCTGGACTGACCCTTGATGGGACTTGTTTACCTCAATTGGTTTCCTGTAAGTCAGTATTGCAGATTGTAAAGATTGTTTCCATTTATAGCCATAAGTAACCAAGAATCAGATTGGTGAAAATCGCGAGAAATTGCTGGTGGCTCGTAGGCTTTATTTTACAAAACATTATAAACCCAACATTTATCAAGTAATGTCTTACTAACACAGAAACTTGGCACATGATGTAATGTCATAGAAACACATGAACCTAACCCATGATGCAATGTTATCAAAACACATCATGTAATGTTTTACTAACAAAAACTTAGCACATGATGAAGCATTTTCTGTGATCATGAAGAGCCGCCACGTACACCTGGAAGATAGTAAAAAGACATGATCAAAATAGGTTTGTAGTTTGTTTGTTTGGGTAGTTTAACATCCAATTTGTTTAATTAGACTTACTTTGGATTTGACTGAATCTATGAGATGAATGTAGGTAGAAATCCCACCCCTACACATTTACCGAGGTGAGAGTTCTTTTACTTCCCACACCACTTGGACATGGTATGAGAAGGATTGGCCTTTGATATCGCAGTAAATCTACCACTGCTGGGAGTGAGGGAGAAAAATGGCTGCTGTGGGACTCAAATCAACAAAGTCCAACAATTTTGGGATTACAAGTCCAGTGCTATTTACCACTGAGCTAACTCCCCACCCTGGTCGCTTTAGTTATGCTTGCTTGCAAGCATATCCGGTCTGCGCCACGAGGAGGCGAGGTGACCAAGAGGATGAACAGATTGGTAATTGCTATTCACCCAAGCAGACCATAGGTTTGTAGAACAGAGATACCTGTCGTAAATGCATTCTAAAGTTGATATGTCTGGAGGAGGAAAACATAAAACACAATATTTTTGCCTTTGGTGCTCAGCAATTGTTCTTGCCCAATGCAGAGCAACGCACCTGCGCTATTCATATAGCTTGACTGGAGAGATACACTGGCCGGCAGAGCTACACTACGTTAGCAAACATTTATCTACCTTAGCTCTGGTCGGATTAGATATGTGGCCACCTTGACCCAGTAGCGGGACCAGTTTGGCACTCTCCAACTAGCTCTTTCGTACTGCTTGAAGAGTGTATTATGTCATATCCTCGAAGCCAATTTTTCCGTTTTCTTATTTCTTTCCTGTGTATTATTTCAAAATGTAATGAACACAAATCTTGGCGCCTTTATCAATTTGTTGGCTATAAATATTTCATATTAAGTATGTCTGCTTTTAGAGTATACATAGAACAAAAGTATTTGGTTTGAGGCGAACACAGAGGGATACCGTATGTCATTTAACACGGCCAACCCCTATATCGTAGAAGGGGTTGGTTGCCAAACTACTGGAGAGATTGATTGGTGCAGTCCCCTAGTGTCATGGTAGAAACCCAAGGTCTCAAAGCGATTTGTTTATGGTTCTCATCACCTCTAGTAATCAGGCCGATCTCAGTTAGTTTTAGCCTATTGTGCCAGGTGCCTACTACACACTCCCACTTGCTGGACCAAGCATTGTGTCAGTGATCACCACCACTGCACCAGGCTTCACTCATTGGATGCCAACATCAAGTGGTATGACACGTGATCCTTAATATTATTTTCTATTTCGCCTAAAACTCTTAAATATGGTGTTATAGCTACAGTCTGCGGAAGTTTATTTGTTTAGGCCACTCCAAAAAAAACTTGCGCACATCAGCAAAAATGATTTTAGGAGTTTTTGTTTTAAAAAAATAATAAAATGAACCTTGATAGAAATTATGAAAGATAAATGTATCTAGTATCAATATAACGGAACCGGAACGTAGATCTACCTCAGAACATTCTGTCTGTAGATTGACATCAGATCCGTCGTTGTGTGTTCCGGTAACAAGAAAATTCTTTGGACGAGGCAAATGGGGACACCCGCGTTGGGTCCGAGATCTATTGATAGATCGGAGCATCTATCAGGTTGAGACCATCTGGGATTTGGGTTCTGAGCCTAAAAATCCAGTTTTTCTCAATTTTGTTCCGGAGCAGTTTTGCTCCTCTGGACTCTGGGGCCATGTGGATGAAGTCCACGATGGTGATGGTTACATCATCGAGGCCCATATGGCCATCGGTGTTGTAATGGGCCCCTATGTTGGTATCTAAGCGGGCCTTGGTTATTTTGTAGTAGTGGTCCTGGAAGCGATCCATCAAGCGTCGCTTTGTTTGTCCCACATACTGCTTGCCACATCGATTACACGAGAGACAATAGATGAGATTCGAGCTCTGACAACTCACGTTGTGTTTAGCTTGATATTTGCGTTTGTTTGAGTTGGAGGTTATTTCTCCATTCTTGTTCAGGCGTGTGCAATATTTTTTTTTTTTTTTTTATTTCATGAGTAGATACAAGACAGTCTGCTGAGGTAGCAGGTTTTGTGTGTCTTCTATTGACAATGTAGTATAGTCTTGTACAAGAACAATTCTGTCTAGATAATGAAAATATATTACAGTGTACAGAATATATAGTTGATGGGGGTAATGAAATGAGATGAGTTTTGGTCTACACCTACTTCTCCCAGACAAATGCTTATTTCAGATGATGGTTACTGCCTCATCACCATTTTACATTTCATCTTTACATGTTTTTTATACAGGTATGCTGAACAGTTTTGTACTTCACACGGTAAATCGTTCCATACTAGCATTCCCTCATAAATGGTTTTTTTTCTGAAAAAGGATGTTCTCGGTCGTTTTAATTTTACTTGTCTCTTGAGTTGAGCTCTTGTTCTAGGATCAACATTACACGTATTTTCACTGACGAAACGTTTCATAAATACATACAATATCTGCATGCCACTTTCTCGCATATGTTGATACAGCGGCCTGTGAGTGCCGCACTGTGCTTCGGCTGATTGCCAATGGGGTGGTCTAATTTCGCCTTGACTAAGGCAGACCTGAGATTTGGTGGCCTTCTCAGTGCCACTACTAGTCTTCATATTTCTCATGGCTTGGTGATGAGAAACAAGTTTTTTTTTTGAGTGGCCTTATCCATTATTTTTTTATTTACCATATCAACACAGCGATTATGTAAATCTTGGTAAATTATGCCTCCTTTAGTGGAGGCAGTTTTGTCTGACCGTGTAGTCAACGGCTATTACCCGGGTAGTTATCAATGCATTGGAACTGTTCCCCAGCCAGCATCAGCCTGTGGCCGGGAGCGTATGGCATATATCAGGCGTTTTATTTCAAACTCAATTTGTACAAAACGTGTGACCCTTTTTACCTACCATATCTAAAAAACTAAGATTCTGGTAGGATCCGCTTGGAGTTTCTCCCACACATAGGGACAGATTGAACCCAGCTTAGGCTTGGAGACTGAAGACCCACCAGAGTGAGAATCTTGTGGAGAGACTAACTTGAAGCTGCTGTTCTTTTTTGTAGTTCTAAACTCATCTGTCCTTCTCATCTCGTGATTTATGTGTAGCCATGCTGAAAACAGAATTCAATGCTGTGGTTTTCTGATCTCACTACCTTGATAGACACCTCTGAGATTTGACCTGTGTCAAGGGAAATAATAACCCATTCAGAACTATGCTGGTTTCGTGGGTATCCACTAGGGGGCTCTGCCTACACACTTCCCGTCCCCATACGATAGCGGCTTTAGCAACGAAGTTTGCAAAAAATATTAGAGGGAAACTATGTTCCGGTGAGCAAAAGTTCAAAGTTACGAGGTAAGGCTTGGAAAATTTACTGCCCAAGGCCTTGGCCGCGGGCAGTAATTTTTCCGAGCCTTACCGAGTAACTTTGACTTTTGATTACCGGTACTTGGTTTCCCTATTCCTATATACCTTTAAATATTGATAAAAATGAGTATTTCTTTTCCTGCGATAGCCCCAGAAAAATGACCACCCTTATCGAGTAACTGCAATAGCTAAGTTTTCGTCCCGCTGCTCTTTATGTCACGTGGTCCGGCCGGGACGAAAACGTCAGCCTGGGACGAAAACGTCAGCCTCGCTACATAACTTTTAATTACTGCACCCCCAGCAGCAGTATGTAACTATAGAGGTTTCGGAAATGGGTATATAGGAATAGGAGATACTTGTGGTCGCGTTACAGCACTGCAAAGCCGCGTTTGACACTCATATATCAGAAGTTAATTGCTTGACACTGGCTGTCGACTAGATGGAGTGTTTCATTGCATCGTCCAGTTGACTGCATGGTAAGAAACAGGTGACATCCTTTAGGGCTGTTGGCATCTATCCGAAAAACAGTAGGTTTAATCAACTGTCAGCCATTCGCTTTTTTGTTTTTCGTGATGACATTCAGATAATGATATAACATCAGTGGCAATGCAATGAAAAATAACGAAAATATATTTTGAACTATTTATTTGCTCAGAAATATCATGTTTGAGCAAGCAGAATATAGGGCAATTCTTGCCCAAGCTGACACCCCTAGTTTAAATAAAAACCTTTTAAAAAAAAAGTTTCATTAAGGTCAGTGAAATCCCGCACCCTTTGATAGATAGCTGGTTTCTGTGTTTACATCCCTCGCTTATTCACGATTCCACATAAAGGGGGCTCATAATTCCGGCCGCGAACCGTGTCTGGTAGATCAGGTGGGTTTTTACACATATACTTACCTGGCTGATACCCAATAGTTGCCAAATTAAGTCATGGAATCTAATATCCGTCTGACCGGTCAAACACCCTTAAGAGTATCTGTACGGTAGCTTGTGTTACAACTACCTAATTGATTAGTTAATGGATGATTGCGTTGCAACGCCACACATGCAAACGGGTTTATTCTTATTGGACAATCGATTACCTTGATTAGGGTTGTAAAAGTTATAAATCATATAGATGAGGCATAGCGGTTCACTTCTGCACCTTGCACTTCGCGACCACGGATAGAGAGAAGATTTGAGTGGACCGCGGGAAGTTGCCGCACTCTCATCTACATACCCAGTTTCTGAGTCTTTGATCGGCCAAGCGCGTCACATGACGCGGGCGGCGGATCTGGTTGGTTTCCGCTCGGCGTGCGGCTGTTTCATGGAGATCCGCATGCAGCAGTTTCAAGTTAGCCCGACGTCGGCGGAGTGTGGGGCTCTAAGTGTATACATTTTTTCCAACACAAGGATCACAATATAGACCCTAGCGGAACGAAGAAATTCACCAAATAGGGTTGTAAAAGTTGTCACCTACGGCATTGATATAAAACTAGTAGTATGCTACTCATCTCATCACATCTCATCATTATCTCTGCATTTATAAGTTCACCACTGTAAAAGTGTGACAGCATATGTAGTCTTCAGCCTATAAGAACCTTGCTAATCCCAACGATATAGGGACCTGGCGGAAGAACGGCTTGCCGAGCCCGTGAATGTCTGTAGAGATATTATAAACCCTAATAAAACTGATAAAAAAAAAATAAAAAATGGGTACGTTCCACCGGAGTGACCCGATTTTAAACCGTCGGGTGTCTGCTAAACATGCCTACAGTGTACAAACCCAACAGGGCTTTCCATGACGCTGCAGCAGGCGGCAGTACAGGCGCCATCTGCTGGTACCAGGCAGAAGCTATCTAATTAGGTTTTGGCAGACTTTGGCCATACCACTGCTGTGCAGCCGCCATTGAGCATGTGGCCTGCTCCACCACACCTATTTCTGACAGTCGTTAACTCAGCGGCAGTGCAGCGGCCGTGCGGTGCTGTTCAGTAAGCCCAGTGGAACATTCCCTTTAACCCTTTAAGGGTGGATGATGCCTCAAGGCATCAACCGGCCAGGGACGGATGATGCCTTAAGGCATCATCTGCTGAATATCTATGAAATTGTTTTTCAAAAGGAAATATTTTCGCAATAAACTTGAAATTTGCACAGAATGTAGGTGTAACATCATATTTTCGAATTCTGAATAATAGAAATAGATATATTAAGGGTACCAATCACATCACGTGATAAACCTTCGAATTCTGAGTTCAGAGGACAATGCCCCCGTCCCCTAGAAGTGTACATAGTCACTAGTAGCCGTCCCCAAGTGTGTAGTTCAGCCATAGGCAGCCGTCCTTAAAGGGTTAACATGTAAAACGTTAAATCCAAACTCAAAGTTTTGAAATCAAGAGACCGCCTTACCAGAGATCCTGTTGATGTAGAATCCACCGTCTCAGTTCCTGTTATCTTCATTCTCCGTTAATCTTTGACCTGTAACATCATCCTCACCATCTGCCTCATCAGATTCATCCTCTTCCCAGTCACACCCTTCCTCCTGTTTGCGAGCATATTCATCAAGGACCTGAATGAAAACACAAATAGTTTTTTGTCTTTCCTTCAACAAAATTACCGAAGAGGATGCCCACTTAATTTCGCTAATTCGATGGTGGGCTGAAGAACCGACACATGTTTATGATAACATTAATAAGAGAACACGAAGAGATGAAAATATAAAACTGAAACTCCCTAGGGTAAATCTCGAGAAATTCCGTCACTCGCCTCTCAACATCGGAATGATGTATTGGGATAGACTGCCTCTTGCAGTTCAAACAATGACAATGGGTGACCAATTCAAAATGAAAGTAAAGGAAATATTGCCTCAGTTTCTGAATGATGAAGACTTATTATGAGATCATCGAATTGGGTGTAAGTACCATCAAAGATCAAAAGATCGCTATGTAGATATAAAGTCAGAAGGCTCTCATATTTGTATGCCAGTGTCTTGTCTGACTGTACTTGGTTGTCTTGTCTATTTTGTATTGTATTTGTCCTGTATAGTACTTTTTCGTGACCTAGTTATGGAAGATCGCCAACTTGTATGGGCGAATAACGCTGTCGTAAATCATGTTTTTGAATGAAAAAATAAAAAAATAAAAAAATGCCCCCCCCCCATATTAATAACGACCAAATGAAAAAAAGTTAACAGAACACGAAACATAAAGATGTTCTTTCTCACTGGTGTTCAAATGCTGTGAGGGGAATCCATACATTACGTTAGTGCTTTGCAACATGAAATAATTGGTATACAGATTCAAGGGCACCTATAATAATGTTGATTTAAATGATGGAACATCTTTCTTTTCGCATTTCCAACATGAGCTTTAGACGCAAATACACAATATTGACTGGTTTCAGATACAAGCGATCGTATGCTCCGAGCAGTCGACGAGCAGTAATATCTGAGCGAATGCCAGGATATTGCACAAAGTCAACTCCGAGGAGTTTGTTCAATTATACTTACTTTGGATTTGACCAAATCTATGAGATCTATGAAATCTCAACCCTACACATTTACCGAGGGTTTTCTTTTACTTTCCACACCACATAGACATGATATGAGAAGGATTGGCCTTTGATATAGAAGTAAACCTACCACTGCTGGGGGTGAAGGAGAAAAGTGGCTGCAGTGGGACTCCAATCAACAAAGTCCATTGCTCTTTACCACTGAGCTAACTCCCCACCCCGGTTGTTTTTGTTATGCTTCCGTGCAAGCATATCCGGTCAAAGTGACCAAGGGGGTGAAGAGATTGGTAATTGCTGATGAATTTACGTAGATAGCTCACCCTTACACATCTACTGAGGTGGGAGTCCGTATCTAGCATACCTGGCCTAAACAATGTGCTGGGAGAATGTGTCGGTAGGTGTTGGCATGTAGTCTGAGCCAGAACACATGTATCCAGAGGAGGTGTGAAGCGCAGCGCCCCCTAAAGGGACCCAACTCATATATGCGATCGCGGCAGGGTTCAAGGCGCCACTTTCAAACATGCCAGCATGAGGGAAGGAGCTCTGAGAAGAACCCCACCAAAACATGAAACATGCAAATAGCTCTTGTGTCATGAATAATAGGCCGATTTTGATAAACAAAACATTGTTAGAAACCTAAGACATGGGCCTATTTAGTGATACACATGTCATATACCTGTGCTATGGCTAAGGTTTCCTGTCGTAGGTTGAACATTGGAATTTGTGAAAAATAAGGTTGTATTCCACAACACAAAACAGGCACAAAACGTGGAGCTCTATTGCGGTTTGGAGTATATTAGATATCACTCTATCAATATCTGAAAAGATTTTTGATAGAGCTCTAACAGTTTGTATGTAGTAGCTGTTACTAGTTAGCCTATTTTTGTATAGGAATCTCCATCCAGCTGTCATTTGAGACCATGCCAAAACGATAGGGGGCGCTACGCTTCACACCTCCTCTGACATGTATAAGTGCTGCAACCTACTTACGTTTACACTGCAGAACTGCTTATTTTGTACGTATTACTTTTTTCATCTTTCATATATTTAGATAGATACTAATAATGATTAATATTTAAGTACTAGGAACGATATCACGTTTCAATATATGAGCATAGCACTAGTCAAAAGTAAGATGGACTTGCTGGCTGACATTTCTATTGACAGTTGAGTGTGTCAACGTATATACATTGAAAAATTAAAATGGTCAGAAACGGAAAAACTCGCCTTAGTCATTCTCCTCTTGTAAGTCTTCTGGTTTCTTTCAAGTTTCTCTTGCAACTCTGTGTCATGGTGTACTGGATTGCTCTCTGGACTATGGAAGAGAAATACCACAAATCTACACTAAACTTTACATATTAGTAATGATACTAAATAATACAGTTTTACAAAAAAAGGAAAAATGTTTTAAAAATTTCACATTATTTCATTAAAAGAAATAACTAAATACGTGGCGAGGTGTACAAGTCGAGCTACCGCGGGTGAATGAGAGCAGATCGTCTGCTCGCAGTATGTATAGTCAGACCACTCGCTACCTTGGCGACCTTAACAACCGAACCATTTGTATGGTGACGGCGTGTTGTTGACAGTATGACGTCACGTGTAACAGGGGTGTTTTCCCGTTTTCGGTGTGAAAAAAAAAAAAAATTATTTCATTAAAAGATAGCAATTACTAAAATTATGGAAAGGCATCATATCTAAACACGCCCTAGATTTGCCATCACCTGTCGCCACTCTGTTCCAAAAAAGGGGTTGGTCGGGTTCAAATCACATACAGTATCTGCGGTGTGCACCTTGATCCAGGTAATTCTGTTCTATGTAGGTTCTTCAAGCAGAAATACTCCGACGTAGGGGTTGGTCTGACCCAATCGCTTTCTGACCAGAGAGCTAGACACAAATATCTCGAAGCAAGGTATACTTTTGGGACATCGTGGAATATAAACTATAAATTCTCAATACAAATCGTTATTAACTTAGCTAATTGATAACAAAGTCTAACTTCATGGTCTCTTCATCAAAACACATAAAAAAGAAAATAATAATATGGATAAGGGACTTCAAGAGTACATGTACTACAATCTCCATCCACGACAATGGCCTGTTGTGAAAGAGACTACCGCGACAAAAGATCTGCTCGAAGACTGATTCACTCTTCCAGCAGAGATTCTGATTCTAGTATCATGAAGATCAGCTAGGCGAGTGTATGTCAAGGTGGTTCAGATCAGATTCCACCAGAGCTGACTCTGGTGGTGGCCGGAGTTTGTTTCCCCCACCTGGCGGAACATCACAGAACCAATTCCCAACCCTCATACTCTGACCCCACCTATCATACAAATACCCACATAATCATCTAATCAGCGCTCCTTCTCCAATCCTTCAGCCATACAATGCGCCAGTGTACAAATGCGATTATAGATTCTGGATAACTCAATGGATGGGTTTTTTTTTTTTGGTTTTTTTTCATACTTGAATTAAGATCACTGTGTTTGAATTTTTGAAATTGTAAAGACCTATAAATGTCTTATCTAAGTGTGTGCAAAGAGGAATTGACTTACAAAAAAACCAAAGGTGGAACAGATACTTATAGCTTATTGCTTTTCATCCCTCATTGTTCATCGTTACTTAGCTTTAAGCCTGGATGTCTATTACACCTGCTCATTGATTTGTATCAGAAATGATACTCAATTCTATATTGTATAATAGTTAGGGTCTCGAGCCCCGCCTTTATTATGATAATGTTTCAACATGTACTATATATAATAGTGGTGAAATCAAATGTATGAAAGAATGATGTAGAAGTCAATAACCACACAAGGTATTATGGAAGATCTCGGACATGTACTGACGAATGATACCTGAATAAATTAAAAAAAAAAAAAAATACACCTTCAATTTCAGCGACTTTGCCTGGGAATTTCCTCAGGCGTCACAGCGTACTACACCTGGGAATGCCTTCAGGCGTCACAGCGTACTATGCCTGGGAATTTCTTCAGGCGTCACAGCATACTATGCCTGGGAATTTCTTCAGGCGTCACAGCGTACTATGCCTGGGAATTTCTTCAGGCATCACAGCATACTGTGCCTGGGAATGCCCTCAGGCATCATAGCGTACTATGCCTGGGAATGCCTTCAGGCATCACAGCATACTATGCCTGGGAATGCCTTCAGGCATCACAGCATACTATGCCTGGGAATTTCTTCAGTCGCACAGCGTACTACACCTGGGAATGCCTTCAGGCATCACAGCGTACGATGCCAGGGAAAGCCTTCAGGCATCAAAGTGTAGTGGAAGGATTAAACGAGTCTTCTTTGATATGGGACCTGTCGGATACAACTCACCTGATGCCCTCCTCCAAATGTGAATCGAGGTTCTGATGGAGGTCCTGAACTCGCCGCTTCTGTAGATCGCCAAGGAGCCGCGTGAAGGCATTCAGTGCCACGTCATGCACAGCACCAGCTCTGTGTGAGTAAACAGCCAACCAGAGTAAGATTATGGAGAAACCAAACAAGAGTTAGTTGTGTTGTTGTTTATCGCACGATGGCAAGATTGCGTATAACTGCGCGAGACGAAGCCGAGAGCAGTAATATGCGATCTTGCCGGAGTGCGATGAACAATAACACGACTAACTCGAGTTTGGTTTAGAATTTATCCTACCCCGCCGGTCTAAATTACTTCTACATTAACAAATGACGTCATTTGTCAAGTGTATCCCACTAGAGCGATATTTTTCATTTTTCTGAACTCCAGACCGAATACAGTGACCCAATGTTAAGCCTATGGAGTTTTTTATTAGGGGTAGGATAAAGTACAGGATGTCTGGTTTATCAAAAGGAAAGTTGTCAGTTATATGTTTGTAAACAGTCAACCTGGGCCCTGTCTTTTTAGTCACGACAATCGTTATAAGCAACATGTTTTTGCTGTCAGTGTACTGTAGATGAGACATTTTAGGGCCTCGGCCAATTGTCGTAGCCCTACAACACTTAGGCCAGTGTGAGGTGTGCTACAGTCACGACAATCTTAGGGTCACATGACTGAAAATGTCATTTAAACTGTCATAGGTCCAAGACAACTATGGACATGTCGTACCGAATGCAGAATTTTACATCCCATTGGAATTGAGCGATGAAGATCGGCTTCTCCGATTCGCCGATATAACTAAAACGGTTCCCTGGTTACTTGATAGAACCTAAGACAATTCTATACTTGTTGTAACGGCCGACACTTTTCGCGGCGATATCCCTTGGCACACTACGATTGTGACTTTAGAACACCCACCATCTTTTGTCTTCCAAAGTGTCGTACATTCGCTGTACGATCTTAGGGTATTAGTAATAACGATTGATGTGACTGAAAAACAGAGCACAGAGTAAGATAGTACAGGATATTTGGTTTATTAAGTTAAAAGGAAAGTTGTCAGATATATATATGTAAACAGCCAACCAGAGTAAGATAGTACAGGATGTCTTGTTTTTTAAAAGGAAAGTTGTCAGTTATATGTGTGTGAACAGCCAACCAGAGAGAGGTAGAACAATAGACCCACATCTTAGCCGGGATAATCGTCAATAGCGACTGTTTAGAGGCCCTAGTCTAATTATCATATATTTTGCGGTAATCATCGATCCCTTGGGACCAATGGTTGTTGTATTTATCTTGAAAGCCGTCTTGATTGTTTAATAATCACTATTAAAGATTATCTCATCCAAAAAACGGGTCCGAAGATTTCTGGGGCCTGTTTTTCAGACAGCGACGTCTTTATTTGTAGTAATCACAAAAGAGTGACCAGTTGGGCGACCAAACCAGTGATCATGACCAAAGAGTGTTCCTCAGACCCGGTCACTATTCAGCTGTTATGATCACTGTTGGTCCAAGGCCCATTCAAAAACAAAAGCATGTCTCACATGTATATTACTCAACAGAAAATTGTGAAATTTGGGAATTAGATAAAACAGATATAGATAATTCATCGCAGTAAATATTGTTTCATTTGATAAAGTGGAGGTGTATAAAATGAAATATGCCACCATTTGGGCTAAATGGTCACAACTCTGGAACCCAAAACCATCACCACGACACTTTACCCCTGAAAGTGGTCGCACATGTTATGACGTCGCATCTCTGGAACCCAAAGGTCTCCAAACGGTCACTAACTGGTCACTATAGGAAAGAGTCACGACTAAAAAACAGGCCCCTGGTTTGTAACACTTTAAGGACAAGTGCCTGTGGCCGAGCTACCACCTTAAAGACGGGTGCTGGTGGCACTTTATACCGCATGGGGACGAGCACCCGTTTTTTAAGGGATTAATCACGTGATACAGTACATAATACTGATTACTCAATTTTTTTCTGGAGAGAAATACTAACTGTGGTGTTGGACCTATATTCCGTGAAAATTGGATTAATATTGCTCCATTAATTCCTTGTACATTTTTGAGAAATGATGCCTCAAGGCATCATTTGCCTTTAAAGAGTTAAAAGGAAAGTTGTTGCTCTGTGTTGGTTGGTTGGTTGGTTGGTTGGTTGGTTGGTTGGTTGGTTGGTTGGTTTGATTTAACGTCCAGTTAACCATTACAGGTTCTTGCCAGACTTTCTCAAGGTTCTTTTACACCACAAGGGTGGTAACCGAATCTATGTGATGAACCTAGGTAGAAATCTCACCCCTACCACATAAACATAGTATGAGAATTGATATAGCATCTACCACTGCTGGGAATGAAGGAGAAGAGTGGCTGCAGTGGGACTCGAACCGACTCAAACCCACAAAGACCTGAACACTGAACTAACTCCCCACTTCCTAGCTCTTGTGTGTAAACAGGTTCCACTTTGCCGTCTGTTGGTGTCCCCATGATTAATATGGCCTCATAATTAATATGAATAACTGAGGCGCCTATATACCTCAGTAACCTGTAGTATTGGCCACCTACTGGCACACTTTTGCCACCTATAGTTAACTTAAGCCGTTATACTGTCATGTTTCTCCACCTAGTGTCATAAAATAAAGGCTTACATCCAACATGTCTCCCAGCCTAATCTCACTACTTAGTGGCAGCAGTAAAGATACAAAATAACTCCAGAAAAAGCTAAGTGGTTCATAAACTCTCTACACATTGTGTTTATGAATGTCTAATGACTGCTTTGTGAATGTTAAGAACAACTGACTCCCTCTAGATATTCTACACATTTAAAAAATAAAAATTTATTGGGTGTGATTCGCCAGTATATAGACTTCGATCTACCACCATACCTGGTGACAGTTTTACTTCTATTACTTTTACTATACAGGATGTTACACTCGTCACTTTTGATATATATTGGAACAAGTGATGGGAGAAGGCAGGAGCCACTCACCCAGGTGACTAAGAACAAAGGAATCTGAGCACATGGCACTGGAGTCATGAAAAGAACTACTTCTGAGCCATTTTACATAAGTCAGATGTCATGTATTGATGAATTCTGATAACTGACTGCCTGCTGTGTACACATTCACTGATTACCTACCACATATAAAACGTTAGAATTCCGTCGGATCTGCTTGGAGGTTTTCCCGCACATAGAGACATAGTGAACCAGACCTAGGCTTGGAGACTGAAGGGCCACTAGAGTGAGATTCTCGTGTAGTGTTGAATTCGAACGTGCTCTTCTTTTTTCTAGTTTGATAGACAGAAATGTTTTTTCTCTTATGATTCATTTCGAGCCAGGCCGAAATCAGTTTACTTTTGTAGTTTTCTTATCTACTTTTCTTGTGAGAAACCAATGAGATCCAAACTTTCGCTGGCTACCCACTTATGATTCTGGTCGGATCTGCTTGGAGTTTCTCCCGCACATAGAGACAGAGTGATCCAGACTTAGGCCTGGAGACTGAAAATCTTGTGGAAAGAAAAACTGAAACCTGCTCTTTATTTCTGTAGATTGATACAGATATGCTTTTTCCCTTATGATTTATTTCATGCCATGTCACAAGATTAGTTTAGTCCTGAAGTTTTTAGATCACAATATTTTCTTAACACACTGGCCACCAGACCAGACGTTTGTTAGTCACAGCTCAGCACAGACAGGGGTTTGTGGCCAATCTAGGGAACTAAATGATAGTTCCAGGTATTAATAGTAGGGGGCGCCACTAAGCCACTAAGGGGCCAAATAGGACATGACGAAGTCGCTAGTTGTGGTTTAAATGAGTCAAAAACTACATCTAGGACAAATACTGTCCAAATTTCCATGTTAGTAGTATATGGAAATGTGGGGAAATGACAAAAGATAACAACACCGCCACAGCATAGCAAACTTTCAGCAGTACTAATAAATATCAATAGAATTCCACAAAACAGACAAGATGGAGAAATGGAAAGCTGCTATATCTGTATGAGAAAGAAAATTTTCCATAGCAGAAGAATAAATAACTAGCAAATGAAAGATATTCACTGGTATAGGAGACTCACCGTAGCTGGAGGTTGTATTTCTTGTTACATTGCCTCACAATGTCATACACATCCTGGAAGTCCGGAGTCTCCTTCTGACTGTTCACAAAATTCTGGATCTTTACGTTAAGTTTCGGGTACTTAGTTCCTGAAACAATAACCGGCAAAAGCAAATTAATTTTGCAGTACAATGTGCTTGAAATATCAGTAAAGATATGTGTAGAAAAAGAGTATGAGAATAAAGTACCACAAATAGTAGGAGCAGATCCAATCGTATGTCTATAACTATATTTATGGATGTCAGCCAGGGCCTGAGATGCGATTATTTCGGGTGATTTCGAGGTCTGTCCGTTGTGACGAATGCGTAGTCCAATCTGGCGTGGACAAAAGGAATGGGAAAATCTCCCACCAATAATACAAAAGTTAAAAAGCATTGATAATTTTAATTTAAACAGATGATTTGAAGTTTCCATATAAAAGTTGATTGTACCTATATTGTGTGACAAAGTGCAAGAAAAATATATATACAGCTACTCATCTCATTATCATTACATCATCCCTCAATCACACCACCCCAACTACTTAACCCATATTACTAACCCATGTACTGAGGAGTTGTATGTACAGAACCAAATGTAACTAGTACTAAGTATGACCCGGAAGAACCTCGCAAGGAGAAAGGGAAATAAAAATTTAACCAAAAAAAAAAAGGATCGCTAGGGATCACAGGTGAAATGATCTCACAAAAGCTCATAACCTGAGACCAGCTGATACCTGTCATAAAATATTTTTTCAAATGCTAAAACTTATTCAAATTAGAAGATATTTGGACCAAAGGGTACTAATAATCTGACATACCCAAATCCAAAATTTCATAGTTTGCATGTGGTTATTTTGACCGTGACAAACATTTGTCTGAAAATTTGAAAAATACAGGCACTGAACCACTCAACCAGCTTGTGTATACCTTCTGCGATGCTCAATTTTATTCGAGCAGGGTGGGGTCAATAAATAACAACAACACCCATTCTAAAAGTAAAACATGTCCGACTCATGAAATATTAAATGGAAAATTATAAAATCTTAGGATTGGATAGCAGGGACATGGAAAAGACTTCGCTGTAAATATGGTTTAATTTGAATAAGTATAAATGTCTAAAATCAATAATTTACGATTGCAGAATCTTGTACTAGAGAGGTAATGATCGCTAGGGGATTGTTTGTTTGTTTGGGTAGTTTAACATCCAATTTGTTCAATTAGACTTACTTTGGTCTACTTTACTCAAATTTGCATATCCCGTTGGAAAATCAAGGTATGCTGCCTGGTTTATCCAGGCATCTAACTCTTCTCAATTATATCTTACATTCCCTGAGGAAATCAAGAATTTCTTTCCTTTCAGTGTTATGGAAAACACTATGCATTGTGGTCACATTCTTTAGGAATTTCTTCTTGCTCTCTTTGGTGGCCTGACAATGTAGCATGAGATGTTTTACACTCAACGAAGTGTTGCATGTCTGGCATGCAGGCGCTACTTCACCTCTTAGGAGGTGCCCATGTGTCAGTTTGGTGTGACCGGTCCGCAGACAGGTCAGTTTCACCTGTTCAGTTCATGTCAGGTTGTCTTTCCTTAAGTTTTGGCTAGTAGCCACTACAATTTCTCATAGTTTGTTGTCTCTGGTGCAGTTCCAGAGTTTCTGCCAATTGTTATGAATGTGCTCCTTGGCCATTGGTTTCAGGTCTGTGTGTGGAACTGTGTGCGCTCCAACTTTTCTGCTTTTTGGCTGCTTGATCTGCAGCTTCATTTCCTTTGATTCCAATATGACGATCGCTAAGGATATCAGGTAGTGACTGTTTTGCCGGCAATCACCTGTGGCGCACTGCGACCACGTCTGAAAGACTTGCCATCATAATCACTCAAACGGTCTAACAATTGCTCTCCGATCTTAGTGGATCTCAGCTGGTGATCGTCACTACTGAAAAACACCCCCCTGCTTCCCAAGTTCACACTCATTTACACGGGGAGAACTAGTGTTGGGTAGGAAGCCAGGGGCCCCCTGAGAGTAAAAGGTGGGAAACAGGACAGGGGAATAGGGTAGCCAACGACAAGTTGAGGATTTTATCCTACCCCTCACATAAATCTCCATAGACTTAACATGGTGTTACTGTATATCACGGTTATGCCATAAAACATTTATATGCCATGCTTGACATATGATGTTAAAATTATCTGACGAGGTAGGATAAAATCTAAACTTCACTCAATTTCATATAATTGTTTACATGGCATTCGTTGTCTTCTACTACAACTATCACTCAGCTCCGCTTCGTGATATCATTCCGTGAAGACAAATTATGGCATATAAACAATCATAAGAAATTTTGTGAAGTTTCTTGATAGTATGCATTCATTTTGCCCACTTGCATGTAGGCAACTCCTCCGGTGGACTACCCCTCATGAAAATGTTGGGTACCGTTGGCATCATTATCTCACCCCTGGAATAAATGTCCATAGGCTTAACACTGGGAACTTGTGCTCCATGCCCCTACAAGTATTGCAGTCCGTTCTCCATGGTCTATATCGTGTGTGTTGCCCATTCTTTTAATGTGTTCAGGGGTGAGATAAATACAGAAAGCAACTCGTTTTGGTCAAAGAAGTCATTCTCCAACTCGTTTGAATGCTATGTGATTTTCACTCGGCTGTCGCCTCGTTCATATCACACCGCATCAAACTCGTGGAGAACAACGACTTTGACCAAAACTTGTTGGTTTCTTCTTTATGACATGATGTTGGACTAAACAATGAGAGGAAGACTGATCGAAGGCATTTCGGTGGAACCCGCCCTTGAATCATATGAATTATCTGTAATTTGATGAAAAGGTTGAGTCTTGCCACAGGCGAAAATGTTGAAAATCTATGGAAAAGCAGAATTCTGTGAATCCTACTAGATTATTGTATTTTGCATTATTGAATAGTATTTTTTGGTATTTCAAAAAGTGGATGAATATTTTAGAGTCTAATCAGGTAGGAGTGCGAAACAAATGTTACTAGTTTGCCCCCCTGAGAATATTCACTGTATCCCATTTGGAAGAAACAATTATCTATAAAACCAGGGATGCCAGTGAGGTTTCACAAAAAAACCGGGAATATCTAAACCCCTAATTCTTTACTGTTAATGATGTATTTGCATTAGATATTGGTATATATGGTATATGGATGTCAGTTACGCTCCCGATTTCTTTTCATTGGTATTAACTTCTACAGAGAGACCAAGAAAAAATGGGAATATACCAGTCTTGGTCATAGTATAAGAAAGAAATACATGTATAGAGAGTTGCATATGTATATACCATATATGAAATGTTATAATCTAGATTATACAATCTAGTACTATGTGAGAACTACATTCATGTGATGATTTACTACTTGTAAAGGATATCAATAAAGGACGATAAAAAATATCCGATCATTTACTTGGATTTGAAAAATAATTTTTTTTAAAGTACATAAAGACTTCTGTTTTACTAAAACATGATTCAAATCACATACCTTTGAACTTATATTTCTGGTCCATAGGTCGCCCTGCTGTAGGAACTATCCCCGTGATCACACAGTAAAGTTTCCACGCCTGAGTTCAATAAGGACAGACACAGTTATAACATCGTCAAACAATCATCAATTAGCTTCAAATGCTTGAGTTGCTTCTTAACTCTTTCGCGCCGGATTTGGGTAGTTTAGTGTTTGTTTTTGTTTGTTGGTTTGATTTAATGTCCAGTTAACCACTGCAGGTTCTCACCAGACTTTCTCAAGGTTCTTTTACACCACGAGGGTGGTGATCAAATATATGTAATGAATTTAGGTAGAAATCTCACCCCTACACATTTACCGAGGTGAGAGTTCTTTTACTTCCCACACCACATAGACATGGTATGAGAAGGATGGCCTTTGATATAGCAGTAAATCTACCAATGCTGGGGGCGGGACTCAAACCCACAAAGTCTTACAACCTTGGGGTTACAAGCCCGGTGCTCTAACCACTGAGCTAACTCCCCACCCCCATAGTTTAACGTTCATAGACTTCTACTCCCCTGGATGAGCAACTCGTTTGAATCGCTACATAATTCATGTGCTTCGCCTTGTCAATTACTACGCGATTCAAACTTGATGGGATACGAGCTCCGACCCTAAACTTTCATAGGTTTCCTCTATAGTACCTGCCAGTTCCAGACGTTTTTTTTAAATTTTGTGAACAAAATTGTTCTTGTTACAATTTAATATCAAACGACATTCATAGCGAAAATAATACACCGAGTTATTTTAATTAGACTCACTCTTATACAAAATAATTGAAACTTAAGATCAAGAAGGAAAACTGTGATCAAATGGAAATAGGAATCAAGCGCAATCGTTGCTAGTCATTTTATGACGTCATATTTGCTACTCGCACACTCAGCTGGCTTAATGAAATAAATAGGAAAGAATGTTTTTTAACAAGTTTGCATCAATAACGAAACACAAACTAACAAATTCTCAAGGCAATTTTCTTAAAGCCCTGGCCACACACATACATCTGGGACCGTTTTTTTTTCGACGCGATAATCGCTAATAGCGATTATTAAAGATATTTTGAATTTTCAAGATAGATACAACAACCATTGGTCCCAATGGTTCGATAATTATCGCCAAATGATGATAATTACAAAACGGTCGCTATTAACGATTATCGCTTCTAAAAAACCGCTCCCTGGTCGCATTATTGAGAGCAAATTTGGCCTTTAAAATAATGGTCGTTAGGCAGATGGTCGCATCAGCGATGTGGTCATAGTACTAAGAATTTTGTATACATATACATAAAACATACATTAGCGAGGTGGTTGTCAGGTGATGGTCTACTGGACTGACCTTGACAAATTGATGGCGATACTGCTCTAACTCATTCACCGCATCTTCATCGGCCAAATCATCCAGACTCAACTCTCGACTCTCCAATGTCCTTATCTTTGCATTTATTGCCTTGAAAAAGAAAATGAGATTGTTTTTTTAATCACCAATTTATACCCAAAATAAACTGTTTTAGCCGACTTTTGGCTTCCAATAAATTTGTCAGCCACCACCGCCCGATTTTTAAAAATCATTTTCGTCAGAATTCAGCAAGTGTAAACATAAACAAAAGAAAGTAGGCGACCCATCTATGTTCTAATTTCTTTTAATTCGTTTTTGGTACAACTGAATACCTGCACAAAATATTGCCGATTGTTATTAGAACGAGTTGTTCATATATATTAGACCATTTTGTTGGGAGGTGGAAATAGGCCTATACTTTGTGGTAAGGAAAGTAGGGCATAGATAAGGAGACAGTACTAGCAGTTTTGAGAAGGGAAAAAATGTAAAAAAGAAAGTTTGGTGTCAAGTGAGAGCAATCAAAGATTTTGGGGAAATTGTGTTGTAATATGGTCAAGCCACAAATTCTTCACCTAGCCTTCATTATCAATTTATAAAGGTATGAATATTTCTTAACGAGTATTTCTGCTATCAGAATCTACATAGAATGAACCTACTTGGGCTCGAGGATAAGACCGATGAGACTGTTTGAGATCAGCTGATCACATCAACATCTTATTCGGAGCAAAGTGGAGGCAGAGGTGTTTGCTTATTTGTTTGTTTGTTTATGCCCCAGTCACACTGGCGTAAATTTCGACGTTTTTTCTACGTATTTAAATTGGTGGGGAGTACGTATTAGCTACGGATTTGGAACGTATCTGTTTGGCTTGCTTTAACGTTTTAGTACGCTTCTCAACGTTCATCAACGCTTCTTTACGCTTTTGTACGTATTGTGGCGTTTTTCGGCTCATTCCGACTTTCTTTTACGTATCTCCGCGTTTTCCCGCGCATCACCGCGCATTTGTAAATTTCAAAATGCTTCTTTTACTTCCCACACCGCACAGACATGATATGAGAGGGATTGGCCTTTGATATAGCAGTAAATCTACCACTGCTGGGGGTGAAGGAAAGAAGTGGCTGCCCCGGGACTCGAACCAACAAAGTCTGACTACTATGGGATTCCACCACTGAGCGAACTTCCCACCCCAGTCGCTCTAGTTATGCTTGCTGGCAAGCTTATCCGGCCTGCACCACAGGAGGCAAGGCGACCAAGAGGGTGAACAGATTGATCATTGCTGTCCACCCCAGCATGTCAGGTAGAGGTGGGCAGCCATCTATATAGAGTGAGGGTTGTCAGTATGTGTGTGTGGTGAGTGTGCAGGTGTTGGTTTGCTGCAAGGGGGAGACAATTGTAAACCCATATCTTTGCTATCATAAAATACCAATAAGCTAACATATGCAATACCTTAAGCAATGTCTCCAGTTTCAATCGTTGTTTCTTGGATCCCATAACTTGTCCCAGTCGATCAACCTCGTCTTTTTGTGAAGATTCAGTTACCTCCTCAGTGTCTTCCTCCTGATGGTCAAGTAGATAGAATTGACAAGTGTTTTTATCGAACCTATGACATTATTAACCCTTTAAGGACGGGTGCCTGTGGCCAAATTAGTGCCTGGAGGACGGATGCTGGTGGCACTTTATACTGCTAGGGGACGGGCATACAGTCATTAAAACCCACAGTTCAATTGTTTAAACATGTGATATAATTTATAATCTTAGATATTTTATTTCTTTTGAATAAAAATACCAATAATGGTATTATACACACATTCTGTGAAAAATTCATTAATGTTCCTCCATTATTTTTTTTGTTAAAAACGATTTTGTAGATTTTTGAGAAATGATGCCTCATGGAATCATTCGCCCTGGGCTGGATGATGCTTTGAGGCTTCATTCGCCCTTAAAGGGTTAATAGCAATTTTAAAACTGATAATCTTGCATCGATGGAATTTTGTTTGGCGGAAAGACACTGATTTACATACAGAGTAATAGCACTCCACAAATGCAAACTAACTTTTACTCAATAATTATAAATTGAGTTCAAGATATTAAAAAAAAACCCAGGAAAATACTGCTAGTTACCATAGGGTTCGTGATACGCACTGGAATGGCACCCAGCGGAGAAGTTAAGTTTATTGAGATGTGGCTTGCACCACTACTTCCAATAGAGTAATGAGAAACATATGGGAATGACATACTACTATTATTTGAATGTAAAGAGCATGGATATCATTTGGGGTCATGAAAAAAGTATCTATTTATGTTACACAAGAAAAGATTTATAAACTGAAAATGAAAACAAGGATTTCCTTGGAAAATAGGTTAATTGCCATCTCTGAAGAGCCAATACTATACCTGATGCAAAACCTTCAGTTTCTTCATGTACTTCTTGGTCTGGAGCACCTGTTCCTGATCCTTGCCATCGTCTTCTGTTTGTGAAGATGTACAGACCCCTGTAGAGTCGTTGTCTTGTGAAGGTTTGCAAACTTCTGCAAAGTCTTCATCTTCGAAATCTGAAGAGAAGTCAAATTCTGTTAAGTCTTCATCTTCTAAAGTTATGTAAGATTCTGTAGAGTCATCTTCTTCAGATGGTTTGTAAGATTCTGTAGAAATTTCTGAAGATTCATAAGCTTCTGTAGATTCACCTGTTGTAGCTTCGTACGTTTCTAGAGAGTTATCTTGTAAAGGTTTGCAGGTTTCTTTAGTGCCATCATCTCGTAACGGTTTAACCTTTGTGGAGTCTTCTTTCTTAGTGTATGATGTGTTAATCCTCACTCTACAGTCATCATGGATTCCCTGTTTAATCTCGAAACATACTTCCCTCTTTTTCACATGTGAATATCTCCTGATATTCCCATATTCATCATACATGACCACCTTGTCTGCTACAACCTGTTCTTGATCAGGTTCGAGCTCCTGTGTTTTCCCAGTTTCATCATCACCATATTCCATCTCTTGTTTCATCAAATCCAGCTTATCCGCTTGATCATAGTCAATCACTGTTGAAACATCACTCAATGTGAGGTAAGTGTTACCCTCATAATCTCCACCAGGTGTCCAAAGTAATGAGTCTGAGGATGATGAATATTCTAGCTGGTATTCAGGTGTGAGTGGTAGATGGTTTAAAGATAGTGTAGTATCCAAAAACCTTTGATCAGCCCACTCAGTTTGTGGGAGAAGCCTATGTTCCCATTGCCATGCGTTTTCTGAACATATATTTCTTCTTGGCTGTTGTTCTTTCTCCACTACCTGTACACCAGTTGGGGCACCAAACAAACTTTCACTGTCTGTGTCACTCTCAGGAAATGAAGAAATGTCTGAGCACCACTCGATTTCATCAAGGCCATCCTGAATGGATTTATACTGCCTTCTGGTATCAATGTTATCTTGGATGGGATTATACCATATAATCTCACCAATGAGTTTTTGCGTAGATTTGTCAAGCCTCATGTCCTCCAGGTCACCCTCTGTGGGTCTATGCTGTCTTAGATCATCAAGGTAATTCTGTGTGGGTCTGAGCTGCCTTATGCCATCAAGGTCAATTTCCATGGGTTCACATTGTCTCATGTTATCAAGGTAATCCTGCATAGGTCTGTTCTCATCAAAGTCATCCTGCATGGACTCACACTGCCTAATGTCATCAAGATCGTTTATATTGCTTCCTGTTGCAAGCTTTCCCAACAAATAGTCTTGTTGCTCTGTATCCTCACACTCTTGGTATTGTTTTGTCAAGGGCAACTCGTTATCAGAATCGCTGCCATTACTTTGTTTCGTGGTTATTAAAGATTCACTGTCTCTCATAAAGGAATCCATACTTTTGATCAGATGAAATTTGTTTTCAACATCTGCCATTGTTTCTTCTGTTACTGTACATATGACTTTAGATAACTCACTCGGCGAGAGTAATGACGGACCAGCTTTCTTGACATGTTCTTCGAGTAGTTTAAAAGCCACAGTGTCACTGCATCTTGAAGCTTTACATAACTCCATGAACTGAAAAATAACAAAAAACTTAATCACTCATGATTATCATTTGGAATAATGCTGCAACTTTTCATACTGTGTTTAGGGCTGCCAAGTCGTATGAATGTACTGTGAGACAAAAATTTCCAACATGTTCTAATGGTTTCTCATGAAATGGAAGGAACGGTAACTTTTTGTAATTTCAGTTCGGGGCCCACCGCAGGGGCTGCACCCTGACACCCTACCACAAAATCTCACTCAAATCTACTGCCATCTGAATGGAAAAGCGGGGCCCTGTTTTTTAGTCACAACAAGTTTGGCCAAGGATACCCTAAGAACGTCCAGTGAATGTACGACATTTTGGACAAAAGATTGCAAGTGTGCTATAGACAATGTCGTAGGACAGCACGGGAGATCGGCGTGAAAAGTGTTGGCCGTTACGACAAGTATAGAATTGTCTTAGGTTCTATCAAACTTGGGCAGTACAAGTCTAGCCCAATATTTCAAATTCAAAGGCAAATATAAGCAGATCGGAGTGGCCGGTCTTCTTCATATTTGGAAAGATTATAGATTATATGTTTCCCAAAGTTGTGTTAAAGTTCCGTGGCTTAATTCCTACTGGAAGTGAGAAATTCCGCATCCGGTACCTACGATACCCTACGATTGTTGGAACTATAGCACACCTCTAACTGCCCTAAGTGTTGTAGGCCGACGATCATTGGCAGATCTTCTAAGATCGTACATCTAGAAGAGACACTGACAGCAAAAACATGTTGTTATCAATGAATGTTGTGACTAAAAAACAGGGCCCGGATTCACAGGACTTTCTTGTGTATACTTGTACACTATTTCTTTTATAGTGCCAACCAAACAGTAGATGAACATAGTAAATTACGATTTTGGTCAAAAGTTTTTTCAAAACTGTTCATATATATCTCATGGTTTATGTTTATTTAAGGTATTACTATCCCGAGGATATTTGTGATACCAAACATATATGCTGATGATCTGTAATTATGTTTGACCTAAAATGGTCAAGTGTTTTTGCATAAAAGGTGAAACCACATGTAAAGTCCTCCATGTTGGGAGGTTCGCACATACCACCTAACCGCTGATGACTGTCCAATTGAAAAAATATCCAAAAAGCCTGTACCATACACAAACATTTCCATATGCATTTGTTAATCCAAGTGTGTGTACATACTGATTTTATCATAGAAATATATATTTATGAGATCAAGCCTGATATTTCACTCACCTAAGGGTACGTTATTCAATAACTCTTTGAGTGACATAAATGCATTTCTGACTCCCTCAAGTTTTAAGTTAAGTGTATTTAAGGAGGATGAAATATCCCTTAAATAAGACAATCATATGATACAATATCGGGAGAAATATAGCTAGCGTGGCTGAATGGAATTTATTCTGTGTTGTTTGGTGTCAGAAATATTCGCCGAGTTCGAAGAAGGAGATGAATATTTCCGACCAAATCAACAAGGAACAGATGTAATTCAGACACACTCAATATGTCTCCTTGTTATGTCTCATAACACTTTCTTTCACTATTGAGTATCATTAAGATACCACAATTGATCTTATAAAAAAGAAAGTGAAAAAGAAAAACAGCATGAACTGTACTCGTACTTTAAAATCTGTGCTTTGACTCTGTGAATATAAACCATCAGATGGTGTCCACATAATTTTAAGCCTCATTTTGAAACACGTACTACAAATGTAACGTTTTCTCGAAATAAACGCTGCAAAAAAATGCAACCAAAAAAACATACTAGTCACGTGGTACCGAGTGGACAAACCATTATCCTACCCCTAATAAAAAACGCCATAGGCTTAACATGGGATTTGTTTATGTCACGGGTAGTGACATAAAGTGTTGTTTATGCCACTACTTTCTGATACTGAAAAAATATGGAAACAGGGTAGGATAAAAGCTAGACGCCACTCGTTTGAGTTTGAGCTTATTTATGCCACGCATTTTGTTGGCTCCGTAATGTCACTCGTCTTTGACTCGTGAAAACAAAATGCGTGGCATAAATAAACTCAGACTCAAACTCGTGACGTCTCTTGATATTAGCTCATGCGTGCTTTGAACTACATATTGCGTGCCTTGAAGATATCGATTCATTTCGTAGATCTAAACTGTCTCACGTGAATACCTCACGATATCAACAAGCTCACTCTCTGATATCCACAGCGGTTGACAACACACGTAGACTGGAAGTCGGTAACCATGGAAAGATGACGTTTGCAACGCTTTGGGCGCTGACCGCTGCCACATTGCAAGTTAGGAGATATTTCATTAGGTCCCTGTAATGACTAAAAGTACACACTGAGCAATTGTTGATGTATGTAACGTGGGGAATTCACGTAATACACAGGGATGTCAGTTGGGGTCAGAAAAAACAAGGAAATATTTTTCCCGGCAATACATGGTTAGACATTAGAATTATACATACACCAAAAAGACCTGAAATATAGTAGATACAAATAACATTATCACTACGGAACATGGGTTTGGAGGCAGGTTAATTAGGGAATCTACGAGCATTTTTAGTTATGTTAATGTAACACAAGAAAAAAGGATTTCTTATTCCAAAAATGAAAACAAGGAATTCCGCGGAAACAAGGAAAACTGACATCCCTGATAATACAGTTTAAATTGCTTAGACATGCAAAATCAATCGATAACAACAAGTTCAGTTGCACTCCCACATTGCCAAGTTAGGTTGTATGTCGTCAACAATTCATAGACTGAATTGTGTTTCCTGTTGTGGATCTCCTTGAGTGAATTTGTCATTATTGATTGTTTTCGCATATTTGAGCTATTTTAACTATATCAGTCCAACGCGCAAGATTGCCTATTGCGCATGCACAGAAAATTGTTAATTAACTTCACTGTCCTAATCGTAGTCTCTATGAGTAGCAGGAAGCCTGGGCAAACCTAACCTCAGCTAGGCGAGTGCATTTGAGTTCCAAGTTAATTTTGTAGTGCATTTACCGTACGGGGTGAGGGTGACAGGGCCAACAGAGGCAAGTTATCGTCAGCATTGGCGATTTATAACCAATCTAAGCTATATGAAAATAAACAAACATAGTAATGACGCCAATACATACATACTTATCTCGGTGTAGCCATGAACACATCCAGAACTTGTTCTCTGAACTTACTCTGAGCATTATTAGCGGCAACACCTCAATAAAGCAAGTATTCCACCAACCAGACAAAAACGTTGTACAATGCCCGTACACAGTTGCTGGAACATCTTGTGAAATTTGGTTTCTGCTTGATTGGTGGAGCATCTCGCTATGCCACGCGATGCCTGTCTGCAGACATCTGTAGGGGGCTGTTTCAAAACGTGGGTTAAGTCTATGGTTTTGAAACAGCTCCCAGCTCTTGGTTGCCAGGTGAATTGAGCGTCTGTTGTGGGTGGCCGCAGGGCTGCTCTCGGTTGCTGGGCCATTGGCTGAGGCATCGGGTGAAATGCGCTTCCACTAACTAGATTTTTCAGGCAATGTCTCAGCCTGTGTTCCGCAAACGCTGTCAACATTGGACAGTTGATACCAACGATGTGTTCACCTGCGCACGGACCAAAGATTCAGA
Source organism: Alentia gelatinosa (assembly GCA_950022655.1). Lineage (NCBI taxonomy): Eukaryota > Metazoa > Annelida > Polychaeta > Phyllodocida > Polynoidae > Alentia > Alentia gelatinosa. The sequence continues at coordinate 11,559,790 of OX465590.1, forward strand.
CAGTTTGGATACTCCGGGTAGAATTTTAGCGCCAGATCATGCCACATAACATCTTTATTTACTTTCATTGTTCGGTTAACTGCAGCATTTCACAGATATTTGATGCCCTCTGACCTTTCCTGTACAAATCCCAACATTGCGGCACATTGCTCTGCTCAATATGCAGCTTTCTGGGATTCAAAGCAGGGTAGTGTGTTTGGCTGCTCGACGCGCCGCCTTTCGGCTTAACGGAGACTTCGATTACTACATGAAATGCGGCCTACGTCCACCAGTCTGCGCCACTGTCCAGTAGCTGTTGCTTCTGGAGATTCGGGTGGGATGCTGGCTGGAGGATCTGCTGGCAAGTCGGCCCATCGCCTGAAACATCTGGGCCCTGTTTTTCAGTCGAGACGATCGCTAGCTGAGATCTGCTGAGATCTGTGAGCGATCCTGAGACCGTTTGGGAGATCAATGGCTGCAGGTGATTTTCAGTCATGGTCTCAGCGCGCCATGGCAGATCTCAGGGGGATCTCAGGTAGTGATCATTTAGCTGAGAACCCTAGCGATCATTTCCTGCCAGGTACAAGATTCTGTGATCGGAAATTATTGACTTGAGACACTTAAACTTATTCAAATTATACCATATTTACAGCGAATAATTGTCCATGTCTATTCAATTGAATCCTAAGATTTCATAATTTTCTATTAAATATTTCAAGAGTAAGACATGTTTTACTTTGTGAATGGGTATTTTTGTTATTTATGTATATGAAGTGACCTTGACCCTACCCTGCTAAAATAAATTGAGCATTACAGTAGGTATACACAAGCTGCCTGAGAGGTGCAGTGCCTGCATTATTCAGATTTCCAGACAAACGTCTATCACAGTCTTAATAACCACAGGAATACAATGAAATTTGGGATATAGGTATGTCAGATTGTTAGTACCCTCTTATCAAAATATCTTCAAATTTGAATAAGTTTTAGCATCTGAAAAAATAAGTTATGACAAGTATCAATTGGTCTCAGGTTGAGACCGTTTGGGAGATCATTTCACTTGAGATCCCTTGAGATCATCACAACTGAAAAACAATAAAATCACCTGAAACAGTCGCATCTCAGTCTCAGGCTGAGATCCCCAGAGATCGTCTCAACTGAAAAACAGTTTGGCTTCCAAATGGTCTCAACTAAAGATCGTCTTGACTGAAAAACAGGGCCCTGGTTGATGGAAGCACATGCCAGACAGTTGTATGGCGACCACACAAACGTCTGGTGGGGTTTTCAGTGGAGCAGCAATGCACTTAGAGACCATTTTGCCAGATGTTTTAACCCATGCCTGCCGATAGGTTGGTCAAAAAAGCATCTGGTTGGTGGAATTCTCGTTTGAATATGTGGGTATTGGCGTCATAACTATGTATTTAAAACCTACACCTGCTTCAGTCTTGTGTGTGTGAGGAGGAGGGGGTGCGCTGCGATTGAACAGAGAATTCAAAAGAACTGATAAGCAAAAAAACTCACCTTAGAAATTTGCTCGCTAGTAGTTACCATAGATGACGTCGAATCTTCAGCAGGTCCGTAGCTCCTGTTTGAAATCGGATGGGACCCGTTTCAATAGCTGATATTCCGTTCGTTGTTCGTCTCAGCGGCACAACAGCGGAAGTTTTCATTTCAATAGTGGTACCAACGAGTGGCACTTTGAACATGAGCGGCATCAACAGTGGCAGTAACCGTTACAGAAGGAAATTTCCTTTTGCTGTTACTGCCACTGGGACCTATTTTACTACCTGAAGGTCAGGGGCCTGTTTTTCAGACAGCGATGTCTTTGTTTGTAGTGATCACAAAAGAGTGACCAGTTGGGTGACCAAGCCAGTGATCATGACCAAAAAGTGTTCCTCAGACCCGGTCACTGTTCAGCTGTTATAATCACTGTTGATCCAAGGCCCATTCAAAAACAAAAGCATGTCTCATATGTATATTACTCAACAGAAAATTGTGAAATTTGGGAATTAGATAAAACAGATATAGGTAATTCATCGCAGTAAATATTGTTTCATTTGATACAGTGAAAGTGTATAAAATGAAATATGCCCCCATTTGGGCTAAATGGTCACAACTCTGGAACCCAAAACAGTGACCACGACAGTTTACCCCTCTAAATGGTTGCACATGTTATGACGACTTATCTCTGGAACCCAAAGGTCTCCAAAGGGTCACTAACTGGTCACTATAGGAAATGGTCACGACTAAAAAACAGGCCCCAGGTCATTGGTGCTTACCTATCATAACATCGACATGGATAATTAAAATACGCATACATATCAAAGCATTACTTAAATGTCACGATATTTGCTGAAATCGCATGAGTTTGCCGTTTTTCACGCTAAACAGCTCTGGGACCCGTTTCATTAGTTCGGGGGGGGGGGGGGGGGGTAAGAGGGAATGGCAGACCGCAACAGTGGCAGCAACAGTGGATATAGTAAAAGCACGTTTAATAAGTGGCATCGCTGTTGAGGTGGCCCTTCCCTTCGCTATGCCAGCATAACGAACGAAATTTAAACAAAAATTCAAAATCTAATGAATAATTTGATAATTCCAAATTATTCCTCGTGTTTTCCCCCACATTTCAGTTTATATTTGACGTCCCTACATGCATTATTGACAGAGTTATGGTGTCGTGGCACAGGGAAGTGATAGCCTAGGATCGGGCGGCACAGTGGCGCAGTAGTATTATATTAGTTCTCACAAAGTAGTTGACCACTAGAGAATTATGAAAATCAATATATGGTCTATGCATACATATGGAATTGTTCGGAGCATGTTTTTCTTTACTTAAAAATATTATAAGATCTGATAGAATATGTTTTAAAAGTGTAGTTATGATCAATACGAGAGTGGTATACCCTCTCGTGAACAGCGGCACCCATGTGGCACTAACAGCGAACGGTCTCTGACTAGTGAAACGGGTTCTGCCGCTGTTGGTGCCCCTAAGGTTCTAAGTGCCGCTCTCTGTTGCCACCCTCTATTAGTGAAACGCCAACTGCCGCTGTTGTGTTAGCGAGACCAACTACGAGAGTAATTTCAGATTATGAAAAATATTAACCCCCCCCCCTTAACTAGTGTAACAGAAATTCAGAAATTATTGATTTGAGGCACTTATATCCCTATTCAAATTAGACCATGTTTACAGCAAATAATTGTCCATGTACATTTGATCCAATCCTAAAATTTCATTATTTTCCATTAAGTATTCCATAAGTGAGACATCTTTTACTTTTTGAATGGGTGTTGTTATTTACAGAAATGGAGTGACCTTGACAAATAAAAAGCGACTATTGCAGTAGGTTATACACAAGCTGCCTGAGTGGTGCAGTGCCTGCATCTTTCAGATTTCCAGACAAATGTTTATCACGGTCTTAATTACCACAGGAAAACTATAGCAACAGGGTGGAACCCAAAGTTTACCCAATGGCAGATTGTTTTCTTATGGAATGGGTACATCTGTCTCACCAAAATGCCCTTTTGAATTTAAAACATGTCTGAAATCGAAATCTCATGAGATTCTGTAATTTGGGAACGGAATTTGTTGGTAACAATTACCACTGTCAATCTTAAGTCCCTACCATTCAGACCAGGGGGGTGTTTTTCAGTCGAGACGATCTCAACCTGAGATCTGCTAAGATTGATCAGTAATCCTGAGACCGAATTCGAGATCAATGGCGGAAAGTGTTTTTCAGACGTGGTCTCAAGTCTACACAGGGGATCTCAGCTAAAACGATCTCAACTTGAGATCATTTCCTGCCAGGTACAAGATTCTGCAATTGGAAATTATTGATTTAAAACATTTATACTTATTCAAGTTAGACCATATAAATTTACACCGAATAATTGTCCCATGTCCATTTGATCTAATCCTAAAATTTCATAATTTTCTGTTGAATATTCAATAAGTAAGATATGTTTTACTTTTTGAATGGGTGTTCAAATAAGGAATGAACTTGACCTCACCCTGATCAAATAAAATCGAGCATCACAGTAGGATATACAAGCTACCTGAGTGGTGCAGAGCCTGCATTTTTCAGATTTTCAGACAAATGTTTATCACTGTCTTAATAACCACAGGAAAACTATGAAATTTGGGATATAGGTATGCCAGGGGCCTGTTTTTCAGACAGCGACATATTTATTTGTAGTGATCACAAAAGAGTGACCAGTTGGGTGACCAAACCAGTGATCATGACCAAAAAGTGTTCCTCAGACCCAGTCACTGTTCAGCTGTTATGATCACTGTTGGCCCATGGCCCATTCAAAAACAAAAGCATGTCTCACATGTATATTACTCAACAGAAAATTGTGAAATTTGGGAATTAGATAAAACAGATATAGATAATTCATCGCAGTAAATATTGTTTCATTTGATACAGTGGAAGTGTATAAAATGAAATATGCCACCATTTGGGCTAAATGGTCACAACTCTGGAACCCAAAACAGTGACCACGACGCTTTACCCCTCTAAATGGTCGCACATGTTATGACGACTTATCTCTGGAACCCAAAGGTCTCCAAACGGTCACTAACTGGTCACTATAGGAAATGGTCATGACTAAAAAACAGGCCCCAGATTATTAGTACCTGTCACTCTAAATATTTTCTAATTTGAACAAGTTTTAGCACCTGAAAAAAAGTTTAAGACAAGTATCAACTGGTCTCAGGTTGAGACCGTTTTTGAGATAATTTCACTCGAGATCCCTTGAGATCATCTCAAATGAAAAACACCCAAAGCACATCAAACGGTCACATCTCAGTCTCAACTTGAGATCTCTTAAGATCATCTCAACTGAAAAACACTTTGCCCCTCAAACGGTCTCAACTTAAGATTGTCATGACTGAAAATCACCCCCCAGGAGAACATCAATCCCAATCTCTCAAGTCTCACAACCATAATGCTCCTCAACTATACCGCCCCTCACCCATACATTCCCTCATCCACACTTTTGCCCTTCAACTGGACTGCCCCTTAACTATACTGCTTCGTGATATCATTCCGCAAAGACAACTCATGCCATATAAACAATCATATGAAATTTCGTGATGTTTCATGATAATCTTTCTTCTATTTAAAACCAAGATAATTAATCAACTATAAAGTTTAGACAGCTCAGACTTGTTGATACAATATTCAAGTTTGTTATTTATCTCACCCCTATACACATTAAAAGAATGGATGACACACAGGATATAAACCATGGAGAACGGACCGCAATACTCGTAGGGGCATGGAGAACGAGTTCCCAATGTTAAGCCTATGGGCATTTATTCCAGGGGTGAGATAAAGCCCCTAGCCTTGTTGAGAAGTCAGTTTTGAAATATCGGTGGGTTAATTGTTGCATATAATGATCGAAATAGGGGATGTAGAGAGAGTTTATTTTTACAGGGACCATTTAAACATCAACTGAAAAACAGGACAAGCTACTTATCCTACCCCTAATAAAAAACCGCCATAGACTTAACATAGGGAAATTTTATGTGGCAGGCCGTGACACAAAGTGTTTTTTATGCCACTAGAATAATAACAATATTGACCAATCAGAGAGCAGGATGTCAGCTACTATGAAAAAAGTTCTGTTGGTCGTTGACTCAATATTTATCTTTTTAACAGTAATATAAACATAGACGGGGTAGGATAAATACGAAACCGAACTCGAAGTTTGGTTTCTACTAATTCCAGATACCCAATATACTGCTAAGATTTTGAGAGTTTTTCAGTTCCCCTAAATCACACAAGGTGACTTCATGTTCAGTGCTTTCAATATGGCTGATATGAATTTGAATTAGTAAAATATCATGTACAAGGAAGCCCCAAAAGTGGCACAAAGCAACAAAACAGGAGTTTCAATGTACGTTAAATTGCTTATGAGAAATTCCTGAACATAATGTTGCATGAACATACACAATCACTGACAGGATTACGGTACAGTACCTAAAAACAAGGAAGTGGTGGTTTTTTTTGGCCTATGGGAATATGCATATAATGTTCAGCTGATGGGCCCTAATCATTAGCCTAATGTCCTGCAATCAACACGTCATACTGGATACTATCTAGATTGAATGCTAGTCAACTCGTGCCTTAGTCAACTCGTACCTTAGTCAATTCTGGTTTTTCGTTCTTTTTCTGGTCAACTCGTCCTTTTTCATTAAACATGGAGTAATCCTGGATGTATATACATCAAAATGTTCGGAAACATGCGCTGAACACAAATAAAGCTTTTATTCATGCATACTACAAAGTATTAGCGCGTACCGTTAGCTAGAAGTTGTTATGAAATGAAAATAAAGGAAGCTGTGTATATGGGGCTCAAGTATAATTCATTGTTTCTTTTATTCTATAGGACATAGATAATTATTTTCCATAAAATCATCTATTTACATGTGAAAAAATGCTGTAAAATAGTCCAAAGTAACAGGTACATGTATATGCATGGGGAAATAGATTTTTTTCTTCTCAAAACCATCAAATAAATATCTATTTACATGTGAAAAATGGCAATCTAATATCAAATTCAGGTAAACAATTGCTATCTAATATCATATAGTTGTTATCTGTTATATAATTCAGTTATATATAGGTGTAAGACAATTGGAAAACAAAAAGGACGAGTTGACTAGGGAAAAGGACGAGTTGACCAAAAAAGCACGAGTTGACTAAGGGACGAGTTGACCAGTCACCTCTAGGAATATATAGCCTATTATAGGTATCTGTTCAAGTCTAGGTAAAGTATTCACCCCTTATTTCCATTGTTTGGGTGCTATTACACAGGGCTTGGTGCGTATTCTCACACTGGCTAGATCGAGTTCTACTACTTATAGTTCTAGTCGTGATTGATCATCGAGTCCCTTGTTGATTGATAAAAACGATCTATTTTCACATCTACATTGCGATTAGATTCCTCTTCGACGGGTAAATATGATACAAGGCACTTTCACGCCGTTCTCCTTGTCATCCACACATAATGTTATAGGGCTAAATGACGTTAGTTCGCTGATATACGTGATTGTAAAAACTTACGCGTTGTCCATTTTGTCCCATGGTTCTCATTGCCCTTACGACAATCTCCTGGCATAGTTTACCATCTCTTATACTGCGGAAGAATCGACAATTGACCTATGTATATGCTTGGAGAGTGTACGGCAGTTCAGCCCGGAAGAAAGTTGCTTTTGCCCGCATCAAGATGTCTATTCCCACTTGTTGCGATCGCGGTAGCATAGAGTTGTAGGGAAGTGTCCATGACAAAGGATACAAGATGTTCTTCTGATAAGATAAAATTGAAAAACTAATCTCCAAAGCTGATACACGGCGATCGGTAAACACAGGAAGGAAGTTACCCGGAATTGGTAAAACACACTCATCAATCTGACTAGTAGACTGGTTCCCTGCCCAAATCTGACTAGTCTCTTTCACGACCGCTTGGGGCACCTTGAGCCGTGTAGTCTCTTTCACGACCACTCGAGGCGCACAGGGCACGCTGGCGAGTTGGCGTGGTTCCGCCTGTGATCGCCGCTTGCTCCGCCGAGCCCCCTAGCGGATATCCCGGGAACCAGCGTAGCTGGCGAGCCGTGTACACGCCGTCTGGTGAATGGTGGCCGCACTACATCCTTGAGTCGTGTACACGCTGTCTGGTGAATGGCGGCCGCACTACAATCAGACTTCACTATTAAAGAAATCGGCAGATGGCAGCACCGTGAGCCGTGACCACGCCGTCTGGTGAATGGCGGCCGCACTACAATCAGACTTCGTTATTAAAGGAATCGACAGATGGCAGCACCGTGAGCCGTGACCACGCCGTCTGGTGTGTGGCGGCCGCATTACAATCAGACTTCGTTGTTAAAGGAATCGACAGATGGCAGCACCGTGAGCCGTGACCACGCCGTCTGGTGAATGGCGGCCGCACTACAATCAGACTTCGTTGTTAAAGGAATCGACAGATGGCAGCACCGTGAGCCGTGACCACGCCGTCTGGTGAGTGGCGGCCGCATTACAATCAGACTTCGTTATTAAAGGAATCGACAGATGGCAGCACCGTGAGCCGTCAACACGCCGTCTGGTGAAAAGTGGCCGCATTACAATCAGACTTCGTTATTAAAGGAATCGACAGATGGCAGCACCATTGCGGTTCATATCTCATTACGCTGGTTCCCCAGTCATCCGCTAGAGGTCTCGGAAGAATTTAGACTGTAGTACGTCCCGTTGTCGCCAGGGTCAGGGCGCTTAGGCTCTCAAACTGGCGGCGCGGTGCGTACTAGGACGGACTAGGAAGATTTTACGCTGGTTCTCGGGTCATCCGCTAGGAGGCGGAATTAGACCGCAGGGACAACCCGATGTTATGCGAAAATCGGTTGACTGGTTCCCCCTGCCGCTAAGAGCGGATGCGCTGTGATTAAGTCTATGATTGGAGAGTGAGAAATTTGCCGAAATTAAGCATATTACGACATGTAATTCTTATGTCTAAATACTATTCTTTTCATTTATTATCCATCGTATACAAAGACCCCATTGAAAATGTATGGGGACTCAGTAAACCATGACCCATTTTATAAAACCTGTCAGATACCATAACGAGGTATACGAGGAAAATAGCCCTTTTCTGCTGTAGAGCTAAAAAAAATAGTCCTTATTGTTATACCCATTAATATGGCAATAACTGGGTTTAATTTATTCGAAAAGATGGATAATAAATACAACGAACGGACATGTGGACAGGTGGCTCTGTAAACCACTTGAGGTTGACGTCGTAATACACTCGCTAGTGCTCGTATATTACTACGCGTCAACCTCTCGTGGTTTACGGCCGGCCGTCTACAAAACCATCGATTATTGTCTATTTATTTACATCATATCTGAAACTCTCCTCCCATATCTTTCGCGGCACTAGCATTGCTCATATTGGGTGGGCGATAAAACAAGTTTTTCGAAAGGTAAACGATTTTCGCATCACACCGATGCGTTCGTTCAGATCGTGTTAACTCTGAGAGCGCATGCGCAGGCCACATAATGAAAACAAACAAGGAGGCGTGTCTGATTGATTCGAAGGCAAGACAGAGCCATGATCAGACTATCAATACCGGTACATCTGATTATTTAGAATGGCATATCTAATTGGAATACGATACATTTTACTCAGTTTAGTTTCTGAGTATTCAAACCATACTGACAGTGACAGTCGATAACTGGACTGTATGCACTGCCATGTCAAGTGAGTGGAGTGGAAGCCACAAGATTCAAAACAAACAACATGGGTAGGCCTACAAGTGTGATTAGAAACCATATGTAATGGAAAATGCACACTGTAACTAAATATATTATAATAAATTTAATGGGGAAATGAAGTTGTGTAACCATGCCTTTGTTTTGGTATGTGTTACACATATTGACAGTCGATTACAGAGCAATATGCACTGTCATTAGTAATTGTCAAGTGCCTGCGGCCCCTATTATCGCTCAAACACCTGTCAAAGTCTTCAAAGTTCATTTTGGAAAAATATTTCAGTTTGATATATATTATCATTATTAGTTGAATTTACATATTCTCATTGAATTATACTAGTTTAATACCTCATTAGAATGTATTGCTTATGATAACCACTGTAGTGCCAAAATCAGTTATCCTGTCAAAAATGGTAATTATCGCCCACTAGTATCTTGTGCGCATGCGCGAACTTACGCAGTGATGAAATTTGCCGAAATTAAGCATATCACGACAGAGAGCGTTCATGGTTATGAAAGGAAAGTTTTAATTAATTGTTGAAGAGACAGTTTGATTGGTAGGTAGGTAGCTGGGCAGGCAGGTAGATTGTTATCCAGGTTGATGGGTAGGCAGTTTAGGTTCATGGGAAAGCAGGCTGATGGGTAGGCTGGTTCACAGCTCGGTAGGTCGATAGGAAGGCAAGTTGATGGGTAGGTAGGTTGATGGGTATGTAGGTTGATGGGAAGGCAGGTTGATAGGTTGGCAGGTGGATGGGTGGGCATGTTGATAGTTGGGCAGGTAGATCGGTGGGCAGGTTGATGGTAAGGCAGGTTGATGGGTGGGAAGGTCGATAGGCAAGGTTGCTGAGAAGGCAGGTTGATGCCCCTATCAGGGATGAAAGTCGGGACTGATGAAAAAGTCGGAAACGGAAAAAAAAATTCGGCGGGGGGGGGGGGGGGGGGGGGGCGCCCCCGCCCCGTGCCGTCAAACAAAATTTCGGCACTTGACGGAACTCTGACGGCAGTGTCAACGGCCCTTGGCGCGTTTAACTGCCGCCAAAGTACTGACTGGAGGTTAAATACGCCGTCGGTGAAAGCCTGCTGCCAGAATTTCTTGGAATTTAGTTTCATTTTATGATTTTCATACTCTGTTAATGATCATATTTCAAGATGCAGAAATTTCTGATTTCCGTCAATTGTCAGCAAACTTGCATCCCTGCCCTATGGTGAATTATTTGCAAAACAAAAACAAAAAAGACTCTCCTTGCCTGTATCCCTCCTCGCCTTGAGACTGTTGTGAGACTTATGCAACTGATGTGAGACTGTTATGCGACTGTTGTGACATTGATATGAGAATTGTTATAATGTGAGACTGTTGGCAGATTTTTGAAATACTGTCATGAAACTAGTAACATTTTTGCGAGTCTGTTCTGGGATTGTTGTGAGACAGTTGTAAGATGGGAGACGGTTTTACGACAGTTGTGAGATAGTTGAGACTGTTGTGACATTGTTGTGAGACTTGTGACATTGTTGCGAGGCTGTTGTAAAACTGATCTGAGACTGTTGTGAGGCGTTAGTACATCGCTTATTCCTACTTGTTGATTTTGCACTATTCCGTCTACGGCGGGAGTTCATCTGCTGCTTGTTTGTACTAAGAACAGTCATATAGATTTGAATATCTATAGAAGTAGTAGTATGAATAACGGAAACTATCATTTGGTTTAATACTAGAAAGTTTATTCATCTCGTTTCTTGACAAAGCTGCCATCCATATTATTCAATCATAACAAGTTAAAATCATTGCAATTCCTAAAGTGAAATCTCTGTAAAATTCGGAAAACAGCAAATTCAAAGACACTTTTAGTTGATTCTTAATTTTCAAAGAGAGCCATGGCAAGTCAACTTCTAGTTTTTTTTCAATGCGATTCAAATTAAAAATATACAATGTTAATAATAATGAAAAAAAACACGGGATTTCTTAGGTCAACGTAGGAACCAATTAGGTGAATTTCTAAGGTGCCAAGCTTTTGAAAAGACCAATCATCTTTCGCTGTAGCATCTGCTGCGGTTTATCATCACATTGCTTGCTATTATTTTTTTAAATAACATTCCCGGCACAACCAAGCCGACATATTAGACTCTCAATTCACACCCAGTCTGGTCTCATGTTTCACAGTCACAAGGTTTCACGTGAATTAGCAGGTTCCTGTCGAAGAGTCAAATCCACCAGCTAAGCTCACTTTAAAATACGACTGCCAGGTCTAACCTGCATGCAGGAAAGAACTCTTCTAACTGTAGACATCACAACAAGGATTCCCTAAAGTGTAGTCCTCATGACAAAGATCCTTCATATCCTCTGCCTTAGACATCAAGATATATCTGTTCGGCAATTTTACCACATACTTTGAAGTAGGAACACAGTAAACCAGTTTCCGTGTAATACTAAATGTGTGATATATCAATTCCCCAGGCACAAGCCTGCAGGATTACTGATGGTCTAAACTCTGTGACATCTTCGTTAAATAAGGTTCATACAGTACATTCCTAGCCTCTTTTTTAAGTTCACTTGACTTAAAAACTCATGGTATGTATCAAATAATTTCACAATGGATTTTCTGCTCAACACTGCCACTGTAGTTTAATGTTGGTTAACTGAATTTAATGGTCCTTACGCCGTAGCAACAGCCAAGGCCATATCACCGCGAAAGAATTTAGAAATCTTATGTGTCTGTATCAGATTATCAACTATAGATGACATATATGTCCTGCAATTTTCAACTTTGGAATTTTGATATACTTTTTAGATATCTGCCTGGCCTGTTAGGGGACGTGGCATTTTAAATATATTTTTAACTGCCTACCTATTCCTGCGTAGCTGGTTTTAAACTCTTTACAAATAGTCATTCATCTATCGGGAGGCCCTTGACCAAAATTCTGTGCACTGTGCCTACATCAATCATGTCCACATTTACAAGGGTCTTACCAAATTCACGGGTCTTGCCAAAGCAATGCATGCAGTTACACCCTGGACCTCTCATTGAACCTGTCATGGTAGTTTCTCTCTCCCTGGTCTGGTCATGGCAGTATTTAGCCTCACAAACCTGCACTCTGATTAGTGATACTGCAAGCTGGGGGCCAACTACAGTATCCTCAGAGTGAGTACAATAACATGGCTCGAGTATGCTCGCATACCATGACCTGTTAGAGTGTCTCACGAGACACCTCACAGAACCTGCTTGTACAACACTACACCTTAGAGTCATGCCATCACATATGACGCCTGACGCCTTGCACACACCTCGCGGAGCCAGACGATGCTGGACTAAGCCATGTCACAGAGTACTCCACTTGACACTCAGGTCATGTAGTACCATATCTCGTGGAAGCTGGTTATAATGTACCGCACTTCACAGACAGGTTTCACAGCACCGCGGCTCACTGACAAAGGTAATAAATTACCACACCTTATAGAGGCTTGCGTTATGTACCATATCTCGTGGAAGCTGGTTATAATGTACCGCACTTCACAGACAGGTTTCACAGCACCGCGGCTCACGGACCAAGGTAATAAATTACCACACCTTATAGAGGCTTGCGTTATGTACCATATCTCGTGGAAGCTGTTTATTATATACCACACTTCACAGACAGGTTTCACAGCACCACACCTCATCGACCAAGATTATTTAGATACCATGTCTAGTGGCAGCTGGTTGCAGAACTCTGCATCTCCTTGACCAAGGTCTTATATTACCAGACTTGACAGAGGCTGCTTGTACTCTGCTGCGTCGAATGTAGGTTGGTTATAATGTACCGCTCCTCATGAAAGACAAGTTGCACAGCCCCTCACTTCACCGACCAAGGTTATACAGTGCCACACCTTATAGAGGCTGGTCGTTAGACGCTTGTCATGTAGCAGCTGGTACCGCATCTTATTGTCCATGGTCTTATATTACCAGACTTGACAGGGGCTGCTTGTTCTCTGCTGCATCTAATGTAGGCTGGTTATAATGTACCGCACATCACAAAGACAGATTTCACAGGACCTCACCTCACTGACCAAAGTCATATAGTGCCACACCTTACAGAGGCTGGCCGTTATAAGCCTGTCTTGTGGCAGCTGGTACCGCACCTCATTGTCCAAGGTCTTATATTACCAGACTTTACAGAGGTTGCTTGTACTCTGCTGCATCTAATGTAGGTTGGTTATAATGTACCGCACCTCACGATAGACAAGTTGCACAGCCCCTCACCTCACCGACCAAAGTCATATAGTGCCACACCTTATAGAGGCTGGTCGTTAGACGCTTGTCTTGTGGCAGCTAGTACCGCACCTCATTGACCAAGGTTATTTGTAGTACCACATCTTATCAAAGCTACTTGTACGGTGCTGCGTCTCATAGAGGCTGGTTATAATGTACCGCACCTCAGAGTGCAAGCTTGTACTCCACTTCGCTTTAAGAGAAACGTCATACAATACCACACCTCACAGACCAATGTCATTCTGCTCCACACCTGGCAGTGGTTGGTCATACCATTTCTCATTGAGGCAGGTTATAATATACCATACCTCACCAAGGCAGATTACACAGCTGCTAACCTCACCTCATACGTTATCACACTTCACAGGTTCTTAGAATACCATTAATACTACCATATTTCACCGAGCTAAGTCATGGAGTACCACATATCACATAACCAGGTCATACGCTCAATACATCGCATGGGCCATTTCGACAAAAATCTGGCATGTCATATATTGCTGGCCTCACGAAGTCAGACCACAAAGATCCATTTATCTTTGAAACTTTTGATACAAAGGCCAGTTTCACATGTATTCAACAACAGATTTAGCTGTGCCTTCAGGTTTGAACTTCAAAAAGTGATCTGCTAATACAAATGCTTGATAAAGAGCACGCTGCTGGATGGATATGCTACTGTATTGCTACAATGTTTGTAGAAGTCAAAAAGTGAGGACGCCTTCATGTTTAGGCCTAACATGTGACTAATTTATGATAACAAAAAATTGAATATTGATATATAGGAGAACATAACTTAAGTTAATAAATATATTTTCGCAAAGTAAGACTTGTTTACCAATAATGGGCAGCACTTGAACAGGACAATAAGAACCTGTTGTTTTTCTCATTTTGCTCCAACTATATCGGCCGTATATGTGTAGAAAGTAGGTGATTAGGGAGGCCTTGGAGTGCTAATTTTATGGGGTTATGTGATGGCAGGATGGTGGTCTTGTTCCACCTGCTATATGGCAGGCAACATTTGGCATAGTCTGGGTCCATGCTGCCTACAACAATCTTCTAGCTTCATCAAGTCACAGGCCTTCGAAGTTATCGATATACATGGGGGGAGGGGCAAATGGATCTCGGGTAGCATTCTCTATAATAACACTATTCACTTATACAAAGTCTTCGTGGGCAGACTGCACGGTGACTAAGTTTTCTATAAAATATTCCTGTTAATAACTAAGACAGGAGTCTCTACGAGAATGTTGTTCGTCCAGCTTTTTGGATACACACAGGGATGACAGGTACAATACATGTGCCACCTGCTGCCACATCTTTGTCCACCAGACTAAGATAGCAGGCAAGGATGCATTTCAATCTAGGCAGGTGGCAGTTTCAAAACCTTTTAATTTTTGTGAATAAAATGAAGCACCAAGTGTTCGTCAGCATGACACCACCTGCAACACGGATATTCTTTATATGTAATATCCCGGCTCCACTTCTTGACTGAGTCCAGACATCTTTTGGGAAACACAACATCGAGCCTATCAAGTACCATCCAACGTTCACTTCCTCTCACTAGTCCTTTTAAATATGTGACAAGAAACCACAACTCTTGTCTCATTTATGCTGAACACTGGTTAACTTGACATAGGATTATCACAAAGCCAATAACTTGTTTCACGCCATGGAAATGGGGAACATCAACAGTTACTTCACAAATATTGTTTCTACTCCAGTAAGCTTTCCATTCCACCAAGGTATTGGATCAAGCTTCTTCGAAACCAAAAGGGACAGCACTAAATAATTGGGCATATTCCAGTGTGAAAACTTCCTAATACTAGATAAAACAACCTCACCAACGTCAGCGGTAATAAGAGCACTTAGAAGAACGCTATGGCTAGCTGCAATGACTACAAAATGGACGAACTGAAAGCGCCAAGACCCATGCCTACTGGTCAACATGGTAAAATACCTTTTGTCTTTACAGTTCAGCTTCATGTCATAGCTCCGCGATGTAAGTCAGAGGCCTGCACCTATAATTAGCAGGCTAGGAACCCTGATCTACCTGGAGGCAGTTACCTTGTATATAATTCAGAAAAATTACGGCAATTTAAACTCTTGTCAGAAGCAGTGGATTTTTCAATGTACAAAACTGTGATTAAATAAAGTATAGTATTCCTAAAATATGACAACCATGAGTACACGAGGTTGCTTTCATAATCTCTTCATGAATTTGTTCTGTTACTTTTGCACTAAAAAAGTAACATTTGTTTCGATAGGTGGCGAAGAGTGAAAAAGATAAGTTACATATGTACTCCCCTGTCACTAGCAGAGGGGTTCACTATACAGCTGGACTACCCCATGTGTAGTGCACACATTGCCCGCTGGCCTAGTCTCAGCGAAGCGAGGCTATAACCAAAGTCAGGTATAACTGCCCTCTGCGACCTTCGCAGGGACTGGATGATTACTCTGAGTAGGACGGCTTTCCATGCGTTCAGCTTCATCCTACGTGAGAAGCATCCGGACACGCGAGCATCGGGACGAGTCAAGGTGGCTGCTGGTGAAATTCCTTCTCGCGAGCTGAGGGGCAACTTCCTTTTGCATGGCTTTACAAAAAGTTGGCCAACGAGCCCAGCAAAGTCAGGGTGGGCCACCTGCCAATTGGCCTGTCTGACTTTCGTCCACTGCTCCTGCTTGGTTATAGGGGGTTACACTGTCCAATCGCTGAAACACTGAAGCTGATGGTCGTGTTCTTGTCCGCTGCAGTTAGTAAGTTCCTTATACACTGAGTGCGGGGGTTGGTCCTACCTCCGCACATTGTTCTCGGCTGTGAAGCCTTTCGACCCATCGGGCCCACGAGGCTGTCGAACAATGTTCTCTGTGACCTTCATTCCTTCAAACTTGGGAACCAATTTCTGTTGTCTGAAATAAGAGTCAAAGATCAATGAAAAATGTGACAAGTCACCTCTTAGGAATCTTTTTTTCTTTTAATGAAGGAGAACAAGAGACCAGGATGCATCAGGGCATGATAATTAACTTGATGGGATGATTTTATAACAAACATCTTTACTTTAATTATTTGGGAAATAATTGTTTGTCTGTGTAGTTTTACGTCTCGGTAGGCTAGTTAAGTCCTTTTGAGACTGACTCATTGGTTGACCTATCTGGTTCTTGAAAGGTATACTAACTCAACTTTGGTCTGCTTGTAGCAGTGGGACCCTATGCCCGTTTTATAGTGCTGCCTCACTGAAGGGTTGTGCCGCAGACCATTGACACAACACTCTGCCAGTCACATTATACTGACAATGGCATAAACAATGAGGAAAAACAACATGATTCTATCTTATTCTTATTTTTTTATACCAGCAAACTGGTAAGTTTAAGGACATTTCATGAGGGATATTTGAACTACTTGACTCACGATAAGTTTAGTTATACTCATAATGATTATGTATGTTTGTCTTGTTTTAGGTGTTGTAGGTAAAACTGTCACATGGGTAACAATGGCAGATCGAGGTCCTGCACTATCGAATCGCACGCAATAAGACTTATATTTATAAAAAGAGGGATATTTGAATTGAACTAGCGACTTTGTTGCTAGAGCATATGATTGTTTGTTTGTTTGTGGTTCAACGTCCCAGGGGACCCTGAGGGTATATGGGACTATCAATGATTTAGCTTTTCACTTTCAAAGACTTATTTCAGTCAATCCTTTTCAATGTTTTCAAGTATTTTATATACAATCAAAGAGATCTGTCTCTTTCAAAAACCTGATGATATCTTTCTTTGGAATAGTTTCAAACAACATTTTCATGTTGTTACTGTTTTTCAAGTACTTTCTTCTATTCTCTTATACCATTTTACAGTTCAGCAGGATATGCTGAACAGTAATGGGTACATTGTATGCGTATGAACTCGCTATCTGGTTGTACATGAGCGGGGCTTCTACAGTTCCAGAGGGCTTGTCAGACTGCCCTGCATGCCTTCAAGCGGTCTGTGGGAGAGACTACTCCGTGATTGATTTCACCATGCCCTCTAGTGGACGTCCGGGGAACCTGCGTGCAGTATTATTTCGTGCGACACAGGTCATGGTCTCAGAGTCTGATCTCAGGGTACGGAGTTAAAAAATCTCATCTCATAAGATGAGAAGAACAACTGAGTGCAGAGCTACAAAAAAGAATAGCAAGTCCGGGTTTTCCTCTCCACGATATTCTCACACTCATGGCAATACACTCTCCATGCATAGTTCTGGTAGGTTTGTCTCTATGTGGGGGAGCAACTCCAAGCAGATCCGACAGAATTCTAACGTTTTATATGTGGTAGGTAATAACTCACGATTCTGTCTTGGTCTGACCACCATTCTCTCCTGCTGCGCCTGGACTGGCATTGGTCGCCTGGCTGTGGGGGTTGTTGCTGACGTAGTCTTCGCCCAGTATCCGTAACCGCGCCTCAGCGTACTCCGCCTCCCGCTGCTCCAGGGTCTTGGTCGGCTTCGCTTGTGCAGATCTAGAGAGAAGGAACAAAGACATAATGTCAGATTTACGATAGTAACAAAAGTGGTCTTTTGTACTGTTGACGAGGCTAGGAGTTGTTTATTAGGCAGCTACCACTTGAATGAGCTCAATGCTTAACATCGACATTATGTCATCAATCCGTTTGTTGTTTGACGACCATAATGACAGCGGCGTAATCATGGTGACAAAAAAGTTTTTAAAAAGTGGGGTTTTTTTTAGTCAAACGAAACATTGTCTCTTCTAGAAAGAAAGATGAGTATTATTTTTGGAGACATAGATCATGTTTGAAGATGAGGCCTTGGTTCTGTCAAAAACTGACAATTCCGTTCTGATAAAAGATAAATGATCATATTTTTGTCAAAGAGACAATCTGTTTAATAGTTATTCACTACTTTCCAGGGATGTCAGTTGGAGTAAAAACACAGATAAGAAAATATTTTTCATGTGCAATTTGTTGCCTAAGAGAAACTGGCAAAATGTTGGAAACACATTAGTGAGTCTGAAAGGAAGTTCAAACCACTGTTTCATTGGTGTGGATGAGGCGGAATTAATATCATCTTTGCTTTCTACAGGTGAAAATAATCCATATATTCAAATGAAAAAGTGCATTTCCATGGAAATGTGGAAAGCTGTCATCTCTGACTTCAGATACAGTAGTTTGTAAAGTTAAACCGGGGTTGTTAACTTCAACCTTTAAGAAAATTGGCAGCTTGAGCCCAGAATCGGATTTCTTCATAGAAAATGACTATCAGTTCAAAGTTTATGATTTCAATTCTCAGTTTGGTAGATATTAGCCAGGTCGTAAAAAAGTGGTTTATTTTGATGATAATAGACAATTCTTTTGTATTCCTTTATTCTTAAAGCTGAGAAGTCGTCAGTTTAAATGTTACATTTGTCATTTGGTGGTTGATATTATTTGTGTTTTACAATGTCGAAAGTAACTAGATTCTGTTAGTCATCTCGTAAATATGATGTGAATGTGATAGCAAAGAAATATACTGCAGTGAGGAACTTAGGCGAGGAACTTGCACAACAGTCAAATAAATATACTACCATTGTGCGATGATGGTGGTGGTGGATGTTATAGGGACCCTTGTTTTTTTTATTTACTCTCTTTAGAATTCGTACAAGACTTATATTATTTCCTAGATTAAAATTTGTTCGAAAATTCCAATAAATACAATGTTTGAATTATGCTTGCCGTCTTCCCTTCCTAAAATTTAGAAACGTATTATAATAGTTGGCCTTTTAATCGTGAAAAAAATTCCATAATAAAATATTCACCAATTTTCAGACTCCATGGATATTTTTTGGACATTATACATAAAAAAACATTGGCATAATGATCTTGTATCTCATCGCCAGTCTGTTTTCATCTAGTTTGCTGTCTCAAAACATTTCCTTCTCTTTATGTCTTAACTTTGAACTGGAAAATATCTTCTGTTATCCTGATTATTGCATGTTTGCTGGTAATCAGATACACACAGTAATTCTGCAATTTAATGGTATTTCACTTATAGTTTAGGTGTACTTGTAGGGATGGTTTACTCCTAAATAAAAATAAAAAATAAAAAATAGAAAAAAAAATTTCAATTAGTCTGTCTTGTCTGGTGAAGTATTGTCCTGTATGTTGTTTATTGCTACCTCATTGTGGAAGATCGCCCATCTAAAGGCGAACAATGCTGTCGTAAATTTTGTTTCCTTAATCCAATATATATTTTTTTTAAGTGGGCCCAGAGTTCAGAGACGACACATGTACAGCATGATCCCAGCAGCGCCTGACCTAGGGCCCAGCAGGCGATCGGCTACATATTCAGATCAATGTAATCAAGTCTTCAGTTTCTAGTTATCGATGTCACATTCGTTGCTGACCTGTTGGGGGTGCCGGCGTTGTTGGCATTTGGCTCTCTCTTGAGGATCTTGACCTGAGGCGTGAACGGCGTGCGAGTTGTGTCTTCTATCGGCCTGGCGGGGAGGGTGAAGTTACCAGCACTGCAAACACCAAATGACAAGTTATTATTTTTTTTATTATTTTTTCTCTCTTAATTTTACAAGTTTGAACCATGATAGCCGTATTTTTATTTTTATAAACAGGAATCCCAGCGAGGTTTTGAAAAAGTTTAAAATCGAGATAATTCCACATTTTTTTAATATACTTTTTTCATCTTTGATATGGTGATAGTTTTGACTCAAATTATCAAGGGCATTAAATAGCAGTATATATATAAAATATGTACACGTCAGTAACATCAAGGAAAATATTTACATTCTCCATTCCTTTTAATAGTATCAAATTGATACTGTTATAGTCTGTATTATATATTCAACACCTGCCTAACCTAGTTGCTCCAGTGCCTCCTCCATCAGCCTATCTTTACATGGATTATACTCTCACTTGATTTCCTTTGCATGGGTGTGTTGTCATATTTTTGTTTAAGATTTTGATCTGTGGGTGGTCCACTTGTAAATCTCTACCACGTGATATCTCTCAGGTATGTCTATGTTCAATAGTATCAATCGTGTTAAAAGTAATGGTTGATGTATTTTTGCAGTTATTTCATAGAGTAAACTACGGACAGGATACGCACAGTAGTATACGAAAACTGGCTTACTGTCTTCGTACGTCAAAAACATGTGGTAAAATTATTGATCAGATACATCCCGATGCCAAAGGCAATAATATCAGAAACACGTTGATATTTTATTATCATCTCGCATTTCAAATTTAAGTTATCAAAGAAAAGACAAAATGGCCGCCGATCTTCTCACAACGTTGATGTTTCTATAACCTCCGAGGAGCTAATTGTATTCTACATGGTAGCAATCTCGAGACTTTACGTTTATAAAGGCAGGTTCATATCAGACGGATAATGAAGTCAATGTTTTCCATGAGTCCCAGATATTCCAAGAACCGGGGGCTCACAGGTTGCCGCTGGGCTACCACTGAAAGCTGCCGGGTGACCGCCACCGGCCCCTTCTTCCAGGCTTCTTCTTTCAGCGACCATTCACCGGGTCGGTCCCATCTCCAAGCAACGTCTACCACTACATTCTGTCACCTTGTCCACCAAATTTTATCACTGAATTTCAGTGGAATTTATGGTAATATTTTAAGTTGAGAAAATAACCTAAAAAACAGAAATTACCTGAGAACTCGCATTCCTGTATAAATAACATCTTACAGTATAGTAATTGACAGAGTTTTGTCACCATATGATTGTATATATAATAGATGCGATATTCGATACTTTTTATATAAAAGACGATCCTGCAGGTATCTCATAAATTTACTTCTTTACTAAAGATTCTAAAAGTATTTCTTGACCTTGTAAAGAAGAAGTTGTAGTGGCTTCAATTATTAGAAGTAAACATTAAGATATTATCCGGTTATTAACCGGTAGCAATATACTATAAAATAGATTGTAATTAAAATATTTCAAAATTCAACCGATTTTCATCCAGACTATTCCTCTTCAAAACCTCATGTTTAAGAAAGTGTGCACCTACCCATCACTGAGTTTCTTCTTGGGTTTCATCTCGTTGAGTTTCTTATCTAAAGCCTGTTGGAAAGAATACATGTTATTCAGTTATCGGGTTCAAATGAAAGGGACAATAAAGTCAAAGTAGATATATCTTTAGAGTGTATTCATAGACCTTATGCAACATCGTATAGATAATCTGTTTTGAATGCTGGCTCTTGGCTCGAATCAGACTCGTTGGAACAATCATAACCAAAACAGGGTTCGTACATCAGGCTTTTTCCGGGCTTTTCCAGGCTCTAATATATTTTTTCCAGGCCCATAATAATGTGAATCAATACCATCTTGCTATAAAAACAGTCATTGTTTGTTTTCTGAAGGGTGTACATTAAATCTGGTCGCTGTTTTTAAAAACATGTCTGGTTTATCACGAAGTTAAAATTTTCTTCATCTTTACTACCTGTGGAATTTCAGTGGTTTAAGATAGGTATCTTCAATTTGTTCAAACTTTTAAATATGAAGACGAATGATCAAAACCATGCTATATTATTAGCAATTTGCTATACATGGTCAAATAAAGGAATTTTAGACCTATTTAATCCAAGTCACTGAAATTTCATAGGCAGTCAGGTAACGTAGTTAAGGAAAGCTAACAATTATCAGAATTTCATAGAATAAAAAAAAACTTCTACTAAATTTTCCAGGCTCTTCCAGGCTCTCATTGAGAATTCCAGGCTTTTCCAGTCCTGGAAATCCCAAAAGCATAATTCCAGGCTTTTCTAAATTTTCCAGGCCCTGTACGAACCCTGCCAAAAGATGTTTGTTTCAGCATCTGTACACTTATACTACATCACTAGTAAGCTATTATTTCTCGCAGGGTAAGCGACATACACTAAACTGTGTTGCGTAAATCCCCAAATACTTCTTTTCAAAGGTTCGATATGACTGGGAATACAAAACTATCCAATGTAAACCTCCCTGGTATACCCAAGGAGCTAAGTTAGAAGGAGATATTTTTAATGTGGAATTTACTGCCCCAGAAAGAGTGAGAAAACATAGCAGCACTGTCATGGAATATGGCTTAGGACCTCTGGGGAGGGGGGGGGGGGGGGGGGGGGGGGGACCAGATTCTCAACTTAATACGGACAAGTACGGACAAACAAAAAAACAATAAAAAAAACGGACAAGTGACCGGTGGGTCAGTTATCTCAGCCTGGAGTTAGGGTAAGGGCTAGGGACTGGGTTAGGGATGTGGATAGGATTAAGGATAAGGGTAGGGTTTTCTCCACCCCCCCCCCCCCCCCCCCCCGAGACAGCAGACCAAGCCTTCTCAGCTATGTCAGTTGTCTGACATAAGATAGGTCAGTTGAGAACCTGGTCAGTTTCTTGACATTCCTGGGGAGGTATATTATCCCCTTCACCCCCACCCCACCCCAACCTGTACCTCCCTGTCTCGTGCCACCGACTGTGCTAACCCTCCCCTGACTTTCCTCATCAGTGTGATTCCTGTGTAAGTCATGGGAATATTACATGATGTTTAATCATTTAAAGAATATTCAAAATCAAAGTGTCAAGAATGTCTAAATGTTTATTTAATAAATGATTTCCATTTCACAATGTTTATCCAATACACAGGCTATCGAAGACATACAAGAACATTCGATGTATCGCGTTATTCCCTTAATTTCATTTTCTTTATATCAATGAAGAGATAGTTTGTGGAATTTTTAACTGACACTGTTGACAAGGTACACACGTGTTCTAGAACAAAGAATTCTCTAAAGAAGCTGATGAGAAATAATCGTAGAAATGTAAATCACAACCAGTCGGATTGGGGGGTGGATTAATTTATGGGTCCATTTAGCCTTTGATATAGATATAGATCTAGTAGTAAGTGATACAGTCCTGCTAAAGCCATCGTCATCTTCTAAGCGGGCAACATTAAAAAGAGTTGTACCTCGTGAGCTGTCAAACGAGATTTAGATTGTCAAACGAAGCATACATGGAATTGGGCTATCCGACTATCCTTCTGAAATCTTGGCTTGTTGCCTGAGGCGTTGGCACAAAAATGTCGATCTCGAAGCACTTTGTCACTTGTGTTACTGAATACTGTGTAGATCTAGAATCTAGATCTACTTCATCTAGTCACTAGATTTTTTATCCCGCGTATTAGTGTCTCACCGTAACATGCTTATTGAAGAGATCATGTAGAGTATGTAACGAAGGATATCTGTATCCTTTAAACTCAAAAAATGACATGTGATGATAGCTGTGCTTGTGATTCGATCCTCTACTCGGTGTCACCGATTCTGAACTGTCAATAGAGTGTCAGCGGTGTACGCACCCAACGCTGAACGTTCTAAAAGTTGAAGTGCTACGTAAATGTTTTATACAACACATCAGCCCATCTTACTTCTAAACCCTGTACTTTATCGTATAGTTCAATAAAGTATATATTGAAATCAATAAGAAAACTTGTCAATGTACTAACCACGTTATCTTCTAAATCTTCCCAACTTTCGACGATGTCACCATCTTCTTCCGCCATATTCGAGTAACAACGGGAGGGGTTATTGAAGAAATATAAAAATAAAATATATAAATAACTTTTACAATTCAGTTCATGTACAAATGAAATAAGTTAATAATGGAAAGATGACAAGTTGATTCTGATATTTAATTCTTTATTCATACTTAAAATCTATTTCTTTTAACCAAAATTGTATGTATTTTCTATACAATGACCAGTCCCTACTGAATGACCTTGGCCTTCAGTACAACCGGAAGCAATTGAAACATGCGCTGATTCCTCGAGCGCTGGCACTGGCAATCGAATTTCCGGCGGTAACCAGCAGTATGTATACAAAGTATCAGCTCTGGTACATGAACGTGACCGTAAGGACCTAAACTACCCTAAAACCAACCAGAAATACTCCCCAAAAGATACAGAGTTGTAGTAGGGACACAAGAGAAGGGAGATGGCATCTACTTGTTGCCCGAAGCTGTCTTCAAATGACAAGAGCGTACTGAACAGTATCTTTAACCCACACCTTCCGTACAGTGATGTACCCGAAGAGCCAGAAACGGGAGTGGCAGAGTCTGGTAAGTGCGTGTGTCATTCATCATTGAACTTGAAGCCACTGTACCTGAAAGTGAGGGTTCAGCATGATGCGGGTGATGCTATCTTTGTGAATCTGTCACACGGATTACATCAATCATTGCCTGGTGGCCAAGACATTTAATTAAGTTGCTCTGTGTATAATTTGCGCTACCGGGTACTGATCGACTTTAGTTTGAAAACTAAATCCAATTAAATGACATACTATAATAATAATGATTATTAATAATATGGCAATGGAAATTTCCATTCAGCTTTTAAAAGTGGGCGTGGCGCTGATAGTGCTTCAATATGTTGCAATTGTTAGTGCATCTAGCAGTACCATGTCTACTATAGATACGAGCACTATTATTATACAATTACTTTGCCATACGGTACTTTTCTCTAGTACCTGTATTTAATTGTCGTAGATCTATGTTGTAATTTGGAGGCTGTGGCAGAAGGTGTGACTGTGGGAGTGGCATCTTTAACTTACTGAAAAAAGTTCTATGACAAAAATGCATTCTAACAGATTTCCCTGTGTCATCTATCCTATCATATATTTTCTGCTAATAACTGGTCGCACCACTTGCCATGCTCATAATAGTCACATTATCTATAAAAGCCAGGCGTGTATGGGCCTTCGCCCCAGTACCCCACCCCCTCCCATGAAGGGGCTTCTTAGCTGGACCCTTGTCAATCTTCAGAGGTGATTTCCCCCCTCCCCCTTCCGGAACAAAATTCTGGATACGCCCCTGGACATTCCCATTATAATGTATCACTTATTGAAAAAATACCCTTTGATTGGAAACAGATATTTGACATTAAAATTCCCTTAAATGTTCCTAAGATAGGTGGAGGCTCAAGGCGTACAGCCTGTGGGCTCAATGCAACCTTATCTCGTTGATTCGCGGCTCACATTGGTACAAACTACTGCAGTAGTCAACCAATGGAATCTACAGAAAACAGGGTGCTATCCTAGTAGGCCTTCCAGTTTGAATAAAACATAAAAAAAATTTTTTTATATCCCATTATGAATCTGTTGCGGTACTGACTATCAACACTATAACAAGATAGATCCTGATGCAGCCTAATACAAATGTAATGCCTGTAACAGATGCTGAGGCTGAAACGGAGGAGGTAAAAGAGGCACGGCGGTTGGAGTTGGAGGGAGTTCAGGCCGCTGAGTCTGGTGACATTCAAGCAGCCCTGGACCTGTTTAACGCCGCTGTCTGCACTGCACCGAACCACGCGTCGGCCTACAACAACAGGGCCCAGGCACTGCGCCTACGTAACGACACTAAAGGTGAGCACCACCATCCCTTACCATCCATCAATAATATACATCAGAGAATACTATGAGAAAACGTGGTTATTGAGCCTGTACGGAGGGCTGTTCGAGGTCATTTGTTGAAAAAATACGGCCCGAGAATGGCAACGGCAGGGGCTCAGTCACTACGTTTTCTTATTACTATACACCTCCTACTCGTTTAAAACGCCGTTTTATCAACTTTACAAAAAACATTTTGCAATTCACAACTGCCCGCTGTCACGGCGGGCGTGAACATTGTTTATACTACACCCCTAGCAACGGGTATTATTTCATACATTTGGTATTAAAATCTCTCCTCTCCTCTCCTCTCCTTTCATACATGTTCGGTCATAGGTGTATAGTAATACCAGTTTACAGTGTGCCATGTACCTTTTACACTGTATACATTTCAATCGGCTTATGATAATTTAACTTTATGTAACTAACTTTTTGTTCCTTTTTATGGATTTTTAATTCCCATGTATTAGATTCAAATTCAAGATGCAAATTCTGAAGATATAAATTAACATTTGCAGTGATACGTGCATCCCCGACAGCCATAGCATATGACGTATTATAGGAAAATATATTACATTTTTCCTAGGGTCGAATACATATTCATCCATCATATATTCATTATGCTCTTCACTGCTCCACCATTTTGACAGGAGGAGAAATCTTTATCGTCTTTTTCATTGTGTATTTGTTGTGATGTTGTAGGTGCCATGGAGGACTTAGATAAAGCGCTGGAGTTGAGTGGAGGAGTCGGCAAGACGGCGTGTCAGGCCTACACCCAGCGGGGGCTCATTCGACGTCTCGACGGTACCTTCTTTGTTTTATCCTCAAATCTATACAATACGGAGATTTATCTCACCCCTGGAATAAATGTCCATAGGCTTAACATTGGGATCTCGTTCTCCATGCCCCTACAAGTATTGCAGTCCGTTCTCCATAGTTTAAATCCTGTGTGTCATCCATTCTTTTAGTGTGTACAGGGGTGAGATAAATGCAGAAATCAACTCGTTTTGGTCAAAGTGTTTGTTCTCCAACTCGTTTGAATGCTAAATGATATTCACTCGGCTGTCGCCTCATTCATATCACCCCGCATCAAACTTGTGGAGAACGACGACTTTGACCAAAACTTGTTGGTTTCTTCTTTAATATTTACATGTTTCCAGTAATGTCCAAGTATCATATATTCAGAGATAACAGATTTCCATTTATCCAAGGAAATCCACTTTTTCATTATCAGCATATTATATTCCATTTCCTTGTGTAAAACGAAGAGAGTATTTATTGAGCCCCATTCACGGTAATAAAACAGTGGCTAGAACTGTCCTGTGTTGTGCCCACCTAAGCCTGTCAATGCGCACGGATGTTTGGTTGTTATCATAAGAAAAAACCCTTATTACGGATATTATAAAGAGGTATATAATTACTTTCTCAAAAAAAGAAACACTAATCTCTTTCAGTTAGTGTAAATGTCTACTTTTCAAGGTAAAAATGACGATGCGTTAAGTCGAGCTCGCTACCACAACTAAACCTCCTAAAAAAAAGATTTCGCCAAGAAATAAACAAAAGAGGCCCCCTTTCTTTCGTTTCAACGTGAAAGATTTTTAACCGAAAAAAATCCTCTTTTTGAAAAACATGGAACACTGTGGCATTTACCGATAGAATTATTTGAAAGGTTCTCAACCTCTTGTATTCCCTCACGAAGCTTATGTATAATGTAACCAATGATGTATGTTTTTAACTTTAAGACGAAAGTACTGTACAACAGGAAGACAACAATGAAATAAAAGTTCTGAAAAAAAGGCGATATGTTTTCAACATTTTCTGATCTCTCTGAGGCAGTAGATTCCACATGAAGATTAGTTCTACCTTTTTTAATATTTTTTACCCCATCTGACACCCCTGGTTACAGAATTAAACCCTAACTAATCGCCGTTGGGCGTCGCTGGTTGCAGGTGACGAGGAGGGGTCGCTGGAGGACCTGAAGGCGGCCGCTCGTCTCGGCAGTGAGTTCGCCAAGTCGCTGGTCGTGCAGCTCAACCCCTACGCCGCTCTCTGCAACGAGATGCTCGCCGAGGTCATCGGCAAGATCCGCCGTGGTGACGAGTGAGGTCAAGGTCGCTCAGAGGTCACTGAAGAGGTCAAGGTCGTCTACCCGTCATATCGAAACTCCTATGGATTGATTACGACAACGAAAACCTGCATATTCATGGGAACCAATCAGCATGATTCTTACACCGTGGGAACCAATCAGTATGACTTTTACACAAAAATCAGAAGTGCACTGTGTGACCTTCACCTTTAATTTCTCATTCAATTCAGTTTACACCAAATACGTTTCGGTTCTCATTAGGTCGTCTACACGTCATCTCAAAACCCTTAAAGAATAATCCAGGAGTCAAGGACATATACCCGACTTTTGAAATGTCAAGGTTGTTTATGGACCAAGGTCAAGATTTATATGACGAGTGTAGAGGTCAAGGCCGCTCAGTTTTCGATGACTTTGTTTTTGATGAAAAATATGCTTATACCCCGTGAAAGGCCGTACGCAGCTTAACCAAATTTGAGTGGATTTTTGTGGAGGGAATTATTCTGCAGGTAACTCTAGGAACTTCTATATGCTGACCTGAGGACTTGCAACGGTAACGGGATCTTTACATGGAGGGGGAAATTTGGGCTGTATCCAACTTGAATAACTTTGGGGATTTATGTATCATGCGAGATAAGGATTGAATTTTAACAACTGTTATTCAATTTCAGTTATTGAAAATTTATTTTTTAAAATGCCCAAATAATAATCTGTGTGACAGTAACATGTACTTGTAACTGCAAGACAAGAAGATGAGAATTACTGTTCTACTATTAAAGAAACAATAAGTGTGAGCATATTAGTCGAGCCTAACCACTCGAATTTGTTTTGTATTTCATCCCATCCCTGAATTATAATAAAGAACTTCACTAGAATATGTAACACGAGATACTACTATCGTACTTTCCCACTACGCAAAAGAGCATTGGGTATTAGTTCCCTACGTTAAGTTTGTGGAGAAAAATACTAGGGATGGGAAGATAAATTATCTCGCAGTTTGTTTGGGTTGTCCGACTAGGGAACGGAAGTTCACAGTACTGTAACTTCATAATTGGCCAGTATGTCTATTGATAACTACCGGTGCTTCTTGCCAAGCCTTGTTACTTGTCCATTTAAATCACACTGGACTTGTTGATTCTAGTCTTTGTAAGCTGTACTTGAGATGCACGAGTTAAAATGATGAATTAAGCATATCACATTCAGCATTAAAGTGTAACTTCATTATTGAGTTGCCATTGTGTGCAGAATACACACGAGAAATATAAATAGCGTTTTACTTGGGATAAAAATGGGAAATGTTGATGGGGAACAAATATTTGCATACATCTATTATCTGTTTGTCGAAGAAATTTAGTTTCCTGTATTGTCAACATTTAATACTTGTTTTCCCACTTTTGTCTATTATATCTCCCTTTTGTGATAGTTTTTAGGCTGAAAAGTCTATGGTTTTGGTATCCATAATTAGACCGAGGTGTGTGTTTTCTCTTGCGCTCATATGAGACAATTATTTATCAAGTAGAATTATTTACGTAACTGAAATACAACAAAATTATTGTAGAGAGCACAAGTCACTTGTTACCTTCACCAAGGTGTTTCTCTGTTTATTTAAACACAACCTCAAAGGCTGAACTGTTTGTGATGATGATACGTTCTCAGAGTTTCAAGATGCCATGATCTGTGTGTCCACACTGGGAGGCACAACCCTGACGGACGAGAAGAGGATTTTCTCTTCTCACGGCAGCTATTTGTACAGCGTCAGATCTGTAAACGATTTTATTCGAAATGCAAATAAAGCATAAGTATTTCTCAGCTCTGTTCATTGTATCATAGGAGGATAGGAATATGTAAATATGACCTAGAATATCATGTACTGTGAGTTAGGACTTTCACACAGGACTTGTAAAGAAATAAGCACCACATGAAGATAGAACTTTGCAAATCAAGCCTCCCTCCCGTATATTTATATAGGTTTATAATGAATGACAAAGCAAAATGAACTAATTTCAACCATCCAGAAAAATAACGTTATTTTGAAATATTTCACTAAAGCTGCAAGCTGTATGGCTGAATGTTAGACTATATGGCATATAGCCTATGATCCATGGGCGCCGCTGTGACGCCCCCTGAGTATGTGTTCTTCACTAAAAGAGGTGAAAACGTTGTTTTTTTGTTGTTTTTTGGAGGGGGGGGGTTTTCGAACTCGGATTTTTTATATTTTTTATCGAACTCGGATGTCGAACTTACCGTTTCGACGTCCGTAATATCGGAAAACAAAGAAGTTACGAACCTTATACGTAATATGACTGCTATCTCAGATTTGGGAAACAGTATTGTAGCTCTGATAAAGGAAATTAAAACGACCACCGATCGTCTGAAAGTTCCGGCCGCCACATCGGCGACCGACCTGTCAAATAACCTTTCCTACAGTGACATTGTCAACTCACTTGCCAAAAACAATGATAATACACCAGGTAAGCCTAACAAACGTTCTGTTACTTTCCAGGTTGACCGATTGGAACTGTCACTGGCGGCCGAGGCCTTATGGAGACAATCCAGAAATAGTGCCTTCCTGAGTGAAAAAAGTACTGTACATAGCAAATGGCTACGCACTTTACTAGAGGAAGATATCCTGACGGACTGGGCGACAGGGCAGCAACCGTTCCCACTGTACTGCCACATAGACCAGAACCTGAAGGAGGAGATTTGTCGTATCCGCCGCAGAGCAGCTCTCGATATCCAGGCTGCCGTGGCTGATAGCCTAGAACGCAAAGCGACAAAAGACGTCTTTTGAAATTCTTGACACCGTTCAGAAACTTATGACGTCGGATGGGTGCACCAATGTAGATATCGCGACCACCAAAATTGAAGCTTGGGTGAACGAACGTTCTGATGAGCTCGCTAGACAATGCGAAAAAAGAACAGACTTTTTCCGAAATAACCAGATTGCTTTCTCTGATTACCTCATTGTCAAATCCACATTTCAGACTTCTGCAAATGTCACCAAAAATGGTTGCCCTGAGGGAGGGGAGGGAAATAATGGGAATACCCCCCC
Source organism: Alentia gelatinosa (assembly GCA_950022655.1). Lineage (NCBI taxonomy): Eukaryota > Metazoa > Annelida > Polychaeta > Phyllodocida > Polynoidae > Alentia > Alentia gelatinosa. The sequence goes on from OX465590.1 coordinate 11,590,807, forward strand.
ACTGCCCCCCCCCCCCCCAAATCTAGTCGCCCTAATGAGACTAAACAGCCGAAAGCTAGCACTAGCCGACAGCCCCCCCAACAACCAAAAAACAACCCTAGAAGGGAGACCCAAAACCAGAACAGGGATTTTGGCCCCTCCCGGCAGCCACGGGAAACAGTTCTGGAGGCTCGCGCGGGGTGGATTACGGTGCGAAACAGAAAACGGGGCCGATCCCCCAGCACCGCCAAGAACGTCCCAGAAAGACACCACCTCAAACCAACCAGTCGAGAAAAACACAGCTACCCCCCAGACCCCAACCCAACAAGGGATGGACCCTCTCGAAGAAGGAACGGGAAATGGTACTGTACTTCAGGGACTCCCTGAAAAAATAGATCCTAGCTCTCCATCTAGACCTTCCATGCACACTGAGTGTGAGCATATCATTGGCACAACCCCCGACAACCAACCCCCACACAGGGTGACCATTTTGTTGGCAAAAATGTTTCCTGCCCAAATGTTGATGTTGTAACTGTTGTTCCAAAAATTGAGAGTACCTTTACTCTAAAAATCGTTGAAAATTTGAATTCTCTGAATACCAATTTCAATCGTAACAATCATAATGATTTCACAGAAATGTTTCTGAATGACACTGTTCTATTCATTAGTAAAATATCTGAACCCATAATTGACCAAATACATTGTTTAGTTAATCTGTCAGATTATATCCCCACTCCAGAGGAGATGTCACTTCTAGAGAGGGGTTTGAATTTCTGTCCCACCCCTGGAGAACCCCACATGGGAGATCTCCGCAGAGACCTTGATCACTTCCACCGGAACTTAAGGATAAAAAGCTTCTTTGATCCTAATAGAGCAGCCACAGACACAACCACTAGTGTCCCTTTTACCAACACCCCTGCTAGTAGTGACAACTCTATCTGCCAGTGGATACAGCGCTCACCAGTTATCAAATCAGACAAATTGTGGAACCCACCTGTGGGTCCCACTCCGTTAGAATCTTTTGCCCTTTCAAACGAAACTGACCTAAACAAAACTCTTGTTAAAGCCCCTAACAACCATAACATTCCTATGGCTGAAAAGAGAGCGATCAAATCTCTTATGAAAAACACTAGTTTAATCATAAAACCAGCCAACAAGGGCGGCTCCACAGTACTCCTCAACAAGGAGGACTACATAGAAGAAGGTCTACGACAGCTAGCAGATGGTAACTTCTACAAAGAACTTCCCACCGATGTAACTCGTGAGTATAACACCCGCATTAACACCTTAATTACGGGTCTTGAGACGAAAGGTGAACTCACCAAGAGTCTCACCAGGAAACTCACGACCACTAATTCTCGCACACCCGAAATTATATCTTCTCCCGAAGATACACAAATCTCAGCGACCCCCGCCAGGCAGACCCATTGTCTCGGCTAACGGGGCTCCCACTGAGAAGATATCTGCCCTAATAGATATCTACATGAGACCACATCTGCCCAAGACGTGGTCTTATCTGAAGGATACTACTGACCTTATCAGTAAACTATCCTCGATAAATGGACTCTCCCCAGAGGCCATAGTGGGTACCTTGGACGTAACGTCCCTGTACACCAACATCCCCAACAGAGAAGGCCACCGGTCAGTGGGCCGGTTCCTGTTGAAACACTGGCGCAAGCCAGAAGATAACCTCACCAATTCTTTTGCAACTTGCTCTTTTGCAACTTGCTCTGGCATGTTTTGACCAGGAATAACTTCGACTTCAATGGTAAACATTACCTACAGGTCGCAGGCACAGCAATGGGAACTCGAGTGGCCCCAACGTATGCTAACATCTTTATGGCGGACTTCGAGGACACACATGTGTACTCGTATCCTACCCAACCCAGAGTATGGCTACGCTTCATTGATGATATCTTTTTCATCTGGGAGCATGGCCAAGAGCAACTCACACGCTTTATTGAACATCTCAATTCAGTACATAGTACCATTAAGTTTACCTCCGAGACTTCTCGGAAGAAGGTACACTTTCTGGACACATGGATCCAACTGGACTCAGCTGGATCGATCAGTATGGATCTGTATGTCAAACCTACAGATTCACACAATTATTTGATGTACGATTCTGCTCACCCTAGGCATTGTATCAGAGGCATCCCCTTCGGGCAATTCCTCAGACTTAGAAGGATCTGCACTTCTACAGAATCCTTCAAACAACACACAATCTTGAAAGGACAACATTCTTAAGACGCGGTTATCCCAAAGATCTTGTGGCGAGAGCTTATGAACAAGCACTCAAGCAGACAAGGGAGAGTCTCTTAGACTCAGCCTCAAAACCCACTGAGAAAGATGTACCGAACATCCTTGTGACAACCTACACCCCTGGCTTCAGGGGTCTAGAAACAATCGTACGAAAAAACTGGGATCTTCTTGGAAAATCCTGTAACACCAGGGATTTGCACAAGAAAGACTGGCTAGTGGCTCACAGAAAACCACCCAATCTGCGATCACTGCTAGTCCGAGCACGACTCCCACCGGACCAAAACGGTCCGGCGAGGACACCAACAGTGACAAATACTTGTCGCACAAGAAATTGTCGCTACTGCTCAAAACTACAAACCACAGGCAGAGTTCTGTGCTCTGTTAGTAAACGCTCCTACATCTGTAAATTCAACGTGAGCTGCAAAAGCTCTAATCTAATTTACTGCCTCACCTGCAAACGTTGCAGGATCCAATATGTAGGCCAAACAAAAAATCGCCTGATGGACCGTTTCCAGGGGCATTTTTACAATATATCCAAAAACAATCCTGGCTCTGAAGTGGGCTCCCACTTCAACAGCAAAGACCATCGGGGCCTGCAGGATGTTGAGATTCACATTTTGGACTTCATCCATGCCCACCCGCAAGGACAGAAGTCAAAATACCTAAGAGACCTAATTGAATTCAATTGGATCTAGCGCCTACACACTAACGCCCCCTTGGGCCTTAATGTGATGGACCCACATAGGGCCTAGACGCTGTCTAACGAAGATTGAAGTGTAGCATACAACCCACTTAGCCACGTCAAAATTTTTTTACCTGGATGTGAGTTGTATCGCCCCGCTCCTTCCTTCGTTCATTAACGCTGTCACCCTCACCCCTTGGTTAACCCATTTTAACCACTTCTCGCTTTTATTGCATCTTCAAACACCAGGTTCCGTGTAAAATCAATTTGACAATACATTAGAACCCCTGTCACGCTTGGACAGGACCGTGTGCTTCGGCACCCACAGCAAAATGCCTGAGGAAACACTTGTTGAAACCATGCTCTATCCGTAACCAATACGGTTAGATCAAAGTTGCCCCAATCTGTTGACATCTAGACCAACAGCTAAGCAACTAACCCCACTACGTCGGTACCATAGCGATGTTGACATCGTGACGTCATGTCGCGAGGTGAACCTTCGACGATGACAGCGTCATCGTTTTCACTTGAAAACGACATTCACACGGTAGCATTTGTGGTAAACAGTCAGGCTTTGCCTCGTACTCCCAAGAGGTGAAAACGTAGCTGTTCTTCACTATTGGAGGTGCAAAAGAAGTGAGTGATAATTGGGAAATGTCACTTTCCTTGCCTTGCTCACATATGTAAATATAGTGTTCCATGTAAAAAAACATCATGTCCTGGGTTTTAGCATTACATCTCCCTGCTCTGGGACCGGTGTAGAGAGTCAAAGAACCTTGGTAAAACATTGAAAAGCAGCTGAATTTCGTAAGAACAATGAGCCAGAATACAGGTTTTGTCCCCCGACCACCTAGTGACTGCTTCATGAACTAACAATGGCTCTGTCCCCTATAGTACCGGTCCTACGCCAGTACTCCTGCAGGCGGTCTATAAAAGTCCAAGTGATAGTACATATTAATTCAGTCATTAATTCTTTTCCAAACCATTCCACCCATTCCCGCCTTTGGCAAGATGGAATAAAATATTTACTCTCTGGTTTGACACCAAAGTCAGAAGGATTAGCGAAAGAAAAATTGTCTATTTTTGATCCATTTGAATTTGGGAATTGAAAACGCATTGTGTTGGTCAATATATCAGATAAGCGTTATCCTACAGTGCATCTGACTCAATGGTAGACAATATCTGGCCTAATATGTGTTCAGTCGAGGCTGCAGAAGACTTGTCTTTAGAAAATATTAGGTCTTATCTCTTGTCCCAGGTGGCGCCACTGTTGAAAGCTAAATTCGCCACAGTGAGCACGTGGTGATGAATGTTGCTTCTCCAGCTGCCAAGTCATGCCACATACATATAGGCAACTAACAGGTCATCATAAAGTGTCAGAACTCGCACCCGCCTCCCATCCCATCAGCATATATTCCCGCCCTCTTTCACAATTCTCGAAACCACAGCTGTAAACTCGCGACAAGCACACTGACTAGAGATTCTGTGGCGTCACCTGGCGTGTAGCGGTGTAACTAACACAGGTCCCTCCCTGTTCTCCCGAACTCCTCACCTGAGGTCTCATTCCCCCCCCCCCCTCCATATGATTGCAAAACTGGGATATCTGTAGTGTTGTGTAAGCTCTGTATGGTACACATGATGTAGGCTGAGTGTGGTGTGATGTAGGCTGTGTGTGGTGTGATGTAGGCTGTGTGTGGTATGATATAGGCTGAGTATGGTGTGATTTAGACTCTGTATGGTACAGGTGGTGTAGGCTGTGCATGGTGTAATGTAGGCTGTGCATGGTGTAATGTAGGCTGAGTATGGTGTGATGTAGGCTGTGTGTTGTGTGATGTAGGCTGTGTGTGATGTGATGTAAGCTGTGTGTGGTGTGATGTAGGCTGTGTGTGGTGTGATGTAGGCTGTGTGTGGTGTGATGTAGGCTGTGTGTGGTGTGATGTAGGCTGTGTGGGTTGTGCTGTAGGCTGTGTGGGTTGTGATGTAGGCTGTGTGTGGTGTGATGTAGGCTGTGTGTGGTGTGATGTAGGCTGTGTGTGGTGTGATGTAGGCTGTGTGGTGTGTGATGTAGGCTGTGTGTGATGTGATGTAGGCTGTGTGTGGTGTGATGTAGGCTGTGTGTGGTGTGATGTAGGCTGTGTGTGGTGTGATGTAGGCTGTGTGTGGTGTGATGTAGGCTGTGTGTGGTGTGATGTAGGCTGTGTGTGGTGTGATGTAGGCTGTGTGGGTTGTGATGTAGGCTGTGTGTGGTGTGATGTAGGCTGTGTGTGGTGTGATGTAGGCTGTGTGTGGTGTGATGTAGACTGTGTGTGGTGTAAATGTAGGCTGTGTGTGGTGTGATGTAGGCTGTGTGTGATGTGATGTAGGCTGTGTGTGGTGTGATGTAGGCTGTGTGTGGTGTGATGTAGACTGTGTGTGGTGTAAATGTAGGCTGTGTGTGGTGTGATGTAGGCTGTGTGTGGTGTGATGTAGGCTGTGTGTGGTGTGATGTAGGCTGTGTGTGGTGTGATGTAGGCTGTATGTGGTCAGGTGTAAGCTCTGTGGTGGGATATAAGCTGTGTGTGCTATGACATAGGAAATGTGTGCTATAATATAGGATGACATTGGTGTTATGTAGGAAAGGGCCATAGATTATGTGTAGTACAATGCATGGATATGTGTGCTATGATATAGGCTGTGTTATCTATGATGTGTGTTGCAGGCTTCAAACTATAAATTGTGTGTCGTGTAATGCAGACTCCTTGTGCCATGATATAGGCTAAAGACGTACATCAATGCAACCCAAAGATTCCTATAATCTCTAATCTATAAACTCTAAGCCTAGTTCGTTAAGAATTCTTCTCCCATAGAGCGCAGTGAGAACCTTGTACAAAATACGACTTAGAGAGTGTGAGATCTTATGAGAGAGGTGCACCGTAGTGTTATATAGCACGTGTGTTATGTGATGTAGACAGTTTGCAGTGTGATATAGGCTTCGTACTACGGGTTCTAGGTGGTGCACCATAGGAGGTTGACGGTGCTACTGGCTAGGAGCAGCTCAGGGAGCAGCTCATGCTGTAAACAAATCAGCCTGACGGCAGCTCACAGGTTGGTGGCGGCCGCGTCGTTGACATCAACACCTCAAACGTAAACCTCGCTCACCTCCCTGCGAGCTGACTCCTGGAAAACCCCAGTGTTAGTCATGAACCTATAATACACGGCCAAACAAGTAGCAATGCATATACTCTAGTATATTTACATATATATGCTTTTTAAAAAGGCAGCGATACGGCGAAGGGGAAAGTTAAACAAAAGGTAGAAAGAAGGAGAAAGGTGGAGAGCGAGAGAAAGGGGGAGAGAGAGAGGGAGAGAGAGAAAGAAAGAGAGAGAGAGAGAGAGAGAGAGAGAGAGAGAGAGAGAGAGAGAGAGAGAGAGAGAGAGAGAGAGAGAGAGAGGGAGAGGGGTAAAGCTTCATAACCGAAGAAAGTGAGACTCAAAGAGAAAATTCCAACAGAAAATATTTTCTATAAAAATTCCCCAGTAAACGCACGCGCCAATAGAATTTGAGCGAAGCTTAAAGTTATTTGTGTGTTTAGAAAACAGACAAAACAGCAGTACTTGTGATCTCTCATGCCAACTGTAGAAACCATATATTTCTGACACCTCTCACTGTCCTCAAGACTAACATCCCTTACACCTGTTGAAACGCGAGTGAACCAAGCAGAGTTCAGGTGAGTAACCTCCTCCTGCGCTGGGAGAGCGCTGTCCCCACCTCTCACCCCACCCCAGGCCTGGAGGCAGCGAGGGGTGATGGAGGGTGGGCGGCTGGCAGGAGGTGTTTTGTGTCTGAGGGGGTGGTTGGGGTTGTTTGTGCCGCTGGCCTGCTGAGGTAATCATGTTTGGGGGTGGAGACTTGTCAGGTGGGGGAGGGTGCAGGTACAGGGGGTGGAGATGTGGAGCAGCAGGCCTGAAGTTCAGTAGACGGCGAATAGTTCCCGGGACGAGACACGAGCGACTATAAGAGACGAGTAACTCAGGTTGGTGTTTGTTACCATGGTGCCGACCTCCGCCACCCCTGACATCACCGTGTCTCAGTACCTCTCAACCACCACACCTCACCACACCACCAGCTTTCACCGCACTACTACCCCTCACTACCCCTCACCACCCCTCCCCCTCCACCACCCCTGACATCACCATGTCTCAGTTCCTCTCAACCACCACACCTCACCACACCACCAGCTTCCACCACACTACAACCACCACCACCCCTCACCACCCCTCACCACACTACCACCCCTTACCCCCCCCCCCCCGCACCACCCCCTGCATCAGGTCTCAGTACCTCTCAACCACCACACCTCACCACACCACCAGCTTTCACCACACTACCACCCCTCAATACCCCTCACCGCCCCTCCCCCTTCACTACCCCTGACATCAGGTCTGAGTACCTCTCAACCACCACCTCTCACCACACCACCACCCATCACTATCCCTCACTACCCCTCACCTCCCCTCACCTCCCCTCACCACCCCTCACCTCCCCTCACTATCCCTCCCCTCCCCTCACAATCCCTCACTACCCTTCACCACCCCTCACCATTCCTCACTACCCCTCAACACCCCTCACCATCCCTCACCCCCTCACTACCCCTGGCATGATGTCTCAATGCATCTCAACCATCCACCTCTCACCACACCACCACTCCTCACCAACCCTCATCACCTTTCACCGTCCCCACCCCACTATTACCCCTTACCACACCACCGCCTATCACGACCCCTTACTACCCCAGGCATCACGTTTTGATACCTCTCAACCACCCTCCTCACCACCTTTCACCATCCGCTCACCACAGTACCACCCCTCAACATCCCCACCAAACCCCCCTCCTCACCCCTCACCGCCCCTGGCATCTTCTGGCATCTTGTCTCAGTACATCTAAACCACCACTCCTAGCCACCCTCCCCTCCTCTCACCACCCCACCACCCCTCACCACTGTCACCACAACACCACTTCTCACCACACCAGCAGTCCTCCCCATCTCTCACCCCCTCTCACCACGCAACCACCCCACACCGACCAGCCCTCTACCACTTACTACTTCGAACAATCCTCCATCGGTTCTTACCACCTCTACAACCAGCCTATACCTAAAAAATCCCTCCCACGATCTTGTCAAACTCCGGAGAAAATCTCAGTTGGTCTTTAACACTTCCGGTTAGTCATAATCACAAACTGCATTCTGTTACCCATCCTCACGCTTCCATAATCTTTGTTACCGTTACCGTACCACACCTGTCACTACCCCCTCTACCTCATCTCACTTCTCAAAAGCACCTCTCCGTCAGCACATGTCACTACCTCTAACTCACTAGCTCTCATGAAGCATCCACAGACATTCTCAGTACCCCTCACCAACCATCCCTCGCCCACTAACTGCCTCCAACGATCTTCTGTTCCTCTATGGTGCCCCTACTACAACTCTGATCACCCTTCTGCGACCTTTCCTCATATCAGACTCACAAGAATACCCGAGCAACCTCTTAATACCGCACTTTGGCAATTGATTACCTCAACCTCACCTCACCTCATAAACTCAACCAGCAAACTTCACTAAGGCCTGGCGTCCACCTACTACGATATGGCTCCGATATGGTCTACGATGCACCTCCCGATAAAAAATCAAAATCGCGTCGGAAGGTCACCTAATATCGGGGCAGTTGACCACGTTCCTGCGATTAGACACCGATAAAAAACCCATACAATGCATGGTGGATTGGCATGTCTAGACATAAGTCTACGATTTTGCACTTTCCCGATATGTCTCCGATATTTGCTTTTTGTATCGGTGCCATATCGGTAGGTCTAAATTTCTATCGTAGTAGGTGGACGCCAAGCCGAACTCTACCATACCTTCTCAGTGGCTGATCTCAGACTACAGTACTTCGTGACAACTCCAGCACTCCAGATTCCACCATTGCTCCTCACTTCCACTCAGTCACCCTTCACCATCCCTTAAATCACTTTGACATTTCTCACCAATCATAATTAGGCGAGGTCTTTTGAACACGAACATTTGGCCTGAGCATAGGTAATGTTACAAATAGCTAGTCAGTTTTGCAGCCTTTTTTTATCACCAGGGACACTTTTTTATCGTTCAGGCAATAGGCAAGTGCTATATGGATTAAGGTTTTCAATGTATGAGGCTTTATTGAACATCAAAGTGATATTGCTCATCCCTTTTTGAATAACGGCCGCCATAAAACATAATATTTCTTCATTGCTTTGCTGTCATATCTGAAGGTGCAAAATAAATCGTGTTTTGTAGCCTACCTGTTTGGTTATAATTGGGAATTTATATAGAACGTGGCTGGTTTTCCGGTTTGGACGGTGGAAATTATATAGATCATTTATCCATAGAGCATTAATATTCTGCCAAAGAGTGTGTGCTGTTCTTTCACTTACACAAGTATTCCAACATCCAATGCAGCATATATTCATGGATTGATAAGCCTATTCAATTCTCCATTGTATTGTTCAATACTTGCACCCATATCGCATAACCTAAACTTAATGTAATTTTCACCCTAATAATACACTCGGCACCTCAGTCAGTATACAGAATACACCACGCTCAGTTCACGAAATACACATAAATGATACACAGCACATACATAATACACACACAGCACATACGTAATACACACAGCACATACGCAATACACACAGCACATACGTAATACACACAAGATAGTTCATAGAATTCAAGCAACGCTGTTCAGAGAATACATACAATGGAAACATAAGACTTTTCACAGAGCACAAAATATACACAATATAATTCACAAAATACACACACCGCATTGTTCACAGGATACACATTATATGAAAACCGTATTGCTACAAAAGACACAAAATACACAGACAACACAGTTCTCGCAATAGACATACACTTCTTTTCTTAAATACAGAATACATTACACACTGTACACAAACCCCACAGGAGTCACAGAACACGTTCTAGCTGGCACTCTCTGCCATATGTACATCAGTCATGTTCACTGGAGGTCCCTCTACAGGAGTCTATTTTCGTTTCCCACGCGAGCGATAATGTTTGACATCGGACTCAGTTATAAAAGTGGAGCTAGGGATGTGGAGGTGGAGTAGAATTCGGCAATGAAGGTTTCCGAGCTACAGAATCAGGTCAGAGTTATAAGGGTCCTGGTCTATAAGCTCACATTAACTCTACCGCGGATCTCGGGAATCACTTATGAAAATTGTTTTTATTTATTTTCTTTTTATATTCAAGCAGTGTTTATTTCAGGAATTCATTGTAAGGAGTACCTGATCTTTTAGTTGAAACGAACGAACATGACTACATTGGTATCAAATTCTTTCGGTATAACAGATACTTCTTTGTGGTAATAGGAACTTGCTCGGGAATATTTCTTTTTAGTTTTTATTCAAGAATAGAAAGAAGATTTGGAATCAGAAATTGTAATTAGATAAATCTATTACCTTATTTTCAGAATGAAATTTTCTGCGATGTGTATCACTTACGTATGCATGGAACTATCGTCGAGTGTGGGTGCCCAGCATTACCCTGAGTGTGTTTCTTTTAGCAATCTGGCCCTGTCATACAGATCATAAGATATATCGTAATCGTTTTATCTATTATTAGGTAGTGAAATCTCCAGGCCCCTTCTATTCCCTGTATCCATCAAACCACCTGTCACTATCGCAGTCCCTCCATCTGCTTCCTCAATGCTAACCTTTTACTTGGTATTCACAGACACAGTTTTGAGATTATAAGCAAAAATATATGGTTATCATAACTGTAGGTTGAGTGCACTCTGTTTCTGCACATTTCGTACCCCGGCTCTCCCTGCTGCCAGGTATGCATACTGCTTGGTTTGCTTGGAGTTTTTCCAGTTCTAATAGAAGGTGCTTTCCAGGCCACAGACAAAAACTCGTTGCTGCTTTTAGACGAGACCGACTTCTCTACAGTCAGCTGCTAGCATCAGCCAGGCCTCTACCACATCCCTCATTACAAACACTCGTCCTATATCACACCTCCCCTTCTACCACAGCCCTACCTCTACCACATCCCTCATTACATACACTCGTCCAATATCACACCTCCCCTTCTACCACAGTTCTACCTCTACCACATCCCTCATTACATACACCCGTCCTATATCACACCTCTCCTTCTACCATAGCCCTACCTCTACCACATCCCTCATTGCTGCACACATCCTATATCACACCTCTCCTTCTACCACAGTTCTACTTCTACCACATCCCTCATTACATACACATATCCTATATCACACCCCTCCTTCTACCACAGGCCTACTTCTACCACATCTCTCATTACATACACACATCCTATATTACACCTCCCCTTATACCTCCAACTTTTTCTACCATACCACTCATCTTTGACTGCCCCTCCTTACCACACTCCCTCCTGTATCACACCCTTTTGATTAAACAGATTTCCCTATACCACATCCTCCTCTACAACAACCCTTACCACCTACATATTCCCCTCCACAACAACACCCCTCCCTATACCAACTCCCTTTTCTACCAGACCCTCCTCTAGTACACCAGTCCAATAAATTCACCATCCCCTTTGCCACACCCACACCTTAACTCCAATTGTACACCCCTGCACTATTACATTCCTCCTGGACCACACCCAAACAAGATACATCCTCTACCACACCTCTTTCCTTACCATGCCCCTCGTCTATTATAGTCCCTGGTCTAACAAACCCTTCCTGTCCTACACCCCTCCTAATTCACACCCCTTCATATATCACATATTTCCCTATAATCATAACCATTTATCTACCCCATCCCTTATAACCTACCCCCCCCCCTTTCCGCTGCCACATCCTTCTTCTCTACCTCGCCCCTTTACTACAGCACCCCTCCTCTACCACCCCTCCTCTGCTACCCTCCCCTCTACCAGCTTCCCCCTTACCATGCCTCCTCTTCTACCTTACCTCCACTCTAACATACCCATCCTATATCTCACTCCTCCTCTAACACACCCCTCTCATCTACTACAGCTCTTCTTTACCATGCCCCTCTTTACCATTCCGTCCGAAACTGCACTATCTCCTTTACTCCACCCCCTCTTTTCACACCTCCACCACACCTCCACCACACTCCCTCCACCACACCCCCTCCCTGTAGACCCACTCTATGACAGCGATAGTAACGCGACCCACTTTGCTCGTTTCTGATAACGTTGCTGTTAGGAGCGGGGAAGTTTACAGTCCTGGGTACATTGCTAAACATACCTGATGGGATAGAAATAAGGCCAGTATTCCCCGTGCAACGTTTGCCTGACACAGCTTTCCCATATCTTCATGTCGTTGTATCATGGGAGTTATCACGTCAAGTGAACTGCTCAGCGGTTTATTTACCACTTCAGTAAACGATGGATCATTGAAGGAGACATAACTACCTGACCTTCAGATCATGCTGCAAAACTGTCTTTTATATACCTTTATTACCCACCAAATACATAGTCTCCATAGAAAATGTATAGAGTACCTGGAATCGGCTACCGGGAGATTCTGACATGTCAGAGGAGATTCCGGAAAAAAGTCCCATCCATAATGAGGTCAAATTGTCATGTACTTCAAAATAAGTTTCTTGAATGTCCATTCAATATCAATTATCTATAATCAGTCATAATAATCTCATTTACCATCAGAAATCACTGCCATAACATGCACTGCATGCTAAAGTCATGGGGAAATGGCGAACTATGTTATTGGTATAAGTCTACACTGAATTACTGCCACGCTTGACAGTGATGTGGTGTCTGGAACTAAATGTATTACAGAAACATTATTATTGCAATAGATTTGTTATTAATCTTGTAGGTGAGTAATAAATACAATAACGACTGGTTTTTTATACAGGTGACTGTAATCTCCTCATAGCTGACGACTTAATATCCTCCTTACTCGCTCGGATATTACTATGTGTCAAATACTTGGAGATTACGGCCACTCCTACACAAAACCAGTCATTATTGTGTATTTATATATAATTTATTTCACACAAAAATTGACGACATCCATTGGATGTTTCTCCTTATCATCATCGTGACATATGCAATTCAAGACGAAGACAAGAGCAATGTATATGTACACCAGTCACACAACACTATTCTTCATTTGTCAATTCATGCTATATAGCTACATTCTTGGATTTGCTGATCATTTGTTTGATAATGATTTCCTGAGCATTGCTGTTAATATTTTGTAAGAATCAAAGTTCACGGTGAGGCACCTTCACCTGGTTCTATGCAAATGATGAGGTTGTTTCTCAACATCAGGTGCCTGAGCCCTCTGAGACTTAGCGATGGCATTGCATTGCAGGTTTTTTTGGTGAAAATTTCTTTATTGACGTGAAAAGGATTCATGTACAAAGTAAATGATTTTCAACCTATTACGTCATCGATCATAGGGTATAACACAAACCAAGAAGGTCGGATTTAAGCTCAATACGTCGATTGGGACCATATTTTAACAAGTCACACAACCTAACATTCAGATATCTGCAGATGGCCAATGCAACAGAAACTTGGCTTATCTTACCAGATCTACACAAACAGAAGGTGGTTACAAATACAGGCCGCTCCAGGTTGAGGTTATCTTTAAGGTATTTTCATTAATGGGTTGGTTGATAAGGTATTCATACGCTTAATCATAGGAAGCTGAAGTGGAATACTGAGACGGCAGATAACCGCACTTCAGCGACAGCTCTGGTTTTAGGTGTAGTTAATTCTCCAATCTCTTATATTCTCATTGCAGATACATTCGAAGGGTCCCACCAAGTTTACGTTTATATTCATTTCGAGCAGATTCTCTTATGCTATGCATCAGTAGTTTCTATTGAATCCTTAGGCCAAATTATAGTCTCTAACGCTGGACAACCTCAGCAATGAAGACTCACTTTAGGTGTGCTGGGCTGAGGTGCTGTTTTTGGAGGTCAAGGTGCAGGGAAGGAGAATGAGAGTTGAATAGGGATAGAATGATCAGCATTTCTCCAATTGCAGTCATAGGTCTACTTTATGATATGGAATGTATCATGGATAACAACAAATAAAAAATATCTGCGATGTTTTTTTCTGATACAATGATAAAGGCTTAATCGTCTCTGATGACCCATAAATTAAGATTATTGCAATGGATAAGCAACTTTCTGTGATATATTTCGTGTTAACTACATATGGTCATGCATCCTTTTTCTATCATGTGTGATATGTGACCATTGTTGCGCAATATGGACATTTATCCCTGGTCAAACCTGGTCAAGGCTGAGAAATTATAACCTATGTCTACACATGGTTGTCATGAACCCTGTTAGAAATACCACCCAGTAATAAAGTGAGAAGTCAGGATAAATTCTCTCCCTCCTGTTTGTCTCCGAGTGACATCAGTTGTTGTCTTAGCGTTCCTCTTTATGCAAACATCATTAACATGAGGTCGACGTGCAATCAACTTGAGCGACTGCTGGTGTGTAGCTAGATAGTTTCCGCTTCCCGCTGTAGTGCGGAGGGTGTGATCCCGTCCTCTGCTAAGCTTCTCACCCATTGGGTTTCTGTAGTAAACAGAAGTTTACATCCCCTGTGATTGGTTCCGCCGCCATGTCAGCATGGTGGGGCTTGTTGTCGGCCAATCATGTGTGTGCTTTTTGGCTGTTTAGGCCAGGTTGTGTTGGTGGTAGGGTACCAGTGTGTTTGCAGTCATGCTGCCACCTGGTGGTTTTATTGCGCATTGTGGCTGTAGTGCCCTCTACCTGTATTTTAATGTTGGGAAGGGTGATCTTATGGGGATCTATTTTTCATAATCCCTACACTCCAGCAGTTTCGATAATCGTTTATCTCGTCAGGCTATGGTTGGCTGATTGTGGGGGAATGTTCTAAATACTTAGGTGTACTTAGTGGTCCCTCCTGCTTAGTATTGTTGAGGTTAGATTGTTTTTTGGGGTTGGATCTAGTCACACTGTGGTCACTGTCAGTCAGTGGTTGATGGAGGGTTTTGGAAATCTTTATTTTAAAAATTATTTTCTACCCGGTGTGGACATTTTCCCTGGGGGGGTTTGGGTGCTTTTTATCCAAACCGGGAAACACCCAAACCCCCCCACCCCCCCCCCCCCCCCCCCCAATGTCCACACCGGGTAGAAAATAGTTTTTAAAATAATCATTAACATGATTACATGATTTGATTAATTTTCAGATCAACAAAATCCAAGATGGCGCAGGCGATTACAAAGCAGGTGACGACAGGTGTGATGTCATCCAAGGTGACCACAGGTGACCGTGAGTGGAGCACGGGACTGCTGGACTGCTTCTCCGACTGCACAAGTAGTAAGTGTGACATACTATCGTAAAACTGGATGAGTTTTAATCTTGGCCACCGTATGCCTAGACTGGAGTTTGGCATACTGATTACACGAGACGAAGCCGAGAGAAGTCCGGAGCTAAAACTCCAGGAGTGGCATGTGGTGGCCACGATTAAAACGAATCAGGTTTTGATTTTATACTACCCCGTCTCCTCGATTTTGGAATATTAATAATTACGTGATAACAATTCTGTATGCCACTAGTGGCATATAAAACTCAATGTTAAGCCTATGGGATTTTATATTCTGGGTAGGATAAATGATTATCATATATGTGTTCTGACTGAGCAGGGCCATACTGGCCATTCCATACATACTCTATATGGCACTCCTGAAACTACTTCCGAAAGTTCACTCTCTGAAGCGGTTGACACACAGATAAATTCAAAAATGGGAGACCGCCACCGCCTCGTGACTGCGGAGGTGATTCACAAACTCCCCATAACAAATAAGAGTATATGATAACTAGTATATTAGTGCGCTTACTTAGGGTTCTATTGTACTTATATCATAACCTCTTCTCTGACTGTGCAAGTAGTAAGTGTTGAATATATTTACTTATATTCATCTCAACTTCTTGTCTGACTGCACAAGTAGTAAGTGTGACATACATGTCCTTATATTATGTCCCTCTCACCCATATCTCATTCGCACAATAGATTTGTAGTTTACGTTCTTGTTTAAAAGAAATACCTCACCTTTCTGCACGTGCTGTACATCGCAGTATTGTATCTCACATTGTATCTTGCATCTTGTTGTATCAGAGTGTCATATATCTCACATTGTATCTATCCTGCTGTGTATGATTTCATATCTCACATTACAGTGGTCTATCTCACTTTGTATTTACCTTGTTACATCACAGTTTTGTATCTCACATTGTATCTATCTCGTTGTGTCAGAGTGTCATATCTCACATTGTATCTATCTCGTTGTGTCAGAATGTAATATCTCACATTGTATCTATATTGTGTCACAGTGCCATATCTCACATTTTATTATCTATCGTATACAAAGCCCCCATTGAAAATGTATGGGGACTCAGTAAACCACTACCCATTGTATAAAACCTGTCAGATACCATAACTGTGGTATACGGATTCAAACCTGTGGTATATGGCCTCAAAACTATGGTATACGGGTTTTGAGCAAAGAAATAGTTCGTAATGTTATACCCGTTAATATGGCAATTACTGGGTTTAATTTCTTCGAAAAGATGGATAATAAATGCAACAAACAATGATTTTGTGGACAGGCAGCTGTGTAAACCACTCACGGTTGACCTCTAACCGCTAACGCTCGTGTATTACTACGCGTCAACCTCTCGTGGTTTACGGCCACCTGTCCACAAAACCATCGATTATTGTCTATGTATCTATCTCCCTGCGTCACAGTGCTATACCTCACATTGTATCTATCTCATTGTGTCACAGTGCCATATCTCACATTGTAGCTATCTCCCTGTGTCACAGCGCCATATCTCACATTGTATCTATCTCCCTGTGCCATATCTCACATTCTATCTATCTCCCTGTGTCACAGTGCCATATCTCACATTGTATCTATCTCCCTGTGTCACAGTGCTATATCTCACATTGCATTTATCTCATTGTATCAGAGTGCCATATCTCACATTGTAGCTATCTCCCTGTGTCACAGTGCCATATCTCAAGTTGTATCTATCTCCCTGTATCATATCTCACACTGTATCTATCTCGTTGTGTCAGAGTGTCATATCTCACTCTGCTTCTATCTCGTTGTGTCACAGTGGTGTACGCCTTCTGCTGTCTGCCCTGCTTCATGGCTCGCCAGGCTTCACGCTTGGGTGAACACTGCTGTGTTGGCTGCATCAACCCAGTGGCCCTCCGCACCAAGCTTCGGCTGGTGCTTGGTATCCAGGTAAGACCTTTTCGTTGGGCACATATCTGCCTAGCTCCTGCTTACCTCTTCACTTAGACAATTGTTCACTTCCTGCAAAGCCAGCCTGTCCAGGGTTCGGTTCACAGTCATGCCTGTTTCCCCTCACTTATGGGCCTATTCCACCAAAGAAGCTCTCAGCAGGCGGATTTTACCATCCAGCTGACGTTTGACTACGGGGCCGGCCGTCTGGCCGCCCCAAATCCTCTAAATTCTGCGAGCTGTTCCACCAAAGCGACCCCAAGGCGACCAACAGGCGTACACAAGGGGCCCGGTGGGCGCCCATAGAGCCAGCTGGACCCGGCCCAGCGATACACTCGCAGCGGGTTTGCTATTGCAGTCTGGTGGACATTCGTGGCACTAACGCGCAAGCCCGAGGTTCTCTATCGATCCGATAGGCGGCGCGGCGTGCGGCGATACACTACGACACTCTGAACCCGTGAAAGCCACGTATCGAGTGGAGCAGTATGTCGGCGTGTAGGGATTTGTACGGGAACGGTCAGAAAACGTCAAATAACCGCGGAATTACAGGTTAAATCGAACAAAGAAGGTAAATAAAGATAAGGCTTGATGATATGAATGTGTATGTTAGACTCTGGTGCTTATATTCTGCCCAAACTGCCGCAACTGTCCGAAATTTCGGTGTCCCCGTAATGGGATACTGTCTGCGGGCCTGCCAGCTCAATATTGACGGTGTATATCGTAGTATATGCGGGCGAGCGATCAACGTGCGCCCGGGAACAGCTCTCGGCGTGCTCTCGGCGTGCTCTCAGCATCACTCGTGATATAGCTCTTGGCACGCTGGCCGGCCTGCCGGGGGCTTAAAATCAAATGAATCAGTTTTCCTCTGGCAGGGCTTGCGGGGGACATTGCGCTCATAATGCCCGGCCGCCAGCCTGGCCTTCTCTGTGGTTATCACTATATTTTGGTGGAACACCTTCAAAATGGGCTATTGCACTGAGTATTGGCCCAGGCCGGCGGCCGGCCGTGAGCGGCCTATGAGCCACATGAGCTGTTCCACCAAGCAGATTATCGCCGCTGGCGGGAGGTTTGGGCCAGCTTTTGCTGCCGATCACCAACAGGCGACCACAAGGCGCCCGGCCTGGGCTTTTGACTCATTGGTGGAATAGGCCCATAATCTGACATTCCTATTAATGTATTTTCACCATCATATATACCCTCTGCGGGACATGTATAATACCTAACAGCCAAATCCAAACAATCTTTTTTATTTAGAAATATCATATTTATGTTTTTATTCAGACTGGAGGGAAGCACCTTACTGTCAGTAGGCTCCAGTGGCCAATGTAAATTATTATTCCTCTTCTGGCTTAATCATGTAGATGTTGATTGGAGCTGAGAGTGTGTCAGTATTGCTGTTTACTTGAACCAATAAATGATTTATATGTATAGCTGTTACCATGAGTGATTAATACAGTAGAACCCCGTGTAAGGGGTCCCCCTTTGTCCTGTGATAAAGTGTCTCCTAAAGCGGGGTAAAATCGAACATCTAATAGAGAAAGCTGCTTAGAGCGAAAGTGCACCTACATGGGGTGGTCAGACAGCCAAAGATACAGAGAT
This sequence comes from Alentia gelatinosa, assembly GCA_950022655.1. Classification (NCBI taxonomy): domain Eukaryota; kingdom Metazoa; phylum Annelida; class Polychaeta; order Phyllodocida; family Polynoidae; genus Alentia; species Alentia gelatinosa. Next base: position 11,609,650 of record OX465590.1, read on the forward strand.
ACACATGACATATAGATACATATGATACACAGAGTTTCATACATACCTCCCCCCAACATACACCAGGAGCTGTTTCAAAACGTGGGTTAAGTCTATGGTTTTGAAACAGCTGCCAGCTGCAGGAATCTTGACCTGTCATGCCTCACTGCCCCTGCCACGTTTCTTTTACCTGGCTTTGTAAACTTGTACAATGCAGTAAGACTATCCTATGAAACTACAGGTACATGAGACACAAATACCAGATACACATATAGAGATACATAGATATTGTGTATATTGTATTAGTTACCATATTGTCATGTTGTGGTCAGTGTGCTTCTGGTATTCCTTGTCATAGTCGGTAATCACGGAGCCCTTTGTGTGGACAGGTAGGATGTACACTCTCCTCGTGTCATGCTTGACTGATTCACCCTGCAGAGGCTCTGGTCTTATATATGGCAGTGCAGAGGTACCAAGAGGGTCGTCCCGTTTTGAGACAGGGCAGACTGCTACAGGCTACAGCTATAGATGATATTATGACGTCGCTAGAATTCCTCCATGACAAGCCCCAAAAATTAATTTCGATAAAATCCATTGATGATTTGTTCCGCCACCTTGTCCCGCCACCCAGTTTTGGATGGCGTCGGGAGGCAAGATGGTCACCTCTATAGCACAATAGCTACGTGCCTATATGTGTTTGATATAAGTGACAGTGTTTGTGACAGTCTCTCTCCTCTTTCAGGGTTCTATCTGTAATGACTGCTGCGTTATGGGACTCTGCCCGCTCTGTGCCGGATGTCAGATGTCACGTGAGCTCGACTCAGCCAATTTCTGAGCAGCATCTTCATCACGTGACCAGCAACCCTTTTGTTATTGGCCACAACTACCCGGTATAGATCCCTTTAACCCACTCCCAACCACCAGTCTTTAAGGTAGCCATATGTGAGATAGTCATCAAGTTAGTACAGCGAAATAGAAATCAAGAGAATTATCACTGATACAAATGGATTTCACAATAAAGAAAGAAATTGATGAGTGTTTAGTCTGTGTCATCGTTTGCCATCGAGTTTGGAGTACGCAGTAATATGAACGAGGCGATAGCAAAGTGAAGATTCTGAAGCACTCCAAACTCGATGGCGAATGGGGACTCATACCAAAATCGAATATGTTTCTGGTTTAATCTTAGCCTTGAAACATTTATTTGTTTGTCACACATTGAGTATGAGTTACCGTACTCGCAAGCCTATTGAGTACGAGTTTCTATTGTTAAGCCTATGGACGTTTATAAATACCAGGCTAAGAAATAGTATGATATCATAGCAGCTTTTCAAACCCTTCATCTGTTGAACTTTCGTGACTTTCATTCTCTGGATAGAGAACTCTTCAGGTGTAAGGGATTTAATTGAGATGCTTTGCTGTAGAAAGAATAGTTATTTATATTTTTCATCACATTTACAAGTTTCTTAGCCTAGATTTGAACCTTAGCGTTTCATGAGGTCCTATTTCATCGTCCCAAAAAAATCACTGCCCCATATATCAATAAAATGTCCAAGTTTCTGTATTGCTGCAGTAAATTGCTCTGAATCCGTTTAGCAATAACATGTTCTTTTGACGACCTAATCAATATATCAAATATCTTGATTGCTATCTGACTAGCAAGGTGTTTTCTGTGTCATATCTGTTAATTATCCCAGTCATTTGTAGCAGCTTAACATGAGACTATTTTTAATACGCACTCTTCTAGTTGTTTTAGAAAAGTAGGATTGCATCTTCTTTCTTAAACTTTGTTAGTGGGCATCTAGTCCTAGGACCTGATGCACTGACCGCACTAATACTGCGATTTCTTATCTGTATCTATAAAAAAATCACTTCAGTTCAATATCTTATTCAAAACACGATGAAAAAAACGAGAAATGGTATTATCCATCTATAAGCATTTCTTTATTAGCCTTAATCTTTACAAACATTCTGATGATCACAGAATATGTTATTGCTTCTTTTTATAGTGTTAGACACTTAGTATAATAACCTTGTCTCAAATCTTGTGCAGTATATCATCCTGCTCAATAGTTTTAAGTATTGATATACATTAGACTTTGTACTCTAACATACAGTCGTCATATGATTATGATGTAATAATTACATAATATATTGAACAATTCAGTTAGAAAATATAATATAGCAATTACTAATTTGTTCTAGTATGACATGCTGATGAATCCCTTTACTTGTAATACATCTTAATGATTCATGGTACTGCACAGCGATGTTAAATTAGAATATCTCTAGTAGCACTTAAACTGACCACTATTCTATACCTTTTGAAAATGCTGATCTTGGACTGTGGGAAAACCACCAATTGTAAACAACAGTGCTCTCTTCCCCTTGTTGCCTACGCTGCCTATGTAGACCATATCCAGTGTGTATATTGTTTTTATGATTCAAAGATTTTTGTAATTTAATGAGCACATCAGGAACTTCACCCAAATACAGAAGATGATGTGTTCAATTGAAATAAACATGTAGTAATAGTGATGATTTCTAATGTTATCTTTTGTCTCTTCTGAAAATATCACCCTGGTACAGGACCCATTTCTCTTCATTTCATCATCAACCCCACCATAGTCTTACTCTCAATTAACTTTATTAATACGGATTTCTGCGCTCGTACTTTTAAAGTCAGCTGAATCGTGAAAGTGTAGCAGATAACTTCATGAGTAAATATCCAACCACTATTCATAATCAAGACAATACAAATCTGGTAGGAATAGTAATATACAATTAGGGAATAACATGTTCATAAAATACATAAGTTGAAATATCATTTAAAATATTAACCTTGTAATTATAGAAATCGTTTATATCAATATCAAGAATATTTACCTTATATAGTTGATATACTTATACTTATCTATTCAAACATCGATGCCATATTCATACTCTTAACAATATTATGTATATATATGGTCAATTCTATGTTAGCTATTCTCATATATATATATATATGGTCAAGTAGATGTTCTCTCTTAGTTATTTTCTAACAGAGGGTATATAAGCACTGCAAACTATACACTGATGAAATATCATTAATTTATGACTATCTATGAGAGTCTGTAAGCTATCATACAAGTTAAATATCTGATCAATTTTTATTTCACAAGTACTACACCATTCAGAATGACCACACATTTCGAACTTTTTATTTGCTGTCTCGAAGACTAGCACGTAAATTCCTGTACGATGTACATCTTAAAAAGAATTCAGACGTCATAGCTATACTATAACTATTGCTTCTGTGTTTTACACAGTAGCAATAGCCAGGGTGATTTCCTGATGAATCCACATATATGAGCAGAGGATGAAGATGGATGGTCTAGTCTTGTATAAAATTATATCTACACATCCCTACTCCTATTAATTTAATATGTAGCAGCATACAGTAAAACCCTGCTTCCGGGACAATTTGCTCGGAACAGAAGTCCTTATTCAGTTTATTTTAACCCCACTTAAGGGGTCTCTTTGCTCGGAACGGACAGGGCCCCCTTAAGCAGGATTTCATTGTATATAATTATAAAATGCCGAAATGTTACTTGGTAGATGTGAGTTGTCTAGGACCCTTCATCTTAAGATATAGGGAGGGTCATCAATGATTATTGTATCTATTATTAATGGCAGGGTGCAGCACCACAGCATCAACATCTGTTAGTTTTCTACACCAGGGGGTGCAACACCTGATTTCTGCATCATCACATTATACTGTAGGTGGTGCATACAGTATAATCACTCCTCAGGCAACATGAATAAAGAAAAGTTTTATGAAATTAAAATATGATGCCTTGGGGTATCAGGCTACAGTTGCCTACCTATTGAAATGTCTGCAGGCATTATGCTGGATTGGAAAGATTAAGATGGTAATGAAAACTTGGGTTCTGCTGAATCTTGCCTTTCTTTCAGTTTCTTGATTGAAGCACGGAGGCGGATTTGTTCGCCGACAGGCAAATTGAGACCCTGAATGTCCAGCGGTGTCATCATAACTAGATCCCCTACTTTCCTCACCATCTCCTTATGGAGCTTCTGACATGTCTCATCTGAGACATTGTTCTCCTTCAGCCAAACATCTACATCAGCTGATGGGTCTGGGGAAACAAAAGGCTCACTAATTATTCAATAGATCTGGCTTTAATGGATTATCTGTATTTATAGCTCTCAATATTGGGAATCTTAAAATTTATATGGCTGAAGTCTGAGCACTTAATAGACAAAAATAACACAGTTATCATGAAATTGTTATTATTATAGAAAGGCAACTGTTAATGGCAAGGCTAAGCAATATAGTGAAATAGATAATGTACCATCTTTATCCCATTGCAACTTCTCATAATCATCAAGGGTTGAGGCATCGTCAGACATCTCGTTGTCAACATCATCACCTTCAAATAATTCAACAATTCTTCTCGATGAAATGTAAATTTTACTAAACAATATTCAGACAAAACCCCACGGAAATGTATGAAAACACATCACAGAAAACAATTTAGAAGATCGCAGTGTATGGCTTTGAAGTTGTTCAATCAGTACTGTACCTTTATTGTCCCATCTCAGGTGCTCATAAGCAGTTTTTAGTTTACAATTGGTCTTTTTTAAGGGTTTCCAGCCAGCTGAAAAATCAAAGATTAGGACAATTTTCATTATCTTTACAATGAGAATTTAAATGCATGTCGTTATGTCAATATTTTTTCAGAAAAATATAAATCTATAAGGTTATCCTGCCATCTTCAATTTCAAAATGATAATGTAATATGATCCTCCAATAGAAATTCAGTTGCATTCATAACATTAAGATAGCTTCAAATCTACTGTCATACCTGAATTAAACCGAAGTTTTTCGCATGCTGAAATGGTGCTTATTCCAACAGCTCCTTTAGCACTATCGTCATCATCTGGATAGATATGGGTGACAAAATTAGACAATTCGAATAAAAGGCATCTCAGGAGGATGAAAAACATGACTGGTAGGATTTTCAAATGAATAGAGGATTTCCTTCACCAAAAGCATTTCAGAGGGAATAATGGTACTAAGGGTAAATGGTGGTACAGAAATATTAGCAGTACTTTTACTAAGGATCCCAAAAGATGATGATAGAGAGACATATTGGCTGAGAGGGATGAAGTTGCAGACAGATGATGGTAGCAGGAGAAGGTGATACACAAGTATGGTGGTGTCGAGATGTTGATATAGAGGTGATGAGACAGATATGGTAGTGAAAAATAGAGATGATGGTGCTTTAAAATGGTGGTAGACAGATCAAGATGATGTAGGAAAATGGTGGTACCCAGCTGCAGATGGTACAGTGAAATGATGGTACAGAGATTGAGATGGTACAGAGAACTGGTGGTACAGGGATGAGAATGATACAGAGTAATGGTGGTACAGAGATTAATTTAATACAGATAAATGGTGATACAGAGATTGATATAATACAGAGAAATGGTGGTATAGAGATTGATATAATACAGAGAAATGGTGATACAGAGATTGATATAATATGGAGAAATGGTGGTACAGAGATTGATATAATATGGAGAAATGGTGGTACAGAGATTGATATAATACAGAAAGATGGTGATACAGAGATTGATATAATATGGAGAAATGGTAATACAGAGATTGATATAATATGGAGAAATGGTGATACAGAGCGAGATGATTCACAACTTCTGGAACATAAAGAGTTGGCGAAACCGAAATGTTATAGTTGACATATGTTAATACACAAATATATGTAGCATACGTAAATGTGGTTCTATAATGGAAAAATATCCCAATGGATAATTTATACATTCTTCTTTCATACGATACCTGTGGATGATAATGCTGGACAGGAGACATGCTGTACTCTGCTCACTGTGACGACTTCATTCTCAGACTCACCACCGCTGTCTCCTTCAAAGTGATCCACGCAAACATAATACAATATTAGACATCCACATTTGTAACGTAGATCAGATATGCAGTTATATTGTCTCCTCGAAATTTGAGTAAAATATCTTTGACTGCTTACCCCTGAGAGAGAGGTAGTCAGGTATTTTCTTTTTTCTTGGATTTCCAGTAGCTGATTGAGCAGCACCTATAGGATTTAATTTACCAAAATATACATATTACCCAGAGCTAGTAAATCTAATGTTTCTTTAATAGGAAGATTTATTTAAATATATGCTTGTCGTGCTTTGCTTTGCATCAATTAAAGAAGTATCATGTTATTTCAATATGTACTTCCTATCAATTTCTTTCTTTATTGTATTTTTCAGGATAGAGTGCCTCCTTATAATAAACCTCCTTAAAGATTTTCAGTAATGATATGAAGATTATTCAAATGATCTTCAAATTGCAAAATAGTAATAGGGTATCCCCATTCATATGTCAAACCATATACATCATGTGATCTTCCTTAATGGGAATTCGTAATTAATGAAGAGTGTACATTACTAGAGAGTAGTATAGCTATGTCAATGCACCGTCATTTTCCTTGACTCTGCGGTCTACAGGTATTTCATAGCCAGAGCTGTCACGAGTTGACCGCGGTGAGACCAGTGGTGGAACCCGGGTACTCGCACCTACACCTGCTCCTGGGTGGGTCTGGGAGCTTGATGAGGGACCAGGAGTAACAGCTGAACTTTGACCTGGCGATACTGAAATAACAATGGAATCTACAGATGAAATCCTTAATAGGATAATGGTTTCAATGAATAGTTGATTGGTTAGTAGTACAGTATGTGGTTAATAGTATAATAAGTAGAGTACATAATAATGAATAAAGAAATATATTTTTATTAAATCTTTGTGTCAACTAGGAACTGGTCATTATTATGCTCAACTGGAACCAGAGGTAAATAGAAATAATTCTGCTTGCCCATTGGATACTCTCATCTAAAATATAAGTCGTAAAGGCTTTCACAAATGGGAATCAAATGAAATACAATTGTAATTGATTGAGAGAGTATGTTGAGGACATGAAGCTTAAAGATTTACTTTCGTATTACATTTGTCCTATGAGATTCTCATTGCAATCAGTAAGGATCCTATAAAAAGGCAAGAAGTTATAGTAAACAACGAAACCAAAACTAGTGGCTTTATCATTAAATAAATGGCACCACCCCCAGCAACAAAAAATGACTATCCCGCATGGACAGTCTTATGTATAATATCATATTTAGAATGCTCTCTAAATATGAGATTATACAAAATGCGAAGGCCCCTATGTACCTGTACAATGCCAGACATCCTAGAAACGTCATTAATCATTTATTTTTATATTAATAATCTGGATAGAATATTGAAGAGGCATGATTTATTGTACAAAATCTATGCAGCAGAGCAGATGCTTCTTCGGACACAATATAGGATATGATGCAAAATGGACTAGATGAGCTTTTTGAGTGGATGCAACAGCATTCCTTGACAATTAATGTTAGGAAAAGGAAGGTAGTATGGTTCACTGGAATGCCTGTCGAGAATAAAAGACTGCACATACTTAGGAGTGGTATTAGACAAAGATCTAGACATGGAGAAAAATGTAAAGTGCCTAATCAAAAAAGTAAACAGAAAATCATTCTCCTACATAAGACAAGACCTCAACTAGCGCGCAACATTGCGATCAAAATCTATAAACAAACAATAACCAAAGTCTTCATCTGTGCTTCCCTGCTCCACGATTGCTCCATAAAAAAGCTTCTTGACAAATTGCAGAGGATACAGCATCGAATACAGAATACAGAATCGTGGACTCTGTCTCCAGGTGGGTCCTAGGGTGCATACTGTTAGCAGACTCTACTCCCAAATATCTCTTTTAAAGAGGCAAAGGGATGAACATTACCTTCCTAAATAGGAGGCAAAGCAATGCATTTGTTAAAGCAAACAATGTGTTACCTGTTGTAGGTCCTGCTAGTAAGTTGATCATTGGTCTACCACAACCCAAGACTAAGTTCTTGAAAAGAGCCCCTTTTTTAGGAGAGCTACTATCTGTTATAATCTACCTGGGGATTAATTCCTTAAAATAGAAGAACTCCTTTAAAAAGGCAATTCAAAAAATAGAGAAGGGGCTGACCGAAGCAACTGCAACACTTCCAGGAATTGATTGTAAAAAAGAGAAAGCCAAACTGCCACTCGCTGCTGGACTCACCAAAGAGCCACAATTGTATATGCCTATATGTAAGATGGAGCATGATGTATGAAGGCTGTTTGACTAAACTGAACTTTACATCAAAATTCACCTTTATCAGTACAATAGAAATGCTGAGTTCTTACTGAAGTCTGAGGTTTTTGATTTCCTGTGTCATTTTTTCCCATCTGTGACATTTTCATGATGGGACTATTCTAAATATGTTAGTGATTTAAAATAATGGTAAACAACCTGATAATAGGGATAATGGAAGAGCGAGGTTTGTACCATCGAACCAGTAACTAATAAAAAGAATTCTGTCAACGAGCCACATACATTATTAAAACTGTCATTGTGTAGAACTTTTGCCATAAACATCAGTACTTTATATTCGCGAAATCTCTATCATAAAAATTGTAGTCGTGACTCACGTACATTGCGAATTCAGTGTTGTGCCAGTGGGTGCATCATTCCTGGTTGTGCTACTGACAGGTGGACGAGGAAAGGTAGGTTTTGGTGGAGAGATGTAGGAGGAGCTAGAGTTATCATCGGATTCCACAACATTCATATGTGTCTGTAGCCCTGCTGTGATGATGCTACCTAATGGAAATTAGAGGGAGTAAACATGCAATAAATACACAATAGTTGATGGTTTTGCAATAGGGCAGCTTTAATCAACAGGCGGATTATGAGTAGTAATGCATTAGCAGGCGAGTGGATTACATCATCAACTACAACTGTCCAGCTAAAAATATTCATCTGTTATTATTAGTTATTCTAATATCATTATTAGTTTACTTTGAAGTCTTGACATTCAAGTCTCCGATGACCAGAAACATTTTTTCTATAGTTACATTATACAATAGGGTGGCAAAAGTGTCATGTACATAAATAGTAACGACTTACTGGCAGGTGTGAAGTGATCAGAGATACTTCGTGCATGTACTGAAATATGAAAATTTAACGTCCATTATCAATTTTCTAATTAATCCAAAGAGTGTACACTCTTGGGTCAATCTGGTTCACATTTCATTAAAGGGCGTATTCCACCAACAAGACAAAAACGTTGTACAGCGCCCGAATGGCGGTTGCTGGGGTTGCGGCATATCTGTTCAATTTTAAATCATCTGTTGGGTTGGTGGAAGCACACACCAGATGTTTCAGCAGGCGTCGGCTCTCCTGCCAGACGTTTCAAGACGTCTGTTGGAGGATATTGGGGGTCGTTGGAGTGTCGCTTCTCGGTTGCTGAGCGTCTGGCAGAACAGCCAGTTGAGATGCGCTTCCACCAACTAGATTTTTTCAAGCGATATCCCAAGCGATACCCCAATAACCCGCCAAGAGACGGAATTTGTCCATATAGCGAAAAACTGATCGATTAAGTTTTTATCGGCTGGAATTGAGCATCTGGCCGATGCATTTGAAGAGTGCGACACCCGCCCGCGGGTTCTGCCGGGACCAGTGGCAAGGAATCACCGCCAACAGAGCACAAGCGATACTGGCGATACCCGTAGCCGCGAACGGACATAGAAAATTTCGACACTTTCGGCAGAATTCTAGCCCCATAGCGTGCCATACACATTCATAACATCAATCCTTATCTTTATTTACCTTCATTGTTCGATTTAACGTCAAATTCCGCGGTTATTTCACCTTTTCTGACCGTTCCCGTACAAATCCTGACACAGCGACACACTGCTTCGCTCGATACGCATTTTCACGGTTTCAGAGCGTCGTAGTGTATCGCCGCACGCCGCGCCGCCTATCGGAGAACTCGATTCCTACGTAAAATGCGGCCAACGTCCACCAGTCGGCGCCACGGCAGTGGGGTCGGCTAGGATCTGCTGGAACTTTGAACCCACCAGATGCCCGTATGGCGTCCAAATGAACGTCTGTTGGGGGATTCGGTGGAGCAGCGACACATTTTGAGGCCATTTTTCCAGACGTTTCAACCGACGTCGGCTGAAAGGTCGGCTGGAACGTCTGCTGACGTTGAAAAAGTGGTTGTTTGGTGGAACACAGGCTTAATAGAATACAGTAATTCCAGAAAGACAAGGGTTAAGAGGCATCCTCCGATCTTTTAGTAAAGTGGAGCTCATGCATTTTCCACTTCAACAAATTTGTAGCTTTGTTCACCTAATACTTGATTTGAAAATGATTTAATAGAAACCAGGTTTATGTTGAAGATTTAAAGTTACGTGGTCAGAACAGACTCAAAACATTGGTAAAATGTTGTCAAAGTAACTGTGTATCAACACAACACGTTGCTCCAAGTAATCTGTATAGTGTCGTTTGTACCGAGGTTTACCAAGATTTGAGTGCAATATCTATTACAAGGTTCAATTAGCACAAACTTCACATTGAGAACTATTATATGCAAGTTTGATCATCAAACAATATGTTATAGCAACAACTTACTGCTAGATGTGAAGTGGTCGGAGATACTTCTCGCATGAACTGAAAACAAAACATCAGCTTTAAGACCAAAATCGTTTGTTTAGTCACCGTGTTTAACTTGTTAAGTGGGCGCATCAACACTGCATGCTTTGGTATGTTACTCTTTATGAAAGGAAAATGGTTGGAGAATTGAAATTATGGTATTTAATCCTGAGACTGTCAACCATTGATTTAGAAGTACAGCATGTCAATCATTTGGTGTTATGATTCCTGGAACCCTCTGCTACTGACATATGAACACAATACTGACCCTGGCTTGGGGGAAGAGCAGGAAGTTGAATCTCTCCTTCATTCAGTTCATTGTAGTCATCAAGATCTGAAATTTAACCAAGAACAGAAAGCTAGCATTTGTGAATTCGCTTTATCATAATCAAACATCGAATCAGTTCATCCTCGTAGTGATTTTAACATGAATCATCCAGTGGCTGTATGACTACAGGATTATTTCTTGACTGAACAGTCTAGGGATATACCCAACATATTTTCTCATGAAACCCTTTTAGGTACATTAGGAAACGCTAGATAGTATCCATAGATTAGTGCCCACTAGCTTTATATGGCTGAAGCTGCATTTTTAATATATCCATTTCTATTTTTCAAATCCAGGATTGTGTTTTCAATTTCATATTCTATTACTAGCAGCATTTTAATGCAGGTGTTTCAATGTCCACTTTCCCATCTCTTTTTGATTTTCATATTCAGTTATAATATGCAGTTACCTGTTTCAGAATTATTATACCCATATCTATCTCCAATGTAACTACTTCAGTAGCTTTCTGGAATCAAGATGTGCCCATTTATAGTTTTGCAGACATTTTCCATATCAGAAATAAAAATAATGTCTCTTGAGCTATATGACATTGATATGATATTAACGTAGATTATTCAATTCTAATTTTCTGTGGTATTCAGAACTTCTCTTCTTCTAAATGAACCTCAGAAAATACAGTGATGGCGCATTAGGCTAGACTGATTGTCAAATGAACAATTCAAGTGCTGAGAAGGATGGGCTATAAGAGTTCACGTCATCAAAACAATGCATGTCTTACCTTCACGTCTGAGTTTCTTCCATATGCAGCCTCCAGCAATTGTTATGGTGAGGAGTAGTGCCGCTGTACCAAGGGAGACGCCTATGACCATAGGCAGTGTGATGGGTGTTGCGGTAGTGGTAAAAGACACTGTTGTAGTTGGTGCTCCTACCGTTGATACTGTTGTAGTAAATACTGTCTTGATGCGATTGAGTGATTCTGTTTTAATGGTGACTACAAGAAAGAAGATATGAGGAATTTATTGAACAATAAGGAAATTACCTATTTTTAATTTTAATTAGAACTGACTGTAATAAAGGCATGATATGTATATTGGTGGCATCAAAGAATTTTAACCTCAATTTACCATTGAGTATTTCATCACATTTCCTTACTCTCCTGATTTATGATATGAGGCTCTGATGGTCTAGATACTATGATCCTCCTATTAAGGGTCATAGTATCTAGCATCTATACACATTGACCTTTGATAGAAATCTACTTTCAGTCAATTATATTTCCTCAATATTCATGGAAATGTTAAAAATGTAATTCTATGTGGGACCTAAAAGTACAGGTAATGATATTAAGTTCTTACAGTTCTGTGTTTTGCAGTCGTCTTCTTCACAGCATTTGAAAGACTCATTCTGATGCTCTGATGTAGCATTGAAGGAATATATGATCTCTATCCTACCCTTCTTTGTCACATCAGACATATGTGTTGGGTAATGTTTACCAGGGATTCTCATGTGTTCCAGAGTAAAGGAATTGATGCCAACCATTTTATCCAAATTGCATGTGACGTGGACTGTTTCATTCTCCCGATATGGACCTGGACTTACTGAAATCTTTGTATCTGAAAATTTAATAAAATTTATGTTAATGTACAATACTCTCAACCAAACATATATATGCTTTTAAACAACAGATATGTGACCCCTTTGGTATAATGCTACATAGATGACAATGATTAATTGCTATGGCAGGCTGGATTTAGTCGACATTCTGCCAATTTTCCCCATATTGACCTTATATAGCCTGGCTTCCTTTTATATAAAAAATAGATATAAACCAGAACAGTATCACAACATGAAGAGTTTCTGATCTAAAATATCTATACCATCTGTACCATCCATATGGGTCAGCGGAAGCTGTTCAACTCCAGCTGCTAATACCTCTGGTCCCTGCTAGTTCTGTGACAGTACCCCCAGTTAGGGTTCACTTGCATGATAGATATTTACTTACTCATCTCCCACATCTAGTATAGGCATATCCTTCTGCACACTCCCTGATAGTTATAAAATACAAATAAGAGGCTGGAATGCACAACAACCTAACCACAATTGATGGTTTATGCACATCCTCAAGCAAAGGAGATACTTGATCACAATGATATGAAAATTGTCCTAGTATATGCATTGAGTACACCTTTGCCAATGCCCATAGCAATTGCCCACAGAATAGTCTTATATGTCATCATAAACTCACTCCATTTTGGCATAATATTACAGGACATCATAAAGACAGAAGGAAAAGAAAAATGAGATTAGAATGTAGTTCAACAATAATGAACAGTTATGGGCAGCTAATAACCATGTGTCTTGGCAAGTGAGACACACATCCAGTCCTAAGCAAGCAGCATAGCTGTTAAGAAAATGTATACTCCTACACCTCATTACTGGAAAGTCACTGTGCTGAGACCAAATGTAACAGACATTTTATCTCAGTTTGTAAATTTACACCTCTTTGGTAGTTGCTGACTACAGTGATGTAGGGGATTTTCACCTTCGGTAATGGCAGTACTGATGCATATACTTTGTTGGAGGACAGGTCCAGTTATCTGTTTTCTCTCTCAGGTCATATGTTAGGGATCTAGCAGGGAATTACAGAACCTAAACAAGCCAAATATCAAAATTGTTTAATAACAGGTTAGGCAGAATGAAGGGGAAAGTTTATGACTAACCGTTCACCAACTGGTAAGGCACAAATGTCAATTCAGAATTTTCCTGACTGACCTTTCAAAAGCAAGTAGGGGTGAATATACTTTTCATAACTGAGCAGTCATAGGGGATTATCCCTGAGAGTCCGTTTTGGGGGATGAATTAAAAGATAAGTTGCAGAAGGTTTTACCATTTTTGGATAGGAGACAGCATAATTGGTGCAGGGAGAGATGCCGAATTTCAAAGGGAGTGTTGTATAATTATCCATATGGGCCTTCTTGGAGGGGGTAGGATTCCCTGGATATTGAAAGGCCAGTGGGAATACCAATTGTTAAGTTTCAGTTTATGAATTTATATAAATATTCCTTTGGCAGAAGCTGTCTCTCCTATTCACTGAAAGTGATTTAGGTAATTTTCACTTTTTCATTTTTTCTTAAGAAATTGAGCAAAGTATCTGCATGTAAACTGTCCCAAAGTTTGTAAAGTAGCCTACCTGTTACTGGGGTGATAAATAGCATGATGACAGTCAAATACAGCATCTTTCCTCACTGAGACCATTTGCAATGATAAGCATTTCTCATCTCAATGTCTCTGTCCCATATGCTGTCTTGACTCAGATGCACACCAGCATCACTTATCTGCGTACCATTATTAGCTTCAGACAAATCATATGGCCGTTCCTGGCCTAATCTATATACATGAGTGCACAGAATCTACATGCATATTTATATACTCCTACAACAACACAGCAACAATACATCTATATGATGAAGTTTAACCTTAACTTTGATTTGCTTTGTAGTGTAGATATCAGACAATATACCTGACATGAATTTATGTAAAACATATTCCTCTATACCCATTTCCGAAACCTCTATAGTTACATACTGCGGCTGGGGGTGCAGTAATTCTGGGTCATGTAGCGAGGCTGACGTTTTCGTCCCAGGCTGACTTTTTCGTCCCGGGTTGACCATGTGATATAAAGAGCGCCGGGACGAAAACATAGCTGTTGCAGTTACTCGATAAAGGTAGCCAATTTTCTTGGGGCTGTCTTAGGTAAAGAAATAACCATTTTTATCTATATTTGAAGGTATATAGGAATAGGGAAACCAGGGAAATAGGGTAAAAATGTCAAAGTTACGAGGTGAGGACCGGAAAAATTACTGCCCGCAGCTTGAAAAAACTAGCCTTACATAAATATCAACACCACATACCTGCAGAAAGGTGTGGTCTTATCGAACTGCCAAAATTACCAAAATTAGGATAACTGCAGGTAAGGTGGGACATTCGAAATGTGTTGTTAGATCAAATATGACACATTAATATGAGTCAGCAATAGCCGTATAACTTCGGAAAAATATCAGATCTTTGTTAGGCTGAATAGGTGCGGCATTCTTACTCATTCTCTGATCTATTTGTATCTATCTTTATTGAGCGCGGGAAATCGTGCTCATATACGTCATCTAGAAGTTAGAATGCTCACACAGGGTTTCAGCTTACTGCAAAGAATCTAACACTTCACTATCCATGCACCAACTATAAAGTCCTGGTGAAATGGACCAGTATCACAGTTTGACCATACCCCTGCCCCACTACTGACTTGGTTCCTTAAAATAGTTCAAAACTGATGGGACACACCTAAATATATTGTATTCAAAGTATTACATATGATTGGGCACACTTAAGCGTGTCATAATCAGATATATTCCCTACATGGCACAGAGCCAGCAAACCTGTTTGACCAGTTATTCACCCTTGTGCTTTTAGTGACTACAGACCAACCCCCTCCCCCTGCCCACTCCCACCCCCACCCCCGCACTACTTTCTGACTTCTTCTATAACACTCAGAAACTGATGGGACAGATTCCCTACATGGCACAGAGCCAGCAAACCTGTTTGACCAGTTATTCACCCTTGTGCTTTTAGTGACTACAGACCAACCCCCTCCCCCTGCCCACTCCGACCCCCACCCCCACACCTACTCACTGACTTCTACTAACAATCAGAAACTGATGGGACAGATTCCCTACATGGCACAGAGCCAGCAAACCTGTTTGACCAGTCATTCACCCTTGTACTTTTAGTGACTACAGACCAAACCCCTCCCTCTGCCCACTCCCACCCCCACCCCCACACCTACTCACTGACTTCTACAAACAATCAGAAACTGATGGGACAGATTCCCTACATGGCACAGAGCCAGCAAACCTGTTTGACCAGTTATTCACCCTTGTGCTTTTAGTGACCACAGGCTGATTCAAGACTGTTGTAAGACTGATACAAGACTTCTAAGACTGTTGTGAGACTGTTGTGAGACTGATGCAAGTCTGTTGCAAGACTGTTGTATGACTTGCAAGACTGTTGTAAGACTGTTACAAGACTTGTAAGGCTGCTGTAAGACTTGTAAGACTGTTGCAAGTCTGTTGCAAGTCTGTTGCAAGACTTTTGCAAGACTTTTGCAAGATTGTTATAAGACGGTTGTAAGACTGTAAAGCTGATACAAGACTGTTGCAAGACAGTTGCAAGACTGTTGCAAGACTGTTGTAAGACTAATACAAGGCTGTCGTAAGACTGGTACAAGACTGTTGTAAGATACTTGTAAGGCTGATATGAAACAATTCTCATATAAGCCTTACAAGAGTCTTGCAACAATCTTACAACAGTTTGCAACAATTCTCATATAAGCCTTACAACAGTCTTACAACAGGCTTACAACAGTCTTGTATCAAACTTACAACAATATTACAACAGTCTTGTATCAGTCTTACAACAGTCTTGTATCAGCCTTACAATAGTCTTGTATCAGCTTTACAACAATCTTACATGCGTCTTCCAACACTCTTACAACAGTCTTGTAACAGTCTTACAACAATCTTACAAGAGTCTTACAACAATCTTACAACAGTCTTGTAACAGTCTTACAACAATCTTGCAGCAGTCTTAAAACAGTCTTACAAGTCTGGCAACAGAAAAATTGGAATTATTATGTGAGAGTTTATTGTACTTTAGAAGTACCACGCTCATCCATTGTAAATGGAAATATCATTAGCTCCTAGTTGTTCAATATAATCCCCAGGAAGTACAGTAATGATCACAAGAAATAAGGAAAGGTAACACTAGTACTTATCTGTTTATTGGTATGCAGCAGTTACTCACTTGGTAAACCATGCACAAGTTTGGTGAGTGATCTGTTTATCTAGTTCTTAAAGTTGTCATTAAATGCATGTCCCTGTCTACCTCTGTGCCATGCTTATGTAGCTCTATCAACAGCGATGCAATCCCCCACGCCAAATGAACCATAGCTTATTTGCTACATATATGTTAAATAGTGGGACTTCACCAGCTGTTCCAACGAACGTTTCTGCTATTTCAATGGTCATATCATGTATTATACCTATATCAACTGGAAAAACACCGAGTATTGTATAAAGGCTTTATTACATAGCTAATTGCAGGCAGCATATAAGAAATAGACTTGAAAACCACAAACTGAATTAAGGCAATACTTGTAGTCAGTGAGAAATGGCAGCCACTTGTGTCTGAAACCACCTGTATCTGAACTTTCACAGTCCTTCAGCCCCATGCAAGATGTGTTTTCCACTTCATATTCCTCGGTGTCTCAATCCTTCTGAGGCAGAATTAACATGATAAATTTTCTATTCTTCATTGGGTCCCAGCTACAATCCCTGGTCAGTGTTAGGGAAAAATTACACCCTGCTGACAGTTCATTGAGTGCTAATAATAGCTTTCGAAGACCAGTTCTTCATACCAGATATGACCATATTCAGGGTATACCTTTCCAGAAGATATACCTCTCTAGTGTAATATCGCTTTTGGATTTCAATGTCAATATTTAATTTCAGCACTAGTAGCTTTTCGATGCAGGTGTTTTGTGACTATTTCCCATCTCCTTCAGTTCTCCATATTCAAATATTATATACATTTATCTTTTTCACACAGCATTGACCCTTGCCAGGGGCCATCTTTGCTTCATACAGTTGACTGTTGGCAGCATGATCTGAAATGAAACAAAAACAGCACTGATTTCCATATCACTTTCCGTTTATGTCACCGCTAGCTTGTGTACATTCCCCATCTTTTAAGCTTTTCATATCTAATTATGATCTACAATTAAAATAATCAATACTAATTTTCTTCTGTTTTGAAAACTTCTCATCTGTAAAAAAATGTCTCTTGAGCTATATGGCGTTGATATGATATTAAGGTAAATTGTTCAATTCTAATTTTCTGTGGTATTCAGAACTTCTCTTCTTCTAAATGAACCTCAGAAAATACAGTGATGGCACATCAGGCTAGACTGATTGTCAAATGAACAATTTAAGTGCTGAGAAGGACGGGCTGTAAAGGTTCACATTATCAAAACAATGCATGTGTTACCTTCATGTCTGAGTTTCTTCCATATGCAACCTCCAGCAATTGTTATAGTAAGGAGTAGTGCCACTGTACCAAGAGAGGCGCCTATGACCATAGATAAAGGAGTGGTGGCAGTGGGGACAGTGATGGCATTGGTGACAGTGGTGGCATTGGCGGCAATGGTTGCATCAGTGGCATTGCTGGCAGTGGTGAGGGACAATCTCGTAGTTGTGATGGAGACTAAAATTCAAAGAAAATAAGAATTTCCTAATTACTAAGTCAATTCCTTACTTTTAAATGGGGTAAAATATTTAAAACATATGGTATGGAATTTGTAACATCATGGAAATAAGCCTTCTAACAAAAATATATTATTTACCATGAGATATGGATAGAAATGTTTGAAATGTAAATGAACATGAATCCTAAAAGTACAGGTAATGATGTTAAGTTCTTACAGTTCTGTGTTTTGCAGTCGTCTTCAGCACAGCATTTGAAAGACTCATTCTGATGCTCTGATGTAGCATTGAAGGAATATATGATCTCTATCCTACCCTTCTTTGGCACATCAGACATATGTGTGGGGTAATGTTTACCAGGGATTCTCATGTGTTCAAGAGTAAAGGAATTGATGCCAACCATTTTATCCAAATTGCAAGTGATGTTGACTGACTCATTCTCCCAATATGGACCTAGACTTGCAGTTATCTTTATATCTGAAAATGTAACAATGCTCTATAGATGACTATAATAATTTTCTATAGAATTTTGAGATTGTTTTAAAATTTCTTGATATAGAGTATGATATAAAACTAAATAATTGAGGTCCATCCAACTGTCTGGTAATCACACAAGATTACACACAAAATCATATATGTCTGTATCATATTAGGGAAATCTTGCAGTCTCACATGGAACACCCATTCCACATTTGTATATGGAATGCTTGCCCAGGAGCAGCAGACAGAATAGACATAATCATAGGGTAAGATTAGTTATTCAGTCATATGTAAATATTTTCTCTTTTCTACCTTCGTTTAGGTATCATCAGATGTACCATATTTCTTCTTAAAAAATAGTTGTTCCAACATCTATAATCATTTAAATTGATTGAAAGTACAACAGTACATCTAAGAAGACGGGGGGATTTGTACCTACGAGATCTAACCTCTCCTTTGCTCCGTGGTGGCTGGGATAAGTCAATGTTCGGTCCATTTTCTGAATATTGATTCTCGAAAGGCTGGCTCCCTATTACAATGAGAATGAGTTATAATCTAGAACAGTACCAAAACATGAGCTCTGCTTTGGAACAACTGATTTGTATTTTGTACTAGCCATATTGGCAAAGGAGCGTAAGCTGAAGTGGTACCTTTGATCCCTGCCAGTTCAGTCAAAGGCACCCCTGTCTAGAAACTGGTGCGGGTCTATCCTGGTGCATAATCTCTAATGGTTTATGACATACATATAAGACGTTGAAATACTTAGTGACCTGACCAAACTTGATGGTTTATATAGATCCTCAGACAAAGAAAGTACTCTGCAATTCCTTATATATTTGCATTTGAGAATACAAATTGTTGATTCCTTAACTTAACTCATGTCACATTTGTGAAGATACCTTCACTATAATTCCTCATCTCTAGACTTGATACAACATTGCTTCTTATCCATAAGGTCTCATCTTTTAATATTTTAGAAATCACAACCAACCAAATATAACTATTGCCCTTCAGATGTTACGTGTCAGTGTGTGAATTTATAACCATTTTCCCGTAGCTGCCTTGAGAAAATATATTTATAAAGTAGCCTACCTGTAAGATGGGCGATAAATAGTATGACGACAGAGCAGCACAGCATCTTTCCTCACGGTTAGTGACCATTGGGAATATATGCCTTTATCATCTGAAAATCATTTCCTCGTACTCCGTATTTGCTCACTTGCACACCAGCATCACTTATCTGAGTACCACTATTAGTTCCAGACAATTACATGTTCATATAAACTCTATAATATGCTTTCTTACAAATATCTATGTAGCAGCATGTTCTTGATTTTTCTTTATATGAGTATTGGATATGTTGGCAATGGCTATCAGAATCATCACTGGCTAGGAAGGGGTCTATACTTCCTCATCTTTTTATTCTTTAGACATTTATATCAGACCCAAAGGGCACCACTAGCAAGACCTAGTAAGTCTTCCACCTTGGTTTCTGACAAGAAATATGAGGGATATTCTGGTATTTTCTATATTCACATACATTTGGTGCATTCATCAGTACACTTGCATTCGAACAGAATGTAAAGACTCAACATGCAATTATGTGCCTACAACTACACAATGACCATACCTCTATATAGGATATCTTCTTTGTGCCTAAACCATTGGTTTTTCTTTTGGTATCAATGTTACACAAACACTTGACAGGAACAACTGTTCCATATTAAAGGTATCTATCACTATGAATTTGGTCAAATATATCTACCTAAAGAATATACCGAGGCATTGCACATAGAATTCAGAAAATAGTTATTAACAGTCAGTTTGGTGAGTAGATTATCATCTCGTATCAATGTGAGAAGTTCTCTGTTAACTATGGAGTATAGCAGAGAGATAATGTTGCTTCAAGCTCTAAGTCTGGTCTAAATTTGGGACTAGATGCACATATGAATGTATCCATATCTTGATGATCACTTAGCTCTACACAATTATCCAGAATCATGGCTTTTCAAAACAGGTATTCCTTCAGATAACAAACAACCATTGCAGAGAAGTAAAAGGTATATTTCTCATCAAGTAACCACAGGACACTCTAATATATCATTCCATTGTGATTATTTGATATATGTGGAACTTCAATATACTGACTCTGAGTGACAACAGATAATGTTATGATATTTAACACAAGCAATCTCAGGAGTATTGACTCAGCATGAACCTATTTCTAGGATAATTGTTTATTTGTTTCAAAACGTGGGTTAAGTCTATGGTTTTGAAACAGCTCCCTGAAGGTAATCAGACATGTCCAAATCTTGAGAAAACGCAATGAGAGGTTGTTGTATCGCTGTCTTATCATACCGTTACTGTAAACTAAGACAGACCAATACACATCTCTTATAAAAAAGAAGTCTTATCTTGTTCAAGATGACATAGTGATTATTTATCTACTACCAGACATATACTCTACAGCCGACTTTGGTCATCTACTTAAAATGTTACCTGAGTTGTAAGGAAGCATACAGAATCAAACTTCTGATACATGGGCAACTACATCTGGGTGCAGTCATTCAAAGGTAAGATTGATCAAACATTTAAACAGGAAATATATTAGGTATTCTAGACTCTGTTAGTTGTTGTGATTTCGATTGATCTTCCTTATTTTTAGCTATGGTATAGTATGTTTCATTCTATATGTCAACTAACAGGGTTTCGATTATAAATTTATAAGGTAGTGTCCTGCAGCCTCATAAAAGTATGCAGTTTAAACCAGTAGAGTTTATCTGACCACAATTTCGCCAAAGCACTGGAATATTCAAGGTATCTGCCAGGTAGCTTATGCAAATACTCGAGGGATACTGCTCTGAATGAGTATTTTGATTTTTACCGCCTTTTCCCATTAGAGTGTTATGTATACCACCATATTGGAGAGTGACACTGTGGCACTTCACGATATCTGCTCCGGGGATGTCTGTAGAGAGAGATACAAGAATATTTACGTGCAAAGGGAATCACTACAAAGCATATCTATATCACCTGTTAGGAATGTATGATTATACCGACAATGTTTGACTAGTATTTCTGGTCAGCCATTGGTCCAAGGCCTGAGATCACGTAATATATTATCTGAAGATGATTTAGCCAAGGGAAGGGATATATTGACCAACTCTTGTACTCTCTTAAACGCTTGTTGTGGCTAGTCCTTATCTAGTAGCCGGCAACAACAGGTAGAGATGTAGACTTTTTGTTATGCTTAGTAGTGTACCAAAGGTGATAAAAGATTAGCTTAAGTGCTCGATAACAATGTGTTTAGCTATACTCTGAAAAGAAGATGTGTTGAACTTACCATGCAAAGTCCGAAAACTCAATCGATTCGTTCGATGAAGATTTTAAGAACGGTTTTAAGAGATATTCTTTTATATAGATATAATTATTCCATAACTCAATACTGCGGTAGAAGAAACAATTATTAAATACTGCATTTTAATGGGGGTTGGATTAGCCTGATTCCGGTTTTCCTTCATAGAGAAAGGTCCCTGTTGTCTCGCAGATGAGAATACTGGAGTAAAGTATGAGCATAGTTTAGTAAATATATCTCTCTACGTTGCTCAAATCTATAAAGCTTGAATTTGATATGCATTTGTTCAGTAGTAAATTTTGGTTTGGAGCCTAATTGAACTTTATGAAATATGTGCAGTATTTTGTTTTGGAGGCGTTGAAATTATGTTTGGGGAAAGAGTAAGCATGTGGGTATTGGTAGCGGTTTTGCTGCCACTTCGATTCAAAGTGCCGCTCGCTGTTGCGGCCTCTCGCTTTGAAATGCGACATGCCGCTAGCGAGACTTCACTCGACATTTGAAACGGCTCCCTGTACGCGAAAGCTATCAAAGCATGATGCTGCCTTTTTGGAACGGATAGATAGCAGTTTAATTCTGAACTACCTATAGGCTATGTCAAGATCAAATTGTAGACGGGTTTGCCTGTCTCTGATACATATCTAGGTAGCACTTATTTAGTTCGGACCAGAGGAAATTTCCTAGGTTTAAAGAATAGAGAGTTTAGGATATAAAACCCTTGCTATGGTTACCAGAGAGTTTCAGAGAGCCTCATTGTAGGTTCTGCAGGGAATGAATAAATTGATTTCTTCCAATACTATAACATTGATTCCAAACATTTTGATTCAATTTCTGGCTGCAATTCCATTTCAAATAAGGCAATAGTTCAAGAAACATCACATTAATAACCAGTATTTCCTTGGTTACTAGATCAAAAATTATAAACATGACAAGGTTTCTACTCTAATATAAAAATGGATAGCGATATAATTATGTATCAATAAAACAAGACGTTGTTATATGATACCAAGAATCCGTGCGTGATCGGCAAAGTACAATGGTATTCCTTAGAACTTACAATAGCTCTTCTGGTATTTCAGATAGCCTTTCATAATGTAACAGTGGTATGAGTATAACTGCTTATTTTTGTTGTTTTTGTTTATATATGGAAGGATCTAGCATACTATCAAAAATAAGTATCAGAAACACAGTTAAGAAAGGGAACTTAAAGACCTAATGCCATTTAATTTCTATGTATGGTTCCTCCACACCATTTTTTACTTGATGTACCTAGAGCGCATTCCGATTAAAACAAAATTCAGAACTGTTGCCATCAGGACATTTACATGGGTGTTGACCATTTCGTCACCTGTTGAGTTGTATATGAACCTATACACTATGCACTGTATGCAGTTGTATGCTCTGACTTGAAATTCATTTATATTGGTACCTTTTATCGCAGATAATGGCTAGATCTTTCTCGGTTGTACTACTTGTTATAGTGATCAGCGCTGTACCTATCGAGACACGTAAGTTTCACTTCGATACTTAACCCTATCGCACCGGGTGCCCACGGCAATAGCACAGGTATGGAGCCGGGTACTATTGCAGTGAATACCGCTAGAGGCCGGGCATATCTTTATTGTGAATATTTTATCTTTGCATCATGTGACATGACATGTGATCGTTAACACTATTCTTTATTTTGTATATAAATATTAAACATGATGTTATACCTACATATTGTGAAAGTTTTACGTTCATTGAGCAAACGTTTCCAATTTTATTCACAAAAACGAATATTTTGTAAATGATGCCTCAAGGCATCACCCGGCCATCCCCCGATGATGCCTCAAGGCATCACCCGGCGTGAATGGGTTAACATAATTTACTGCTGTTATTTCACCAAGGATCATTACACCCAATCCCGGTAAATGAATAATAGAAACGGCAGCTTGGGAAATATAAAGTTTTATTAGAGTAAATATAAATAAAATTTTATGTTGATATAGTGAATTTTAAATGAGAATTGATTAATAGTTAAATGTATTAAAATAATGCCCTACGAAGTAGGAGTTTAAAAGATTTTTGGGTGGGTGGGATGGTAAAAGTTTTTACGAGTGTGGAAAGTGCGTGTGTATGGTAGGAGGGCGAGTTGAAGAAGGAAGGGTATGGTGCAGAGGAGGTGTGAAGTGTAGCGCCCCCTATACCGAACTGAACCATATATACGATCGCGACAGCCTCAGGGTGCCACTCTCAGCCAGCATGGCCAAGGGACAGTAGGTGGAGGGGTAAGCACAGCGGGCAGTAGGCAGCAGTACGAGTGGTGGGTAGGACACTGGGACTGAGGCCAGTCTAGCCTTAGTCCGAGAAACCTTTACTGCCTAGGGACAGGCTTCACAGTCAGAGCCTCTAGGACTAGTCTAGCCCAAGCCTAGCAATACTTGTGAGAAATAAGGCAGTATTCCACAACAAAAAACAGGCATAAAACATGGAGCTCTATTGAGCTCTATTGTGGTTTGGAATAGATTAGATATCACTCTATCAATATCTGAAAAGATTTTTGATAGAGCTCTAACAGTTTGTATGTAGTAGCTGTTACGAGTTATCCTATTTTAGTATAGGAATCCACATTCAGCTGTAATTTGAGACCATGCCAAAACGATAGGGGGCGCTACGCTTCACACCTCCTCTGGGTATGGTGTATGATTTGCGCATGTGCGTGTTGTGAAGTAGTGTGGTTGTATTACACCAGGTGCTGCAATGAGCGCCCCTGATAAACTTCTTTATCATATGCTACCAATTCTGCGATTCCTTGACTATTGCCATGTTAGGTGAGGAAACTGAACTGAAACAACAAGAATTACAGATACGCTAATGATCTGTTTTATTCACATCATATTTCTTATTTGTTCTAATTCCCATTGAATACAATGAAAGTTTCTTTACACATGGAAATAAGATTTTAGACAGTGTTCATTACTATTTTTGTGTTTATTGTGCCATATATAGGGATTATTATTGAATATCTGAAGACTGTTCTTTCTACTACTTGATTAAACCAGAGGGTGTGAATGCTAATTTGGAGTATACATCGATCTCACTTATGCCCCAGTCACACTGGGGTAAAATTCGGCGTTTCTTCTACATATTTGAATTGTTGGAGACCACGTATTAGCTACGGATTTGGAACGTATTTTTTTGCTTTTCTTTATGCCCCAGTCACACTGGCGTAAAAAACGGCGTTTTTCCGTGTACGTACCTCTACGGTCTTCTACGCATTTTGAAATATATAAATGCGCCGCAATGCGCGGGAAAACGCGGAGATGCGTAAATGAAAGTCGGAATGCGCCGAAAAACGCCACAATACGTACAAAAGCGTAAAGAAGCGTTGATGAACGTTGAGAAGCGTACTAAAACATTGAGGAAAGCAAACAAATGCGTTCCAAATCCGTAGCTAATACGTAGTCCCCACCAATTTAAATACGTAGAAGAAACGCCGAAATTTACGCCAGTGTGACTGGGGCATTACCGTTTTAGTACGCTTTTGATGCCCCAGTCACACTGGCGTAAATTTCGGCGTTTCTTCTACGTATTTAAATTGGTGGGGAGTACGTATTACGGATTTGGAACGCATTTGTTTGCTTTCCTTCAACGTTTTAGTACGCTTCTCAACGTTCATCAACGCTTCTTCACGCTTTTGTACGTATTGTGGCGTTTTTCGGCGCATTCCGACTTTCATTTACGCATCTCCGCGTTTTCCCGCGCATTGCGGCGCACTTGTAAATTTCAAAATGCGTAGAAGACCGTAGAGGTGCGTACACGGAAAAACGCCGTTTTTTACGCCAGTGTGACTGGCAACATTCATCCACGTTCATGAACACTTATCAACGCTTCTCTACGCATTGTGGCGTTCTTCGGCGCATTACAACTTTCCTCTACGCATCTCCGCGTTTTGCGGCGTTTGGCGGCGTATTTTGAGATTCCAAAATGCGTAGAAGAACGTAGACGTGCGTACACGGAAAAACGCCATTTTTTACGCCAGTGTGACTGGGGCATAATTAACAAAGACCGGGCTGCAGAAAAAATGTATTTATTGCACATGGAATTTATAAAACATTGCATGATAAAAGCAGATAAACACATTTCAGATAAAACGATAAGAGAGATAAACGATTATACATTTTGAGCCCTATGGCGATAGGTAAAAGTAGTAAAAAGGTGTGGGTGGGTGGGTAATGAAAAATTCCCGTGCATCGACAGTGAGTGCAATATCAGGAATGACGCTAGTAGAGGCGTCAGCTGGTCACGTGACCAGAGAAGTAATTAACATAAATGTTCGATTAACCACCTCAGTGTTACCTGTTACACAAGTAAGTTCGATTAGAAATGAGAAAAGCAGCCCGGCAGTAAATTATATGTAATTTACAATTACTGCACAATGATGTGGGGAAGACCACTTGTAACTAGGCGAACTTCATCAATAGAAATAATTTGATAATTCTCCTACAGGAGCTTTATGTCCATTGCCTGTCAAGCCTGAACATGGGATGATAAGGTATATGGATCGGTATGAAGGCGGTATCGTGTCCTTCGGCTGTGATGAGGGTTACTGGTATACTGGAACAAACCCAAGGAACTGCATGGAAGACGGCAAATGGAGTGGCACACCGGGGATTTGTAAAAGTAAGCAACTTAGCATGGATACTGGTTATAAAGATGAATCCATTGGAATGCCCTCTATTGCTATTACTCATAACTACATTGCTTTGCCTCATGCACTTGGGTTGGACTGGGTTGATGGTGGATTAACATTGAAACTATTTGGTCACAATATTCCTTCAATCTACTACATCACACTACAATCATCGCTTAAATCTTTGAGGCATACGACAAAATTTAAATTTAACCTGACCAAATAGGTTGCGATCATTTGGCTTAAAGAACCTATTCATGTTAGGTCAGCCACACATCTTCATAAACATCCACCTTTAAAGGTACTATGTTTGTGTGGCACCTTTTTTTCAGAGCAAGATAACCAAATCCGTATAAATTGCTCATACAGTAGATACATTCATAGAGTTTGTTTGGGATACGCAGTACAATTGAATTTCAAAAAGATAGGAACATTGCTGATTGACACTGCAGCACTTATGGGAAAGTTATTTCCAAACTAACTGAATTGCTTGTAGTGTAAAATGACATTTACGTATATTTAAAATCTTGATTTACAGCACCCGAGTGCAAGAAGCTACCTCCCGATCCAAACGGCGAGATGGAGTACACACAGCAAGGACAAACAGTAATTGTGACTTGTGATTATGGTTTTGTCTACAGTCAACCAAAATACACCACCCGGCGTTGCCAGAAACACAACAAATGGAGTGGAGAGGATGGAAAGTGTGAAGGCAAGATCTTTACAAATTGTTTTGAATATAATCACTTAGGCCTGGCGTCCACCTACTACGATAGAAATTTAGACCTACCAATATGGCACCTATACAAAAAGCAAATATTGGAGACATATTGGGAAGGTGCAAAATCGTAGACATATATGTCTAGACATACCAATCTACCACGCATAGGAATGGGTTTTTTTCTGTGTCTAATCGCAGAAACCTAGTCAACTGCCCTGATATCAGGTGACCTTTCAACGCGATTTTGATTTTTTATCGGGAGGTGCATCATAGACCATATCGGAGCCATATCATAGTAGGTGGGCGCCGGGCTTATAGTGTGTAGAATATATTCATCGTGTAGCGTCATCACACTGACCAGTTGTATACTGCTCTAAAGGCATGAACGACCCAGTGGCCTGTTTAATAATCTAGGATCGTACATATAGATCCTTTCCTGTATGCCATAGAGACCCAGATACGATGTGGGTCAACTTTATTCAACACTTAGTGACGGCTGATACTGTCATAGCGAACAGATTTAAATATTATTAAACAATAACCTTTGCACGACGTAAAGAACAGGGTCTTCATGAACGACCCTAGATTATTAAACGGGCCCCAGAATATTTGTACACTCAAAGGATATTTATTTTCAAAGTGACTTCATTGATATTGCACATGTATGTTGAATCTGCAAGACAGACATTTTCCTTTGCTTATAAAAAGTTTGATCAGCAATTTCTTTTTAAAAATATTGTCGAGGTTTTTCTTCCCTTCCCAACGTTTGGCACATGGCCGGAATTAAACCTGAGCATAAGAAGCATTATCCATGCTTGTTTGAAATGGACATTTTATAATATTTTTGTTATAATACGAGCTTCGCTCTTACATTTATTTAACCTTAGGTATAGTTAAGTATAGTACCCTACATGTGTTCAATCCATCGTCGGACAATACAAATTCCATAAACGACAAGTGCACTATCCATCGGAGAAATATGTTAATTTCCTTATCCATAGTCCATCACTGACCAGTGTAGATTCTTACTAAACATTTAAGTTTTATTCTTAATCTTTTAATCCACAACATAATTGCCTGAAGAAGTCCCATCAATGGGACGAAACGTTGCAAAATAATACTGAATCTGAGTCAATTTAATCCCATAATTAAATATTTATACCTTAATCAGCTTGTCTGTTTTTTTGTGGACTTCGAACCAACTTGATAATATTTTAATCCACGTTTCAGAGATAACCTGCCCTTCTCCTAACACTCCTGAACATGTTCAGATACACATACCCAGCCTTACAGTTAACAGTACTGCCACTATCACCTGTGAGACTGGGTACCAGTACGAAGGGAACAAGTCGCTTACATGTCAGATAAGTGGACAGTGGAATGGAACGATCGGGACATGTAAAGGTAAGGCACTTCTCGAAGGGCTTTCAACGAAGGTCTTTTTTCTCAAAGTACATCCCTACCTCCAAGTGTCATTAAGTCGGGAGGGTGCTAAACGAGAGTACTCACCCCCAAAGTGAGAGCTAATAATGGCACTTGAAGCATCGCTGTCAAGGTGGAGGTCCCGCTCGCTATTGGGTATTGGTAGCGGTTTTGCTTTCGCTTTGATTCAAAGTGCCGCTTGCTGTTGCGGCCTCTCGCTTTGAAAATGTGATGTGCCGCCGGCGAGACTTCACTTGACTTTTGAAACAGCTCCCTGGTTAGCTATTTAGTCTTTCTGTCAGCATTTCCTCAGATGGTATCAATACCTCAATGACAACTCCATTTCTTTTTCATCATGCCATCACATAAGGTGACTGTCCAGGCATTGGGCAAATGGGGCATGGCAGTGTGTCAGTAACTGGCCTGAAGTACAACGATGTTGTTACGGTCACGTGTCACTGGGACTACGCTCTGCAAGGCGCCGGCAAGATAACGTGTCAGAAGGACGGGCAATGGTCGGCACCTCTAGGAAAGTGTAAATATAGTATGTATCACTGAATATGATCGTTACTTGCTAAAGAATCAACCTCTCATATTTATATCTGATCGTATCAACTAAGTTTAGCAAGGGATGCCTAACAATATTCCCACTGAATTTGGTTAGATTCAATTTGCCTGCAGATTCTCCTGTGGAATACTGAGATAAAATGCATAAAAATATTGCATGTACTAATAGAGCGAGCGCAATATTTATATCGAAAGAAACTTAAGGTACACGAGTATGTACCAGTATTAAAAGAAATACATTTTACTTTTATTATATACCTTCAAATATCAGTATTTGGTGAAATACTTATGGAAATCTTAAGATGTCCGAGCTTGATTTATGCTGTTATATGCACGCTTACCGAATAGCAAAGACTACAATATGAAGAGAGAAGGAGGTTTATTAACATATTTTCGCACCTGTGCAATGGGAGCATTCTGCGCATTCCGGTTTAGACACAGACAGACTCACTCTTATTCAGCATAACTCGGCAATGCGGGAGCACAAGTGACCTTGTTGATTCATTTCGTATATCTAAACTCTCTGAACTGTATCATGTTAATACCCAACATTATAAACCAAAATGTTTGGTCATTACACATGTTTACTCATTATGGGGAGTTTGTGAAACAGCTCCGAAGTCACGAAGCGATGTCCTCTGTGTTGACAATGTCATCTTGCTGTGGTAACCTAATTAACATATTTTCGTGCATGCACAGAAACCACATCCTACGTGTTGCACTGCCGGGTTAGTCCTGTACTGATCCATGAGTTTGGCGATGTTTTATAAAATCCCTGTAACAACCAAAAATGCGCAATGACCAAATATTGAGGTAAAGAACATGAGACTTTCATGTAATATGGTATAAATAATTGAAATACGTAAAATCTATCGATAACAACAAGTTCATTTGAGGAGATCCACAACAACAAACAGACAGACTCTCAGTCTGTGTAAGGCCCGGCGTCCACCTGCTATGATATGGCTCTGATGTGGTCTACGCTGCACCTCCCAATAACAAAATCAAAATCGCGTCTAATATTGGGGCAGTTGACCACGTTTCTGCGATTAGGCCCCGAAAAATACCTCCAATATGTCTCCAATATTTGCATTTTGTATCGGTGCCATATCGGGAGGTCTAAATTTCTATTGTAGTAGGTGGACGCCAGGCCTTACTTGGCACTGTGGGAGTGCGAGTGAACTTGTTGATATCGGTTCAAGCTATCTAAACTGTATCACGTCAATAACCCACGTTATATATCACTATATTTGGTTACTATGCACTTTGAAGTCACGAGGCGCTGACGGCCGCCATTCTAAAATTTTCCGGCCAGAAGTGTCAATCGGCCTCTCAGCCAATCAGATCGCATTATATCTTCAAATCAGAACGTGTATTCAAAGAAGGGTGATACATCATTTGATACCACCATACTCTGTTGGTATATATTTATTACTAAATACCCTAGGAGAGGTTGGTATTTGTATAACTTATTGGCATAGGTATAATAAATGCAGTATGTGAAGCAAAATCACCAAGTGAGATTACCAGCAGAATTAATCATTGCGATGGATATCAAAAGGTTATGTACAATAAGTGCCCAGCTATACCTTTAGTAGCAGGTTTCTTCTTCGTGACTTTAAGATACTGTTTGTATTCCAGACAAGCATTTGCTCTGGTTGCTGGTTATCCCTCTCGTGCTACTCATCATCATTGCAATGGTGATCTGGAAGTCATGGCGCAAAATAGCGTAAGCAACTTACAGATAAAAAAGTTTAATAACTATTTAATACTACCTAGAGTTGCAGTAGGAAAAAAATTGAGAGATCGAATTCCTACTAATGAACTACTAGAATATTGTAAGAGAAGAACACTAGATTATAGGAGGACATGTCACCTATTATCGCTTATAAATGGTGGAGTAATGATCCTAATAATCGTGAATTAAATCCTGTAAAGGAAACAAGATCTAAAACAAAAAAAGCCGAATACTAAAAAGTATAAGAAATCAGCTCTCTCCGTAGGTATACGTTTATGGGACAAATTACCGAAGGAACTACAACTTAAGAAAACTGTAGATAATTTCAAAATGTACATTAAGGAGTTCCTGAATGCAAATAATGAAGAATTAGAGATTTTTTAAACTGTTGTAAAACTAATTAATGAAAAAAATACCCGATATGTGTATTGTGGCGTCTAATGTATTGTCCAATATATTGTCCATCAGGAATTAGTGTGGAAGATCGTCTGTTAAGTTAGACGGACACTAAATTTCCTTTCCTTTTGAATAAATACGTCTTGATACAAAAAAAAAATTTAATACATATGAGAAGATCATGCCCGCATTGGTAAGATTCAAGCAGAAGCTTATGTAGAATCTGGACTTTTTACATAATCCGACCTTAAAGATAAATAATATTCAGCTGAAAGCTATTGTCGCTTCACTTACAGAAAACTCTGTGACCAGAAAAAAGATGAGCCTTTGATGGAACTGCCTTCCGGTGAGTATAGGTTTAGTATACTTATTTATGTTTCCTGATTCATAAAGTGTTAAATTGTGGTTGATATATAAAAAGAGAAATTGTGATTGCCTATGTTTTCGGCACTTGCTGCCTTGATACTGTTAAAAGTCAACTGCTTTACGTGTTCTTGGATGTGATCATTATCAGTCTATGCAATAAAATATTTAAATTGCTGCTGACCACCATGTCTAAGTTACAACTGTAGTGATCGTTGGCTGT
Source organism: Alentia gelatinosa (assembly GCA_950022655.1). Classification (NCBI taxonomy): domain Eukaryota; kingdom Metazoa; phylum Annelida; class Polychaeta; order Phyllodocida; family Polynoidae; genus Alentia; species Alentia gelatinosa. The sequence goes on from OX465590.1 coordinate 11,641,760, forward strand.
AATACGTAGGACACCACCGAGATATGATCATATAGATGATATCTGGTAGTTAAAGTGCCATCCTATGGGTTTGTTTCTACCAGGCTAGGCTGAGAACCACATTCACACAACACTCTAGTATAGCAGGAACAAACCGATACTGGCAACCAGAGCTAAACAAAGTTAGCTCTGGTCGGGTTAAATCCAGGGTCCACCTTGACCCTTGGCTGGTTCACACCCGTGTAGTATAGTTATACCTTTAGCCAGGAATAGGCCAACTGGTGAATCTTGGCCACACTACAGGGTCCTGTTTTTTAGTCACAACATTCGTAACTTACGACACATATTTGCTGTCAGTGTGCTATAGAGCTACGATCTTAGGCTGGCAGCGACACTTACTGTAGATACGACACATAGGGAGGTAAAAGGTGTGCTATAGTCACGACACTCGGTGGCCAATGGACTGGAAAGTGTCGCCATAAGAGTCGGATATCTAAGACCACTCTGGACATGTCGTAGCGAATGCGCAACTTCACTTCCCGTAGGAATTAAGCAATGAAATTTTAACATGAGTAAGGTATACATATAACCCATACTCGTACCAAACATGAAGAAGATCGGACGTAGCGTTCCGAAGATATCGGTGTTTGAATTTTGTCATAGCAAATACTGCTCTGGTGGCCAGTGTCCCGCCGGCCTCCGGGGGAAGACAAAAAGAACGGCCGAAAGCCGCACTACGGAGGAAGTGAAAAAGAACAGTGACCAACGCAAACGCACGGAGGGATTGAAAAATTGAAACCCCGATATCTTCGGAACGTCCCGTCTGATTTTCTTCATATTTAGGACGATTATAGGTTATATGGACCCCTTACTCATGTTAAAATTTCATTGCTTAATTCGTATGGGAAGCAGAGGAAATCGACGGTGACGTTTTATAGAACTTAAGACAGTTCTATACGTGTCGTAACTTCAGACAAATTTCGACAAGATCCCTTGATTCAACTTACGACCGTGTCTATAGCACACCCGCCATATTGTGTCTTGAAAACACGCGTAAAATCTTGATCCGATCTCAGCCGATCGTAGACTTGCGATGTCGTGACTAAAAAACAGGGCCCAGGATCGGAAATGTTTATTACTCGCCTGCCAGACCTTTTGTATTGCTTGGAGAGTGTGTTATGTCATAACCTCGAAGCCTATTACCTTATTTCCTTTCAAAATATTTTGAATGTAAATCTTGGTCTCTTTGTAAATTTGTTAGCAATGGATATTTCATTAAGTATATCTGCCTTTATATTATACATAGAATAAAACTACTTGGTTTGAGGCGAACACAAAGGGATACTGCGTGTGGTTTAACCCGACCAACCCCTATATCGTAGCCATTTTACTTCTCAGGAACTTCCCCTTAAGGACCTTAGGTGAAATTGAATGGATAAAGTTATACCTGTGTATGGGTCAGGGCTGTCGAGTGGTGGTGTGTTCCTTCTACACTAGAGGACACAGAGTGTCAGTCCCTGTTGTGTGGTGATTCAGTTGAGCCTGTGCACAGAAGTGCCACGGGTACTCCCTGATAACATAACTTGGCTTGATGAAAATATGTCTTTGTATATCAGGATATAAGTTTGTTCAAGCGTTATCATTACCAAACAGTCAGTTTTTCTATTCATTCAGTCCAACCTCAACATTACCGTCTGACCTTGCAAGAGGAATTTGAAGCTGGTAATTCGGACCCACTCTCACCCGAATACATGGCATTTTCATCCTCTATCGCCATGAAGGTAAGATTTTGTTTCCCTTTTCTATTGCATATCAACATTTGAGATACCACAACATTCAATGGTCTTGCTAAGATGCATATTTGGAAAAAAACCTGGCAAAATATTGTCTCATTCGACAATCGATTATTCTGTGGCTATTGAAGTGTTTTCTCAACTAAATCCTACAAATCGAAGGGAAAACCTATGTCTTTCAGTAAATATCAAAATCCAATGGAAATGTTGTTAGAATTCTTTTGTTATTTTTTGGTGTATATCTCCCCAAAATATATTTCTGTTTCACAAGTTGAAGATCTGTCATTACCTCAAATCCCTGGATAGATAAGAAAAGCGTCAGCTAGGGTCAATAACATTTATTTTCTGAAAAAAAAATATATAAAAGTTTATTTTAAATGAATACTAAACTTTACTATAAAATCAATAGTAAAATGAAATAATATGAATGATGAAAGCCTGGGGAATATAGAAAATGATATGATTTGTATGGGGTGGGTGGGTAAAATAAATATGTGTGGATGGTGGAGATGATGAAGAGTAGAGTGCGTCTCTCTTTACTAGATTGCACACCCGAGCTTCCCTCGAGAAAATAGAATATTCAATTTTGGTAGAAATGTCACTCATCGAGGAAAGATAGCCACTGGAGATTTTCAAAAGCCCTCATCAATAAACATGTTTTATAATGCTCGATTATAAGGGCATCAATTTCCAGCTATACGTAACCCCGCCAACAAATATATATACATATATATCCACATATCTGTGTGAGTTTAATTACCAATCTAGCATACAAAATTGATTTTTCCAGATAAAGTCTGCATTAAATGATAAATCAGAAAAAGACATTAAAGTGGCCATTATTTGTATCAGGTAAGTCAAAGTCATCACTGACTTACTTTTTATTAATGAATGTACTTATTCATTGATATTTCTCGTGTTTTTCTGAAATACAAATATAGATGTACAATGTACATGTATATAGCTGATCCTTAGGAGCCGCAACCAAAGATTAACTGTTCTTGAGTTGGATGTAAAACAGTCATTTTCTGTACCTCGTACAAGGGTTATTGTCTACTAGTTTTCAAGATTGTTCACTAAAAATGCCTTAGCCGCACATTAGGTCATCCATAAGTGTTGAATTAAGTTGAATTAAATGGTCGTCATGCGCGATCCTAGATTAATCCACGTGCCCAGGTATATACTCTCGTTGGCCTGGGGCCCATTTGAAATCTTTTGGTCCTGGCGGAGTGAATTCCCCAGGGAGCTATGTGAAGAGAGGGTAACATCCACGTTTAACAAATTTTGTCCAATCCAGTCTTTTATCCTACCCCTGATATAAAATCCCATAGGCTTAACATTGAGTTTCCATATGCCACGCTGACTGGAATACGCAGTTTTTTATGCCACTATGGTGGCATACAGAATTGTTATCACCTAATATCCCAAAATCAAAACCTGAATCGTTTTGATTGTGGCCGCCGCATTCCACTCCTGAAGTTTTGGCTCTGGACTTCACTCTATAACTGATAACTGCAGGTAGTGCCACATAGTGGGGGTTTTGGTAACTCAGAGAGAGTGGTCCAGAGACTGAATATATCCAAAACCTCATTCATCAATGATGAACATACAATTTGCTACTAGTTATATAATATAGTAAGCAGTGGTTACTACTTGATTGGGATCTGGTCAAAGGTATCATTACCCCTATCCCTGAACACAAAGAAGGAGTCGATAGTTGGGAATAATAAAATTTATTTTAATTTTATATACCTATACCGACATGAATATTAATATGTAAATATGAATATGACATAAGGTAGATAAAGTAATTGACAGAGGTATAAAGAGGTCAATTACGTATAATATACATATTTGTAAATGACATGTATAATGGTATGTCAATTATGTATATGGTTGTATAACAGATAGTATGGTTATACAATATGAGGTATAATGGTTATACAATATGATGTATAAAAAACGCCCTACGGAGTAGGAGATAAGAAAGAGGTGAGGGTGGGTGGGAAAAGAAAATACGTGTGAACGTAGTGGAGTACAGGAGCAGAATGAGGCGGAGGTCAGAGACGCGGTGGGCCACGTGACCGCGGGGTTCACGTGACCGACACCAGGGGGGAGTGCGCAGGGTGCGCGAGGGGGCGTGTCAGGGGGAGCAATGACCACCCCTGACCAACGGCCATGGGTTACCCATTACCCCTATCCCTGAACACAAAGAAGGAGTCGATAGTTGGGAATAATAAAATTTATTTTAATTTTATATACCTATACCGACATGAATATTAATATGTAAATATGAATATGACATAAGGTAGATAAAGTAATTGACAGAGGTATAAAGAGGTCAATTACGTATAATATACATATTTGTAAATGACATGTATAATGGTATGTCAATTATGTATATGGTTGTATAACAGATAGTATGGTTATACAATATGAGGTATAATGGTTATACAATATGATGTATAAAAAACGCCAAGACCATAAAAATGAGGCGAGGTGGGAGGGAGAAAAGTTTGTGAGGGATAAGAGTCACTGGTTGAGGGACTGTATGAGGGACGCATTCACCTCTTGTGAGTTGGAGTCCCTAATGTATCCCCTGTGTGCATTAGAACGCCACCCCCCGTATCGTTGAATGGACAGTTCAGCGACCCCGGCCTGGAAGGCCTGAGTGGCGGCGGCCTTTCTCAGGCTGTGTAGAGTGTAGGTCTTAGGGGGGTGGCCTGCTGTGGTGTTGAGCCGCTCCCACTCCTTTGACAGCGACCGCGTCGTTATTAGCGACCTGTCAGCGTTGAGCAGGAACGGATCCGTTGGTATCAGCGTGGGGACCGCGGCGATCATATTCCTCACGGCCGTCACCGGGCACGACCTCGGGTCCGGGGAGGATTGGAGCCTCACGTGTTTTTCCTCCCCCACGCACTGGAGGTTCTTGGCGGCCTTGATGCGTACCTCCACGTGATTTGCCGTGAGGACCACGTCCCCACGTGAGAGGTGTCGCACCGGATCGAATGCCCTGGCCGTAGGGGGGGCGACCTCGCTCTGCCGCAGTGCGGCGTAGTACAGGAGGAGGAACGCGGCCCGTAGGGTCAGGTCGAGGGGCGTGTCCGACAGTAGCTCGAGGATCCCCTGGAGGGCGGCCATGGGGATCGGAGGCTTGACGTTTGGTGTGTAGGCCTTGTTCCTCCTCATGGCGTCGAGGGCCCTCCTGACCCTCACGTCCTCTGTGGCCGTAACGTCTCCGCCCGAGAGCCGTAGGTGTGTCCTCACGTGCGAGAGCTGGTTGGCCACGGTCGCCGGCGAGGGGGCGTGGTCCGCGAGGTACTCGAGGAAGGCCGTGATGAAACTCACGGACGGTGCCTGCGGGTCGGTCCTCGTCCGTCGGCAGAAGGCGAGGTAGGTGGACACGGCGCTCTTCTGGTTCGCGACCGTGCCTGGGGCACGTGCCTCGGCCTGCCGCGCAGATGCCTTCCGTTGGAGAGAGCGTAGCGCCGGATCTGCAGGACAGGCGAAGCACAGGCACGAATGAAGCATGAGTACAAGGCACCACGGACCACAGATCATGATATGTCATCAGGCATGCAGCATTGTTAAAATCCCTCGAGGACAGGTGGGCCCTACTGAGTGCGTCGGCGACCGTGTTGAGGACCCCGGGGACGTGTGTGTAGACCAGGTCGACTTGCAGCTTGGCCTGGACCATCCAGGCCTGTCGGGCACACTCGGCGAGGACGCGGTTGCGTGCCCGCCCCGACGTGAGTGCCTGGACGGTCCCCATGTTGTCACAGAAGACTTCGATCCTGGTCCCACGATCACGGTCCCCGAGGAACGTGTGGAGAGCATATATTGTGTTCAGGGCCTCGAGCTCAGAAATGCAGTCCACGGGGTCATTGATGGGACAAACCTGGCACGCGTAGGCCGCACGGCCGTCTGTGCCCCCCACGCCCGAGAGGCAGGCGTCGACCGTGATGCACTTTGTCGCCGGCCCTCGAGGGATGAGGGCGTGCCCATTCCACCCGACGGCAAACCGTAGGAACCACTGGAGGTCCTGCCGCATGTCCGAGCTTACGTTGATGTAGAACCCGTCCATCGACCGTAGGGCCTCCAGTAGTTTGCTGATGATACTTGGCCCTTCACTGGGCTTTACGAGCTTCATCGCCATTATTGGCAATATCTGTTATTGCGTATTTCAGTCAACTGAAGAAAATGGTAGTCTTTGACATCCATTGCCAAGAGGAAATTACTATGGAACAAATTACAGACAAACTTACTTGTACGAGGGGGAAGGCATCAGAACTAAATGTTGTGTCTGGATCACTGCACAAAATGGGTAGGTCAAGTACACTATACCAACCGTAACTGCAGATATTGTGCTTCTATATTTCCTTGTTTTAATTATCTATTATTAATCTCACAAGGAACAAGTATACATAGAATCTTGAACGAGAAACATATGATCACAACACTGGATGTAAGAGTATAGAAGGCATATTTGTGTGAGCAGATCGTCCCTCTTTTGCTAGTGCAGTATGTACTGGTTTGTAAAACACCACAATGACAAGACACAAATCACGATCTAATCACTTAATTGATAGTGTGACATTTAACTCTTTTACCTCATCACCAAAAAGGCTATTCTGTCTGTTAAAAAGGTTTTACAAATTTATTTCTCAATTTGTTTAGTATGAAATGTGGTCTGTGCTATCAACGGATATTTGATACTAAGATTATATTTGACTGTCAGGTATGATATTAATAATCATTCACTGTAATATAGATCTAATGCAACACATCTATTGTTTGCATTCTATATTCTGCAGATTTTACGACCTCTAGACTTGCAAGGAAAATAGTACAAAACAAACATGTCAAAGACAAGCGTATGGACAGAACAATTGACCTAGAGTCCCAGTACATCAGATTGAAGATGTTTTCAAATGATAACATGGGTAGACAAGAAGAATTGCACAGAGATACAATAGAACTACCTGACAAATATGTGTCTGATCTCGAGAATCGTACTGTGGAAAACATGACAGATGAGGAAATACTAAAGGAAAAGGAAGTACAGAAATTTATTATGATCCGTGGTCGGGCTGGCATTGGGAAAACAACTTTGGTCCAAAGGCTACTGTGGAAGTGGGCGCACGGTGAATGGGCAACACACCTCAAGGCAATTTTTCTTCTCAATCTGCGCATTTTGATGGCCATAGACAGCAAAGTCAGCCTCCTTCAGATCTTCAGTTCATTTACAACTTATGGTTACACTGGTATGAAGTTGGAATCCAAATGGATCACCGAGAATGAAAAGTATATTGGTGTCATTATAGGTAAGAGCAAAGAAAGGAAACAGGGGCTTGGGTCGTCCCTAGGTAGATAAATCGTAGTACATTCTCGTAAAATATAATATAAGGTTCGAGGTTTGCTAAGAACAATCTGTCCAACTGTCCTCGAGTTGCTGCATTTCCCCCAGATTCAATTTTAAATGTATTGGACTTATGTTAAAGAAGTTAATCTGGTCTGGTACTTGTAAAAGTTATAAAAAAAAATAATTTTCATGTGTTCCAGATGGTATTGATGAACTATTTGACTTCAAAGACAAATGGCATTGTGGTAAAGAGATGACAGATCTAGAAGAGGAAGATGAACCTGTTGTGTGGGGCATTTCCTTAATGAGACAGAAATGCCTTCCTAAAGCCACAATAATTGTTACTTCTAGGTATAACAGATCTATTAATGGAAGCATATAATGCAACTGAGTAAAGATATTGACTTAGTTAAAATGATGTTCAAGTTTAATCAGGGCTGAAAACCATGTGACATATCGCATCTATCTACTGTTTATCCATTTCGATGGATGGATAAATAATAGTGTATGGAAGTATATGGTAAAGCTATGTATAACTGTTATCTGAAGTGAAAACTTAATACGCTGCTCCAGTTGTAATATAGTCGTACGACTATTACTTTGTAAAACACCTGTTAGGTGAAAGAAATAGTCGAAAATAAATTTATTTAAAAAAATAAAAAAAAATAAAAAAAAATAATAATCTAGCTATCAAATCAACCAAGTATTTCTAGTATAACAACATTTTATCATATAATCTTTTTCTGATACTAATTATCTCTCACTGATCAAATCTCAACGATTCCATCGATCAGTTAAATCCACAATAGGTTTGAATGACATTCTGATACCCCGTCCTTCTCCTTCTGTGTAGGCCCTTCCCAGCCTTGAATTTGCTGATGAAAAATACCAGCATGATGATAGAGCTGATGGGATTGACACATGAACGTGTCATCGAGTTTGTCAATAAGAATGTGTCTCAAGACCGACGACAAATGGTGAAACAAACTTTGATGAGAAGTCCAATCCTGATGTCTGTGTGTTCAATCACCTTCTACTGCGCCACTCTGTGCCGAGTACTGGAAGAGGATATCGGTGTAACTGACAAACTCACAACCTACACACATATCACTTCCTACATAACAGAGGTATTCCTATACATATTACAATACAGATGAACTGCTAGCCTTTTCTCCTTTTTCTAGGTGGAAACATTAAATAAAGGGATAAAGGGAAAATGAAAGGCATCCTTCTTGTCAAAACAAAAACACGACAGTAGATGCTCTTCTTGTCTAACATTTCTGACAAATATGTGAAGCTCATATTTCTAAATTTGATTTAGATTTATATGTGACCAGATGATTAACATGTATATCATATGGAATCTACTTCATAAAACACCATTGCATGACATTGGTAGTTATATTGCTATGATGAAATTACGGTATGGTTCTTAGAAAGAAAGATGACTGTTTGATGACTGTTGCGATTCGCCATTGAGTTTAGAGCGCGCAGGAATTTGAATGAGGAGAATATTCCAAAATCTTCTTTTAAAATCTAAGGTAATCAGATGGTAACTGGTGACCCCAAGAACATTTTGGAAATCGAATATTCAAAAGTGTACCAAAGAAGATGGCGATCGGGGACAGACCAACCACAATTAGTGTTTTGATTTTATCTCAACCTGGACAAGTTAATCTGTTTATCGCCCATTGAGAATGATTTACTATATTCGCAAGCCTGTTGGGTACAGGTTCCCAATAACGTTAAGATGACTATCTCTTTTCTAGATGATTATCAAACGGTCCATGAACAAGTCAGGCTCAAGTGAGATCAGTGAAGAGGTGTCTACCACACTGAGGTCTTTGTGCCAGCTGGCATACAGTGGACTCATCACACGAACCAGAAGAGGAGTGGCTCAACTGGTCTTCGGGGAAGACGACCTTGAGAAACATGGCTTAACACCAGATGATGGTAAACATAATTCAAGCATAATTCCATACAATGTCTGGAAAGTTAAAATCATTCCACGCCAAATTCAAATTGAAGATGAATTGAATTACCTGATGGTCTGCACCACTCTCATAAGATCTCACACTCTCTAAGTTGTATTCTGTACTCTTACTACGCTCTATAGGAGAGGGATTCTTTACGAACTACGCTTAGAGCCTTTAGAACCCACTGGCCTGCCTCCTGTGCTAAAGACGTATATTGATGCAACCCAAAGATCCCTATAAACTCAATGATAGCACCTAGTGGGAATACTGTGTGTCAGTGGATTCTCAAGGCTCTAGGCCTAGTTCGTTAAGAATTCTTCTCCCATAGAGCGTAGTGAGAACCTTGTACAGAATACCACTTAGAGAGTGTGAGATCTTATGAGAGGGGTGCACTTCAACCAATATAATGACAATTATTTCATTATGATTTATACTAATTTTCTATTCAAATCTGCCTATTACAGTGAAAATAGAGGAAACTGGACTCTTTCTTCGAACTGAGGTAGAAGATCCCTCATCTAAGCATGTCCTAGGGGAGTTTGCTCACATGTCTATCCAGGAGTTTCTGGCTATGATAGGACTTCTATCTCGCGATCAAGATGAGATAAAAAAGGCTCTACATTCATTTGACCTGTCTGGACAGTTCAACATGTCACTGCTGTTCCTGTATGGTCTGACATTTGATGTGAAAAGCAAACAAATAAGGAATCTCTGCAGCTCTCTCGGTATTCAGTATGATGTTAAAGAGGATGTCCGCAATATACTGATACAGAATGTCTTGGTAGGTAACATTGAATTTAAAGAATTATAGATGAAAGCTGCATCTCGATGAGCTTTCAAAAAGGTTTATATCATGAAATATAGCACAAAAAACTTAATCTTGACTATTTGTACAAGAATGAAAGACCAGAATCATATTTTGCTGTAAAACCTGCCTTAATTTGGTCATAAACTTGATTTTGCTATTATCTTCATTTCATCAGCAGAAACAGATCTGATTTATTGAAATAACCCCTCCTAAATCCTTTGAATATGGAATGAATAATGTTTGAGGAATAGAAAGTCTTAATACAATATTACCTGGAGATCATGATTTGTTCCATGGCTGAATTGTGTCAGTTTAGAGAAGATAACTACATATATGTTCATCTATACATAATTAATGCAAGGTACATTGCCATTATTTTTCTAATTCTATTCTTTATAACACATCCTTACAGGAGGTAATGGACGGTCTGCAAGCCCTTCAAATCATTCATGAGAGTCAATCTCCAGAGCTGGCTCAAAAGGTTGGAGAAAAGAAGTTTCCCAAACGTGTCCAGTTTTGTAATGCAAAGCTGACAGTTGTTGATGTTCTGGCGCTGTCATTTCTCCTGAAGTATCACAACACTGTGACCTCCATTCAGTATGTATAGTTTACTCTTATCACCTGGTTTATTACACAAAGAATCTTTCGAGAACTGAATCAGCTTTTCTTGTTTATTTTATAGGCATTATTTAATGGGGAATTACGATATACCCCAAACTCCAAATTCAGATACGACAAAAGCATCTATAAGATCCCTAATTCCCTTATGAATGCTGCACATGAGGTATTCCAGGCAGTAGTTTTAATTCAAAGGTAAAAAAGTAAATTATATTTATTTTTGATCATATCAAGATTTTAGTAACAAGTTATCAAATCGATCATCGTCAGGAAAGTCCATTATCCGGGTACCTTGTATGTATGGATTGTCTATCACCACGATACCAATGTATCAACAGGGTTTCAATGAAAATAAAAATCAGAGATATATTTCTGATTCATATTCAGCTTGGAATATGTGGGTTTGGATCTTGTGAGTCTCACGGCCCTGGCCCAATTACTGAGAAGCAACAACTCTGTGAAGAATATTCGGTAAGAGTTATACTAAGTCTATATCACTATGTCACCTATATCTTAGCCTCAATCAATTAATCAACATGCAACACGGTCCCCCACAGTCTCAAATGGATTTTCAAAAGATTTTCTTCATAATAGTTATGAGAAAATTAAGATATATATGCCTCTTGTCATGTTTGTCTGTATGTATTTATTTTTCTAATCTACATTTGATTAAATTCTGTAAATATTGTTGATGTGTCTGCATGTGAGAACGACCAATAGGGTGAATGTAAGTGCTTCCTTGAATAAAAAAAAGAAGCAAAGTGAATAAAAAAAGACAGGACGGTTTTGTTGTATATCACAAAATTCTGATAATCATGATTGAGTATACCCGCTTCTAAGGCCCGGCGTACACCTACTACGATAAGAACTTAAGACCTCACAATGCATAATGTCCGAGCAATTTGCATGAATAAAGAAATGATGAAAAATGAAATTGAACCCTTTGTACATACACAAGGCAATCAAATTTACATCAAATTTATAGTATCCCAGAACGCTATCATATATAGTCAATATATATTACCATCATCTCTCTTACAGGTTATGTGATGGCGGGGTCAATGATGATGGGGTGGAACAGCTGGCACAATCGATACAAGAAAATAGATCGCTATGCTATTTAAGGTAAGTATTTTGGTTTCAAATGAATTCATACTCTGTACATTTTGACTGATGGCTTTCTAGCTGGCTCTGCATTGAATGATATTTAGAAATACAACCCCAATATCCGAGGGAAGGTGTGGTTCTGATTCAAATAAAAGAATTAGTTACGGGGTAGCATTCACAGGATGGCACATGGAAAGATATGTGATACACTGCATCCGCAGGAGAAAAGGGAGAAGGAGGTGTTTTGATCAATCTGGGTATCGCACCCATAGTAGAGTGTGTAATGGAGATATCATTCCATGTATTCAAAAACGATAAGCTGCCTTGGAAATATAGATATATATGACCGCTATGATTATTTGGTCCTGATCATATATGTTACATCTATCTTTCAATGGGCTACTGTTTATATATGCATGTTTTGTTGTAGTTCTATGATACTGTTCCATTGCAGCCTTGTCTCTGACTCAATAACAGACAAAGGAATGGATCACCTGGCGACGCTGATGGAAAACAACCAAACCCTGCAGTCACTGAGGTACGTACCTTAGATTCAGCATAGCAATGTATGAACTGAAAAAAACAATTTTCGTTATCAAGAGAGAATAAAGCTAGAACACTCACTTCCTACCATGGTCTAAGCTACCGACTACTGGAAGACTAAATATTACCATTGTACAGTTAGAAAAATACTCTATTTCAGACTTGACTCAGACATGATAACTGACACTGGAGTGGCAGCCCTCACGGAGTCATTGAGAAGTAATCAAACTCTTCAGACACTCGGGTAAATATCATATTCAAGGCTAAATCGAACTGTTTATTTCATTCAATTAATTGAGCTTGCCATTGAGAATAAGTTTTTTTAATAGCAGCATTTATTCACATCAAGAAAATCCAGGGACAATCAGATATCATGATAATATTTCAGCAAGACTTGAAACTAAGAACAGTTAAATCCTTCACCCGACAAAATACAGTATAAACATAAGTGCTACAGAACTATTTTATTTCAGGTATTAATCTTAAGGATATCTAATAGGACAGACACAGGGGGGACAAGACATACTTGTCTAAACAAAAAAAATTAGAAAAAAATGAAAAATAATTTGGTTAAAGATGGTAGCACCTTTTACAAAGATGGACTATGTTGTTCCACTGAAGGGCTCTGAGTAAAGGACGAGCTTGGTAATCAAGTAACATTCTATATTTCATATTTAATAATATCATAGGTAGTTAGATAATATGTCTGTTTAACTTGTTGTTGATATTCATCCACTCAAGTATAGGATCAGAAACTAAAGTAACGTGTGAAAGACAAAACCATCAAGGAAAAGAATCCCCTAATATACTTCCCTTCAATATTATAAATCAGGGATGATGTTGAGCTATTCATGCGAGTATAGATATACAGTTTACAGTTTATGACACACGTATATTTTATCTTTGTCTAGTCTCACGTCTAGAGCCATAACTGACACAGGAGTTGGGCATCTTGCTGAGTGGATACACGATGATAGGACTTTGGAGTAAGTGTAACTGTTATATTCATTAATACTATAGGCAGTTCGCTTCTTGGAAATAATCTAATCCAAAAATATCCATAGTGCTCATTCCTGGATACAGGCTAATCACACTATTTATTTCCCCCCCACACAAACTGTATTTACCATGCATATTCTGCATGTAGATTATAGATTTTTCCAGAATTTCCTTGCAAAACCAGAATTGCACACGGTATATCATTGAATATCCACAATGATAGTTGGGACATGGAGAGGAAACAATACTTGTATCAAAATTCAGAACATTTGTTAAAATATTAGAACTGGAAGATTAACAGAATATTTTCCTTTAGGCTGCAAGGTTTTGAAGTGAAGGATCAAGGAGCCGAGGCACTGCTTGGGGCATTGGCCTTAAACAAGGATGCGAAGATAGAGTGAGTTATTTCAAGTTTCATCATGTTAGTCCTGTCTATCTGAATGTTTACTCTAAACATTCCTATAATAGAAAATACTTCCTTGTGCTACATTATATCCTCTGGGGCTCGTTGAATAATTTGGACGAACGAGACTTTATGTTCCTAAGATATACCTTAAGACAGTTTCGTTCAATATCCCTAAATCCTCGTCCCGGGCGAGTCTCGTTAACGACGATTATTTTACTCTCGTTCAGAATAATTGGTTTGGCATGACAAGGATGTGGCAGGCCTTTCCATTACTGTCCCACCACCTGGCGAAACTCACAATAACTAAACAATACCGAACACTTACCCCACCTACACATACAAACACACACCAAACCGTGTGTCCAAGCAACCCACAAGCTTCCTTCTTCTCCACTCAATCCGCCATTACATTTCACAACCTCACAACATTTTTACCCACCCACCCAACACCTATTTTTTTAAAATATTTTATTCAATCTAAACTATTTCTCACTTCACTTCATCTCACTTCATTCATTACTATTTCATCAACTTATTCATTATTTCATCTACCATAAAATTTATCAATTAAAAGTAATAAATTTCATTTACCCAACTCACGTCTTAAAGCTGATATTAAGAAATGAATCCTGATGATAATTTCATTAAAAATATAGACCTGCCCCTCACACAGTGAGAGTACGGATATGTGTGTGTGACAGCGGTCGCGACCAGTCAGGACCAGTCAGGGGGTATAATAAGCCTGGGACCCGTTTCAATAGGCTGTAGGACGTCCGTTAACGGGCGTAGTGACACGATAGCGACAGGTTGCGTTGCAGTAGTTTAGGGACAACCGATTCTGCGACATAGGGTAGCAGACAGGCGCAAATAGTGGCTTGTACCATTTCAGAAGTGGATGTCCAGTCACTAAAAGGGTCACTGTAGTGTCTTAAATAGCGAGAGGGTATACCCTCTCGTTTTTGATGTCACAAACACATAACTTTACTTACCATAGGAATAAAGCTATAAAACTTTAGCCCCAGTTAGGGACACATACAACTTATAAATATGCCAAATATGAAGGAGATTGGCTCATGCAATCCAGAGATATCCACATTTGAATTGTGTCATAACAAGTGTTGCTCTGGTGGCCAGTGTAGAATTATTCAAGCGCTGTCGCTAATATATGCTGTGACCTCACCTTCAATGCACTTGTTCCCTGTTGCACTAACACCATCCATTGTAAGGCCCAGGCAGCAATGTCACTATGTCGCCAACAGTGAACAGACATACCACCCCAATAGTGACATGCCTTTTGCAATGAGTCCTAACTTTTTCTGCTATTCAAGTCACTATTTGAGTCACTAAACATGTCACTAAGTGGCTTAGTGACCCATTCTATTGAAACGGGCCCCAGGTGGGGATTGGTGAGACATAACCAGGGTGATAAACAGACAGACACAGATACACAGACACAGATAGGAAGATATACAGACATACAGATACAGTATACACACATAGAATCACACAGGTCCACATTGTGTGTGACAGACACACAGGTCCCCACAGAGTCACAGCTCCAATCACACACACAGTGACAGGCAGGCATGGCTCGACAGACACTGGACTGGTAAAATACACAAATTTATACAGAATAATGGCCCAATCCAAATCTATAACTCTAAGGTATACCTTATAAGGTATTACTCATCATACTCACTCTAACAATATGCCATGTTGTGTAGTTGTGTATTCCAGTCCCCCCCTACTAAACACAGCCGGTTACATGTGCTTTCACTGAGACTCGGAGAGTCAGTGAAGCGTACACAGTGCAATCAGGGGGTTTATAGGTGGTGTAGGTCTGATCAGATGGTCGCGACCGTACCCTACACTTCACCTGATATGTGCACCTGTCAGTCACGTTCCATGTGTGCGTGTCGGCCGTATGGGCGGGGCTTAATTTTTTAGGATTAATAAGCAGAGCTTAATTTCTTTATCTAAGCTTCCTTTCGCCGAGGGGGAGGGGGTTATATAGTAATGAAACAAAATGTTTTGGGGTCGATTCACATTGTCCATATTGTCGCTGGCATTCAGAAAAAAGGTCTGAATGGACGGCACCCCCTGGGGTATCGTAGGTGAGTAAAATTAACAAGAACGGCCTTTAATTAAATCGGAAGAAACGTGCTTAATATAAACTCAGATAGGAACTGGCAGTATCAGAGGGAACCTCCCTGAAATATTTAGTTAGATTCATCTATAATTATAAATTATGAAATAAGTTACCCAAAACGCCACTATGTCTTACTACCTGCAGTGAGTCTGAACCCTCGTACACACTCTGGGTGCACTCCTCTCATAAGATCTCACACTCTCTAAGTGGTATTCTGTACAAGGGTCTCACTGGGAGAAGAACTAGGCTTAGAACCTTGAGAATCCACTGACTTGTCTGCCGTGCTAAAGACGTACATCAATGCAACCCAAAGATTCCTATAATCTCAATGATACCACCTAGCGGGAATACTGTGTACTTGGCGCGCTAGTGGCTTTATTTGAACTGGAATACAGAATACCATTTAGAGAGTGTTAGACCTTATGAGAGGGGTGCACCTCCGGCCTGTCTTACAGCTCGTTTTGTCTTCAACCACGATCCATTTCAATCGAACGAGACTAATCATTCACGATTTTCCTCCTTATGGACGATAGGCGGTATACAACGGGATGAGCCAAAGATCGTCCGTATTGTCCTCTTTCTTTCAATATCTCGTTGGCGTTCTCGTCGTGGATGACTATAAACTATTCAACGAGCCCCTCATTCCTAGATAACAGAGTGTTAATCCTGTCTTATTATGTTTCCTTGTTCCAATGATGCTGATAGGATCGAGAGATTACACTGCCGTGCCGATCTCCAGGCGCAGCTGATGAGAATGGCGGGCGTCACATTTGGCAAGTGATCAACGCGGTCAACAAAATAGGCCATCCTATAACTCTGGTAGGCATCCTCTGCATTTAGGTAATTGTAAGGTCATCAATATTTAAATCAGTGTTCTCCGGTTGAAGTATGGCTGTTGCTCCATATATTTGTTTAAATATCCTAGCTACATCAATATGTTCTAATTGTTCGATGATTTGAACGTGTTATTATTTCTCTCATGATAGCATTGCTTGACTTAAAACGCAGCATGATCCTCAAGGTTTAGGCAATGACATTTGATTATCATAAGGAAATCAATTCAATGAAACCAGCTTCACATAATACTGTAGAGCAATTCTAATTGCTTGGGAAGCCTGGTCAAGATATCAGTATGAAACAATAAAAATAACAGTCAGCCAATTGGTACGATCCATTAGCGATATTGTTCCCCGATAATTGGGCTCGACCAATACTTGGATGAGTGGCTTTACGGGCTTAACCTTTTAACATTTATTTGTAGGAAGTAGTTTTTTTTGCATAATCATTACCGTAAAATTCCTATATTGCTATCATTGCAGGTATACAAGAGGAGGTAATGACTGGACGTATCCGCACAGAATGATAGATGGGGCCAGAGAACAGGAAATGATTGCTGATGCATCATGTGATATTTCTATTCATTTAATGACAAATGTTCCGTGCATATTCCCTTTATCTCCCAACATTTCTCACATATTTTTATATACCTGTGCACGAATGTCTCCTGTACGGATTTTATTTGTCATGGAGTTCTTTTTTGTTTTTTTTAAAAACTTTTATTTATACTGGGAACTTACTCAGCTATTACGGCTGGTTTCAATGTAAGCCCAGTGCAAAGTGGAGTGACAAATGAACACAGTTTGTCCCTCCATACCATGTGAGTTGCTTTCTTTCATGACCGTAGGTAGTAAAATGGTAGTGAAATAGCGTTTTATGATATTTGGGTATATAATGATGATACAGAGTTAGGGTGACCGAAAGAAGTCTGTTCCTCATTGTTTAGTTGTGTTCATCGTACTCGGTACCTCTAAACATACCCAAACGACTCGGAACGGATTGCTTTCATATATTATTATATACCTGTGGCAGTATATCCTACACTTACTTCCCGCTCCTACCCATGTCATATTTATATCCGTACGACTCCTAGGTGACTTATGGGGTATATATGTGGCGTATGGGACATATACGGCGACAAAATCCAAAAACTCGCCCAAAAGCAAAGGTAAAACTTGAATATTTTTAGGTATATAATAATACGAAAACAGGCATACTGTGTCTGCATGTGATAAATACTTGGTAAAATTGACGATAAAACGAACCTCTGCCTTTGGCATTGGTTCGTTTTATTGTCAATTTTACCGCGTATTTTTCACGTACAGACACAGTAACCCTGTTTCCGTATATTCTTCTTATCTTCCACTAAAACTCTCTCATATATATCTACTGGCTATATGTCTGTACAGTTTTATTACATTTTACTACATTTTCACGTGGCACTGGCATCAATATATTGCTGCAGAAAATTTTTCACCTTATAAAACATGTTTTCTGTGTATTATCCTACATTACTGCCAGACGTAATCAGTATTTGCTTGCTTCACTATTTGCATCTATTCCTATATGGTTCACCCAAAGGGTTCATCTTTCGTAATCCTGATACAGAAAATCAGACTTTGCAGAAAACCGTCGCAAGACTGAAGACTTCGGAGCTGCGTTATGTTCATTGTATTATATTCATTTTTCATAGTCTAGGTAATCGTGGTGTTAAACATCCGTTTGAGCTTTTTGTAACATATAGAATATGGTCAAACCGTTACTGGCTTAACAAACGGGAATAAGCTATATGTTTCTGAAAAGTCATTATATTATTAGATTCACAGCATTTTAGAATGTATTCACTTAAATGTTTCAAAGAAACAAAGAACTGCTTTTAAGTATCTTATTGGCATTATGTCTGGTCATTTTGATGACAGACGATAATAACAACAAAAAGATATGGACTATTCGTACTTTCGGAGGAGAATCTGATAAATCTCCATATCTAAGAAAATCACATATGATATTGAGATTTATTCCTTTCTTTTCTCAAATTAGAAGGACTTCATAAATTAGTGTGCTAAAATAATCGGTATGTTACAATGTATAAACTAATAAAAGGGGAGAATAAACTCTTAGGAAAAGTGAATGAAGATAGATGTAATGCATATTTGATACAGTTCTTGAATCTAGGGCTTTTCCTGTGGAAAGTAGTAATCTCAGCAATTTCATAATCTATTCATCTACTGACTGAGTCGAGTTGAATGTGATCAAATCACAGACAAACCGCGCTTGTGTTGATATTGGCTTATATATCTGCAATGTAAAACACATTCTCATTGTATGCACACTCATTGGGCAGATATGTACATGGATCCTATATTTCGGATCTGAGTTATGTTATGGAAAATATTCTGTACTTAACAAGTTCAATGGACAGCTTTTAAGGTTATTTCATTTGCAATCACATTTCTGATACAGAGTCAGATCTTCCAATGGAACAAGGGCAAGCAAGGAGTCCTGCTTGATAATGTTCTAAGAATCTTATTATTCTGCAACCGAGCTAGTTGCAGTGTATTATGCTTGATAAAGAAAAAGAGCAAAACCTGTTCAAAAGAAGTGTGAAGCAGCTTGTATACCTTACATCAAGCCTTTCCCGAAACAAATGCGTTGAGGCAGTTTCTCACCGGAAAGGCATCATTTCATGCTTGCTTCTCTCTTACAAATTGTTAATAATAAACGATCAAAGAGAAAAGGGTTTTGTAATTCATTTCAACTCTATCCTATCCTACTTGAAGCATGCTATTCTCATCGTGATCAATAATCATATAATCGTATCGTATAATTTCAACATAATTCTGTGTTAGATTTATATCTATAATCTTAAATATCTGAATACAGCAAAAGTAAAGACAGATACTATATATATTATAGTTTAAGAATCTCGACACATTGGTACGATGCTCACTGCTCCGCTGTCTAGCTCAGTGACATAAAAATAGGTGAGGCCGAATTGGTGAACATTTTATCATAAAGTAATTTTATAATTGATAAGAGTTTGTTGTACATAGGTAAGATATAATGATAAAAGTTAGGGTAGTTATGTAGTATAATATAGATATACCCCTAGAAAAGACAGATGTGGGTGCGATAGGTAAAATATAGTTGGTGTGATGAGTAAGTAAATGGTGAGTGGAATGCAGAGGACGGAAGTGTGGTGCGTTTGGGTGGAGATGTGTGAAAACAGTGTGAGGGTGAATGTGTGTTGTTGTGTTGAGACGCTAGGTGTGAGCAGTGCGCCGGTCTAAGACCACAATATCTCACTATCCACATGGGTGGTAAGAACATGAATGTAATCTTGTAAGAACTTAGAATATGCTACATATACTTTTCACCTTTCACTGTAAACCTATGTAAGTAAGCAAGGCCAAACTAATAATCGACAACCCAGGCCCATGTGAAATAATAAACTTCATCACAGATCGAAAATGCTGAATATGTTGGTTTCCTTAATGTAGGTCACAAAGGATACAGCCACCTTAACTTTAGAAAGACTCCAGACGGCAGTCCCAGTAGGACTAGTTCAATAAAGAGGATCACGAGGTAGTGACTCTTATTACAAGGTCAGATGTATATCCTGATGACCCTATGGACCATCATTACAGTTCTTATCTTTTAAATTTTCTTTTATTCAAGTAAGAAAACAGAATACATTCGCTCTTTGTTATGAGCGTTCTTCAACGTACAATTCAAAAATACCATATTTGAAAAGACAGCATTGTGTGCCTTCCAGAGGAATATTTATAAATCCAATCTTTTTAGACTCACAGACATTTTCTCCTAAACCTAATCATGTTGTCAGTGGTGGCAAAGCTATTGCCATACTTTATATACTTAAACTGAGAAATACACATGTCAGCGACATATCTAATGTCTCCACAACTTAGTTTCACAAAATTATCAAACCGTATGAACAGAAAGCTAACTAGAGGTTTTCAAAACTATTTTTTATCAGTATAATTCTTGAGAGCCCGGATATCTTCCACCTTCCACTAGATGCTAGAGAATGAGATAAGAATGTTGATCTTTTTAACGACGTATGTCACATGACCTAACTGTGTTTTTTCCCCTGCGGTCCTACCTGTCGTACACTACGGTTTCTAACTGCTCTTTGGTCACTTTACTTATGAGAAGCAGGAGGCAGGAATCTCGGCCGTTACTAATGACATCAGCTGCATGTATAATCAATAATAAAGGTAGGCTTACTTTTAACTGATAACACAGTGTTCTCGAAAGTATCTAGAATACTACGATTTCTTTATAGAGAACATTTAAGGCAATATTTGATAAGGAAATTGTGACAAAATATGATCATCTTGGCCTCTCGTTTCAATGGTCTATTTTATCAGTCAGGAGATGGTAATAGATTTATGAATTTGAAGTAAGCCTCTATTGGGAAGTTGTGATAAAACACATAGACTTTTTTGAAGCCATATCTGTGTTATTTCCCGAAAATGTTTGATTAGATTTAAAATATATCGGCTAATATATTTTGAAGATACTATATCACCAACATAGATAACGTCTGATAAAATGACTCATAGTATGTATACATAAGATGGTATCTTAGAGAGTTAAACACTTCCTTGATCTGAACTATTGACTTTTACTTTTTTCTTAGTATTACCATTCAGGTGTCCTCACTACTTTCGTATTTTACTTGTGGACAAGTTGGATATCTTAGACATTAAACTCAATATACATTCTATGATATCTAAAAGTAGGAGTAATTCACGTTAAAAAAGATGCATCTATTGCAGTTGTATGCCCATATCTATTCACGAAATAGTTGTGTGTACCATGGTTAGTTACCGTACAGAGAAACAGGGGTCAGAATAGGTAAATTGACTTAACATAGACTGCAATTACTCTTTGGGTTGCATCATACCTTTCAAATTATGAAATCATATATTGATACGAGATATAAATAGCATTATGTAAATTGCAATCGAGTCTGACAAAATATCTGCGTTATATCATATGGTGTTAATTATAATGAGCATGCTTCAACACTCCATAAGCGTGTCATGACAAATCCTGTTTAACATCGACATACATTTATATTTAAAATGCTAGCTTGCACCCCTCCACGCACGTTGAGTGGTTATATATCCATTTGGGTCCCTTTAACTGTATATTACGCCCTAATATTAGTTGTGATGTTTAAAATACCAACAAACGTACACTCTCTTCTTTCAGACAATGATTCACTACAACCTACCTAAGGTCTTTATCTGTCTACTCCTCACTGGGGCACTTGGTGAACGTACGTACTTTTTAGAGCATGCTTGAATCTATATACGTTGCTTAAAGGTTAGAGTGATTACATATATAGACTTCCAGTGCACTGCAAAAACACTATCCCAGGGTGCCAGAGTCTCAGTATCTTAGAAGCGTGCCAAAGTGATCATGATTAATCACTCAAGACCAAAATACTTCCAGACCCACTGGTCCTTGAAATGTTTAGATCATAGGCTCAGGCAGTTGCAGAAATGGCAAGTTGACTGCGTGCAAATGGGTTACAGAAATTGATCCATACATTGAATGTAACCAAACCTTTTAATTGTCATTCAGTCATAATTGCACGCTAATTCATTAATGATGAACTTACAATTTGCTCCTAGTCTTTTGAATTTCCGTATAATTATAGGCTCCTGGTGTAAAGAACCTGGAGTGATATCTACATAATGCTCAACTTTCAGAAATATTATGTCCACAACCACATGCCCCTGTGAATGGAATGGTACTTATGATGAATCGTCAGGTGGATGGAGATGTGACCTTCATCTGTAGATCTGGTTACACATTAAACGGGACCACCTTACTGTCATGTTTGCCAGACGGTCAGTGGAGTGGAAGTTCTCCAACCTGTGAACGTAAGTCGCAAAATAATTTGAAGTCTTGTACAACAGAATTTGGTTTGAAATAAACAAAATAAAAGACAGTTCATTGAATGCTAACTGAGATTTCTATTGCTAACTCTATATTAGGTACTTGTAAATGTAGGTTCCACTATAAATACCCATGTGTCATAGTCACTGTACTCTGACTTAACACCTACTATGGCAAGCAACAAGTCTGTAACAGCCGTTGTGACCCCTGACTGAATGTCAGGACCAGTTCATCATGTTCATAACCACTATCACGACAAGTTCTGCTTTTCACAAAAACAGACTGATCACATACACATAATCATGTCAGCAGACAATAGACAACCTACCGACTTATTTTCAGCAACTGTGTGTCCAAAGATAACTACAGGTGACCATGGGAGGATATCATCAACTGGAAATCACTTCATGGATAGTACAACCATTCAGTGTGATGAGGGATTCGTCCTGGATGGTTTCGGTAAAGTACTGTGTCAGGCCGATGGTCAGTGGTCAGCACCTCTTGGTCAGTGCATCCAACATCCAGATAATGGTAAGTTAATTATACAGCTCACCTTAACGTGAACCTTAGATATTGTCTACTCACCACACCGGGATATTTCTAATATCAGTTAGGTATGTAAAGTATCTCTTGCTATTTGTTACTCTCATTGATTTCTTTTTAGAATATCAAATGATTTCATCAATTACTTCACCCTAGGGATAGGGCCTTTTTTCTTCAACATTCTGACATATATTAGGTCTTCCTTCTTGAAGTTTGAACACCCTATACATATTTAATAAGCAATCAGGATAAGAAAAAAAGATCTCCATGAAATATGTATGTGGATACTCTGATGGTTATATAATAAATTTCAATCCTCTCATATACCAACACCATATACTAGCCACATTCAGGGCTTTCTTATGAGCCTCATGATGGGTTACATTAATCTGCACAAAAGATTTATATTTTCAGCGTACTGGCTGCTCCTGCTCCTCTTGTTAATCCCGATCCTCATCGCTATCTGGATATTTAGCAGAAAATGTTGTCAACAGCAAAGGTAAGACAGCTATACAGGATGGTGAATTTACCTCAAAGGCTTGTGTGCATGGAGACAGCTAGACTTAACTATAACATATTATTACTGGTTGTTGAAGAGCTTAGTTTTGTACCATCTTTTAACACCCTTCGAAAATATTTTTTTCCAAGCATGAGCGTTTTATTTAGGGCAAATAAAGACCTATTCAATGACTTGAGCTTAGAAAATCAGACACAGTGCTACTAAAATCAGAGTTAATACTCCTATCGCAGTTATGACGATTTATGAGATGATAAAAATGTCAAGGGGAGAACAGACGTTTTCAGCAGTTAAACCTCATGAAGTATATATATATTTATCCTACCCCTAATAAAAAATGCCATAGGCTTAACATGGGATTTGTTTATGTCACGGGTAGTGACATAAAGTGTTGTTTATGCCACTACTTTCTGATACTGAAAAAATATGGAAACGGGGTAGGATAAAATCTAGACGCCACTCGTTTGAGTTTGAGCTTATTTATGCCACTCATTTTGTTGGCTCCATAATGTCACTCGTCTTCGACTCGTGAAATTATGGAGCCAACAAAATACGTGGCATAAATAAACTCAGACTCAAACTCGTGACGTCCCTTGATAATATGCACCGGTTCACCATGAGTTACCATTGTTTTACCTAACCAATATTTACCTTTTTATTTGCAGATCACCACATAATGAGGTTCAACTGGAACTTGAACCATTACGTGTAGAAAGCAGGACAATAGGTAAGTGGATGGTTATTTTATTTAATATAAATTCAGCCATTATTGTCAATAATTTACATGAAATCTTATTGAATTTCAATTTCACAAATAATTGATTATTAATCAATATTCCAACGTTTTAAGATATAAAAATGAAACATAAACCATCAGCTAAGTTATTAGTCTTAATGTCTGTATGCGAAACATTCAAATACATGTTGCACACACTACCAGTACTTAATTCCTTTTGCTTCTTCCCATGTATGTTTGGGGTCTTTAATGCAATTTATAATGGTTGAGAGGGGTGACTGTTATGCTGTGTTATATTTTGTTGGTACAAATCTCTCACATATCTTATGAAATTACTTATTCGAAAACGAAGTGTTATAAAATAACTAACTTTTATTTTCAAGAACCTTTCAATGAGGGAAGTTATCACTGTCGTTTGACGCTGAAAGAAGACTTCAATGCTGGCAATTCTGATCAATATTCTACCGACTACTTGACATTCTTAGTGAAGATAGAAAAAGCTGTAAGATACTTTTCATAGTATTCAGTTCTCCTGAAATCCACTGTCGTAGTTGTTCCCTAGTTCAAGACTTGGCCTTGCCTTAGCAAAATAGTATACATGTCTGCCGTAATATCTAGGTGACTTGAACTTGAACCTACGTATGACATCATTACTATATGTGCATGAAAGCCAATGGCTATAATCCATACAGCAACATTTATACTAGTTACATGATGAATATCGAATTAACTTTTTTTTCATAAGCGTTTATTTCAGTAGAGTTAGAAGTTTAGCAGCAATACAAAGTTGAGTATTGTATGCAGTGTACAATGGTTGAGATTTTCGATATCATATGTAACCTGGAGGGAAATGCTAATTTTTGTCGTTTTCGTTCAAGTATTTTTTTATTAATTTTTCAGATTGAACATACGGTGCAAAGGCATACTGGCAGAACTGCGAAGGTGCTTGTACATAATCTTAGGTGTGTTTCAAGTCCAAAGTTATTTCACTGATTTACATAATTCAAATCATTGTCAAATTATGTACTACAATATAGAAATTTATACCAATATTTGTCTAATCAATTTAGACCAACCAAGACATTTCATACTTTATGACAGGTAGTATGCAAAACTAATGTTTGTCATCTTAGGCATGCAATAGTGCATTGTGGCGTCACGTGTTAGACAATATTCTTGTTTTTTATCTAGCAAAAGTAATTCAAATTTATATATCTAATTTTTGAGTATCTCTGCCTGTATTATCTAGTTTATTTCCCAATTTCTTTTTCACATTTCCTTCCCATTGTATGTAATACTGTACAAGAGGAGATACATAAAAACTATGAGTATACAATGTATATTTTTTTTATGTAAACTTTGGCAATATCTCGCTTCGGTCGTTAGGAAAGAAGTTGAACAATGAATATAAGTTTCTTTCATTGAAAAAAATATCGGATACCTCTCATTTACCTCAAATTATTTGCAAATGTAATTTGGGATAATGAATAAAGGAATTTCATAGTACAAGATATCTATTAATCATACTGCAGCCAAAGACGAAAGGAAGTAATCTTTGACTTGAGATGTCCATCTACATTATCTGAGAAGATCATTACAGACGCTTTTACCTCCTCAACTCTTGATGTGGACAATGCTTCATTCCATGTTGTTCCTGGCACAGTGCACTTTCTAGGTTTGTATAATTATATTGCATTATTAAAGCTGTAGTTGATATGAATCAAAGAGCCATCAGGGGCTTATAAGAAGATATATGGTGTTGTTTTCTGGCACCTGGTGTGCTGATACTCTTTCATACCGCAAGGCTTTGATAAAACAGGGTCAATGGACATTTCTTTATGGTTACAGGATTTGAGGGTCCAATTGACCACATTTGATGCACATTTATATATATTGCCATAATGGCATATTTTATGAAGCAGGTTGATATTTGGTAACCATGCCTGCTTGCTCTGGTAGCACTCGAGCATTGTTCAGATGAAAGATATATATCAAACCTGGGACCTGTTTCAGTAGTCTCGTGACATTAGGCGTAGACAGACATCAACAGCGGCACCAACAGTGCAAGCAACAGCGGAAAAAGACTAGCAAATATAAGAAGATCGAAGTGGCCAATCTTCTTCATATTTGGAACGATTATAGATTAGATGTATCCCCTACTCATGTTAAAGTGTCATTGTTTAATTCCTACGAGAAGTGAGTGAGACTCCATGTGTCATCGATTGCAATCTTGTGATCTGTCCGTATGGTGTCACAGACGCCATCTAGACATGTCACAAAACTACTGAAACAGGTCCCTGGAATACACAGACGATCATCTGGATCGAAAAAACGATGCAATTGTTTAAACGAGATAACTGGTTAACTTATATAAGTTAGATACTGTTTGGAATAGTTATCCGAGAAGTTGTCAAGAAATAATGATATTTAAATTGATAGATCATTCAACATATATACAACTTTTTGTCAATCCTGTAACAAAATCTACAATATCACCTCAGGTCTGTGCAATAAATATTGGTTTCTTCGTCTTTACAGATGAAGTAGAACAAAAGTTGGCATTGAAAATAATTGAAAACAAACATATCAAAGATAAAGAGCAAGACACACTGATTGATCTCGAAACCGAATATGTCAGGTTGAAGATCATGACCAAGGAGCAAATGGCTGAAGTAGGACGTGACACCATAGAGGTACCAGACAAATACCAAGCAGACCTAGAAATGCATACAGGCACGGAGATTACAGACGAAGAGATACTGAAACCAGGAGATGTAGAGAAATTCATTCTTATCCGTGGCAGGGCTGGCATTGGGAAAACTACACTAGTTCAAAGGTCACTACTGAGATGGGCTCATGGCGAATGGGCAACACATATGAAAGCGATCTTCCTCCTCAATCTACGTATCTTGATGACTATAAAGACCAAATTAAACTTGCCAGATATTCTGAGTTCATGTACACGATATGGACAGATTGGAGTTAGTGTAAGATCGGGATGGCTGGAAAGGAATCAACAACATATATGTATTATTCTGGGTAAGAACATATATTTACGTTGGAAATGCTATTTTTCTAGAATGTTAAGTTTTATAGGCAAGTCTTGATGAATACAATTTCTGTAAAAAGCAACAAAGTTAAACAGATGCAGTCTAATAGAATCGGCAAATCACTGTTTTCATACCATAAATTATGTAGGACCTCCTAGAAACACTAATGTCTATTACGGATTAAACCATAACAAATCTTTTATCAGTTTGAAATATTGTTGAAATACATATTTTTCGTTCGTTTATAGAATGATACATATAATCTTATCTTATATGTAATATGTTTATGACAGATGGTATTGATGAGTTACACAACTTCAAACGACTCTGGGACACGGAAAAAGCCCCGACAGATTTACATGAAGAAGAGATGCCTGTGGCATGGGGGCTTTCTTTATTGAAACGAGAATGTCTCCCACATATCACACTTATTGTCACCTCCAGGTAAAGAATTCTTTACCTGATATATTGAAGGCATATCTATACAAAAAACAAATTGGTTTGAACTCTGATCAATGCATTAGCAAAAGAAAATTCGTTGAAGAATTATTAGCTTGATGTAAAATATTGAGTTTTAAACTCTAGTAATTTTTTAACTCTAGAAATGGGTTTTATGAATTGCCCATCAGAGTAGAAAGAAGGGTTGAGGCTGAGAGATACATTCTATAACTGCTGTAATTGAGAGTTAATAATTATATGTGAACTGCTGTACACAACATTGACAATATTGCATATGGTCCAATAAACCTTTGAACATATTTTTTCATGGATTACTGTGTTAGGATAGCATTGATGTGAATGTCTTAAACAGTCATTCAATATTTGCAGTTCAGAGGATGCAAATAAAAGGTGCTGGTTTTCATGCTTTATCATAAATATGTTGGTGTAAAGGTATATTAGAAACATATTAGAAAGGTATATGAGAAACATGATTATTTCCAGAAGTATTGTGAATAACTATCACCATCTACCCTTGCCACAGACCATTCACAGCTTTGAGTGTGCTGGAAGAAAAAGCAACTCTGCTTATAGAACTGATGGGGCTGACAAGAGAACGAGTCATTGAGTTTGTTGACAAAAATGTGCCTCCAGATCGAAGACTGACGGTGAAGCAAACCTTGCAGAAAAGTCCAATCCTGATGTCTGTTTGCTCAATCACCTTCTATTGCACCACTTTGTGCCAAGTGCTGAAAGAGGATACCCATGTAACTGACAGTCTAAGGACATACACATTGATCACTGCCTACATAATAAAGGTACTGTTTTCATACATCAATAACCAAGATAATAGCGGTTAGTAGCAATATGGGAAGCACTTATAAATATAAGTTTTTGCTCAGTTTTGTTTGTAAATATTATACTTACTTCATTATGGCTAAATACAAATTGTATCTAATGTTTAAGCCCTGTTCACACTGTGCGACTGGAGGACTTGCGACTGGGTACTTCTAGCGGTACCTAGCTTGAGACTGGACGCTCCCAATTGCTTGACACTGGGTATACCGAATGTACGCCTAGTCACAAGTCACTTTCAAGTATGTATGTGAACCATTGCCCCTGCGACGAGGAAGCTTGTTCCTCAGTTCGCCCTGTCGGAAACTAGCGGTACCAAATAACAAACATGTTTGATACTCAAAATGCTTGCAACTAGGCGTACCTGAGGTACCTCCATATGGCGACTGGACGTATCCGATACGCCCAGTCGCCGACTAGCAGAAAACACGCAATTCACACTGTACACTTTGTGATGCTAGGCGCTCGTAGGTACCTCCAGTCGGCGATTGCGCGTACCGTGATAACTCCAGTCACACAGTGTGAACAGGGCGTTAAATATGATAAATGAAGTCACGTTTTTGTTGCAGCTGAAACATCATGAATACCAATAGCAATTGTAATTGTCTCTCCAGATGTTCATTCAAAGATCAGCAACAAGTCGTATCTCCTGTGATCTCGGGTTCCTGTGTCAGCTGGCATATGGTGGACTGATGAAGGGAACCAGTAGAGAATTACCTCAACTCCTGTTTGCTGAAGACGACCTCGAAAAGTACAATCTTCTATTTGATGATGCGAGAGGCAAGTATTAGATACGTGTTGCTGATAATCACTCCAGAGATAATATCGATATGATATCTTCTTTAAATATGTCATGTACATGTCCATGGCATATGCATGTGAAAGGAAATCCGTCTTTCAGATTATTCCTTGAGCTATCATATTCTGAGACTACCTATTATAATGCAAAAGATGGCTTGGATATTGTAGGTGGGCAGTCCTATCATCATCATCCGAAGCAAACCAGCTGCCTTAATGGATTCCTTCTCCCCTAAATGGTCATGGAGGTTTCTGTCGTTTATTTCATCTTCAGAAAAAAAACCGATGTCACATACCTCTATCGTTACCCTTGTACAAAGTATAAGAAGTAGAAAGGTTATATATTACTATCCACCATTTTGAATAGATTTCGATTATTTCAGTTTCAGAAGCTGAACAAGCAGGTCTCTTTCTCACAACTAAAGTGACAGTTCCTAAATCTGATGACAACAAGGTATATCTCGGCCAGTTTGTCCACCTGTCAATCCAGGAGTTTCTTGCAATGGTAGGTCTGCTGTCACAGGGTTCTGAAGAAGTCAAAAAGACTCTACGATCACTTCCTATGTCTGGTCAATTCAACATGTCACTGCTGTTCCTGTATGGTCTTGCCTTCAACACAGAGAATGAGCAGATAATGATTTTGTGCAGTGTACTTGGTGTTCACCTCGAGGTAACAGATGACATTCGCGACATACTGATAAAGAATGTGCAGGTGAGAGGCATCGCTAAGGAAAATATTTGCATCCATTCTATCAAATCTCAATCCTATCATAAACAACTTTTTGTTTTTGCAAATAAAGCAGTAACATCCCTCGAATATAGAAAAAGATACCAGAACACTTTCGAGGGTTAAGATCATCATGAAAATAAAGTTAATTACTACAGTAATCAAGCTCTGATTCTTGCAAACTCATAAAATATAAAATCCAATGCCTGTGAATAGTTTATCAAATATCTTCTGGTAGCTTTTCAAAAGTATCACAGGGACTATCTTCCATCCGATTTGGAATATCTCTTCTTTCAATATATTCTTAAACATACAGAATATATCTGATGACCTGCAAGCCCTACAGATTATCCATGAGAGTCAGTCACCAGAGATCGCAGTCAAGGTGGGAGAGGAGAAGTTCGAAAAGGAGATTCACTTTTATGGCACCAAGTTGACAATTGTTGATGTCCTAGCATTGACATTCCTTCTAAGGCACCACCACACAGCAACCAGCATTGAGTATGTATAGACCTATCTTTGTGCAGTAAGAAAAGGACATGGGTTTTTATTTTCTAGGCACATTGTCCAATGTGACTTTATTCAAATCTGGGCCCTGTTGTTCCACGTTTACGACAGAGTTGCAGATCGCAGAAACGTTGCTCCTGAAGTTTTGTGGATCGCATAGGCGCATCGCTGCATAAAATACTGCTTTTAGCGATACTTTTTATGCTGACCTTCACAGCACTGTGGATCGTATTGCTGTGGGTTAAATACAGCCTTACCTGATATTTCAAATAGCGATCCATGGTGGCACCACCAACTCAGCCACTTGTTCTTCTACCTATAGGAAATAGCAATCCACACCACCAGGTGTCAGATCAGTTTTAACTGTGATGCTATCTGTATCTAATTAAAGAACTAATGAAATTTCACCTGTCTCATATAATATGTGCCCCTGAGTTGTTGTATCGCTATAGCATCATAAAAAAAAGCGATGCCACTGGAATATAGGGATACGATCCGATATTACGGGAGCAACGGTTTTTCAGTCGAACCGTCAAAGTAATCGTGAAAATAAAATTGTGATCCAATTAAAGCTATCGATACCACAAAAGTGGAGCAATGGGGCCCTGGTGAACAATAGACATTTTGCGTCGATGTATCACATCCTTGCTATAGCTATCATAGTCTGTAATTAATCATCTCATCGATCTCTATGTGTATTGTCAGCCTACAGGGTATGGACCTGGATCCAATCTGCATCAAGGAGCTGGCAGAGTTCCTGAAAGACAACAACAGTATTGAGAACGTCACGTAAGTATCAATTTTTTTTTTATATTATTTTATTATTTTATTATGTTTATTTTCCATACTATGCAGTACATTGGGTCACTATTGCAGAAGATGCTTATGCTCTCAGCTTACCGAACCATCATGTTTTTCTGCACTCAACGTTCCATATAAAATGAAGGTTATTACTACCTTAACTTCAATCAGAATTAGGAATTTGGTACTCTTTTTATATCTGTAGGCTCAATCTTTGGATATGATATAAATAATGAAGGAGCTAGTAATTTCAATAGCAATCCATCTACCTGATCAGAATTCAATTTCCAGAAACTAAGGCCCGGCGTCAAATGGGCTAAATATATGCATTAATGTATCATTAATGATACTCTTTAATTGTGATATTCCTCCAACAGGATAATCGACGATGGGATCAATTACGAAGCCATGACATATATGGCAAAGGTCTTGAAGGAAAACAAATCGATAAGCTACTTGAAGTTAGTAATTTTGAGAATATATATTGAGAACATTTTGTTCTTTTTTTAAGATATGTAGCACTTCTGTAGAGACACAGTAAACTAGCTTCTCACTATGCAAGCAGAATCTATCAGACGTGGCTAAAGTCAGACACATGACTAAGAAATAGTTATCATGTTCTGCTTTCATATGTTGATTTGTTCTTTGAATCATCAGATTATAGTACAAAGTGGTGATGAACACAAATGTTACTCTGCTTGGTCAACCAATGCTTTGATCTGGTTATCATAGCTTGAGAAGAAGGAAAGTAATTAAGATTTGAATAAAAGGGCAATCATAATTGTACTGGCTGCAGATAACTGTTTCAGATTTTTGCCTGCTCGCATTCATATTGTCCATTATATGCACTTCTAACATTCACATTATAAGAAATAATTCATGACAAGGAAAAATCAGTTATACACTGTTCCCCTCTTTTATAAGCCACCAATTGCATGTACCCTGAATTCGCTTATAGAAAAAACTGCAATAGCTTTTGGTGATATTTTGAAAATCACACATTCTTAAGATAATATTTATATTCTATTCTTGGAAACTAGACTATAAAGATTACAAAAAGCTGAACTAATCATCATCAAAGAACAGTCAGGTCTCACAAGCCATGCTCCTTTGTTGCATTCATTGAAATCTCTGGTATACATTTCAGGCTTGGATCAAATCTGATATATGACAATGGGGTGGCACAACTCGCTGCATCTTTAGTGGAAACCTCTACACTGCAAGAGCTTGTGTAAGTTGTTTTTATTCATAGAAAGATTGATTTGCAGATTCTATCATACCAATGGTTATGATTATACTATCAGAGCCCTTATTACGCTCTCAGGCTGATATATATTTGGATATCAGGACAACTCTGATCGAGAACGTTATGTCCTTTTATTTGCATCCCTATGTTTTACAAGCTGGCATAATCTAATGTACTGCCCTTCACTACTAGTTTAGGTAACTGAGTAATCATGGAATAGTCTAGGAAGCTACTTTCTGTTTCAGGCTCGACTCGGTTTCCATTACTGACGCAGGGGTAGAAGCATTGGCTGTTACGTTGAGACAAAGTCCTGCCCTTCATCTATTGAGGTAAGTGTTGCTGTCATTGTTTTCTATTTTTAAATGAGCAAACAATTTTATTTCCATTCATTATTTTACAGGTTCCTTCTTAAGCTGTTACAATCAATCTTGCCTTGTCATGCATCTCCACTTTTGACACTTATACCTGTCGATGTTCTTGTTTGAATGTTCGCCTCGTTCATATCACTTCGCATCAAACTCGAGGAGAATGATGACTTTGACCAAACTTGTTGGTTTCTTCTCTAGTATATTATTGTCTGTGTTGTAGCATTGAAGAACGTCCTTGGACAAATACTGTATTTTGACGACGAAAACAAAATGGCGATGTCAGAGGGAGAATGTTTTAGAATAATGTAAACGCCATGAATTTATATTTGTAAATTATAACTAGTTAACAAAACCACCACTATGTGGCACCACCAACAGTGTGGTGCTCAGGACAATTCTATTCGATCAGAACCATTGTTCATGGCTAGAATTTCATAGGGAATTCATTGATGAAAAGCAGATGCAAAGTAGATGTAATTAAAATTCAAATGTAGTATGTAAACTCCTTAAAATTCCTGAAAGATTGTGTATCAATTTACTTTAGGCTGTCTGGCTACGCCATGAAGGAGGCAGGTGCCAATGCTATTCTCCACGCAGTCAAGACCAAGAAGACTGCTTCTGTCACGTGAGTTACAGGCTTTGATGTTAAAGCGAAATTTAAACATTTATTAGAATTCAATATTTCAAAACAACTGAAACTGATCTGCCAGTAGCAGCAACACTAGAAATATCATACAGGTATTTCTGAATGTTAGGTGCCAGTGGTGTCCCATTGGAGTAGGCATTGATCTTCTCATACATAGTCCTGCCAATATGTATTCATTTTGAAAACTGTATGTATCCAAAATCCAGTTTTTTCTATTCAACCAAAATGACCTGCCATATAGTATCAGCAACAAAATGGTATGTAAGGTATTTATCAGTATTAGGTATCCGAGCTAGTGGTGCCAGCGTGTGGATGAAAGGGGTTTAATGAAATGTATCATTCTACATTAAAGAGGGAGGCTGGTGAGGACCTCTATGGTTTCACAATTTTATTAGATATGTGGTCAGTGGTGCTTGTTGTGGAACACATGGTCAGAATTAAATACAATGCTGCGAATTTCTGGATCAACATTGATAGAAATCATTGAAAAATGGATAAATTTGAGTTAGTTGAAAATGCTATGAGTTCAGGATTATTCGGGTATAGATAAACTTGTCTTGGCCCTAAATATTCTATTTGAGGGACGTGTAT
The DNA here is from genome assembly GCA_950022655.1 of Alentia gelatinosa. Classification (NCBI taxonomy): domain Eukaryota; kingdom Metazoa; phylum Annelida; class Polychaeta; order Phyllodocida; family Polynoidae; genus Alentia; species Alentia gelatinosa. The sequence goes on from OX465590.1 coordinate 11,676,094, forward strand.
ACTTGCTATTTATCTTAATGCACAGATGGGATCATAGTCTGTCCAGGGAATAATAGCTCAAATTGGTTTTGCAAGGAAGAACGATGTACACCGTCGAATGCAATAAAGACATATATAAAAAAAAGTGTATGTTCAGAGACACGCACTCAATAAAAGCAACAGGAGTAATCTGTATTTCAGTTTAGAATTTTCAGCACCAGTAAAACAGAATAATTCAATATCTGGGTTAAAAAAAAAAGTGAATCTTATGTGAAGTACAGTGAAGTTCGTCTCAAATTATACATAAGGACTTAAATTTTGCCTTGTACCCGAGGACACCTAAAAACGGGCAAGGACTTTACAAGCAACCTCTGCATTCTCTGGTTTACTGATACAATGTATTGATAAGTGTATAATACATATTATCTCGCCCCAGATATTTTTTCTCCATAGACTTAATATTGGGAACTCGTATCTAACGCCCATTAGATATTTAGGAAAAATATCCAATGGGGGATAATGTCACAAATGTTAGGCCATTAGTCAATATTAAAGGTGAGATAAATTCAGAAACCCATTCAAGTTTAGGGTCAGAGCTCGATCCCATCTCATTTGAATCACATAGTAATTCACGCGGCTTCGCCTTGTGAATTACTACGTGATTCAAACTCGATGGGATACGGGCTCAGACCCTAAACTTTCATGGGTTTCCTCTATACTAGTGTATTGATGAGTGCGCCCCCTATCTCTGTCTTACAGGATGTGGACACCTCAATGTGATGAGGAACTGAAGCACCACCTGCTGCAGACTGGTAGAGTCAACTTCAAGTTCTGAATGTTCAACTCATCATCTGTAAATAGTCTACAAATATATTGGAATTGTTTATATAATTTCTTTAGTGATAATTGTCTTGATAATACCACCCCATCTGTGTTTTACTCTTTTGGGAATGGCCGTGTACGATAAACAACTTAGATAGTCTAAATAAAAGGGCCATATTGACGAAATATTGATCAATAATGCTAATCACGGTTTCATGGCACACTGGATCGTACCAGTTTGAGAGCAGATAATGAGATTTTCCGCCTCAGAAAGCAAACAAAAACTAAAGATACTGTAAACTGAAATAGCACAAATTCCTGATACCCCCCTCCCCCCCCCCCCCCCCACACCGGCCATATTATTGAATGCTATCGAAATGGGGATTAACTGTCTTGTGACCGTCTTTGTATATATAGTGTGATTTCAATGTATATGTACTATTAATTCCCTATTTTTCCTTTGTATCTAAATATGTGAGCGATTGAAGTCGAAAATCACCTGTGCTAATGTAATACTTTTTTTTGTCAATAAACACTTTTATTTTCAAATGATGATGAAAAGGGCATTCGTCGTTCTTGGTATATTTATTTAATGGAAATTCCGTTTAATGCTAATAAACTTCAACAATAATATTGTCTTTGTCTTATCTATACTAGTCTTAATTGGAGCAACCTTTCCGCAGACCCTAGCTCACTGATTTATCTAGGATGTTCTGACACACCAGCAGAGACCGAGAATTCAGACAGTTTGGGTACTCTGGGCGGAATTCTAGCACCAGAGCGTGCCACACACATTCATAACATCAAGGCTTATCTTTATTTACCTTCATTGTTTGGTGTAATGTAGAATTCAGCGCAAAATTGACAAGCTATCATGGTTCCTACAAATCCCAGCGTAGTGGTTGTTTTAATTCCGTGTTTGATTACTATAAGTTATGTTAAACTAGCCTATATTACTTTTTGGGATTTTCTTCCCTTATCATTATCAATGTAAGAATCTTGCACTAACAAAGATTTGAAGAATAGCAGTGACATATTACCTCTTATACATCACAGGTATCTAAATTCCTTATTAACGTTTTTAGTTCACGTAATGCCATCATTATGTTAGTGTATTAGTATATATTATGGCATCTAGCAATAATAATTAGCTACATTTGTATATATTATCACATAAGATACAAACACGGGTGCATATATTTCTATTTTTTTAATTTTATCTTATGATATTAATTGAAATATAATATATGTATAGATTTGACACAATGTTTCGGCAGATTGTACCTACAGGACTTTATATAGTCGTGAAGTATATTTCGAAAGCAATAATACATTGACAAATACTATGGTAACATAATTATCATGATTTAATACTTAGCCACATTGTAACGTCCACTTTTGCTAACTTCATATCAAACTCTTATCATTACCTCGAAATTATCCCAGTAGGACTGCTTTTGTGTAGCAAGTGCTCATAAATACATAAATGCATGGGTTACAAATTAGGTAATAAGGTAATTCAATAAATCATATTCATATCACACTATATTTACAGCAAGAAAGTCAATATATACACAATGCATGATTATGAAGTACCATTATTTCCCAAAAAATATTGAGGTTTCTTTTTATGTTAACGTAATACGAGATATAGATTATGATTGCAATGATGAATGGAGAAATCGGTTAGGGTGAATGCCATATCGTCTGTACAAGGTTGGTGAATAAAATAAACTTCAATATCCATGTAAGGCCAGTTTACACCTGCCGACGGAAAATGCACCGATAAAATATGGGGAGAAAATGTCGGTCGTTGGTGCTTCCCGATAAAATATCGCTAACAATAATCGGTGACACTGCCAGTCCCTGAGGTATTTACACCTGACGACCAATAAGTGGTTATTTTAGTACCAAACCGACGATTATTGCTTACGGTATATGTGCATAGATTTTCATGAGAATCGATTATATATAGAAAAGGAGAGAGTCTGGATATCAACCCTGCCTAAACTGCAGTTGAATATATCCATTTCCCATTGAACAATGCGAGGGCTCCCCTGTGTGTTTGAGGGTTATGATGGAAATCGCTGTTAGTAATGTCCGCACCCTGGTTTTACCGGAAGATAGAGGTAGCTGCTGATAGAGTGTTTTGCCAAATCGGCGGGTCCTTCGCTGACGATTTCAAACCACTTTGAAATCGTCGGAGGTCTCAAAATTCGGTCGGTGGTGCCATGATACGTAATTTTGGGCTGAGAAACCATTGACCAGGTCTGTATTTCCAGGTCTGTATAGGGAAGGTGTTTTGATTGGTGGGCGCTGACAAATTATAGAATCAGTGGCCATGATCAGTAGCTGTAGACTGGACCTAAATCACTATCGATTGCCATTTGAATTGCACACTCTTGTTCCTAAGGGTACACAAGCCTTGCTTGTCCTATCTTTTTTTCAGTCAAAAGAGGCTTTATTTCTACATTCTTGAACAGAAATCCATTCATGCTACTGGGAACTTCGAAGCCATTTACAATAGACCCCACGTAAGAGGAGACCGTACGTTCCCAACAAAATAACCCCTGATAAGCGGGGTCATCCCTTACACGGGGTAAAAATCAATCATTTAAAAGATGAAGATTCCTCGAAGTGGGATTCTATAGAGGAAACCCATGAAAGTTTAGGGTCTGAGCTTGTATCCCATCGATTTTGAATCATGTAGTAATTCACAAGGCGAAGCCGCGTGAATTGCTATGTGATTCAAATGAGATGGGATCGAGCTCTGACCCTAAACTTGAATGGGTTTCTGAATTTATCTCACCCTTAATATTGACTAATGGGCTAACATTTGTGACATTATCCCCCATTGGATATTTTTCCTAAATATCTAATGGGTGTTAGATACGAGTTTCCAATGTTAAGTCTATGGAGAAAAAATATCTGGGGTGAGATAATACTGCGTATCGTCCTTTTCAGTCAGGTATACAGCAGCCTATAATGGCAGTCCGATTTTCGTTTTCTATATGTAATGTTTCAGGGTTCACATTCTTGTGGTCGTTAGAGTACACTGAATAGGACTATATACAAATTAATAAATGTTTCAATGATACATCACTCTATGAATGTAATGCCCTGCAAGTGGTAGTTTGATGTTATTATGTGCAATGTTGGTATCCATGAGTAATAGAAAATAATATGAGGCTCCCATGAGTTCCTATGACAGCATATCAAAACAATAGGTGGTATTCTGAGGGACCAAAATATATGATATCTCTGACAGGGTTCTTTTTCACAAATGTATATAGCTTGGTAAGATATAATGAAACTTTCGGTACTTTGTTTTGCAGCATCTGGGTTCATTTCAAGATTTAGCTGAATCATTGCTACATAATTGAATATCGGGGAATTAGAATTTTGAATTTACTGTGAGAACTTGTGCTCTGCTGATGAATGCTGGCATTCTCTTAATTTCCTGATTGAAGTACGGAGACGGATTTGTTCACCGACAGGCAGTTCCAGTCCCTGGATGTCAGACTTTGTCATCATCATCAGATCCCGTACTTTCCTCACCATCTCCTTGTGGAGCTTCTGACATGTCTCCTCTGAGACATAGTTCTCCTGCAGCCAATCGTCGACATCTGCCGATGGGTCTAGGAATACAACAATGCTGAGGCGTTATTTATAGCTCTGGTTTTATTTGATTGAGTTGATGTATTATTGTCTCGAGATATCGTATATCTAAAGATATTTTACAGATATTTACAGGTCACATTTTAGGAGGCCATACAGCATGCTATGAATGTGAAATAATGCCATCTGATTAGATGAGAAACTTACACATATGGTGTGGCAGCAGTTTTTAAAATGGTGGATGTCTACTCAATTTGTTGCATTCAGACATGATATCTAGCATTGGTATTTACCTCATACAGAAATAATGACTCAGTTATCCTATATGGATTATTTTATACGTCAGTTTGAGTTTATCATTTGGCTAATTTCCATTGACTTTAGAACACCAATAAACCATTGGTTTCATGAATAGCTTCCAGGTCCAGGAGGTATTTTGATAATGCATATCTATTTTTAAAAATCAAGAATGGTACTCAAAGGGTTATTGAAGGGTCATATATTACATGGGTGGATGTTGATTTCATGATAAATAGAATAAAAAAGTACATTCCTGTTGAATTCAATCTACATAGGCCAAAAGTGTTTTATTGTATAGCTAAAAACTTTAGTGAAGTAGGCAATATACCTTGTTTGTTCCACCGTAGCCTCTCATAGCCTTCGAGGGTTGACCCATAGTCTGACATCACGTCCTCATCCTCGTCTTCTAAACAAGATCAAAAGAGAAGAAAACCTTAGTACTTAAGAGCCATACCAACAAAGAAATTCAAAACAATCATTACAGATAATAGATGAACAAGTGTCATCAGAATATAATCCACGGTAGAGTTTGGATGATAAATTTCAAAGTTACCTTTAGTTTCCCACCTGAGGTGCTCATACGAAGTCTTTCGTTGACTGTCGGTCTTTTCTGAGGACTTCCGGCCTGCCGTAAATCAGAGGTGATTTTAGTTTGGAATATCTTCAGATTTATCAATTTATTTGATTTTCAATTGGTAGTAAACTTGATTGGTTCTGATGAAAATATACATCACACTGAATTAATCAATATTGTCAATGCATAATCAATATACACCAACTAACTCCCTGGGGAAGTCTTATAAATTGCGAGGAAACGTCACAACACTTCTTATTACTTCCCCCTATCTCGATGTCCAACTTAAGCCCTAAGAAAATCATATATATATCACAATCAACTTGGCTGGCATTTTGTGGAATATAATAACAACTTGATTAATATTTTCTTTTTGGATAATTGTTACCTGGGGTTGATAAGGCTTGGGAGGAGGCTCTGCTGGCTGTGGCAACTTCACCCTCAGACTCATCACTGCTGTCTCCTCATAATGCAAAGAAATATGATATCATGTTAAACAATTCAATTTCTTAATAATTGAAATATGATCTTAAAATTTGTTTTAACTACTTCATAGAAAAAAGCTTTGTCTGCTTACCCCTGAGAGAGAGGTAGTCAGGTACTTCCTTTTTTCTTGGCTTTCCAGAGATTGACTCAGCTTGACCTATGGGATTTGATTTGCCAAATACTTGCATATCACCCAGAGCTAGTTAAGTTGTTGATAGGTTGTTTTTGAAATACCATAATCTATTTGAGAGCTATACTTGTAAGAATTTCATTTGTTACTATTTAAGAAATTCAACAATACTTTCCATTGATAAAATCTGTGATAAAACTCCAAAAATAACAGACTAAGGATACTAATAACCACATAAATAGGATATTTTCATTTACTACATATTTTCACCTTTCACTAATAACATCAGTTTATCAGGTATTCTTGAAAATAAACTTGTGTGATAATATTTAATGACAAATTCCCTGTAATTGAAATACTTCAAATTTTTATATTGATATTTACATATTAGAATTTGAAAGTTGGTAAGATTTTACTGTAAGAAGCACTTCTCTATAAAATGTTTAACTATAATTTGAGATGGGTATTTTACTATTAGATAGTAGAAGTTTCTCAAGTACCCTGATAGTGCTCCATTCTGCGGTCTACAGGTATTTCATAGCCAGAGCTGGAACTGCTCGAGTCTGGTGAGACTGCTGGTGGAACCTGGGCACGATGACTTGCACCTGCTCCTGGCCTAGTTTGGGAGCTTGATGAGGGACCAGGGGTAAAGTTTGAGCTGTGACCTTGGAATACTGAAATAACATATAAATACATGATGCACTGAATTGGATACTGGCATTGATGGTTTATATCATAAGGTACATATTGAGTTGATAAAAATCAGACTTTGTTTGTGCTTCTTCATTAGCGATGATAGGATAAATAATAGATAATAATATGATTAGGTTATTTATGATAGTTGAATGCAATTGCTCATCTTATCTCCATGCCATCTATCTAAAGAAACCTATATCTGTGGAAAGGGACCTAGGTGAAAAAATGCCTCTTTTGATGCAAAATACATTTGAAGAAATATGTGGATTAGTGTCCTGAAAGTAATTGTTTAAAGTTTCATTATCCCAAATCATATATTGTAAGATCTCCTCCAGTTCTCTGTAACCAGTAACTAAATCGTATATTGGCGAATTTTTTTAACATATGTGTATTAGTTAGTAATTAGTATTGTCTCACTTACAGTGAAAATTTAGTATGCCAGTGGGTCCAACATCCCTGGTCGTGCTACTGATGGGTGGACGGGGTGCAGAGGATTCTGGTGGGGAGATGTAGGAGTCATTGTCTGCTGCTTCAACATTTGTGTCTGTCTCCAGCCCCGCAGTGATGATGCTGCCTGATAGTTGATAAAAGGGATTGAATATAAACAAAAATCAAATAGCGTTAATGCATAATTTTTACCATTTTCATTATACACACTGACTTTCATAAGATATAACTTGATGATTTATCCTGTTGTTCTAAAGGCTATAATACCTTACGTTTTTAACATAATCTATTGCATGTACATACATCCCGTTGATTTACTATTTTATATTATAACAATGAGACGCAAATTGTTGATTGATGATCAAGAGAGTTTTCAAAAGTGTCAGTTTATGAATAAAACTTACTGGCAGGGGTGAAGTGATCAGATATACTTTGCGCATGTACTGAAATTAGAAACATGTTTTATGGCAATTTTTCATTCTTAGTAAACCTAATCAATATGTCATTAAAAGAAATCAGGACACAGGAACTTCAAATAGCGTAATTTGTGGCGGTATGGGGAAGGGTTGTGGCCCAACCTGTTAAACACGAAGTGGTAAGGCATATTCCAATCAACCTATTTTCGGGATGCTTGTCCTCCACCCACCTCTCGAAAGAATAATTTAACCTAATATATCTCTTTGTTAAAGGTTCAAAACAATGTTCAAACTTGACAATAAGAATGGGATATTGACCTCATAAGGTCTTCAACATAAAACAACAAACACTAGTCTTGGGCCACTGTCTAAGCCAGTATTACCGACATTGAGTGTTACATTTCAAGTAACAGATATATTTCATTGAGGACTTCAGAAATTCTATTCAATAACTGAGAGGCACCGCCATTGCTTATCAATAGTGAACAGCATATCTAAGCAGTAGTTAAAGTAGATTTTGGTCTATTGATATTAAGTACATACAGTGAAATGAATGGTGGAGGGTAACTAGAGACAACTTACTGCTAGAAGTGAAGTGGTCAGAGATACTTCTTGCATGTGCTGCAACACAAAACATATTCAAGACCAATAGCTATTTTTTAGCATGTAATTAGTTGTTGACAAAATACAGTGTTTATTCCCATTCAGTCAATTCACTTATCCTATTCCGATCTATTCTAGATGTCTCTTCTTCTTCATGAACTACAGAGAGACTTGTATTGTCCAGGATATTATTCATTGTGGAAGATATGGGACAGAGACATAGAAAGGTATGGTGTGCTATTCATGGGACACTTTTATGCTCATGGCATACATAAATGAAATTGGAAAACTGACCTTGACTTGGCGGCAAAATGCGGAGATGCATCTCCGCTTCATTCAACTGGTTGTAGTCATCACGATCTGAATTAAAAACGAAAAACAACAAACATCTTTGCAAAGTATCAGGTTTTATATGCCCAAATCTGACTTAAATCAATTGATATTAAGCATGAAAGACTAACATCCTAAAGATCCATTGCCGAATTGCACAAGTTAAATGAGCAGCGTAGAGTACTCTGGGCCCATTTAATAATCTAGGATCGTGCATGTAGACCATTTTCTCTATTCCATGGAGACCCAGGGACGATGATCTTATGGACGATTAGGACTGTCTTAGCAAACACACTTAATTATAGATAAAGGATAACCCTTGGACGAGGTACAGAATAGGGTCTTCATGTAGGATCCTAGATTATTAAACGGGCCCCTGGTAACCTGCATTGGAATCCACATGAAAACCCCCACAAAATAACAGTGTTTATATCATAAGACATCCCATGCCCATACAACCGCCCAACATATAATTCAGTAACTTTCGAGTATTTGAATCTTCATGCGTCTATTTCCCTATTTGTTGCCATATCACGGGAAATGAGAATCAGAAAACAGGAATGCATCTGGGGCTATATAAGGTTCATCCAAACACATATCCTATAAATAAATCTAGAAAAACACAATGATTTACCATTTTGTTGGACAAAGACAACATCACATACATTTAGAGGAATCGATTGGGAAGGTCAACATAATGAAATACATGTATGTCCTACCTTCACTTCTGTATTTGCTCCATACAACGCCTCCAATAATTGTGATGATGAAAAACAATGCGGCTGCACCAAGGGAAATGCCTATAACCACGGGCAGTGTGATATGTGTGGTGGTGCTGCTTCGTGGGGCCGATGTTGTTGGTGCACTCGCAGTTGAAACCTTTGTATTCACTACCGTCTTGATAGGATTTTCTTTTTCTATTGCAATGGAGACTAAAAAAAAAAAAAAAGATGTGTACAATTACTAAAACACCTTTCGATGATTTTTTAAAATTTTATTATTAACATTCTTGTTTAGTCTAAACTAAGAAAACGAACAGTGAGTCCAGTATCCCAATCAAAGTAGGCCGTCTGTCTCTAGCTAGAGTATGCTTGCAACATACTATTTATGGTGCCTAGTGCTACGTTTACACCATCACCCCAGTAGCCACGGCAGCTCACCACTGTAGTTTACCATAACGCACTTGATTTTCTAACCATAAGTCACCTTGGCTGCCAGGATCAGGGACCTGTTTCACTAGTTTCGTGACATGTCTAGATGGCGTGACATGTCTAGATGGCGTCTAGATAGTGTGTCCGGTTTCATAAGAATGAGACATTAGGTTTCGGTGTGTCTATACTTGCTTGCACTGTTGCTGCCGCTTTTCATGTCTGTCTAATACTTTTGTCACGAAACTAGTGAAACAGGTCCATGATGTGTAGATTTATCTGATTCTTATGTTTGAAGAACACCTACTTGGGGGGCGTCATGGCGGCGCCCATGAATCATAGGCTATATACCGTATAATTCCAACCTCATTCGTCAATAATAAACATACCATTTGCTCCTAGTTACCTCTACAGTAGTCTAGGAGGCTCTTATGTTATCAGTTCTACAGGACCTCAATCATATATCATATATAAGTTTGAAAAATGCAAGTGGATGTATTAGATTATAATCCCATGATAAGGATAACATATATTAATATCATGTTCTTACAGTTATGTCTCTCGCAGAATTCTTTCACACAGCATTCGAAGGACTCGTTCTGGTGGTGGAATGTGATGTTCAACGTATATACGATTTTCATGTTACCATTTCTAGGCTTCCGATGAGTGAGCTTTTTTTCATTTGTTATCTCACGTTTCAGACTGAAGTCTCCCACAGAAATGCTTTGATTAGACGTGCATGTAACGTCAACTTGTCCATTCTCTTGATAGGGGCCTGAACCCACTGTTATCTCTATATGTGGATGTTCTGAAAGTTTAAAAAATTCATGTGAGTGTAGAATATAAGTACTGGCCATGCATTACAGAAGTATGTAAATCCTTTATGTAAAATCTGTGTAACATAGACATTTTTCTAGCACACATAAACATATATGTATACCTATGATAATAAGTGTCAGCATCACAGACTGTTGCTGCCCAGGCCACAAACAAGAAATACCTTAAAGACGGTCAGTAGGCCTTTTTATCAAATGCCCGAGAGTGAAGACATGTCCAATGGAATGGTTCATCGATTTCTTGCTTATTCTAGGTGATATCCAATTATCTATCAATAATCTAAAGTAGATATTAAACATATGTGTGCTGATATACATTCGCTATGGACAAGCTGAGTGGTTTTGAACCAACCTTGGTCAACCTGTCTTTTGTTCCGTGACTGCAGAGTTAGGTTGATACCATATCCGTCATATTGCCTTTCCATAAGATGGCTCCCTGTAGTGATGGAAATGTTCAGAGCCATAGAAGAGTAGCATACCATAAAAATATTTATAATATTCTACTACAAGCAAAATATCCAATTGAAAGGTGGGTAACTGAAGGATGCAGTACCTGTAATCCACACCCATCTGTGAGAAATCCCGTTTCTATTGGCAAATTTCCCGTCACCGATCTACAGTCAAGAACCACTGAAGGACTTTTAGCAGTACTGACGTAAAATCAGCACCGACAGAATCAAAGCCCATGGATTTCGTCGGGACACTGAATGATAACTACTACCCTTACTGATTATTTGATACCGATACCGCTGATTTTCATTACTTTGGTCATTTTATTTTGTTTACAAGATTACTGTTGCTATTGACACAATATATTGGATATCAAGAAAGAAACTGATGAGTGTTTTGTCTGTGTCCTCATTCGCCATCATGTTTGGAGTGCGCAGTAATATGAACAAGGCGATAGCCAAGTGAATATTCTGAAGCACTCCAAACGAAATGGCGAACGGGGACTCAGACCAAGCACGGAAATATTTCTGATTTCATCTTAGCCTGGAAATATTTTTCCGTTTCCCTAGGTCCCGTTAAGAATGAGTTACCGTACTCGCAAGCCTGTTGAGAACGAGTTCCTAATGTTGAACCTATGGACGTTTATTCCAGACTAAGATAAAAAGAGATTCTGACACAAAGCAAGAAGCAATACTGCCTACAGTCAACAATGGGGTTGGACGATGTATGCAATGTGGCCTACCTGTAAGTGGGGCGAACAATAGTAGTATCACGACGGACCTGTTCAGCATCATTCTTCAAGGTTAGTGACAAAAGGCAATTTAAGCCTTCCTCATCTCAAAGTCTATGTCTCATACGTCATCTACTTGTGTAGGCACCAGCATCACTTATCAGAGTACCATTATTAGTTCCATACATATCATATGTTAATTCCTATTCTAATCTGCTTTTATACAAACAATTACGTAGTATTTTCTTGGCTTTGCTCGATAGGGGTGCTGGATATATTGGAGGCTGCTACCATCACTATCCGCCTGCAGCATGTCTATATGGAGTGATATGAGTAGAACTACTTAGCCTCATAAAGATTGCGAGATTTTACCCTAGAATGATACCATATGATAGTATCTGTATTTTCTGGCAATTCTTGAAAATATCAAACTTACATTCTATCGACTTATATTTTATTTTCTATGTCCTATGTTTAGTAAAACATAGGACATAGACTTAAAGGACATTGGTGGTAAAGTGAAATAAACTGATATAGTATAAAAAGGCCTAGACAACCGTTCTATGTGGTCATAGACAGTGTATGTCCATTACATGATATAGCGAGCTAATTGTATGCTAGAAAATGGCCTCCAGGCACTATATTGTCTAAGAGACGAGATGAAGTGGCACGAGGTATTGCACTTAACATTAAGGAATTGGATCACTAATAACAATTACTATATACCTACTGGCATCCATTTATTACCCGCTGTTATCTATACAGTATGAATAAGTTACTGCACACCTGTACGGTAATAAGATGGTTCTTTCACAATGTGAGCGAAGGAATTTTACGTGACATAATAACAAAATGACAACTGTTTGCCAGTTGAAATGTTCATACTTGAAGTGCTCCTTTCCTAAACCCGATTGTGCATAGATATGGATCGTTCTAGTCGTAAACATTGTTGACCTATCGATGTGATATGGAAAATCTTTTCGATATTCCCTAAAGAAATTAGACAAAGCATCACCGACTGCCCAAAAGGGAAGGCAACGCGGGATTCACACGATGGGATTCATGTACCTCACAGGGTGTTTGACTGAACTAATCCTGCAGTGATTCTGCACTCGAACATAATGTCTTCGTCTAAATTGTAGAGTTCAATTTCCCTGAAACGTGTTTCTTCCCCTGCAATCTGTTATTCTATATTATCTATAAATTCAGGTTTTCTTGATCTTATATACATACGATTAGATAAATGACTTAGCCTGCGATTATGATTTATAATGGATTTCATTCAAATGTAGCCTAGGGTCAGTACGCAAACAAATTCTCAAACATTTATTCTTTGTCTTTTGTAATTTATGAGCATTTGTTACCAAATACAGAGTTAGTATTGTTTGATTATCATACCACATAGAAAATGGTGCGAGGTAAGATCCTTACGTAAACTGAATCAAAGGTTTCTGGACACTTTCACTGTTTGATATGACCACCATGTAAATCCTAATAAATATACGAGAAGTGCAGATCTTATCTAAGTGTGGATGACAATGTAAACATATTGCTTATCTATGTGCTAGGAAGATCTAGACTCTTTTGAGTGAGACCTAATTTTCGTTGAGTCTCAAAACATACAGACCGAATCAAGCCTCTGAAGAATGGGAAAGTATGTCTGGAGACATTCGTTCACAATTCCTGAATGCTTAAGGAGAAAAGACACCAGGGAGCTGTTTCAGTAGTTTCGTGACATGTTTAGATGGTGTCTGTGACACCCTATGGACAGATCAACACAAGTTGCGGCACTTAGGACAAGACAGACCCCAAACATGGTGTGTCCGGTTTCAAAGTATTAGACAATTTAGAAACTTTAACACAAGTAAGGAATACATATAACCTATAATTGTTCCATATATTAAGAAAATTAGCTACTCCGATCCGCTAATATTCAACATCAACTGTGACATGCGTTTTGAAACCTGACAAAAATGTTTGCACTGTTGGTGCCGCTGTTGATGACTGTGTAGGCCTAATGTCACGGAACTACCGAAACAGGCCCCAGATGTCACAGGCCTTGTTGTTATGATTACAATTGACATCCTACTCTATGTGATAGTGGCATCTTTTTAATCTTTGAACCTCTTGTATCAACAGCAAAACTTCCATGTAGCCTAGAGTGTGTCACCATAACTAATACTTCCCTAGGTCGAATAGCAAATTCAGAATGACAAGACCATCTCATACAAATCTATACGGTATCAAGAAAGAAATCAATATGTTTTGATCAAAGTCATCGAGTTTGACGCAGAGCGATATGATCTATCAGTGAATCAATGGGGAGAATTATTTGGTTGCCTCAGAACGTTAACTTTGAGACCGATAGAAGCTATATTCTTGCTTTTGGTGCTACCTTGAAAGATGTTATAAACAAAAAATTTTAAACAAATTATATGAGGGGCCTCTACGCAATTGTAGTACGTCTGCCGTCCAGTACGAAGTCCTTTCACGATGTTATTGTATAGTAGCTGTCTATCTTATAGACTTACAGGCGTAATCTAAGCAAATAAAAGAAAAGAAGAGTCAAGATAGCGTCCCAGGGTAGACTTTGATTAGATACACGGAACTTTACCTGAGTCTTCAGATAAACACACACCATCGACCTTCTCAGACGTGGCGACTCCTTCTGTGCACAATCATCCAAAGGTAAGAGTTTAAACTCGTAAACAGGGAATGTATTTGGTCCTTAGACTATATGTTAGTTGTCGTAATTCCGATTAATGTATGACGACATACGGAGGTAGCACTTTCTTTAGACCTCTACATCTTGTTTATAAATGGCCAATCTTATCCATAGCCGAATAGCTGTCAAGGTTCATTCTACCTGTCACTTTAATAAAGGTGTATGACCTTAATATTTCCAGAAACATGAAGCCCAAGGTTTGATGACAAATATAAAAGGGAAGAGCATCAATTAGGCTCTTAAAGGCAATTCGATTACGTGCATTATATTCACGTATTTGACTAGCACCAGACCAAATAGCAGGTTAATATCACTCCCAGGTTAGCTGATCGGTTTTCTATTACTTTATTTTGATTTTGTACTTGTAGAGAAATTTTATACTTGTAGAGAAAGCAGAGTTGTAAATTATCAAATATGTCGATTTCTTCTGCAACATGCGGTGGGACCAAGCATTTAGTATTCCTACAAATTATGTGTTGATGAAGCAGCTGTTATCCTCCCATATCACTTGTGTAAATATGTACAGACCTATTTTGCAATGATAGAAGATAGGTGTGTTTAATATTATCGACATCACTAGATCGGTAGTTCTAGTTAGCTATTACTGTAAAGCAAAATATGAAGTATTTCATTATCTAATGAATTCCATGTGATTGGCGGAAGGCAAATATGTCTCAGATAGCTCGTTTAAATTTCTACAGACATGTAGCAGCAAGTGTCCTTGTTTAATCTTCGGAATCGATAAAAAGCGTAACTGGAGTGGCTGATAAGGGATTTGATAACTGTCAAAGTTACTCTGAAAAAGTTTTGTTAAAATACACGACAGTGTGTTCAAGATAACTAGGGCCGAGGTTTAGTTTAGGAGTTGCCCAGTCAGTGGGTCAATTACCTTTAAACATTGGCATCCAGTCAACCAGCAGATCTATACCTGCCTTCGTACACTGCACGAAAACCACTATTTTACATATATATACGCCATTGCGATAACGCACGTATCGGCTGTATCGTGGCTTGTTTATATTTGTATATATACACCTCTTATACGCGTCTACGTTTCGGGCGTCTACGAGACAGACGCGCGCGACTTGGCTGTCTTTCACGCCTGGCGTATTTAAGATAAAACATACTCTGTGCGATATACAATGTATATATACGCCAGGCGTATATATGATACCAAAAAAATATATATATTGCGACCCGCGGCCCGCCCCGTCCTGTGGGTGTTGGTAGAGGATACACCAACACTGACCCGCCACCCGCGACCTCCCAACCCCACCCCCTCCCGCCCCCCCGACACCCCACCACCCCACCACCCTACACTCACTCTACCCACAGTGAAGCCCTGGTACACGACCCCCGCCTCCCTGCAGTGTATGGAGACGGATTAGCGGCTGCTCGGCGTGTGTAAGATGATTTCAGTCCTGAGGGCGGGCGGCTGAGCGGGTGGCTGTGAGGGTGGCGGCCGCATTCACACTACTCCTAACAAGGTGGGAGGAGGACTTCAGGCGCACAGAGACACTGGGGGGAGGCGATTATATAGAAAGCCTGACTGTTCACACACTGAAATGGTGTTTTAAAGTTTAAAAAAATCAGAAAAACTGTAAAAAAACAACTTAATGCATGGTTTATTATGTGTTATTAATCAATTTATACTCAAAAAGGTTTTATAAAATAAATTGGTAATATAAGGCATTTTTCATATAAAACAGACTTGGATGGTTAATGGCAAATTAAATATGCTACCAGTAGTGTCCCCAAGTTGCAAAGATCGGAACTATTGGATGGTGGCGTAAATAAACAGAATCAGGCGTATATATGACGTATATAAGACCGCACCATGGACACGTATATACGCCACTAGATAAGGCGTCTACGAGACGTCTAATAGGTCGAACTTCTAGACACAAAATCCTTCTGTTAGACCCATTTCGTATACATATGTAAAATAGTGGTTTTCGTGCAGTGGTAGGGTCCATATTTACAGATTTGAATTGCAAAACTATTTTCGGATATTTGTTTTCTTTTTTTTAAGGTACAATTACATTCTTCTGGAATAGATGGAAATATTGGAAAAGCTTCTTTATGATTATACCTCATAGTAAATCTAAATAACCTTATTTGCAGCCCACTTGAGGCATTATCTGAAGTAGGACTTATGGCAGAAGGAGATTCGTGTGGGTGCGTGTTGCTGATCATTTGATTAGCGAACGTCTTTTCATATGTTTTTAAACTGCGCAACTCACCTGCGGACTCCTATAAAATATTTTTATTTTCAATTCTACATAACCAGAAAAGGTCTTGCTCACGGATCACTTATATCGTAAATGATGGATATACACACCTGGTATCTGCTACTAGCATTCATCAGCTCAGTACCTGCTGTGACAACAGGTAAGTAGCATTTTGATATAGAATAACATCCAGCACAATTCCAAAGTTTAGTACCATTATGCCGTTGTTTCAGTTTAATATATTGGACATTTTAGCCTATATGGGCTGATATTGCTTGCATTACATTAAACTTTGCTTGGCTTCTATTTAAAGGAAAACATCTTTCCAGATCGTCCCAAACCAATTGCAACTTGCAGTGAAGCAGTTGTGCAAAACTAATAAGACTTAAACATATGTTAACTTTCCTGTTCTCTAAAGAAGTTGTATGTCCACTGCCTCCCACACCTAAGAACGGACGAATAGAGTACATGGACCGGTTTGAAGGCGGAATAGTGACCTTCGTCTGTGATGAGGGTTATTGGTTCACTGGAGCAAATCCTAGGGACTGCTTGGCAGACGGCACGTGGAGCGGCATGCAGGGGTTCTGTAAAGGTGAGACACTAAGCATGGCTAAATGCTACTGTTGTAAATTCCCTCAGTCATATTTTGAATACAGATGGTATATATCAGTGATTCGGCAGGGGATATATCTGGTATAGAAACTAACACAGCCCTATATGGAATCTATGTATGTCTATTATGCGATTACAGAATCTGATTTATAAAGCAGCGTTGTCAATGGTAAAATTCTCATAAAGAAATGAATTAAAAACCAGGTGTTGTTATTGGTTTAACTTGACATATGACGAATAAATCAAAGCAAATCCTCCAAATGTGATGACCTAATCCCGCCATTTCTCAAGACTAAAATCTTGAATAACTTTTGAACTTATACAATAGTCATGATTTAAAAAGCATTAAAATTCTGACACTGAGCTGCATCAATTTTGTAAATAGAGCATTTAAAATCTTTCACGTGATCTACCTTCCAAGACTTGGGAGACAAATGACAATTTTTTTCTCGAGTTTGATACTTGTGAAACACATGGAGTGTGTGTGGTATGAGAAATTGAGAAATTGACATAATAAGACAGACCCTACTTGTAGGGTTAAAAGTTTGTAATGTAGGTCGGGTGGGTGGCAACTTCAAAATTGACCCCCTTCACACTCCCGCCATCTTGTAATGGCGGCAAGTAGGTCACGCCAAAACGAGGCATGCGCTGTCCGGAAGGGGTTTCACGGGTGCTTAATAGAAAGTTTTTCTAGCTTGAAAGATGGAAATCGCTCTCAGGTCATCAATAATCGGCCGATTTTTATAAATAATACATTGTTAGAAAGCTGAGACTTGGGCCTATCTGTTGGTATAAAAATGATATACCTGTGTTATAGATAAGATTTCCGATTATAGATTGAATATCAAAATTGTTTATGTAAAAAAACACTAAAACATGTTCCATTCCTGTTTTTAGAGTGATTTAAAAAAAATCTATCGCGATGACCTATAGAAATAAACATGCTATCTTATTAGGAACATTGTGACGATTGATATGATACCTATATTGCCAGGCTGTGATGAATATTTCTTGATGAAACATAGCATCATGACAGAGTAAAAAAAAAGTGATTTTCCAATATTATTACATTTGTGACATGAGCGGGAGCCATGCCGTCATTGGCTTTTCGAATAGCCAGGAGGCGGGGTGGTGAGCTGCTACTCGGGCTTCGTCTTGGATTCGTCAGATGGCGCAGAAAGTTCCGCCATTACACCTCCCACGTTTAGTCACAATGTTCCTAATCGCGAAAAATGAATATTTTGACTATACTTCTTGCTGAGACTAAAATATTGTCAATGTATGGGTAACATGTCTTGGCCCCCTCCTCTTTTGTAAATCTCAGTCATTTTCTTTGGGCCATTCATTGTGTGTTCGTCAATACTAATGGTATAGACATGACAATCAAATCACTTTCCGTAACTAGAAATAATAACCAATGGACAAATTTGATTTATAGCAATTGAATGCGGAAACATAACTTACATGGAAAACGGCCATTTTAAGTATACTGGGTGGCAATACAATGATGAAGCAACTGTGAAATGTGACCCTGGTTATGCCTACAACCAACCAAAGCACCTCACTCGATATTGTCATGGGGAGAATAAATGGAGTGGAGTGGACGGACTCTGTGAAGGTAAGTAAGGCATATGTTAAGATGTGAAGGTAGGTAAGGCATATGTTAAGATGTGAGCGGGGGGGATAAAAAAGAAAGAAAAAAAAGAGATGCGAATGGGAAGGACGGGAGACGTAAAAGTGCAAGGACAGAGCATGTTAATATCATGATGGTAGTAAAGAGGGCTCTTTGGTTTGTTACATAGCAAACACTTTCAATTCCACGGCAGATCAATTTAGCTTTGGTAAAATTGGGAAGTGTGTTGATGTCTCTGGTAAAAATAAATTCTACGTTGAAAGGCCCCAGAAGCCTAGGTCCCATCTAGACATTAGCATTGTCCAGATGGTTGAACTAACCCGACGTCGGGTAATGCTACCCTGTGATCTGCTACGTCACAGGTCAGCTCGAGGCCGGAAAGAACCAAAGGCCTTTAACCCAAACCGCGACTTAAACACGCAATGGATCATTGTGCGGAAAAAGTACTTTGGGCAATTTACCTACCTTTTTACATTCTAGAGAAGCTCATAGTATTTGTATCTACCTAACAGAGATACATCTGGTATTAATGGACAGAGAACATTATGATGTAACAGAAAATGTATATTATTAGGAGTTTCTTTCCCACACCTTCGGCTTTGAAAAACATGTAGATTTAATCATTTTTAAGAAATATATCAACAACTCACGTTATATGTCGGTGTTTCATTTCAATACCAACCAAATAAATCAAAGTAATCACATCTACATATCTTTCAGGTCGTAATATGTAGAAAATCCTGAAAATATTGAGTTCCTACTACAAAAACTGACACTTGTATCTAGCTATCAGTATTGTAGATCATATTTTGTATATTTTTGATGCCGAACGTTCCTAAATGCTAAAATACTTCTCGCCAAATCTTGCTTGAATTTAGTCTAACTGCATTCTTTCCATGGTACCAAATCAATATCTATACTCACACGAGAGCCTTCATATTTTCCATGAATTTAGTTGATATACATGACTATACTAAGACTATTTTTCTTGGGATGGAAATCTATATTCACTTATGTTTGAATAAATTCTAAAGAATAACAGTTTCATACCGAGCGTTCCCTGAAAAAGTAAGGTATTTTTCAAAGGCGTGCCAAAACTGAACCATCAAGAGCAAATGAGCATAATTACATTTTTCTTATAGGCAAATATATGTATTTTAATCAGAAATAGGATTTGTCCAACAAATAGCTAATTTTTTTCTGTTCTGGAGCTGCAAGTGTTTGTTTTCCATTACAACCATTACATATCAATTTCTGATAATTCTGAAAAGTGTCACAATCAATCCTTTATAACGCTTTACGTTAAACATGGCTAGTCAAGGTGATCTTTGAATAGCTCCTTGCGTTTTTGTTGCTAATTACATTAAGCTTAATGGCGTTTTATGAACGAATGTTCATTGTAATATTAACAGTTGGTTAGGTTCCATCGATAAATCTTTAATTCTAAATTTCTTTGAGATTATCACAGGACGAAATCTTGGGTTTATTCTACACCAAGCTGCACCATGCTTCCTCATAAGATTCTTACAAAATACATTTGCCTTTCATCTTTACCCATGCTTTCAATGTTGTTTTATTCTACGTTTCAGAGGTCACTTGTGATTATCCTACCACACCTGAACATACTATTTTTCGAATACCAAACCTTAAAATCAACAGTCAAGGCACGGTCTTATGTGACGATGGCTACACATATATTGGCAATCAGACTATCATCTGTCAACCAGACGGGCAGTGGAGTGGTGAGATTGGTGTATGTGAAGGTAAGGTCACCAAGGGCAATGGTCAGTTGACATCTGTCTGCAATTCATATGGACTTCTTTTCAAGATTGAAAACGTATTGGGCCCCACACGACCGCACAATAACACACATTATGACACTTCTTTTGACTCCAGTAGTTCGTAGCAATAGCTATCCACATTCCTGCTATCTGTTTACCCCTCATCCTTACATCTTTACTATTACCTTACTTTCTTAAATAATTAGTAGGCAAACGTCCAGATAGTTATTTTTTATTACCCCTCCAATTTCTATGGAAGTCTCTTCCAAACCAAATAGTCATTGCAATGGAAAGAAAGATCCGGGTCCAACTATCAATATAGGTGATGTAAGAAATATTTGTTATATAAAACACTTTCGTTGTACGTGGACGGTCAGAATACAAACGCTTTTTCGGTAAACCATAGCTATTTTCCCGCATACATTACCCGTCTTCCATCTAGATAAAAATGAGATTATGGTTTCTTCATTCTTTAATGTCAAATCATAAAGACATATATGGTGATAGCTGGCAATTATTGGCAACAAATCTGAAATGAAAAGCATTTAATTATCTTCTTGGCAGTTAAGCTATGGTTATTTACTGCCTCTAGCTAACTGCTTAGTGTTCAAATATATGTATGTGTTCATCTATCTTCAATACTTTAATGACAGTACATTGATCCCGACAATCTTCCAGCTATACCCGTCTGTCCAAGCATTTCTAAAGTGGTGCGTGGCAGCATCTCATTAACTGGTCATCGATACAAAGATAATGCCACACTGACGTGTAACGTGGGCAACCGTATACAAGGAGCAAACAGAATAACATGTCAGTCGGACGGCACCTGGTCAGCAACCCCCGGACAATGCACGACTAGTATGTGACATGTAAAATATGTTGATTTACATCTACCGAGATAATGACATTTTACAAGTCAACTAAGTAATCACAATGCATCTGTCTCGAAACTGATCTGTAATTGACCAGTTAAATAGCATGCCATCCGAGGATGAATGCGGTCATTCATAATTGCTTTCCACATTTGAGAAACCAAATAAGAAAAACTGCGGAAACTTAGGTACAATGAATTAGGCAGATATACAAAATGAAAAAGAAATCTTTGTCAGATAGGGGTAGAGGCAATATAATTAATAAAGGCTTGAGTTCCTCCGTAGGAGTAATTTCCCATTTATAGTGCATGTACAAATACACATTCTTCAGAATACATCAAGGTAGACCTGTGGAATAATAATGTTATAATTATTATAACACCTTTGATTTACCACGCATCAGGTCAAGCTGTATACTTGGTAGTGCTCCCTCCGGTACTCCTGGCTATCGTGGTCTGTACTATTCTTTTCTGCATTTTGTGGAATAGGGAGAAACTTCAAAAGCGTTGTCACCAAGAAAAGTAAGGCAACTTCCAACTTCCAATAGTTGTAACAAAGATATATATATATATATATATATATATATATATATAGACTCTCTAGATTAAGTCTTTCGTAGAGGTATATCGTTATTTGTGAATATCAGGCCCTGGAATAGGAAAGGAATGAAACTACAGTTCTGCCATCTACGGCTTTACATGATCGGAACTAAAATAGATGTTTTATAAATCTATTTATTGAATAGCAAAAAGACCTATGATAAAAGATGAAAAATGCAATGGGATCATTTTCATTTAGAGTATATAGAAAATGATATTCATGCAGTAATACATCATGCAACAGGACATACTTTTCAGAAATACAGATGAAAACGAACTTGGGGATATTTCATCTGGTGAGTAAACTGCACAGTCTACTTTTTAATAAATTTATAGACCCTCAACCAAATACCTGAATTAAAGGCTTGCCAGAAGAGACATTACTTTTCTAACAGCTGTTAACACTGTTAATGCAAGCTGTTATGTCCCATAGACATGGCCTAAAACTTAATGCCGCGGATGCCAAAGAGAAAGCGTTGGTCCAAATTACCTCTGCTATAATGATCTTCAAATTGATTACATGACCCTCGGAGGCACTAAATCTTTTACATTCATATAAAGTCATGTGAAATATAATCAATTTAGAACTTTATGCATTCGAAGCTAAATACTTTGTGATTTACTCACAGATCATTATTTCCGGCTGTTCCTGAAAGAGGATTTTCAAACTGGAAACTCTGCTGAATTCAAGCCATTTTCATCGATGACGAAGCAAAAGGTTGTCCTATGATTTTCTTCTAAATCGTATCTAGATCAAATACTCTTAAGCTTCTCTTTTTTCTCAATGTATTGTCTAATAGAACCTGTGTAAGAATCTGTATATTAGATCCCTCGATAACAAGTTTTGGTTATTCAAGACGATGTAGCGTGCTTCAATTTTTAATGGACGTTTCCCATAAATATATTTTTTCATCCTTAGATTTGGGCTGATCATAACATGATCATGAGAAATGTGTAGTGGCCAGGTGTTAGGTACAGCCGAGGCCCCTCCTGAGCACCAAATCAGTTTTGGTCCAGAATGTACCTGCTTGGCCTCACTGAACATGGGCAAAACCCTGCTGGGTTCCCACAGGTTTGTCTGTGTGAGTCTGGAACCCAGCTGACCAGTCAGCCTTGCTGGGACCTTTCTCACTACCACAGAACCAGCCTACACTCTAGGTACATCGCAAATGGCCAGATAACCCAGTTGGACTCGTTATAACACTGTGCCGAAAATAGCATGGCCGGCACCTCACGGTGCAGCCTGCAGTCGATCACCACAGGCCTACTACACTGCACCTACTTAGCGCAGCCAGCAATTTACAGAAGGGCTGATAGCCGACCACCATGAGTCCCCTGGAAATGTTTCTTTCAGCTCATTAACGACCACCCCATACCTCTTCTTCATCCAGAGCTCATAGTTCACCACCTCTTTTATTCTGTTTCTGACAGCCACTTTACCTCAATAAGCATCACTTTAATTCATCTCTTTTAGTTATGTAAATTTTATTAACTATTACCATTGTTTCTCTTTTTATATTTACCTTTGTCTAGAAAGTGAAACTGACCTTTTTTCTTTAGATTGAGGAGGGACTGAGAGCCCAATTCAAAGTTGATACTGAAGTGACTATTACTTACAGAAGGTTGGTAATATTGACCAATTCCATGACTAATTGGTAAATAATCACAGGACACTCAGTCATTACCCCATCCCTGGATGAAAGCGAGAGTAACATAGTATGGGAGAATAAAGTTTTATTGAATTTTATATGAATAGAAAACTGTATTTCGACCAGGGAGAGCAATGACCACCCCTGACCAAAGGCCATGGTTTACCAATGTATACATGATTTTCTAATATGACGTACTTATCAAATATATCAAATATGATCACTATGTTTTGTTCTTGTTTTATTTCCCTTTTATTTTGCATTTGCCTCGGAGAATGTTAAAACTGTCAAACATACACTGGGAACTTAAGTATTGAGAATTGAGACATCAGTATGTATACCCTTGTTGATAACTGACAATTGTGCATTTTTTCAGTAAACAAAAGCAGCAGATTCTTATTTCAAGAATAAAATGTGATGAGAAAACAAGGAAAAGTATTACCAACCGACAAACTTCAAGAAATGAAAAGGAGATGCTGCAAAGACCACCGCAAAGTATAGGTGTGTCCATAACAATACAAACTAAAATCAGTGTAGACTGATGGCCTTGTTTCCCTCGGCCCTTTTATATTGAGATTCAATATATGAGAAACGAAAGTAGCTTTGAAAATCAAATTGAACGGAAATCACTATAGCCAATATAGCAACCTAATTACTTTTCTAAAAATAATTCACAAATACTGCCATTGTAGTGTTTACGATGATAACACGTAAGGCTGCTTTCAACTGATTTTGAATTCAGAAGTTTATTAGTGATGGTCAAGGGAACAAAGCCCCATCGAAGCACTTGGGTATTATAGATTATTGGGCCTTTTCAGTGGACAATGGTGATATAGTGAATGACGCCGTAATAGGGGTGTATAGAGGATTTTGCATTGCTATCGAGTTGCACACTAGAGACTATATAACTCTACCACTAAATGTCCACAGCACCCCAACGCCCTTTTTTAGCCCTTTATTTTGTCTGACTACAAATAGGCTCGGATAGCTCTGCATGGCAGGGTTAATGATATACGGATTCACCGGTGATGTAGCTTATCTCGTGTTGCTATCTCCTCTTTTTAATATTTCTCAGTTACAAACGCGCAGTTTTCAAACAGTGGTGAGATGCTTGACAAGCATACTAATTTAGCGGCTTCCACATTAATGTTGTTAATATACTTTACTTTACAGATGGTATCACCTCTAATTTAATAGCGGACATAATCGAACATTTGGGAGACGACACTAACCTTAATCTGGATTCCAATTATGTCAGACTGAAGATGTTTACAAATAATAAGATGGAGGAAATTCACAGAGACGGAATAGAGTTGCCTGACAACTACGGGACTGTTTTGCGGAATCTCCTTTCCAACTACCTGACAGAAGAAGAAATGATAAAACCTGATGAGATTGAAAAATCTATTGTGATCTATGGCCGGGCTGGCGTTGGAAAGACAACTTTGGTCCAAAATTTACTCTGGAAATGGGCACACGGTGATTGGGCAACACACCTCAAAGCAATTTTCTTCCTCGATGTGCACACTTTGAAGAACCTATCACACAGGCCAGTCAGCCTCTCTGTGATTCTCAGCTCAAAAACAAATATCGGAGTTAAAGACAATTTGGATTCCAGTTGGATCACTGAGAATGAGCAGTTTATTGGTATCGTTATAGGTAAGAATAGAAAAATCATATGTATAACTTCGAATTCTAGAACTCGTGCATACTCCAGGTTGTAAATATATATGATAGACCGACGCTTTATCTTTTTTTTATGATAATTATTATTCACATATAATTCACCTGACGAGTAGGTGGGCTTCCAATTTAGGATTACAAATCCGGACCAAAGTACAACAGCTCAAAGTGCTATCTAGAATCATTTGAGAGTCACATGAACATTAATAGTAGATATTATGAATATTGAAAAATTGTGAACAGTAAGTTTGTTAGGATTGGGAAAGGATTGGGGAAAAAATACCCAAAAAGAGTGGTTAACTCTTTGTTCTGACATTGCTAAGACATGAATTATAATACAAATACCATGTGACTAATCAGGAAGATCAAAACAAGACGTTAAACATGAATAGGCTGAGACATGAAAAATTGTAGACTACAGATCTTGCACATGATATTGTGGCGTTTGTATAAAAACAAAGTGCAATGGTAATGCTGATGGAGATTGAAAAGTAAGTTTCTTGGACTTAGGCCTATCGAGTTCTGGCAGTTTGGCTATCTCATTTTTAAATTATTCTTGCTAGGGAGTCCCTAAACTACCTCAGGCAGCAAATTCCATTATTTTTCACCTCTATACTTACGGAACTTTTTGAGGAACTCAGACCTGGGTCTTGCCATTTTGAACTGCAGTTTTGACTGAGAGCGTAGGACTATAGTATTGGGATAGAATTAGCATTAACTCGCTGTATGTCTATTTGTTACAGATGGTATTGATGAACTATATGATTCTGAAGGCAACTGGATTGGTCACGATATGCCAGTGACATCAAAGGGCACAGCGCAGCCTCTTGGCTGGGTGTTTTCCCTGTTAAAACGGATTTATCTCCCTCGATCCACCTTGATTGTCACCTCAAGGTAAACAGATGAGCGAAGGACAGCTATATGTTATGTCTAAAGTATTAGGAAAAGATACAATTTAACTAGTATCCATAATCTCATTTTTTTCAACAGACTCAATATATTAGCTGATTAAGGCTGTGAGCGAAGAAATGAACCTCGAAATGCATATATAAAATATTGATAGTGTTCTTAGTACTGTCGCCTGCTACCAGAATATTTAGAATTCCCTTTACCTTGGAACCTTTTACATTCAAATTAGATAGACATGGAATATATATGTATGTCCAGGTCAGTGGTATTGACTTTTATCCTACCTCTAGGAAAACCGCCTTAGGCTTAACATTGACTAAATTTATGTGACAGGCCGTGACATGAAGTGTTTTCATGTCACTAGGGTGATACAATAAATGACCAATCAGCGACCAGAAGATTTTTTTATTTCATTTTTTTTATTTATTCACCCAGTATGAGCTTTTACGAAAAGAGTTCTGGTTGCACTCAAATCGCCCATTCAAATGTTTGCTAACATAATATAGAATATCACGATTGATTTATGAAACCAGCCCCTCTTCAAATATCATTCTAATACCAACAGTAACCCCGTACCCGCCAAACAACATGGGGAAAACAAAAGACCGAAACCCTAAGAACACCAGGGCGGAAAAAAGGAGAAAGGTAGGAGATGATCGCACATCCGACATTGCAGGAAATGTTGAAGGTCGAGTCACTTAGAAACCGGCAGCTTATCCTAAAACATCTAACGTACATATGCTGCTACAGTCCCACGCACCTCAATCATACACGCAAGGTAATTCTCGCATTTTCCCTCAAGAATACATCACCCGAGGTCAAGAACGCGATAGAAACTCCCTCTGCATCCTCTCAATACACTGCACGAAACCTACCGCTTTACATATGTATGCGAAACGCGTCTAACAGTAGGATTTTGCGTCTAGAAGTTCAACCTGTTATCCATCTCGTAGACGCCTTATCTAGTGGTGTATATACATGTCCATGGTGCAGTCTTATATATGTCATATATACACCTGATTCCGTTGTATATACACCACTATACACTCAAAAAGTTCCATTCTCTGCCACTTGGGGACACTACTGGTAGCATATTTCATTTGCCATTAACCATCCAAGTCTGTATTATATGAAAATTGCAATCTTATATTACCAATTTATTTTATAAAAACCTAATTAAGTATAAATTGATTAATAACACACAGTAAACCTTGCATTATGTTGTTTTTTTAATTGTTTTTCTAATAGATCTTACTTTCAAACACCATTTCAATGGTCAGGCTTACTATATATTGACCCTCTTCAGACTTGAGGTTGAATCCTGAAATCATCTTACCCCCGTGTGAATGTGGCCGCACACATGTGAATGCTGCTGCACATGTGTACCCGACCCCCCCCCCCTCCCCCGACACCATAACACCTCGCGGCGGGCAGCAGCGGGCATGGGCAGGCGGTGGGGGGTGGGGGAGGGTTTCCCACTGAGTCAACCTGTACAAACGCAGCTGGCTGGGGGTTTCTCACTGAGGCTGGCTGGGGGTGGCGTGGGGTGGTGGGGGGGCGGTAGGGGTGCATGTGACAGGTCAGTGTTCGTGCATCCTCTACCAACACCCACAGGACGGGGCGGGCCGCGGGTCGCAATTTTTTTTTGGGGTATCATATATACGCCTGGCGTATATATATTGTGCAGAGCATGTTTTATCTTAAATACGCCAGGCGTGAAAGACAGCCAAGTCACGCGCGTCTACATATGGAAACTGTCTCGTAGACGCCCAAAATGCAGAAGCGTATAAGAGGTGTATACAAATATAAACAAGCCACGATACAGCTGATACATTATCGCGATGGCGTATATATATGTAAAATGGTGGTTTTCGTGCAGTGATAGCTAAATATCTTTTCGGCTATCTAAAGCTCATGGACGAGGCAACTCCACCGTCAGATCACCCGTAAATGAACACTCACCTCTGCGACTTAATTGAAGACGTGAAGGACATGGAGGCAGGTAAATTGGGACAACAAAACATCCATCCAAAGCATGCGCATGCTCGCCTCCACTTGGGCCACGCCAACCAAGGTTAAATGCAGAGGCATCTGAGGCAGGCCAATCTTCCTGACACCTCGTGCCTGGCCTACAACACCGATACTGGATGCACGAAATTGGAGGGCCACAGCGTCGCCGGCAAGACCGTAGGCCACTTCTGCGCCTTCTGTAAAACCGATTTAGGCCTCATACATCAACAAGTTCAGGCTGTTTGCCTCATTAAGGCAAAAGCTGTTGCCAACCAGGCTCATACACTCCCCAAGAACGCACAAAACCCGACCACAACCACGCAAAAAAACTGACAACCAAAAAATAGCAGCCCCCATACGTCCAAGGCACTCTGTCAAACCAAAGAACCAGAACCCCTGGAAAGCCCACTCACGGCCGTTCAACGTTGTGCTTATGAGACAAACTTGTTTTCAAGATAGAGGGGAGGTGGACATCCAGCTACCCATTTGACACATGTAAAAGATTTGCCGCCAGGACAACTAGCGGATACCCCAGTAGCTAGGGTATATAATCAGCAGCACTAGTCGGCCATGCTAGAAGCGTGAACCGGATGTTTTGCTTCACTGTAGGAACCGGTGCATGCATGCCACTAGTTAACAGCACTGCACAGCGAGTGGGTCTTCCTGGCATTCTAGTTCTCTGGTCAAACACAATGTGGCCAGACACATCCCCTTCTGCGGGTCATGATCCGGTGGATGAGCCCCAAGGCTGTGCCTGCACGATTGCCGAGGGCGGCCCCGCATTTGATGTGGGGGCGTGGCCGCCCTCGGCAATCGTGCAGGCACAGCCTTGGGGCCCATCCGCCACCCCACCTTCCCCAATCAGAGGAACAGGTGCGCGTCGCAGAGGATGGGATCCTCGTTGACCGCCCAACCCCACCCCTGCCTTAGAAAGGGCCTCGTGCCATGTCCCCCAGGGCTCTACGTACACACAATGGATAAGTTCTGGTCGAGTCCGACGACATACGGCCAACTCAGAAGTAGCCATCAAGATACAGCGAGGGCATATTGAGGCTGTCAAGACTTTCAGGGTAATGGTGTAAACTTAGTATAACATCCACCATGCCTCCTAAAGCACAGAAAGTTTCAGATATATTGATCAATTATTTCTTCATAAAACAATGAAATGGTAAATATTACTAAATTTTATAAATAATGCCTCAAGGCATTATCCGGTCTATGCTGGGGAATGCATCAAGCCATTTTCCGCCCTGAAAGGGTTAGCTTGACCCACCAGGCTTTAGATGGACCTGATCATCAAAAGAAAGTCACCTTAACTGAATAATGCCTTGAGGCATTATTTGTGAAATTGAAACTTTCAGAGAATATACCTATGATATAGTATTTGATATTATTTGGTAAACCAAATAATATAAATCAGAATGATGTGCCATATCGCGTGATCAAATAATGGAATATGGGTTTAGACAAAATTTGACCCGTCCCCTGGAGTTATGCCAATCCAAAGTACCCGCCCCGACCAACAGGGCTCTCCAACAGACCCCTGTCTTTAAAGGGTTAAGTCGCCCTAAGTCAACAGGCTTCATTACCCACTGGTGTGCACATTGGCCGCAACAAAAGTTCCCCGGCAACGCCCCAACAGTCAACCTACGATTCGCAATGCCGACGACATACGGCCAACTCAGAAGTAGCCGTCAAGATACAGCGAGGGCATATTGAGGCTGTCGAGACTTTCAGGGTAATGGTGTAAACGTAGTATAACATCCACCATGCCCCCTACCGGACCCCACATTGTGACGTCAGCACAGCCACTCCTACCGACTCAAGAAGAATATGATTTTTTCACCAACCCACCCACCCCAACTTTTATATTTCTGATACTATCATGTTCACATCTGTTTAAACTTGTTGACTTTTTCCCAATTGAAATAAATTTCATCCTCTCCCCAGTCTCACGTATGTACCTCTTTATATTCGCTAATATTCCCATATTATCTTTTTTATATATTGTAGGCCATCTAAAGACCTGGATTTGCCAATAGCAAAATCAGCCGTGATGATAGAACTGATGGGACTGACCAAAGAACGTGTCATGGAGTTTGTTGATAAAAATGAAAATGAATATCGAGGAAAGATGCTAAAACAAATCTTGGAAAGAAGCCCAATTCTGATGTCTCTATGCTCAATCACTTCCTACTGTGCCAACCTCTGTAAAGCAATGGCAAAGAATATTGATGGTACTGACAAACTCACCACCTACACACAGATAACTGCCTACATACTACAGGTATAATTTTCTCTATCGAAGCACACATATAAATGTTGGCTAAGCGCAATTAGGTCAAGTATTAACCTTTAAACCATATTTTATATTTGTACACTTTCAGTACATGTCTTTCTTTTGTTGTTGTACTGTCATGGTCTATGGTATTTCAACACATCAGTATATTACCGTCTTGTCGGATTTAATACTAATTTTGGAGACTAAAGAGAGAGCGGTTACACGGGTAATTGCTGGCCTGTGATATCTAGAACGCCAACCGGTAATTTTATAGAGGGTCCAACGAGGTATGAGAGAAAAACTTCGACTGCAAGCCCTCGTTATATACGAATTCATCGAATACAACTCAAAAGGGATTCTGTATTGGTATGATAACCCTGTTTTTATATATTATTTCTACATTTCTAAACAAGAATCTTTACGATGAAGGAGAGTATTGATGACTACTTCTTTTCAGATAAGCCTACATCGTTCCATGAGCAAACAAGACTTAAATGAGGAAACACAGACTATGTCTGATACACTGAGGTATCTGTGCCAACTGGCATACAGTCGACACATCACGCGAAATGACAAAGGGGTCGCGCAGTTTGTGTTTGAGAAGGAATACGGTAGGGAAAATGTCAATATCATAAATGTTGATGGTTATACAAAAGGATAATATCGTGTTAGCTATTGTATTGTAGTATCTCTGCTAAAGAATGACAACATTGTCTGGACAAGAACCCATTTAGTCAGGAGAAACCATCAAGACACATTTCTAACAACATTGACCACATCTATTCTCTTTTGATCAATTACAACCACTTACTACTTAAATAACAGATTAACTTTGGCTTATAAACAAAGTATGTTCCATTTAACCTGATCGTATAGTTACCAATAGTTTTGGATGTGATGGGTATCAGAAGACTGTTATTGTAATCTCTGTTTAATGCAATCATTCATTCCAATTTACTGTTTTGATATAACAGTTAAAGTAGCAGAAAGAATTGGACTCTTTCATATGATTGGCGACCAAGGCCAGTTTGTCCACCTGTCCATCCAGGAGTTTCTGGCTACGATAGGACTGCTGTCACATGACACAGACGATGTCAAAAAAGCTCTACATTCATATAACACATCTGGACATTTCAACATGTCACTGCTGTTCCTGTATGGACTTGCCTTCAACACAGAGAATGAGCAGATAAGGAAACTGCACAGTATGATAGGTGTTCATCTTGAGGTAACAGAAGACGTTCGCAATGTGCTGAAAGAGAATGTGAAGGTGAGAAATATTATTATGGAAGGACTGAGAAGATCAAACAAGTATATTCTTTTTAGATACATAAGCTCAAACCTTCAGATGCAGAAAGCCTTCAAGGTAAAGAATAGGTATATAGTGAAATTGTTTGGTTTGGACTTTGAACTTAGAGAAGACATTTCCAAAGTGTTGACAAAGAATGTGATAGTGAGTAACTATTCATACAACCTTATTATATACCTATACCTCGAAATCCTACAGATACCACCTCTGCTATAGCTTTGGTATTTTATCCATCCAAGCATACTGTGCTGGGATAGAAAAATATCAACATGCTCTGATCTGGCCTACATTATTCTTCGACCCTCTATATTTGATTGATTATTGATTAATTAGTAATAATTCGAAGCAAAATATTCAACTAAATCTACGAGCTCATTGAATATTTTACTGAAGGAAACTTGGGACGTAAGGCTGTCCCAACAAGGTAGATATGTTTAATTAAAATCCCTGTTAAAGATAAGGTTCGAGGTAATAAACGCTGTCAGAGGTTACAGGGGATGATCGGCCACACTGCACACTCACTCAAACAATGCTTGTGTGGGGAGTATTATAATTAGTATTATATTATTGGATGGTATGTTCCTGTTGCCATATTGCCTTCTGTCGTATTAAGTTATTCTTTCCTTTAAGACAAGATTGTATCCCATGTGTCATTCCCTCCTCTCATTTCTGTAGGAGATATCTGACCCACTGCAAGCCCTACAAATCGTTCATGAGAGTCAGTTACCAGAACTTGCATCTCAAGTTGGAAAAAAGGCGTTTCCCGAGAAAATCGAATTTCAGAATGCGAAGCTGAGTGTCGTTGAAGTTTTGGCATTGGCGTTCCTACTCGAACATCATGATTCAGTGACTGTCATCGAGTATGTAGAGATTTTGTATCATACCTATGCTTGCAATTAATACTTATCAGTCAAAACAAACTATTATACTTTTGCTAGGTCAGAAAAAAAAGACTGTAGTAGAAGGCTGCATGAGGAGCAGGCCTGCTAGTCCATGGGTGGCAGGTGTTGCTATCACTTGTGACAGGTAATTACAGATTGTAAAGATTCAGTCACAATGCTTGTATATCTAAATACAGTTACTTGCTTGAACCGTTATTTCCTGCTACGCTGGAAGAAGGAAGCACAGAGAGGTGTTGTCAGGAGCAAGGTCATGACTAGAATGATCGTTTATTTAATATGTACAAAACAATACGGCGGAATGACTTTAGTACCCAGACACATGGTCGCCAATGTAAAGCCTAGAGGCCTAAACTAGCTAGGTGTAGACCTTAAGAGTAAGAGAATAAGAACTCAAACACAGATGTGCAAGGTACTATGATGAGTCAAGAACGTAACTGATTTTAATTACAGGTTCCTCAGCTTATATACAGACAGCATTGTTACACATGCCAGGAGGGCCGCTCATGTCACTATCAACTCAGGTGGCATGTCAGAGTGCCTAGCACCCATGTGGGGGTGACCATGCCATTCACTACATGACTGTCATAGGTCAACATCAAGACAGGGAGGGGCTACTACAAAATGCCAGCTGTCTTAATGCAGTCCTTTTTTTTTACTAATAAATAGACACTTTAGAAGACTTGTCCCGCAAAGAAACCAATATAATTGATTACAATGGGAATGTAGAGACCAGAACTTTATACTATGACTCAGCAAATCACAGGGTAGCTTATAACCAAAGTTGGGTTAGCTAGACCATCACGACCAGATAACTAACCTAACCCTAGACAACTACACCTGTGCCTAGGGCCGCCACACAGATATGGTCTGAACTGGCCTCAATGCTGCATATGGATTCCCAAGATTTGGTAGACGTATTGGGGATAGCTGGCAAGTGACATGGCAAGTGACGGGCAGTATGCATGTCACCACACGTCAGCAAGGGAGCCACATCTAGGTTACAAGGTAAGACCGGCCCTGACAGGATCACTGCAACAGTCCTCTGCGTTTGTTGATTGGTGTGCCGCTAAGATAAAAGACAGTGCTTATGGACCCATTAACAGAAACGAGGACTTCGTACCAATGGGATGAGCTGCTTGGAGCGATGGCAGGTCAAGCACAGGAGATGCAGGTCAACATGGATCAGCAAATGGAGGCAGCCTTGGATAGTCATCAAGAAGAGCAGGCCAGGATATGGGCACACCTGGTTGCCATCCACGTCATGCTCGCGGATATGAGAAACACCAATACCCAAGCTTCCAATGTCGCCGCTGCGGCCCATGAGGACCGTTTACATGCTACATCTGTGGCATGGAAGGGCTCTCGAGTCTCAGCAGCTCAGCAGCTCTGCAGCCCTGGATCAGATTATGAATTCTGAGGGGTGATGTTGTGGGGTCTTGTTGATTCTGGTGTGTGCAGGAGCATGATTGCAGGAAAGAAGTTTGAGGAACTTAAGGCGGTCATGGGGATCCAGCATTACCATGATAAATCAGGTCTTGGCCTTTGATTTCTCGTGGACACATCCTCCCAACACTTAGACTAGTCAAACTTGACATCCACAGCAATCAGTGCACTCTGTGCATTATGCCTGGGATTGGCCATGACCTTCTACTAGGCAGCAATTTTCTTCAGGAGAGTGTGGCTGTAATTGATTATCACCGGCAAGAGGTGTATATCACCAAATAGCCACATCCGTTTTCATGGACACCGCATGGGGAACTGTGTGTTGGGAAGTGCTTACTGAACTTCAGTACTGGAATAAGTGCTTCCTGGCTATATTCCCAGGCATGGGTGTGGTCAAGATGGTGATAGACACCTGGGATGCCAGGCCGATCAACCAGCATCCTTACCGCATCCCACTCACCATGCAGCAGGAGCTGGATAAAATATTAGAGGAGGGGATCATCAAACCTTCATCTTCCCCTCGGGCCAGCCCATTGACGCTTGTACAGAAAAAGGATGAGTCCATCCGCTTCTGTGTGGACTACCGAGCGCTCAACATGGTAACCCAGAGGGACCCCTATCCCCTCCCCTGTATTCAGGATATCATGGATTCTTTGGACTGTGCCGCCATCTTCTCTACCTTGGATCTCAAGTCTGGCTACTGGCAGGTCCCTGAGGGTTGTTTCAGTTCCAGAGGATGCAGTTCAGACGGCTCCTTCCTAGGATGTGCAAGAGGATGGCAATGGTGTGGAATGCCCAATCCACTTCCTGTTAAGACAGTTGACAGAAGTACAACAGAGGTATCCTGTCATCGAAAAGGAAGCATATGTCATCATCTTTGCCTTGACAAAGTTACATCCATATCTTTTCAGGGCAGACTTTATGATCCTGACAGACTACCTGCCGCTCAAATGCTGGAGTGATCAAAGATACCTGCATGCAAAGGTGGGCCCTACTCATGGCTGAGTATGCCACTCCTGTGGTGTATTTTACCAGTGCCAAGTGGGTGGACATGTTGTCACATCTAACAGGTAAGGATCTATCGATCTCATCCAATGGAGGTTGAGACTGTAGTACTAGTCGTGGAGGATCTTAAAGAAGTTCAATGGGACCCACTCAGAATGGCCAAGTATAAGCTAAGACTTGAGGACCTATATCATTATCTTGTCAGTGGGATCTACTCTACACCTTGGAGCTTCAACCAGGACAGGCGGAGTACCTATGGATAGTACTGCCCATACCAAATAGAGTATGCCTCATCAAGAAGGCTCATGAGGTATTGTGCCCTCAAGGTGTGAGGAAAACGCTAGGGAGGATCCAGTAATACTTCAAGAGGCCTGGCATGAAGATGTATGTCTTCATGGGGCTCGCCCACTGTGCAACATGCACAGTGAGATGGGTATGACAGGACCATGTTCGCCCAACACCCATGCCACTCGCAGAATACCCTGGAGAAAAGGTGACCATGAATCTCACAGGGCCCCTGTCAGTTAGCCACACCAGTGCCAGATACTTGCTATCTTTCATCGACCACAATACAGGCTATGTGGACTGCTTCCCCCTTTACTTCCTGACAAATCCTCCACCTTGGTCTTCAATGCCCTACAAATGAACTATATTCTGCTGTATGGACCTCCTCAGATTATGTTGCCAGATAATGGACTCAAGTTTAAGAATCCTCTTGATGAGGGTTATCTTAAAGGTAAGCTAACGGGAAGATTGAATGGTTCCACCGTTCGCTGGAAAAATACATGGGCCCTGCCCTCCTTGCTCACCATCAATGATATTGGCCAGCTATTTGCAGTGCTACCTAATGTTTAATCGGCTTCTGCCACTCACATGTTCATTACCCTAGCTACTGTAAAATATCACAATACTTAACAATAAAGTTTACACGTCACAAAATAAAATATTGTATGTTATTGATGTGGTAAACGAATACTAACGACTTGTTAATAGTAATACAGAGGAAGACTTGCACTGGTTGATTCGATCATCTGATCATTTTAGAGGTTTCTCATTGGCTGTCAGTCCAGACCGGTCACATTAGAGAGATAGGTTGGGCCAAGCGCAGTGGCTCCCCCTGTTGTCCTTTCTCCGAATATCTTTGCTGATGGGTGGATCCTGTTACTAGTCGTATGGTGATGTTCACACTCTCTGGTGTGTGGGTAGTGAACTAATCTCTATAGATATATATTCACATTTACAGCTCCTTTTAAGGAGTTTATTGTCATTGCTCAATAGTTTCGACCTTCTGGTCTAATCAGCCGATTATAGCTAGCCTTTCTGGTCTTTTTTGTTATTTTGAGATTTGTCTGTCCCAGAATCCCGCTATTTCGATTTTTCTTTAATAAAAGAACATGCCACCTGTGGTGCCAGTCACTTTCTTTTGGTAGCTCGGGTATTAGACAATATATCATATGATTATATTTTCTTCCTTATATGTAGTTTCTTAATACCGCGGGTATTGTTGGTCTACCTTAAAGAAATGTAATTCTTTTCTCTTCTTTTATATGCTATTGAACATTAAAACATTTACCCAATCCACTTGTCATCTCATTATTAATTAGCCAGGTTGAGCAGTAGTGAATGTGTGCTTGTAAAGACGTCGTTGATTTATATCAAGATGAATCCCTATGAAATATCTAAAATATTGTTGTATTCAACAGAATAAGGTAAAATAAAACAAATTTATTCGCATTTCAAGAATTGGGTCAGACTCTATATCGGACGAGGGTGTAAGGATCTTGATTTCATCGTCAAGAGACAGCGGAGCACTGAATACACTCAGGTAAATATTATAAGATTTATCCATTTGACACTGTTCTTCTAGCTGTGAGTTATCTTTCCAAAATGAGGGTGTTTTAAAAAAATTAATTTCCCAACTTACAAAAAATAGTTGAGGGAGAAGATAGAAGGGAATCAAGGAAATGTGCCCTACTTGTCCACCTCAATGATATGAAACGTTGATGTGGAACCTGGTTATGTGATATTCATTTTATGTTTACATTATTTTGTATAGACTGACGTCTCAGTTGATAACTGACGTCGGGGTAGTGGACCTTGCTGGATGGTTGAAGGACAACCGAACCTTAGAGTGGGTATACTTTCATCACGATTTACAAAAATATGATCATAGTAATCTCTCTTGAAGCATTTCTATAGTTTATAAAGTTCACGCTACCTTTAGCCTCTATTGTCTTTGTAGTTGGCCAAAAATATTCAAGCATCTGACTTATGACAACATACGTGTTTATATACCTGTTTTATTACATAGAAATATTGACGTTATAAACAATAAATGACCATCTATCCAGGCTGCTCGTGGTTGATGTTAAAGACCGAGGCGCAAAAGCACTGCTCCAAGCATTGGCCATAAACAAAGGAGCGAGAGTCAAGTAAGTTGTGTTATGAAGTAATGTTGGCAACGTCTGGGAAATGATTGAGGGTTACCTTGACTCAAGCAGTCCTGCACCCTAGCACATCCACAACTCGTGAGCATAATTTTGAACCAACATTCTGAATCCTATATTCGACTATATAGTTAGATATACATTAGCAACTATCCCCACGGTGCCCAGGGTTTCCTTGGTTACAGTATTCTAGCCTACGGAAAAAAACGAATGAAAACAGTCTTCTCTATATCCTGACGAAATCATAAAATTATATACTACTGATTTCCCCTCAAAATTATCATTTTTTTAAAACGCCACAAGAAATGCCTGGAGGGTAATTCCAGGAGGTATCTTCAGGATTCACAAGGGGAATGCCCCCAGGTATTCTCAGGACTGAAAGGGTTGAAATATAATGCTTTTCCTTAGAGTGAGATCAGGAGGAATATATTTGGAACAAGAGTAAGGCAAGGCGTTTAATTATGATTAATTTTGATGTCTTTATCAGGCTATATTACAAAAGACTGTATATGTATATATACATATATATTTTGTATGTGTGCTACAATAACAGTCTTTGAAGGATCAACAGGTTGTACGCATCGCTATCGAGTTTTATGTTGTTAATCCAGCTGCTCTGAGGTACTATAGATGTTTGAGTAACTTTGACGTAACAGGAATTAGTTAATGCGTTGTATCAGATAATCACAACCTCAACCAACCTAATGTGTCTATCTTCCTATTTTTTGGATGACAGGGTAGAGAGACTTCAATGCAGTCCAGATCTTGAGAAACAACTTTATGACATGGAAGGCTTCACATTAAGTCGGTAACTCTCGTTTGGGGTTGATAATCACGATTGATGATAGTCCCAGTATCTTTTTTCTTCAATATGGCATATTTTGGCATTACGCCCTGCATTAGTTCTCATCAAAAGTAGATGATACAATTCAAATGATTAATATTACTGTGTGAATATAATTCATCGATTTCCTAAAGGGCAGTTGTATGATTGAAATGATTTCTGTGTAGCTTTTGACAAACCTGTCTCTATAGGTTTAATATAATTGTCATCTATCGGTCGCTAAATGTTTTGAACCACATAGAACATTTGCCATGTATTGTTATGAGGATAAGAATGTCTTGGTGATTGACTACCATGACCAAATAGAGAGCTAAAGTCCAGATCAGTCACTACAATTTAACCCAACCAAGAGAGACGAACGGGAATTATTGTATATTGTTATATGCTTGTGTGCGAATGTCAATTAAATACTATGCTAGGGGTGAAGTAACAATAATGTTCGTGCCTGATGTGACAACAACTTAATAAGTCAATGGCGTTTTTATTATTGATTTGTAGTATATAATAATAAGCAAACGTCCTTAATGTGGACAAAGTGATTCTCATTCTCAGCCGGTCGTCGATTTCATACAGCTCTCTGTAAAATCAGCGACTGACCTCGAACTCGTATAAATTGTAATCATAATGCAATTTCTTCATAGCGCCATATTTATATAAATTGGGAACTATCGAGTTAGCCGAATGGTGTTGTCTCCGGAATTTTGTATATGTTGACCCGGGAACCATTCAGTAACAATTTGACAACCAGAAGTTCTTGTCATAAGAATCGTTTGTTAGTAATTCTGCAGCTGTAATTGTAATTTTAGTCTTACCTGCCTCTAATATATAGATCTTCTAGGTTTATAAGTTTTACTTTCCACTGTATCAAAGCTTGGTTGTACCCCTAAAGTTGCATTTGTTGTTATGCACTTATTCCTCATACAAACACCTGTGTGTGAATTAGCTAGTAAGCCTTAATAGGAAATGATGACCGAAAAGGGAAATGTATAAATATGCGTTTGGGGATATTCAAAACTATAACTGCTGAAGAAATAGAAAACAGTGCCTTCACATCACTGACAACGATTCTTATCATGTCGATCTTCACAGATGACCCATCGCATTTTGCAACAGGAAATAAATATATTCAACTGCACTTTAAGCAGGGTTAAAATGACTTTCTCCTTGATCCATTTTCATGAAAATCGGTCCACATATAACCAATAGTCGCTCGTACGGTGTAAGACACATACTGAATAAACCACTTATTATTACAAATACGGTTTTGGAGCTTTTGCAATTTTGACAACAGTCCTTAGTCTGTGCCCCCATTATCCCTCATCCTGTTCGATACAATGCTGAGATTTATAGATTCCTTATTTGGAGTGATAAGGAGTGGCAATGTTCACACCAATTTGAGATCTCATTCAGGATTACTAACAAAATGTATTAAACACTTTGAAAAAAAGAGAAATGACTGGTCTTATGTATTTATAAGCAATCTGTTTATTAGCGTATATCGTTAAGCCTATAACTAGAACACAAACAGGTAAAGATACGAGCGCGGAATGACCGTTTGAGAGAAGCTCGTTACTATGGAACCACTAGCTACCAAAGCGGTTACCTGGTAACTACTTTAAACCAACTATGACGTGGTACCAAGAGCAGCTCGGGCCCCCGAAGTGAACTGAATAAGAGGATCTCATTGGCTGAATACATATATATATATATATATATATTGATCCATATCCTGTAGTCATAAACGCCTAGCAATATTTTCTTAAAATAGTTACACCAAATTATCATAGTCAATAGACTTCTACATTCAAGTAAACTGGGCTTAATTCTGTAAAACCTTGATCTAATTATTTCACAATACCAATTTTAACATTATCATCTAATCCATTACTAGAATTTTAATACATACTCCTTAAAGATGGGTGTTCTACTATTACAAAATGCCATTATCTTTCTGCATTACGGACATTAATTGAACGATATACTGATAGGTATACTTTACATATAGACTATTGCAGAACATCGTGCGATGACTATACTTTTGTAGTTTATGAAATACATTATTATTATCATTATTATCATTGTTAATAATTATCATTATTATCATTATCATCAAACCTGTAGAAATGCTGCTTTTGACTGTAGGATAACCAACAAAGGCAAAGCACAACATGTTCCTTCCTAAACGCCAACACTACATAAATGAATTATATCTGGTAATTTCTTTCCGGAGACAACGGAGACAACAGTCCCCACCCCTGCTCGAAAACAATTTTTAATTGATATCTAGTATGTTGTATGTATACCTTTAAACAAATAGCTTCTGATTCAACGGATTCAACGATCGGTATCTACCTTGTACAAGATCAGATAGGTGCAGTAGGTCTTAGATAGTACAATGAGTAAAATGTGTCATCAAAATAATGTATATCGAACAGTAGTGTACGGACACTACGTTCGTACATCAAATATACACGGTATAATATACACGGTATAATTGTTAAATTATCCACCCGACGATAATTGAAGGTCCACGGAGAGGTCGTAGGAGGGTTTGGGTTTAATAATTCGATTTATCGTGAGCAAGGACAGTTGTGGCCAACGATCCAAGAGGTATCGTCAAATTTGCGTTTAATAATTTATCAAAGGATACCCAAGGAGTGTCGCCAATCAGGAGAGTTCCAGGGGTGTGTTTTTCAGTAACGACAATCGTTTATAACGACACTTTCGAAGCCTATAGACGTACGATCGTAGAGGATCGGCCAACGATTGTTGGGCTAAGACACGTTGGGCGATTTGAGGCGGCCTAAAGCCATGACAATCGTAAAGTTTTGTAGGTGACTTTGTCGGCCAAAGCTGACCCCTGGGGGTCGTTTAATTTTGAAGTGTCCTGAAGTGTCCTATTGCTCTTTTTTATAATTAAACGCCCCTGGACTGCTATTGAAATGGCGCGCCTATAGAGCACATAGCAATTGTGCGGTGTGTTCGGCCATCTTGCCCCCGTGGCCATCTAAAACACCAGGTGGCGGTACCAGTTATAAATGGATTTTATCACAAATATTATTTGGCGCTTACCATGGAGGAATTTCAATACGATCACTAGATATAACAACTGACGGAAGCAGGGTGGCAGCTGGATCCACTAACGTAGGAAAGTCTGCCTGGACGTTTGCGGAATGTTAATTAACGCTAGAACCGGCAGCGCGGTTGTCATGGAAGAACAGGCTGGTGCATGTGTATTCTGAAAACTAAGTGGCCGTAATAATTACAAACAAAGGGACGGCGAAGGAGCCACTTGTAATGTGCAGCCTGCGTGTTAACATTTTCCTAGTTGTCTGCCTACCACAACCTCAGGATAAAGGCCTACTATCCTGGGAGAATCAACGTGCACCTGGCCGATGCAGTGAGCAGAATTGAGGAAGATAGCGTTGAACCCCTGATTAGGGCCTTGCCTGCTTGTAGCTGTGATTATGGAGATTCAGCAAATTGACTTGAAGGCATAAGAGCTAAGGGGTAATGCGTCTGCCCTCAGTGAAAGCTTATTCCGTCCACAGGAAAAGATACCTAGATACCTAGCAACAATTATGATCTGGTGACCATTCCGGCTTCCAACAGTCATAATTTATGTGGCACATCTATCAATGCGATTAAAGTTCCCCTCTATCAGGCAATATGTAGGAGTTATTTCCCATACGCATAAGGAGAGAGACTCAGCAGATCCACCTCAGGACAATTACCAATTCCAGATGATCATTAGGCATGAAAAGACGGATGCTAGGCGACGCAGTTTGCAGAAAGGAGCCTGTCACCTCCCACATGTTTCTTACTCTGCTAGCTAACCTTGATGTTTCGACACCCAGACATTTAGCCATGTGTATTTTTAGAAGGCAATTGTGTTCCGGTGAGAGAAACGCAAAGTTACGAGGTAAGGCTGCGAAAAATTAATACTCAAGGACTTGGCCGCGGGCAGGCATTTTTCCGAGCCTTTCCGAGTAACTTTCACTCTCTCTCCAGAAACTTGTTTTTCCTATTCCTATATACCTTCAAGTGTAGTTAAATAACGATAATTATCTTTATTTGCTTACCCGCCTTCTGTTTTCTCCCCAAATTGCTTTTCATATGAATTTTGAAAGACACAATCTAATTGGTCTAAACGTCGACCTTAGGTAATAAACGTCAGCCTTGGTTAGTAAACGTCAGCATTGGGTAGCAAATATAAGTTACTCCCCCCCCCCCCCCCCGTAGCATAGTGTAACAATAGAGTGTTTGGCTATAGGTATATAGCAATGTTTTATGGCCTGTTGAGGTGGACAGAAGTTCTCCCCCACTCCATGGATATATTTGGCGGGCCTCCAATGCCTGGATACTATATATTATTAGCCCACCACTGGCCTTGAGAGAGATTGGATCAGTGATGGCAAGATCCTTGCCGACTGGTCCACTGTTTGTGCTATAAAGGTTTTTATACCACACCATGGCTACCACTACTAGGAATTTTGGTGTTTGGGACAACTGCGCGCATAGACGTTTACTTATATCCTCGGTATATAGTCTCTTAAGTTCATATTTAACCTGCTAGTCTCCTTAAGATTATGTATAACCTGCTAGTCCTTCACTAGCTGTGTGTAAGGGACCTGTGGTGGTCGGCTACCAGTCGCTCTGTGAGGTAGGTGCCATTTAGTGGACCCATAGTTGTCCAGTGCAGGCCCCTCTGTGAGGTGTTGGCCATGCTATTTTTGGCACAGTGCTAGACCGAGTCCAACTGGGTTATCTGGTCGTCTGGCAGGTACCTAGAGTGTAGGCTTGTTCTGTGGTAGTGGGAAAGGTCCCAGCAGGGCTGAATGGTCAGCTGGGTACCAGACTCACACAGACAAACCAGTAGGGACCCAGCATGGTTCTGCACATACCCAGTGAGGCCAAGCAGGTGTATATAAGAAGCCTGCTCAGCTCAGCTGGACGCACTTGGGGTGGAGGGACTACGTGCTGTCCCTCTACAGGGCTCTGTCTCTGTTCCCTGCCAGAGCTAGCATGACCTTTGGGTTCCCTTGTGGCAGGGTCAGAGAGTCCCAGTTCTCTTGAAGGAGGGGGTTGATCTTCAGCCCTCCCTTTGGATGGAGTCAAGGATTCCGGATATCAGCAAGTCTGTGAGACTTTCGGGTCTTCTGTGTGTGATCCGGGGCATAGCCAGCAGTGCTGGGTGGTTATCGTAGAACACAGTTGCTGGTTTGTGGATGGGACCAGCACCGGTATGGCCTTCTGGACCAAAACTGTTGTGGTCCTCAGGAGAAGCCTCGGCTGTACCTGTCAACCAGCCGCTACAGATTGTTCAACATCTGTGCAGATTGCTTCAAGTTATATAATAGTAAATGTTATATAAGGAATTTAACTTAAAATTTTCCTTCTTTTTAAATTAGGAAACGAAAATGAAAACAGTCAAGCAGATGTTACTGCCAACTCTCGAATATGCAGATTCTACGTTTGAGTTAATGGGAAAAGAAAGGAAAAGGAAATTACAGGTACTTCTAAAGAAAGCCCTTAGGTTGGGGATAGGAAAGGCAGAGGCTGATAACTCAACAGTAGAAGAGCTCCATAATACATAAAATACGAACATTAAACCGCAGAAGGGCAAGCCATCTGTTGAATTTGATTAAATGGTGGTCATCGAAAAGTGAAAATGTATATGAAAGTACAAAGGTAACAAGGAGAGCATCCAAGATAGTGCTCAAGATAAAAAAACAACCAAACTCTGAGAAATACAAAAGAGGTCCTCTTTATATAGGTAAGTCATTATGGGACAAACTACCTGAAAATTAACAAAAACTAAGGAACGGTGATGTATTTAAATCAAAGGTAAAGGAACTAATTTCAACAGTAGTAGATATGTAAAACCCTGCTTTTGCAGTATTTGTGACTTAGTCATGTGTTCTGTCCTGTACGTCACGTGTTTGTCTTTGTATGTCTTGTATGCTGTGTGGTTACTACTGTACCTAGTCCTTAGGAGACTATTTCATGGAAGATCGCCAAACATCCGACGAATGAATTATGTCTAATAAACCTTTCAAAAGAAAAATCCTCCAATTAGGTGTTGTCTATTGTCTATTTTTTTTAC
Organism: Alentia gelatinosa; assembly: GCA_950022655.1. Classification (NCBI taxonomy): domain Eukaryota; kingdom Metazoa; phylum Annelida; class Polychaeta; order Phyllodocida; family Polynoidae; genus Alentia; species Alentia gelatinosa. Next base: position 11,720,700 of record OX465590.1, read on the forward strand.
CAGTTGCCAATTTAAATAAGGGAACATCTACTAAATCATGGTGTAGACACACAAATTATTCTTTCCAGATATCAACCGAAAATAGATACTTCAATGTATTTCAAGACCAAATATGCAAATAATTTGATTAAACTGGAGGAGCCTGGAGGTGGACTCGTGGTTCTCCGTTATTCATGTAAAGGATATGTCGCAAGGGAACTTGTTGCCGACTTTTCCCCTGAAAGCAATGTGTGGATTGGTCTTCAAGGTTTATATTAAGGCAAATAGGGCAACTATTTTCTTTCTGTTGAACCTTGTTGTTCTCTTAGTTTCTTGATAGAGGAACGGAGACGGATTTGTTCGCCAACTGGTAGTTCCAAGCCGTCAATGTCATGCTGTGTCATCATCATCAGATCCCGTACTTTCCTCACCATCTCCTTGTGGAGCTTCTGACATGTCTCTTCTGAGACATAGTTTTGCTTCAGCCACATATTCACATCTGTTGAAGACTCTGGAATTAAAATGCAGAACCTTTTACTGATACCTCTGCATTCACTGGCTTAACTAAATTTAATATCCCATTAACATTTAACGACTCTGCTTGGAAATTGAGTAGATAATAATTCGAATTAGAAAGTATATACTTATGATAGATTTAATCTACATAGACTTGAGTTGATTATTGCCAGGATAGGTTATCCTATCCTTTTAACTGTAAGTTAAAAAATACCGACATAGAAAGGTTCAATAGGTAGCCTTTCTACTAAATGGTGCTAAACTGGAATATATTATATTAGATACAAGTTACATCAGGTATGAAGAGTTTTACAAGCAAGGTAATTAGTAAACTCTATAGGGACTTATATTGATCAATAATGTGTAACACATACTTGGCTAGTGGGAGAATTGTGGGTATTGTGGAATGCAACTATTGTACCAAATAAGATGACATATTCCATTTCTTCACGGAGTAGTATGAGGTAAAAAAAATCTCTGGTTAACAATTGAAAGGTGGATGAATATGATATGGTGGGAAGTCATTTTTAGTAAAAAAAAAAAATTTTAAAAAGGAAAGAAAAGGGGAAAAAAGAGAAAAAAAAGAAGAGATCATTTTAGGTATAACAAAGCCCAAGATCCAGAATTATCATCGTGCTAAAGTGTTCATACATAGACAAAGGCTGTTTTATCATAACAACATGGTTTGGACATTATTTTTTAAGAAGTTGGAGAGTAAGCTACTAGTGGAAAGATACACTTGTATCCTGGAAAACCGGGAGAGCAAATTCAAGCATTTGAAAAAACTTGGGGTCAGCCTGTAATCCTAACAAATCAAATCAATTACCAAGTAACTGCAAGTCAGCAAACATTATCTACATATTAGTGTATGTATTTATATATGCTTTGTGTCAGTGTTTTTGTGTTAGATTTCAATGTACAAGTCAGTATGTTACTGTTATTTGATGTTCTGTGACTCTATGTAAAGACATATGGTCGGGTTATACAAAAGGAGGTATGCAAACAAGAAATCAACAATGACAGACAGTGAAAGTTATGTACATGTATATCATAGAGAAAAGGACATCCTGCATATCGACTAAAGGTGAACATAAAGGACTACAGAGAGAAATATCAAGGATATTTTTGTGTTACAAAAACCTAAATTTCAACCTAAATTTTGCATGTCACAGCACCTAATTCCGTTACGGAGGTCTTGCGACCTCTACTGTCCCAGAAGTAATAAATGCAGTAAATAAAAGTGTCCAGGGATGCCAAAGTCAAACTATAAAAAAATGTCCTAAACACCAATTTTCCATGCCACTTTATATTTATGTTGTAATATCGGGACTTGAATCTGCCTATGTGTTGTACTTTTGTAATTCTGTCACAATGAAATGCATGCTTTTTGTGCAGTAACATTCTCGAGACACACTGATTACATTTCCTTATTACATATTTAACCCAACTATCGTTATATAACTTTTTACTTATCATTATGGGTTTTTGGGTGGAAATAATGTCACCTTAAGCACAAGTTACTTGTACCTCTTCAATTATTAGTTATCATCATATTACGTTCTCATGTTGGATTAATGGTATGGCATCAAGTGAAGATAGTGTCAATTATTGATGACAGGGGGCAACTCTAGTTCTTTCACCAGGCGGTCCGAGTGTTCCCACCTGACACCGGTCCACTCAGCCACTCCCTGGCCATGCCTTGCTTGAGCAGGACGTTTCTTGTGCTGCTGCTGCTGCTGCTGCTGCTGCTGCTGCTGCTGCTGCTGCTATTATTTTCTTTTTATATTTTTATTCACACTTTTTGTTTCATAATGTCTTATTTGTTGATGACTAACGGTGCAAATAACCTGCCTTTTGATTCATATATGTCTTTGAAGATTGACCATGCCGCCTAGGGTCATGTCAGGCTCATATCCTGAGTCAAACTGTATATGTCATGACTTTTCCTATATACATGACATATGATAATGGGCTTGCCTACCAGCCTACCCTATTCACCACCCTGCTAAATACCCTACCTACCAACCTACTTACTCAATCTACCACCTTACCTTCTACTCTACCTACCTTGCCCTACTCCTTCCTATCATACCAACCACCGTACCAAACTACCCGACCCACCCTACCAACCTACCTACCACCCTGCCTACCCTACCACAACTACCACCCTCCCAACCTACCCTAACCACCACCCTACCTACCTACCCTACCTACCACCCTACCTCCATATTCAATTCAGCACCCTACCTACCACACCCTATCTACCTTGCCCTACCCTTTCCTGGAGGAGTACCCTCAATACTGGGCTTCCCTTAGCTTCTTTTATAGTGTTCGTCACGAGCATTGCTACATCCTTCCTGTGCACTGCCGCAACACCAGTATTTGTCTTCGTGTTAAGTATCAGGTGTTTTATAGGCAGAGATGTATTTATTAGTGACGATGGATAAAGAGTGACCGAATGGGAGATGTTTTGAGGATCATCATGGCAATACATTTCATAGACCTGAGTGAAAATAGCAAATTATCTATATCAACATGATGAAGAAATTCCTTGTGGTTTACCTCTAGTATATTCTCTTTAGATTAACATTTCCTTTAAAGCATTAAAGATATCTATGACATGCCATTTGTATCACAATCGGTAAATGCCTTAATAAAAATTCATAAAGCTTAGCTGAAAAGTGTATCTTTCTTCAGAGTACCATTAGATTGCTTCACTCTGTGCTGTACAGGTATTTCATAGCCGGAGTCGGTATCCATTGGACATGGGGAGAGCAGCAGCGGAAGTTTGGTTCTGGAACCCACACCTGCCTCACGTATGCTCTGAGATCGTGATGAGGGCCCAGGATTAAAAGCCGAGTTGTGACCTGGTGATAATGAAATAACAACGTAATCTCACTATGATGTCCCAAATATGTTGGTGGCATAAATATCTAGTAGGCCGTATTACCACGATATCTTTTTCTCCCACTAAGCGAAATAGATGTTTTATTTTATCGCCAGGAGGAAGTGGTGGAACAATTAGGTTGGTTAATAATAACATCCCGAATGAGGAGGGGATTGATACCATCAGATAAAAAGCGAATTTGATCCCAGAGGAAGAAAAGATTAACCCCAATACAGATAGCATAGGAGAGCTACTAGAAATGACCTTATAGAAACACAACATACAATTCCACAGTGAGAACTATATACAAGTCAGTTCTATTGCAATGGCGACCCGATTAGCCCCATAGTATCCTGTATATGGAGGCCATGTAGGTGGATCTCTTGAGAAGGTGCCGTCTACATATATCCGAAATATTCTTCATCTGGGAGCATGGGGTACTGCAACTAGTTCTCTGGCTCCGTTTCTTTGTTAGGGTACATACAACCATAAAGTTCACACTAAATGTCCATTTCCAGAGTAAACTTTCTAGACACCACAGGGAAAGTGAAGCCAGATGGGCTATTGTACACAGACCTGTATAACAAACCCACAGATGAGAATACATATCTGATAGATATAATTCTGAAGATTCCCTTCACAAAATAGGAGCATTCGATACTCACAATTGTGCCTAACCAGGGGTTGGATTTAATGCAATAGGCGGGAGAGAGTGAGGTGGTCGCTAAGGGCACAGACATGTGACTGTCTCCCTGCACCCAGCCCCACCTCATGATGGTCACGTGACCGGGTGCAGTTGACCCCAGCTCAGCGAGCACTTGTCCTCACTCTCTGCCCGACCACTTTATCCACACCAAGCTGGTCCATGGTGGTCCCTTCACCCAACTGCCATTTACCTTGTGGACCCAATACCTCCCCCCTCCTCACTCAGGAGAAGCGTGTTTCACTGAGCGACAGGTCATAGTAGACCTCTCCTTCCCTCTAGGGGAGAGTGTCAACGGTCTCCGTAACATCAGAGAGGGAGAATACTTGGGCTATGCCCTTCCGTCCATCCAGGACCTCGTGGTCAGACTCTGTGCCCTCGACCTTGTGTAGGCCTACAGACAGCTCTGGATCGACTCCCTTGACCTCCAGTTGCTCAGGTTCAGGCACCGCAACAGCTACAACATAGACATGTGCCCGAGCTTTGGGGCACGCCTCTCCAGCATAGGATACCAGTGATTTACCAATGCCATAGCCTTCCTGTACCATACCTGGGGGGAGGGGGGCCATGGTCAATGTCATAACTCTGGGATCTTGCTGCGGCAGATACCTACTCCTGAGATGTCACCGATGCTTACCGCGCCCTCGAGGCTCTGGTGGCCAACCTCTCACTGCACGAAAACCACTATTTTACATATGTATACGAAACGCGTCTAACAGTAGGATTTTGCGTCTAGAAGTTTGACCTATTAGACGTCTCGTAGACGCCTTATCTAGTGGCGTATATATGTGTCCATGGTGCGGTCTTATATACGTCATATATACGCCTGATTCTGTTTATATACGCCACCATCCAATAGTTCTGATCTTTGCAACTTGGGGACACTACTGGTAGCATATTTAATTTTCCATTAACCATATAAGTCTGTATTGTATGAAATATACAATCTTATATTACCAATTTATTTTATAAAAACTTAATTATGTTGCATTATGTTGCATTATGTTGTTGTTTTAATTGTTTTTCTAATAGATCTTACTTTCAAACACCATTTCAATGTGTGGACAGTGAGGCTTACTATATAATCGCCTCCCCCCCATGTCTCTGTGCACCTGAAGTCCGACTCCCGACCCTGACTCCGACTCTGCCTTGTGAACGCGGCCGCCACCCTCACAGCCACCCGCTCAGCCACCCGCTCAGGACTGAAAACATCTTACACACGCCGAGCGGCCGCTGAGGGTTTCCCACTGAGTCAACCAGTACAAACGGTGGCGGTGGGCGGCGGGCAGCAGGGGGCTTCTCACTGAGGCTGGCTGGGGGTGGCGTGGGGTGGTGGGGGGGGGGGCGGTAGAGGGTGGGTTTTTTTTTGGGTATCATATTTACGCCTGGCGTATATATATTGCGCAGAGTATATTTTATCTTAAATACGCCAGGCGTGAAAGACAGCCAAGTCGCGCGCGTCTACATATTGAAACTGTCTTGTAGACACCCGAAACGTAGACGCGTATTAGAGGTGTATACAAATATAAACAGGCCACGATACAGTCGATACGTGCGTTATTGCAATGGCGTATATATATGTAAAATAGTGGTTTTCGTGCAGTGTCTGCATTGATCCTGCCCAAGAAAAATGCTAGCCTCCATCCACATCCATGCAGTGGCTGGGGCATCATGTGGACATCATCGCCATGACCATCATGGTTCTGGGTGACGTGATGTCTGGTTGTCGCACGCCACCGCGACAAAGTCCGAGCTGCGGTCCCTCCTGGATCATCATCATCGGCCTCATGAAGATTGCCCCTCACCCTGGTCATGTTGCTGTGACCGAAGACATGCGGCGTGATCTGAAGTTATTAAAGATATTCGCGGTCACGGCTAATGGCTTCACAATCTAAGAGGATCGTGTTTGCATGGACACCTCCCTTGCTCGGGCCCCTGCATTCATCAAGCCGTTTGGCCATTTCATCATTGTCCTCGCCACACTCATCCTTGCAGCAGCTGCCGCAACCATCTCCGCCCTCCCTCATGGTGCCAACACCCTCATTAACACGATCAATGCCCTCATGAAAAAACAACAGCTGCCTGAAGAAAATGTAAGATAAATGACAGTTGTTGTGAGGAATGTGTATTTTGATTCACTCAATAATATCCGAAATCACAGCAGTTTTGTTACCCAAGTGCTAATACCTTCAATAATATATTCATGGCCCTCCTTTTTGCTAGCAAATATCCTTCATCACCACAAATTCAACAAACAATTTAGTATGAGAGTGTATTATTTAACTGTTATGACATGGCGATGTTTTGACACTGTCACTTGTTGTGTCGCTATGGATGATGAACGTATGATAATCAATGTATCAAATTCTGCCGTCGGATGCGTCTCCGAGTCTCAGCTATTTGTTAGCGTGTTGGTACGGTCTCAGTCCATCGGAAAAATTTTTGACGTGGCATTTGGTTGTTCTCATCCATATTTGCTATCCATCGTATTGAGCCCCCTTGGTGCCTGGCACCCGGGACGATGAATCCAGTTGTATTCAATTTTGTCTCGTAGGCGGCTCACATGTTTGCTCTGGGGATGTTGGTATATGTAGTCCAGTACATATATTTGAACATCCTCCACTCCATCATGGTCTTTCATGTTGAAGTGTTTTGGGACATCGCTTATCCCGCTATGTTTGCGTATGCTTCTCAGATGTTCTGAGAGTCTCTCTTTGAGTTTGCGTTTTGTTTGGCCTACATATTGTATGCCGCAACGCTTGCACTCTATGCAATAGATAATATTCGAGCTGTTGCACGATATCTTTGCACTGGTGTTTGGTGTCTTTGGTTTTTGATTTGATGGTCTTGGTTTTTCTGATTTTTGGGCAATATTTGCAGTTTACTTTTTTGCATTTGTTGTCCCATTGTTCCTTCTCGGTGTTTTCACCCGGATGGAAGACTGTTCTTGCCTTCACTAGGTGATCCCTAAGGTTCTTAGGGCGTTTGTTTCCCCTTACTAGTCTGGAGTGGTAAAAAAAATTTCCAACGGACTGAGACCGTACCAACACGCTAACAAATAGCTGAGACTCGGAGACGCATCCGACGGCAGAATTTGATACAATAATGAAACATATGCCTTCACTTCATGAATACATGAAAATCCTTAATTCCCTGAGTTATATACCAAATTAGATCTTATGAAATATAGAAAACAAGGATATCTATTTCAATAGGTTGTTCAATAGGTTGTTCATCAAGATGAACATAAAAGGCGTGGGTTGATGGTAAATACATAATTATAGCCAAAGAACCGCCAACCACAAATGAGTGATCAATTCAGATCCAAATAAGAAGCAGCTAAATGATCTGAGTTCTTCAACGATACATAGGTTTAGTAAATTAACATATTGATCGGAAATTACATTTGATCACCTAGACAGGTGCTTGGGCGATAGTGGAGCTTGACAAGTAATTAATACAATACATACAGGACATCCAGGAATCAACTGTCATTCTGTGAAATATATTTTTTCAACAAAGACAGTGTTTCCTATTACACAATCTATTTAGCGACCCTATGTTAGTCCCATTACCCTATCCCCGGATAAAAGTAGAGAAGCAGTAGCTGGGAGAATAAAATTTTATTGAATTTTATGGATAAAGTTATGTCGACCTTACTGGACGATCATATTAATATGTAATATGGATATGAATGGTAAGTAATATTACATAATGGTAATTGACATGTATAATAAAGGTCAATTAATATAGTATAAAATATGATATACAATACAGTAGTATGAAAAATACGTAGGTAATTGTATATGAGAATGAAATAGCCCTACGTGAGTAGGAGAAAAGAAAGAAGGGTTGAGGGTGGGTGGGACGAAAAAAGGTGCTGTAGTACGTGCGTACTGTAGAGCGGGTGGAGAAGAAGTGAGGCCGGGGTACGGACCGGGCTGTACCACGTGACCTCGTGGTATGTGTGAAAGCCGCGAGGGGGCAGGAGGGGCGCCCGTGAGGCGCGGTAGAGGGGGACACCGGGAGGCAATGATTACCCCTGAGCAATGCCCATGGGTTTACCATTACCCTATCCCCGGATAAAAGTAGAGAAGCAGTAGCTGGGAGAATAAAATTTTATTGAATTTTATGGATAAAATTATGTCGACCTTACTGGACGATCATATTAATATGTAATATGGATATGAATGGTAAGTAATATTACATAATGGTAATTGACATGTATAATAAAGGTCAATTAATATAAGTATAAAATATGATATACAATACAGTAGTATGAAAAATACGTAGGTAATTGTATATGAGAATGAAATAGCCAAGAGCCAATATATGGAGAGGGGGGTGGGATAAAATTTTAAGAGGTATTGTTGAGGGACATAATTAAGGCTTGATTCACAGCAGAGGCATCAGTGTCCTTGATGTATGTCTGGTGGGCATTAGACTTCCAGCCCCCGTACCGCTGTATGGCGAGTTCCGGCATACCGGCTTGGAATGCCTGCGTCGCGGCAGCCTTCCGGAGGCTGTGGAGGGTGTATGTAGGGGGCTGGTTTGCCGCCTGGAGGAGTGACTTCCATTCCCTGGACAGGGTTCTGGTCGTGAGGATCTCTCCGTTCGCCAGGCTGAGGAATGGAGCCGTAGGGTCGGCCGTAGGTGCGGCCGCGATCATGGTCCGGATGGCCCGTACCGGGCAGGAGGACGGTTCGGGGGAGGCTCGTATCACGACTGTCTTTTCCTCCCCCGCCCTCTGCATGTTTTTCGCGGCTTTGACCCTTATCGATGCTTGAGTGGGCGTGACCACCACGTCTCGGCGTGACAGGTGTCGTGCCGGGTCGTACTTTGCCGTAGATGGTGGGGCCACTTCGCTTTGCCGCAGAGCGGCAAAGTAGATAATCAGAACCGCGGCCCTCAGTCCGATGTGCATCGGGGAGTCTGTGAGGGCCGTGAGGGCCGCTCTGAAGACGTCCATTGGGACCGGAGGCTTGACGTTGGGATGGTATTCCTTGTTCGGTCTCATTGCATCCAGTGCGCGCCTCACCCGGAAATCCTCGGTTGCCGCGACATCGCCGCCCGTCAGCCGGAGGTGCGACCGGACGTGCGACAGCTGATTCGCGACCGTCGCAGGGGAGGGGGCGTGGCCCGCGACGTACTCTAGGTACGCCGTGGTGAAGGACACTGTGGGTCTCTGTGGGTCTGCCCTCATCCTCCGGCAAAAGGCTAGGTAGGTCGCGACGGCACTCCGCTGGTTCGCGACCGTTCCGGGGGCACGCGCCTCCACTGCCGCGCAGATGCCCTCGTCTGGAGTGATCGTAGCGCCGGATCTGCAGGCGAGACGGAGAACGGGGTAGAAAGAGGTGTGTGTACATGGGATCACTTCAACGAGAGAATGATAATTTATATAATTAACGGCCGTGACAAAGTCTCTCGAGGTCAGGTGGGCTTGGCTGAGGGCGTCTGCTACGGTGTTAAGCGCCCCCGGGACGTGTGTGTACACGAAATCCACCTGGAGTTCCCATGTTATCGCAATACACTTCCACACGAGTCCCTCGGTCGCGGTCCGTGAGGAAAGTCCACATTGCGTAGACCGTATTGAGGGCCTCAAGCTCGGCGATACAGCTCACGGGGTCTTCCACGGGGCAGACCCTACCGCAGTAGTAGTATCTCCCATCCGTGCCCCCTACTCCGCTGAGGCACGCGTCCACGATGATGCATCTGGTAGGAGGCCCTCGAGGTATCAGGGCATGGCCGTTCCATCCCTCGGCGAACCGCAGGAACCACTGGAGGTCCTGCCGCATCTCCGAGTTGACGTTGATGTAGTATCCGGCCATGCCCCGGTGGGCCTCAAGCAGTTTGCTGACGAACGGTCAGGCCGGCCGTATACATTTCGCCACGTGGAGGACCCGACCGAGGACCGACTGCAGTTGTTGTTTCGTCAGCGAGCGTTTGGTTGAGACGGCCCTCACGTGCTCCCGCACGTCCTGTAGTTTGTCCCGGGGGATACTGAGGGACCTATCCACGGAGTTTATGACTATCCCTAGCCACGACACAACCCGGCTCGGGGGCTGTGCCTTTGCCCGGGCCTCGGGGAGGCCCAGCTCCCTGAAAAGCTCCCGCGCTGTCTCGAAGTCGGCGGCCGCCTTGTCGGCCGACGGGGAGAGGATAATAAGGTCGTCCAGGTACATCGCGGCATCGACCCCTTTCTGGCCGAGGATCTTGACGATGGCATCTGCTACGCACTGCATGTGGTAGGAGGAGGCGCGGGCACCGAACGGCATGGCCGTATCGCAGTAGTACCCCTCCCCCCACGCGAAGCAGAGCAGAGGCCAGTCGAGGGGGTCGCACCGGAAGTTCTTATACGCCTGTGCGATGTCGATGGTGGACATATAACTCCCCGGCCCCGAGGCCACCAGGCGGCCGACGAAACCATCGACGGTCGGGAGGCCATGTTCTCTCTCTTCACCGTACACAGAGTTTTTCACGATGTAGCTGTTAATGCTGGATTCCTTGGGGTACGTCATATCCGTGATAACGCGGCGATCAGACGTACCCTTCTTCTCGCGTGTCATTAACGGCGACACGTGGCACCACGGCTGAAAGGGGGGATCCTCGAATGGACCCATGAGGTTGGAATGCCCCTTCTCCTTGTCAATGAATCTCGCTATCTGGTCCGGGTATCCCGTGGCACTGGGGTGGTTGGGCACTCCCCGCGTGTCGGTAACCGAGCCGGCGTACCCAAGAGGGAACCCGAACCTAACGAAATCAATGAGTTCCTCCTTTCCGGGGATACCCGAGAGGTATCGGATCCAGACTGGGATGTTGAGATCAGTAGGGATCTCGATACGGGCCCCGAGGGCGTTGGGCATCCCCATGCGCCGCACCCGGTCGTAGATATCGGCGTGTCCCGGCAGCCCGGGGGCGGAGAAGTGGGGCCAGTGGGCCCGCCTATGTCCGGCGAACGTGCCGGGGTCGGTCCGGACTCCGGGAGTGGGAATACCTGTCTCGCAGAACTCCCTAACGGCATGGAAGTCAATTCATAGATTATCGTTGCCGTCCTCCCGGGGCAATTGCCGAGCCAATTGCTCCACATCCCCGCCGTCGCTCCTATACACGGGAGTGTATTCCTCAGGGGGCGGGGATTTCTGCTGGCATGAGTCCCCCACGTGCTCGGCACGCGGTGTTGTTGTCACGTGGGGTGTGACGTCACGGGTCGTGCACTCCCTGACCGGGTCGCCCTCGCTGAGTGCACACGTACCGATTGCGAGGGGTGTTACACGCGCCACACTCACTCACGGGGCGCGTCCGGTCCGTTTTTTGAAGCCGTTGGTTGTTGTTTCTGCACTCCTGAGAGGTCGGTGGTGCGCAGCGTGTGCCCGGCCTGCGGCATCCGGCGTGGGGCAGGTGCGGGTGTTGGTGCAGCACTCTCATACCCGCCACCGTACAACAGCTTCCTGTTGCACGCGTGTATAGAGTGCGTGCACATCCTGCCGACCGAATCACAAAACGAGCACACATGCACCCATTTGATTCCGCCATCTTGGTGGCCGTTCCGCTGTCGACACCCCCTCTCCGAGTTGAATGCCCGGCACGGCAGCTCCCGTCCTCCGGCCTTGCCCGTGTCCTGACCGTCGTGCACCATCGTGGTCGCCGTCATCGCGAGCCGGACACGCTCGTCCTGTTTGCGCACATGGTCGGACCAGTAAATCCTCCCGGCCTCGACCTGGTCAAAAACGTACTGGGACCAACGCCTGACTCCGGCCCACGGCCGAGTCTGGGCATCGATCGATACCTGGGACAGGTGGCGATACATGTCCCTCCTGTCGTCCTCGGGGACAGCCCGGTGGTCCTCCATCATGACCAGAAACGCGCTTACATACTCCATGGGGCCGAGCGTCCCCCTGACCTCGAGCCTCTGGTTCACGGTGAAGAGGCCCTCGCGTTCCACATACATGTAAGGTTTGGACAGTAATCTAACGGTATGGAGATCAGAACTAAACCTACCGGCCGTGCGGTCGTGTCGGAGTCCCTCACGGTCGAGTTCTTTCTGGAGGAGCTCGTCTGGGAGGTACCGGTCGCGAAGCTGACGGGGGGCCGGGACACGGGATGCTTGATCGTGGGCCCAGTCCCTGGTCCGGTCCTCCGCGACGGTGGCCTCTCTAACGGTCGCCGGTTGAGATGCCCTCGATGGTGATTTTGCCCGTTGAAGTCCTTTTATCGCCTCGAGTATCAGCGCGACATTCCCCTCCAGAGCCGTTATTCTCGACGTCTTGACCGTCGAGCCGTTCTCAGAAACGGAGTCCACGTTTTCGTTCGACGCCTGTGTCGATCCCCTCAGCGTGGCCTCGGACCCTGCGGCCGCCTCCGGTGCCTGGGACGTGCTAGGCACGGGCGTGTTCCTGGTATTAGGCATTTCCACTTCTTTCTATCGTTCTATCGCCCTCTTATCGTGTGTATGGCGTGCTGGCCTATACTCGGGGAGTATTGGGCTGCGAGCACGTGCCAAGGAGACGAAAAAAGGTGCTGTAGTACGTGCGTACTGTAGAGCGGGTGGAGAAGAAGTGAGGCCGGGGTATGGACCGGGCTGTACCACGTGACCTCGTGGTATGTGTGAAAGCCGCGAGGGGGCAGGAGGGGCGCCCGTGAGGCGCGGTAGAGGGGGACACCGGGGAGGCAATGATTACCCCTGAGCAACGCCCATGGGTTTACAATTATTTGTGATTCTGTCACCACAAGGGACATGTTTTTTCCTTCTCTTAAGTTGGCGACCTACTCTGTGCATGCAGAAGCGGGTCAGAATCTGTCCACCTCATCACGTTCACTTGTTTCGCCATCCCCTCTAGTGAATGACTGGGGAAAGAGCTCATTGTTATTACCCTTTGTGCTAGATTTGCCACCCATCCATGTCTGCGCTCAGCTGTGACTTAGGGGTTGGTATGGTTCAACATAGGTCGTGTCCACAAATTCTCACTCTCAGACCAAATTGGTTTTTATACATGGGTTCGGAGAGCAGAAATACTAATCAAGAAATATTCACAATCTACCTTTATGGTTATTTTATTCAAAAATACACACAAAAGGAAATAAGAATTTGTAAAAATGGCTTCAAGAGTGAGAATTATAACACTCTCCAAACATAGGTCTAGGTCACACAAAGTTCTGCAGGGAGACAAACGGACACCTATAGCTTTTGGGTCAAGTTTCTACAGATTTAACCCAACCAGAGCTAACAAAGTGTAGCTCTGGCGGCCAGTGTACCTTTGCGCATGGTAACAAGACATGTGAAATCAGTGCCACAGAAAATAGTGTATGTCATTTACTATATAAATATGTGCATCTCTATATATACAAGTAGAACACAAAGTACTCCCCAAAGCACTAAGAATTTAGGATAAATGAAAAAGGACGTATGGGCCGGATTTTATCCCCAAACAGGCAGGTTGGGGCAGACATATAAGCAGCAAACCATTTCATTGGATGCCTCCGATGGCGAGATTAGGGAAGTGTTAATTGCTCCTAACGTATGGGCCGGATTTTATCCCCAAACAGGCAAGTTGGGGCAGACATATAAGCAGCAAACGTACGGCCAGCATTCATCGTGGTGGTGGTTGTGTTGCTCACAGGTGGACGAGGTGCCCAGGATTTTGGTGGTGAATCGTTGGTCTCATCGTCTTGTGACTCAAAGTTTGTGTATTTCTCTTGCCCTGCAGCGATAGTTTCGTAGTGTTAAATATGAAATATATGGCATATACCACGATTTTGCAGGAATATGTTCATAGTTGTTTATGTGTACCTAGGCTATTATTTTCATGTTGACAAGAAGCCACTTGTTAGTGACGAACTACTACGTTCATTGTAAGACTAGAAGGCTAATCTGTAAAAACTTACTGCTAGACGTTGTGTGTTCGGAGATGCTTCTTGCGTGTACTGAAAAATGAATACCTGATTTAATACCAGCATCCATTGATTAGTAAACCAATTTTCCATTTCATTGGATGCCTCCGATGGCGAGATATAGGGAAGTGTTAATTGCTCCTAATGTATGGGCCAGATTTTATCCCAAAACAGGCAGGTTGGGGCAGACATACAAGAAGCAAACTTACGGCCAGCATTCATCGTGGTGGTGGTTGTGTTGCAGGATTTTGGTGGTGAATCGTTGGTCTCATCGTCTTGTGACTCAAAGTTTGTGTATTTCTCTTGCCCTGCAGCGATAGTTTTGTAGTGTTAAATATGAAATATATGGCATATACCACGATGAAATATATGGCATATACCACGATTTTGCAGGGAATATGTTCATAGTCGTTTATGTGTGCCTAGGCTATTATTTTCATGTTGACAAGAAGCCACTTGTTAGTGACGAACTACTACGTTCATTGTAAGACTAGAAGGCTAATCTGTAAAAACTTACTGCTAGACGTTGTGTGTTCGGAGATGCTTCTTGCGTGTACTGAAAAATGAATACCTGATTTAATACCAGCATCCATTGATTAGAAAACCAATTTTCCATTTCATTGGATGCCTCCGATGGCGAGATATAGGGAAGTGTTAATTGCTCCTGGTTCACACTTGCAGCTTTCCAAACCACTTTCATATTGGAAGTTAGCAGGTTTTATTCGATACTTAATAGGGGGTCATCATTTATGACATGGACTTTCTGCCGCTACTGTAAAAGGAAGGAGAATAAATACACAATATTACCATGATTTCGATCTGAGTGGCCGTATTCTCCGCGTAGTTGACGTGTAGTATTGCGTAGCGTCAACTACAAGGAGAATACGGCCACTCAGATCGAAATCATGGTAATATTGTATTTTTATTACCCACCTAATACGGAGTCTCCATGCTAAGCCTATGGAGCCTACAGATCGCTACTGAGTAGAATACGGACCTCCGGATTCTCCTAGGAGAATACGGCTTTTTGGGCCACCTGACAGGCATTATAGGAACTAATTCATATAAACAATGCACGGCGCTTGCGTCAAATTTACAAGAATTTTTTCCTAATAATTACTCGAAAGGTGAGTAACAAATACAACATTACCATGATTTCGATCTGTGTGGCCGTATTCTCCTTGTAGTTGTCACTACGTAATACTCCCCGCTATCGCTCAGAGCTTTACTTCGCGTCAACTACGCGGAGAATACGGCCACTCAGATCGAAATCATGGTAATATTGTGTATATAACCTGCAGATACCCACGTCAGCCGCATAGTTTTTGAAAGGTTTTAAAGCGAAACATAATAATACTAACTCTGGTTTTGATATGTGGAAATGTGTTGGATCTCAGTTTCATCGATTTGATCGTATCCATCGAAATCTGAAATGAAAACAAGGAAAAGGGGAATATCATATATGTCTCAGCATTTTTACCTTTTAACTTCGTGAGGTGTGATCAGGAACAATTGGCATACGATTTCTTTTAGGCTTTAGTAGTGCTGGTATCTACTACTCCAATCTCTCACTTCAATCCTTAAAGTGGGATTCACACGGTGGGATTCATGTACCTCTCAGGGTTCAAAATCTCATGCGATTCTGTTCCTTTTAAGGGGGGGGGGATGTCTTTAACAATTACAGGGGGGAAGCATGTCTCAGGGAAATGAAACCCTATAATTTAGACGAAGAAATTGTGTTCGAGTACAGAATCTCAGCAGGATTTGTCTCAGGAAAACACCCTATGAGGTACATGAATCCCATCATGTGAATCCCACTTTAAATGAGGGGGTTGCATCTTACGTCTACCATGCAGAATGAGTCTTTCTGTATCTCTGTCTCTGTCTCTGTGTATTCTGTGTGTGTTAGAAGTCGTAATTTGAAGTAGTAATTCGACCAACCTTTCCATGGCCGCCAATATATAATGTATAATCCAAAAAGAACAATAAGATACCTACTCTGACTTGTGGGGCGAGTAGGATGTTGTCCCAGGGCTTCATTAACTTCATTATATTCATTATGATCTAAAACGTAAGATGTACAGCACGTTAACAAATGGGTTTGATCAGAATCTTCACTATTCGTCTTAAAAGTATTGAATAGCGAAAGGCCGACAAAGACTAGAAGTCATGTAAATTGTTCTCAGTATAGCGCCTACATACATAATAACTGTTCAATATAGGAGCTACCAAGCCTTCTTTTCATAAACAGAAACGGATTTTGATTGTATGCATGGAATCGTGCATCATAACATGAGGTTCATCTTACTTTCTCGTCTGTATTTTTTCCATATACAGACCGCCGCAATTATGAAAATGAGGAGCAGCGCAGTTGTACCAACAGAGATACCTATGACCATGAGTTGTGAGGTGGGTTCGGTCTTCATGGCGGCTACAGTGAAAGACAAGAGAATCTAGATATATTGCAAGCAGGATTCCCGGAGAGGATTTCAAGTCGAAGTCACCACAGAAAAGGTGTATTTCGTTCACATGAACGAACATTACCGACTGGAGTAGCCATGTATTTTCTAGGATCCATTATACTATATCATTAGTGCTGAAGATTGTCAGGAATGATTTTCAGTAATCATTACGTTGCTTTTTTATTTGTATCAAGTAGAATAAGAAATAGGATAAGCTGCATATGCGCTCCCACTGACGTAGCATTGTACGCCTGCTGTTGATTTTACCTTGACATGTCCCAAGCTTCCCTCTCCACTGTCCATCTAGCTGACAAATGAGAGTTTTATTCCCTGTGTACTTGTAACCATTTTCACAGGTAACCGTAGTAGAGCTATTAACTTTATGACTGTATATGCGTAAAGAAGCATGTTCGGGGCTGGGAAGATCGGGGCAGGTGATCTCTGAAATGTGAAACAAATCCCCATTTTTAATTATCTATTCAGGGTTGTTTTCTGTAACATCAAACATGGTATTTCACATTGAGAGTTTACATACACACTATTTTTCTATTTTCTACACCACCTTCTTTGAATTGTTTGTAATTGGGCATAAAAACGCATATGTTTACTTACCATTTTGCCATCTAGGGGGTTTTACACTCACTGCGTACAAGCGTACAATTCCCCCTCCTTCAACCTGCCTAAATATCTGAAAAATATCTGACTGTCTGCCCACCCTACTACATAAGTATTAGGATAAAACGTAATTACTGACCTGGTAGGAATGGCCGTTCAAGGTCTTTTGTCCCATTTGTGCGTCCCGGCGCTACAGGCAGAGGGACGCATTTATGGGATAAAAGACCAAGAGCTACATTCCTACGGACTCAGTCCCTACATTTTCAAATTAGAAACGAGAAAACGCCATTCTATTCACGTACAAAGTCGAAGATACACAACCTGTCAACCCTCCATGTTCACGGTCCACCTACTACGGCTACACACAGCATATTCCTGTCACTCTCCATCCCAGATCTTTCGCGGCGCTAGCACTTGTTTATCTCTGCCTCAACCCAGCGACGTCATAGCTAGTTCACTAGGTATCCGCTAAGGACAGGGGATATTAGCTGATATTTCAAAACAGGGCAAATGTCAAAAGTCATGAAACTCAAACAACTCATATATTATGAGTTGGGAAATATAGGAATTGTTAAATGAGCTTCATAGACAATCCAGCTCTTTCTTTTTCAACTTTAAATAAATATCACTGCACGAAAACCACCATTTAACATATATATATACGCCATCGCGATAACGCACGTATCGGCTGTATCGTAGCTTGTTTATATTTGTATACACCTCTTATACGCGTCTACGTTTCGGGCGTCTACGGGTGTCGGGTGTCTTTCACGCCTGGCGTATTGAAGATAAAACATACTCTGCGCAATATATATACGCCAGGTGTATATATGATACCAAAAAAAAAAAAATTGCGACCCGCGGCCCGCCCCGTCCTGTGGGTGTTGGTAGAGGATACACCAACACTGACCGGCCACCCGCGACCTCCCAACCCCACCCCCTACCGCCCCCCCCCCCCCCCCCCCCCCGACACCCCACCACCCTACACTCACTCTACCCACAGTGAACCCCTGGTACAGACCCCCACCTTCCTGCAGTGTATGTAGACGGATTAGCGGCGGCTCAGCGTGTATGTGTAAGATGTTTTCACACCTGTGTCGGAGATGCACAGGGCGGGCGGCTGAGCGGGTGGCGACCGCATTCACAAGGCAGAGTCGGAGTCGGGGTCAGGGTCGGGAGTCGGACTTCAGGTGCACAGAGACATAGGGGGGAGGCGATTATATAGAAAGCCTGACTGTGCACACATTGAAATGGTGTTTGAAAGTAAGATCTATTAGAAAAACAATTAAAAAAACAACATAATGCAACATAATGCAACATAATTAAGTTTTAACAAAATAAATTGGTAATAAAATATTGCAATTTTCATTTGATACAGACTTGGATGGTTAATGGCAAATGGAATATACTACCACTGATGTCCCCAAGTGGCAGAGGTCGGAATTATTGGATACTGGCGTAAATAAACAGAATCAGGCATATATATATATATAACGTATATAAGACCGCACCATGGATACGTATATACGCCACTAGATAAGGCGTCTACAAGACGGATAACAGGTCCAACTTCTAGACGCAAAATCCTACTGTTAGACGCGTTTCGGATACATATGTAAAGCGGTAGGTTTCGTGCAGTGTATGTGTTATGTCTGATTTGACGTGAAGGTCCAGGCCGTGCGATAATCACTCACACTACTCACTCTCATTCTGTTTCTATTAACTATTTAAAAGTAGCTTTCCTATTAATTAAACTGATTGTTCAACCCATCTCAGATCTCAAGTTTGAAGTTCAATTTTTGTCATTCTATTACTGTCCAGCCATATATCAAAAATTTTCAAAGCGAATATTAGAGTTTTGAGCAGAACTCTCCCTTCACTTAGATTTTTATCTATATTGTTTTCATATATTCCAAAAATGCGAACAAGCCCAGAGTTCTTCTATCTAGAAGTGGTGGGTCGTGTCAGTGGTAGGGGTATATGGTTCCGCGTTCAACTATACACAGATGTTCGAATTTCAGTCATTATGGGTGAATTAAAGGGTGCTGTGCTGTGATTCCTGTATTTCATTATGTAACATCTCTCTTTTTTATGCGTCCAATTGAAAAATACAGTGTTATGTTTCACCAATTTGTCATTAGAGCGAACTTGTGAACAGTAATGAATAGAGAGGGCGCTTTCATAGACACATACACCACCTAGCGCATGTTTGCAAGACCGTGCTCGGCCACGTGACCCTCAGTCTTCACTTTGAATTTTTTCTCAAGAAGACGTTTAAATTTTGCTCCGGTGTTACACGGCAGAATTATACTTCAGAACTGTCAGAAAAACGTGTCAAAATGCCACCGAAGAAGGCAACGACTGCGGGAAAGACGAGAGTCCAGAAAAGCGCGGCTACTACAACTACGAAGCCGACTAAAGCTGATAAAAGGATCCACACGTTACAAAGCCAAGTCGAGGAAATGAAAAGCGCCATCATGGGTTTCATTAACACCCAGAGTGCAAAGGCCGCCAAAAACGTTTCTGAGACCCCCCAAGTGTAGGAGCAAATTATCACCAACGCACAAGCGCAACCGCCACAGGGAAATGCAGTAAGTGAAACAATTCCCATACAGAGGACAGTTACGGCTCAAAATTTTCAAAATGGCACCGTTCCCGGGACCCAGATCCAGGTCCCACTAAGCGTGGGAACTCAGCAGGATTTCGTGACGTCGTACCTCGCGCGCCAGCCGAGTGCCTGGGAGACTAGGAGCGCTGCAGCTGCGCGTTACCCGGACACAACGCTCGACGACCAGATCCAACGCATTCTCCAACAAACCAGCCACGTTTTGCGTCCTATTAACGGTAAGCGCTATCAGCTGTTGCAGTACGTATTCAAAGGATTACGAAAAGAAAAAACGTCGTTGGGCTCCCTGAACATTCAGGAATATGTTTGGGGGATTCCTCGGATGATAGATGACACCGACACCGATGCGGCCATTAAGCCGCATCTACTTCAGCATCTCCGTGAGGTAGTCAAAGACTCCCTCGACTACGACTTCGCCTCGGTGAGGCGCTGGAGCGAGGAGACATTTGCGAGGATACAAGAGGGACGTTTCCCGGACGGCTGGGCCAGCGATAACCAAATTCAGCACCTCAGAACTGCTATATCATGTTCTGAGAGCGCCCGTCTACAAAAGCAGGATGTTGAGTCCCCCAAACGTCAGAAGTGCTCACCAACCCCCCTTGCGCGGATTATAACACAGCTAAGGGGTGCATCTCGACACCCCCCCATAGCAATGCTGAGGGGGCGCTCGTCAGCCATATTTGCGAATATTGCCACTCCATTCTGGGTCTTCACCACCCTCACGTGATCTAGGAGTGTCGTATTAAGCAGCGTCATCAAACCACCACCGCTCAGGCTACACCGGCCAAGGCCATGCCCTTTAGGCCTGTGGCAGGCCACTGGGCGGACAATCCGGATATTGGTCACGTGGGTCGCCCTAAGCGGGTCCAACCAACATTGGAGTCGCCAGTTGGGAGACCCCCCCCCCCCCCCTCTTTTGAATGCCAGGTTAAATTCCCGGTTTTTGCTCACCTCTATACCCACGTTGTGGGGGAGGGGACTTATAATTTTTGTGGTGCTAAATGTGATGTTTTTTTCGCGTTAAACGTTTGAGAGTGGGAAAAACGCCTCCAAGGTTATCACGACTACGAAGTGTGTGCTTTTCTCAGGTACGGGTGGCCAGTTAGCTATGACGCTGACACCTGGCCGCTGGCCACATATACCAACCATCACAGCGCCCGCGCTTTCCAAGACGCCCTCGACGTTTTCACGGACACAGAATTATCGCACGCTGCAATTCTGGGCCCACTGTCTGACCCTCCTTCGGGGACCGCACTCAAGTTTCTCCACTTATGACGAGAGAGAAGAAGAATTCCAACGATAGGAGGGTGATAATCGACCTTTCATTCCCCCCGGGACACTCCGTGAACGACGGGATTGCAGAAGGGATGGATCTTGGCCGTTCTTCAAAATACACCCTCCCCAGCATCCGGGACCTGCTGACCCAAGTTGAACTCGTAGGAAAGGGGGCGTGGCTCTGGGCTGCAGACCTGCAGGCTCGACCGCGCCGATACTTCCCTCATGTGCTTTAAGGTTGGGAGTAAATTTTATATCGACCTTTGCCCGGCCTTTGGCTGCAGAACGTCCTCTGTGGCCTGTCAACGAGTGGCCAATGCGGTCATATACATGCTACGCAAACGAGGCATCCTAACATTGGCCTACCTAGACGACTACGCCGGGGTAGCGCCTACTAAGGAACAGGCCGACCAGGCCTACGCGACCTTTATGGCATTAGCACGCGACTTGGGCCTCCAACTTGCTAGAGACGTGTTCCCCGCCTACTACGAGCCTCACGTGGTTAGGCTTTCACGTGGATTCGGTAACCATGGTTGTCTCAATTCCCCCGGAGGAACTCCACGAGGTAATTGAGATTTGCCGCGCTTGGTGAGACAGAGCACATGCTACTCTCCGTCAGCTTCAATCATTGGCGGGACGAGTGGTACATATTGCTGCCTGCGTTAGGCACGCGAGGCGCTTCACAACGCGGATCTTCACAGCTTTACGGGCAGCTCGTTTCTGTGACGTCATACGAATAAGCTCCGCCCTGATAGGAGACGTCAGTTGGTTCATACATTACGCGGAGCGGGCCAACGGCAAGCATTTTATACAGCGACCACGAGCGAGCGTTTTCATGACGCTAGTTGTAACAAAAGGATCCGCCCACGCACGAGCCGGCGCCAAGACGGTCACGTGGCACTGGGATGACCTAGAGGTCAGCATGGCGCCATCGAGTCTTCGAACGGGCGCCCTAGCTATTATCATCGCGGCCACGTTACTCTGGGACAGTCCGGTGAAGCACTCGGTTATACTTATAGTCACCGATAGCCCGGGGGCACAGGCAGTCATTTCCCCACGCAGAATCAAGGATGGTTTTGTGGGCGCTTGCGCCCGCAAATTATGGTTACTGGCGGCCTTGGTGGACTTCGAGGTGGTCTTGGCTGAGGGGCCGACACCTGAGGACGTTTTTCCCACTCTCCTCGTCGACCGCCCCCCCCCCCCTCAATGCGGTGTTTTTACCTGATTCCAGGTACGGACCCGGTTCTACACTCCCAGATGTCTTCATCGTTCATGGCAGCGGCGGCTACCTCGACTATAAAGAACAAGTCGTCGCAAGTGACGTTTTTCCTGCAGTGGGCCGGCCGACATGGAGTCGACCCCCGCCTACCAACGATACTCCAAGCATGCTTGTACATACAAGCCCTCGCCAACAAACTCACCTCCCCGGGTGCGGTGAAGAACTATGTATTGGGGGCCAAGTCTTGGATATCGGACCATGGGGGCGATAATTCTCCGTTTTTATCGTCACAGGCTTCAGCAGTCCTCCGGGGATCAGCTATTCTCTCGGGCCATGTTACCAACAGAGCCCCGCCCCCCCCCATCACATTGGAAATTCTGCATCGGCTATGCGACCTGGCCGACGGGCTTACAGTAGGCCTCCTTTTCAAGACGGCAGCAGTCTTCGCGTTTTATTCCCTGCTTAGGGCTTCCAACTTGTTCGCTTCACCCTCCTCCAGGGCTTCTCACGTTATCACCAGGGGGGACGTTATACCTCGGCAGGGTACACTCCACGTACGGATTATATCGTCAAAAACTATCGCACCTTCATCGCCTCAGGTTATCATGGTACCTGCAGTATCTGATGCTCGCTATTCACCTGCGGAATTATGGGCGTCTTATAGAGCGGCAGCCCCAGCGGCCCCGCTGACCCCATTTTTCTGGTTAGGCCTGGAGTACCCCTCACCTCGGATGCCTTCACACATATCCTGCGTATCCTGCTCCACAGGGCTGGGATACCACACCCATCCGCCTACACGCCTCACTCGTTCCGGAGGGGAGGCGCTCAGCATGCATCCGCATCGGGTATGCCGGCATCCGACATCTGCAAACTCGGAACGTGGTCTTCAGAGCAGACCTTGGCCACATACTTGCAAAACTGACTTTATCAACGTTCCTGTTGGTACTTGTTTTGATAAACTCAACATTTATCATATGTCAATTTAATCCATGTTTATCAATTTCCTACACTACGTGTGTAATTGTATAACAATTGTCAAATTCAACTTTTCAAATTTCATGTTACCAATTTAATACAACTCGTAATACCTCACATTGTATTACACAACGGTATTACTATACTCAATTGTTATACTACATATAAATTGTCCAAAGTATAATAAATACCATATACTATAATGCGCTCGTTAGAGCGAACTTGTGAACAGTAATGAATACAGAGGGCGCTTTCATAGACACATACGCCACCTAGCGCACGTTTGCAAGACCGCAGTCTTCACTTCGAATTTTCTCTCAAGAAGACGTTTAAATTTTCCACCCATCCACCCTACATGAACTTTCTATCAGGGTTAAAAAGGTTTTTCACATGTCATGTACTTGTTTTGATAAACTCAACATTTATCGTATGTCAATTTAATACATGTTTATCGTGTGTAATTGTATAACAATTGTCAAATTCAACTTTTCAAATTTCATGTTGTCAATTTAAAGGCATATCCTACAATTCACAGTGGCGCCACCTGGTGATTTCTAAATAATGTCAATCATTAGTCAAAACTGGTTTCTTGTGATTTATTCTATTTCTACGTGAGCAAATTTGACATTTTGTCAAGTTTTTCCAAAATCAATAGGTAAGATAGGCAACTTGCATTTGCTTGATTTACATAGGAAATCTACTGAATAATATGGTTTTCTTCAATTCTTTCAAAAACAAAGACGGTGACCTATGATTTTTAAAACATAAATAAGTTCTGTGAAATATGTTCTGTGAAAATTTGAAGAAAATGACATGGGTTTTACTATGTGAAAAAATACTTTTTAGAATTTCTATATATTCGTATATAGAATTATCATCATATTGATCTATAAATCAAAACCTAGCACGGTGACCCCCGATTTTTACGTTAGGTATGTATTCCACAACACTTGGGGATCATCATATTAAATTTTCAGAAAATTGACATGGGTTTTAATTTTCAAGCCATATTGTCCGATATGCCTTTAATACAACTCGTAATACCTCACATTGTATTACACAACGGTATTACTATACTCAATTGTTATACTACGTATAAATTGTCCAAAGTATAATAAATACCATATACTATAATGCGCTCGTTAGTTAATCATTATGAAGAAATACTTCTCCCTACCATTTCTGGAAGAGGGCATACCGAATTGTAATTCATTTTAATGTGGGGGTTTGCGATGAACACGATTGGATAATTTTTAGCCGATCATATATTCAATAAATTAACAAGTGTCAGTGAAGCTGAATATGATCATGTGTGCAGGTTGACTGTTAGGTAGAATTTGATGACCATTAGTCTTTCCTCAAGTAGGTAGATTCTACCATCATGAAGGCTTCTTTCCTGAGTGTGAGTCTGAGACATATAGTAAGATAAATTCGCCGTTGAACACAAATCATTATCTGCTGTTTATCTTACCTTGACACGTCCCAATCACCCCCTTCCAGTGACTATCGATTTGACAAACAATAGTCTTGTCCCCAACGTATGTGTAACCTTCCTTGCAGGCAATAGTAGCATTGCCATTAACTTTATTACTGTGTATTCGTAAGGAGCCATGTTCCGGGGTGGCAGGTTCAGGGCAGGTGGTCGCTAAAATGTAAATCAAATCCCTGTTATCAGCCTGGATGAAACTCTCATGATTTATTATGTCAGACTGTTCATTACATTGAAACCCTCTTTTCAGTATGTTGAAGTACTATATAGTAAGAGACAATCGAGATAGTATACAATTTAGTAAATGAGTCAAGTTACATTATATATGGCAATTCAGATAAGCAATAAATAATCAATCTTTGAGCATTGCCTGTTCTTGACTTACCTTGACATGTCCCAATCTCCCCCTTCCACTGTCCGTCTATTTGACAAACAACAGTCTTGCTACCAATGTACTTGTAACCTTCGTTGCAGGCAAAAGTTGCAATACCGTTAACTTTATTATTGAGCACTTTTATAAAGACATCATCAGGGGTGGGGGGTTCTGCACAGGTGACCTCTGAAACGTGAATCAAAACGCTTGTGTATAGTTCATAATATTCTTCTTCTCAGTATGGCTAAGTGTAGGTTAAGGGGTCCCTCCCACCTACTACGACGGGCTACAATGGTCTACGATTAAGTCCCGATAGCGCAGTGTGTCGCCGACCGGCGTTGGCGACACACGGCGCTATCGCAGACTTAATGGTAGGCCATCGTAGTAGGTGGGAGGCATTATTGTGGCGACAACCCGCCGCGCTCTGCGATTAACCTTCTGACGGGCTACGACGGGCTACGAAATTTAAACATGTTTAAATTTCGTAGACCCTCTACGATTTTTGTTGTTGTAGTGCGTCGTAGCCCTTTGCCGCGCAGCGAGTTTGTCAGCGACAAAAAACCTAACTAATTGAGGAGTTTATCGGCGACACCTCCACGACATCGCCAACACAGCCAAAGGGTTAATCATAGACTTAATCGTAGTAGGTGGGAGGGACCCCTAAGTATCATTTATATTATTATATTCCCATGACGCATACTTTAAATATACGCACCGTTTCGATATAAAATGTAAAACTACTTCACGGAACAATGTTCTGTGCGGCAATATGCGGAACACTGTTCTATAGGCGTCGACTTAAACATTAGCCAAATCAAGTTTATCATTTTTATCCATTTTGGGTATATATGATGAATATAGAAGAACTTACAATGCTTGTACAAGCTACAAAACTTGATAATAATTTACGATTTATACGGAATTCGGCGTTATCACCTCGTTTCCTTTTGTAACTTGTACATCATGGACAGGTCGTTCTATATCTATGGCCGTGTCAACCATGTAAACAGTACGATCCTACCCATGATATATTATATATATATATATATCTGTAAATCACCTTATGACGTATGGGGTATGTCTTCATGTGACTAAGAAACATTTGACCATTTTTAGTCATGTAACAAACTAGAACAGGCTAACTGTGTTCATAATAAAAAATGCCTGGTAAAATCATTGATCAGGTATAATCCTCTGCCTTCAGATATCCCTCTGACTTCGGCATTGGGATATACCTAATAAATGATCTGATAGACGGAAACAGTAAATTAGATTCCGTATATTACTAAAAAGAAACATAGAATGACAGTGTATCGATACCATGTTGTCCATATGACGTGACGTGATATACAGATAAAAGGACATCCGGGCTTCGCCCTGCTATGTGTTGCAGAAAAGAACACTTTATTGCCAAGAGAGATTAACCAACTAGATTATGAGTTGAAAGTTAAGCATCGTTAGTTACCTGTTCTAAAAAAGACATTGGTTCCTGTCTAAAGTTGAACCTTTTTTCAGAAAGGGGGAAGTGTGTTGTGAGACTCTTTAGGTTCCTTAATCTTAAAAAAGGGGAGATGTATCGATACCATGTTGCCCATATGACATGACGTCATATATAGATAAAGGGACATCCGGACTTCGCCCTTCTATTATGAAGTACTAAACCTGTGTAAGTGTTCCCTCTCCGACAATCTAATCAATACAGACAGCAATGAACATAGGAAGGTATTCAACATCTTGTTGTCACTATAGGATTCTATAAAGAAGCTAAATGACTAGAGTTTCCCATTATTGAACACATAATCTGTCAAACGAATTCTATAGACTTCAATTCAACATTATGTTTTTCTTACGATGTACATCAAGATTAAAAAATACGGTTTTCTACTGACACCTATAACATAAGACAGGAACTTTTTAGTTTTACAAATTGAGTTTGATCTCTAAAATATTATGTAACCCACGCAATGTGTTTTACCTTCACAGACTGCCATCTCACCATGCCATCTACCATCTTGTCCGCATCGTCTAGATATGGGCCCTTTGATCTTGTAGCCATTGTTGCACATAAATTTCACAAATCCACCTTCAGTCACATCCTTAGACACCATAATTCCATTTCGAGGTTCTTCCGGCGGCGGGCACACTGCTCCTGTTTGTGCAACAAGAGTTGTATCAACATATTTAACAAACGAGATTGATAATAAAGGGAAATACTATCATCAAAGCACCTGTCAATATTGAAAATAGGACTTACCTGTATAAGAAGATACGGCACAGACAGTCAATAGGAATATCTTGAACGAGGTATCTATGCCCATCATCTGCAAGGGTTGTAGTTACATTGTTTTAGATACTATTATATACCCAAACTTAGAATACTTTTAAACGTGCTGGGCCATGTGGATTCTGGACCATAATGATATAATTTATAATTCCTGTGCTGAAGACTTATGGATGTGATTTGTTGATGTAGATCCCCAAGCAATACTG
This sequence comes from Alentia gelatinosa, assembly GCA_950022655.1. NCBI lineage: Eukaryota > Metazoa > Annelida > Polychaeta > Phyllodocida > Polynoidae > Alentia > Alentia gelatinosa. Next base: position 11,748,197 of record OX465590.1, read on the forward strand.
ACATCATTTCCCTCACTAGTCCTCCCATCTTGCACATCAACTGCTTGCCTCGCTTCCATTTTGTATCTCTAATCATTCCCATGCCTTCCTCACTTATAACAGCATCTTCTAGAATGATAATGTTAGAACCCATTATTCTGGTTCATTTCCATCATTATTTATATTCACCTGCTGATCAAATGTAATGATGAAAAGAAATCAATTCATTCGTTTCCTCTTCGGTTCAATTGTGCTTCTATTTTTCCTTAATAGCGTTTCAAGTACTGTATGATAAAACCTGTTATCCTATCATGGTGCAAACACATATACCTCAAAGGATTGTCTTTAGTAAGGTCTGGCGTCCACTGAGCTCCAAATCGTGCATTATATATTTACAAATGAAAATACTACATCGAGATCTGCATTGGTGCACCGGTTACATTGTGAGGTGCGTCGGGATTATGATATTTTCTCTATCTAAAGAGCGATTATGATACACGCAGATGGGCCTGGTCTAGACGTTTGTCTACAATAAAGAGTTTCCCGATCATCGATGACTTTTGACATTCTGCATCGGTAAATCTTCAATTTCGATCGAAGTAGGTGGACGCCGGACCATAGACTGATGAAAAAGGATATAATTGTCCTTACCTTCAAGGGAAGAAGTAGCCGAAACTCATTAAGTGACAAACCAACATTATTGTAACATATAATGGTTTACGTTCTTGTCATTGCCTCCCTGACTGTCTTCCACTTATATGCGGGTTCCCAGGCTTCTTATCTAGATACCACTATGAGATCCCGACAATTAATGAGAGTCTCTGCTGTAATCTGCTTCCCAACAAATATCTAGCCAAATATACTTAACTTTGGCAGATAAAATGCTGGAGGTTTCTATCACAGTATACAGTCTGCTGATAATAATATTGATTCTCTCAGATGATATGCTGGCACCATTGGAGTTTCTCTACAAAACACAAAAGTGTACAGTTTAGTGTTCCTGGTTATTGAATGGTCCTTACGACCATATCTGGTCGATATTCAGAATTTGGCGACAATTGACCTACCGACGGCGGTTCAGTGACGGGTGCGGCAGGCCTATCAGCGGCCAGATCTGTGTCAACAGGTCGCCTGCACGTGGTGTATGTTTCAGTGCCGTAGCAGAGACACCACAAGCTTTGTGTGGTGGGAGCTACTCACACATAGGTTTACTATAGAAGTGGAGATACACAGTAGTTGTTTATGAGTGTTTTTTCATATTTACAACTCTGGAAATGGTTAAAAGGTGTACCTGGGGGACCTGTAATGCTGATAAATGATATCCTAAGACTTTTGGTGAGGGTGGGCTTTTGTTTCCATTTCCAAAACCAGTTTTAGATAGAGGGCTGAAATGTTGTACTAGGAAAGAGACCCTCCCACACACAGTCAGAGACAGAGTCACTCAGTAAACAATGTGCACAAAGACAGAAGTACACCCATACACAGTCATACACATAGACATAGACACCTATGTGTCTGTATTATGATTCTCTGGAGGAGTATCTCTGTCTGTATAGATATATATGTCTGTGTGTACGACTATGTAGATGTCATTGCTTATATCTGTGTGTAGGAGTGTCACTGTGTTAATGCTTTTGATTTTGATGTAATGCAATCAGGAACCATCTGTTTAACTATTCCTGAACTTGACCTTGTATCTGAAAAACTCGGCTATATTCCGAGGGGTGCATTTTCCTAAATTTAAAAAATTGCCTGTGTGTAGGAGTGTCACTGTCTATGTGTATGACTGTGTGTTTGACTGTCTGTGTCTATGTCTGTGTGCAGGAGTGTCTGTCTATGGCTTTATGTATGTCTGTGTATTAATAGGACATGGCAGTAGTAATGAAAACAAAAATCAAGGCACTTATCTTCCTAATCCTTACGGAACTGTTCATAAAATTAAAATACGCAAAAACTACAGTAATTACCATCAATGGGGCCCAGTGGGGCATAAGCACCAGACCGGAAAACCCAAGGTGCACACTCACTGACTGTGAAAACGAACATTTATTGCTAGTAACACCATTTCTGTTGGCTCGGTGGAGCAAAACCCTAATAACTCACATGGTATAAAGGCTCAGTGGAGTAAAAATGATACTTATACAATTAATTATTACAGACTTACTGGCTCGGCTCAATGGAGCATATGTACATATACACTGTTGTATAGAAATAAGGATGATGATTGGATATGTTTATATATACTCAACACCATATCTCTTTCTTTTTTTTGCATGAACATGCCTCAACAATCCAAATGCGGAGGAAAATGTGATCTAAAACCCACCAATTCTACACGATGTATACTATCTCGCACCCACAAACGCAACATGCACGCAACAGGAAGCACGGTAAGGTACAATCATATATTAACTACACTCCCAGGCGCCATCGCAGCGGCCTATGATGCAAAACTGGGAAATGATATAAAATGTTTGCAGAGAAGACCAGACCACAAAAACTGGGAACATAGACCCATGAAAAGTGTGAATGATGGGTAAGTTAGATGAAATAGGAAGGGTGAAAGGCCTATGTATAACACACCTCAACATACGAAGCCTGCACGGGAATATTGACCAATATACAGACTATCTGGCCGACAGCAACATCGCATGCTCACTACTGTCAGAAACATGGCTACATGACAAAATCCCAACAACCTTAGTTAACATCCCGAATTACACATTAATGAGACTAGACAGGGAAACCCTAAATAACAAGGGAGAAACCAAAAAAGGAGGGGGAGTTGCACAACGATTATACTATTTCCGATACCCAAGTCAAACACATGAATCGGAGTAATGAAAATATTGAGATACAATGGTTAGTCATATCCCGACCGGGTATAAAGAAGTACTACATAGGAAACTTATATAGACCACCCGATGGAAATGTAGCACTTTTCCTCGAATATCTGAGTGATTGTCTGGAGGATGTGGTGTTCAGTGAAAACCCACAAATAGTATTAGCAGGAGACTATAACATAGATTGTTTGGACTATGATAGTGTAGAAACAAAATCCTTGAAAAATTTTATTCGAACGCAGGGCATGAATCAACTGATCGTAACACCCACTAGGTATGACCCAGAAACCAAAGACAGTTTAATTGACCTTATAGTAACAAATCAGAACCACATAGTTACCCACGGGACAGCAGACCTAAACCTAAGTGACCACCTGATGGTGTATGTGACCTTCCGAAAAAAATCACCACCAAAAACACCAATTGAATTTGAGGGAAGGACCTACAAAAACTACAACAGTCAATTATATTCGCAAGCCCTAAAGAACCATAACTGGGATACCCTATGGGAAAACAAAGACCCTGAACTCGCATGGCAACATCTACTATCAGCTATGACAGACCTTATTGCACCACTATGCCCGATAAAGAAAATTAAAGCCAAGAAAAAAAAGGCCGACTGGTTAACACCCGATCTTATGTATCTGATTAAAAACAAAGATGAGTGTCTCAAAAAAGCAAAACGTACGAACAACCCAGACGACTGGAACATAGCAAGACGCATAAGAAATTACACGAAACAACAGGTAAAAAACGCAAAAAAAGAATACTATCAGGACCAGCTTGAACAGCACAAAGAAAACCCAAAAAAATTCTGGCAAAAAGTACATAAATTAACCAACGTAAATACGGGAAAAGATGCGAAGATTAGACTGATAGATTCTGATAGTGGTGAAGAAGTAAGTGAAGATAATACCCCAAATTACATAAATGATTTTTTCGCGAATATCGGCGAAAAACTGGCTGCGAAACTGAATGAGCCATGGTCCATAAATACCCCAAAACCAAGGAACAATTTCACCATACAACAAACAAATGAATTAGAGGTAATGAAGATAGTAAAAAACGTTAACACAAATAAACCGTCAGGGATAAAAAATCTAAATACCAAAACACTTAAAGATGCATTTTTGGCGTTACCCTTCCACCTTACGTACATTATAAACCTATCAGTAGAAACACAAAAGTTCCCAGACTCCTGGAAAAAATCTGTTGTTACACCAATTCCCAAATCTGGATCTAATAGTGATGTCAATAACTATAGACCGATATCAATAATCCCACTACCTAGTAAGATCATCGAGAAATTAATCCATGCACAAGTTACCTGCTTCCTAAACGAAAACAGCATACTGACGCCACACCAGAATGGATTCCGATCGGAACACTCAACAACCTCAACAGTATCTAAACTCACAGACACCCTTTATGAAAACATCAATAACAATAACTATACACAAGCCATTTTCATAGATTTACAAAAAGCTTTTGACACCATTGACCACCAAATTTTATTAAATAAACTAGAACACTATAATTTCGACAAAAACTCTGTTTCCTGGTTTAATAGCTACTTAACAAATAGAAGACAACAAACCAAGTGTAATAACCGTATCTCAGACACTAGACGTATCAACTTTGGAGTGCCACAAGGGTCAACCCTAGGCCCTCTCATGTTCATCATGTACATAAATGACTCCGTCCACTCGTTGAAGCACTGTAGTATCCAAATGTATGCAGATGACACCGTAATCTTCATGACCAAAGGCATTGACAACCACAATGAGAATCTGCTGCTGCAGGAGGATATTACAGCCTACAACCAGTGGTGTGCCTCAAATAAGCTAACTGTAAATATCAAAAAAACCAAAACCATGACCTTCGCCACAAGGCACAAACTAGGACGTATTGAACCTAATGTAGTCATGTTCAACAACAGTAGCATTGAGCATGTCCGTGAATACAAATATCTAGGTCTAACACTAGATAGTCTGCTCGACTTCCGGAAACACCTAACCACTTTACTCCACAACATGTCACACAAAATCTATTTATTACACAAAATACGCCCTTATATAACTGACTTCACCTCACTGCAGTTATACAAGCACCAAATAAGACCATACTGTGACTATGGAGACATCATATATAATGCAGGCCCAAAACTATTATTGGACAGACTACAGGTGTGCCAAAACAAATGCCTACGCTTATCAATAACAAGACACCCAAAACCAAGTACCCAACAATTACATGAGATGTATGAATTACCAACATTACATGATAGATGCACCGGGAACCTCTTGAAAGAAGCCCTAAAGAGAACCAAACTACATGAAAATGTAGATTGGCGAAATCTGCCAACTCGAGCACACGATAAAACGTTATTACTAGTAGGAAAACCTAACTGTACTTTGTACACACGCAGTGTCAAATATCAGAGCGCAAGAGTTTGGAACAATCTCCCTGTGGATCCAAATGCCTACGACACCCCTAGTAGACTAAAAAATTACATACGTACTAATACTAAAATCATCACAAAACTACGCCCAAAAGTAATACTAAAGCAACAATAGGCCCAGTGGGGCTGGCTGGTATAGGGGCAAACATAAACACAATCAACAACTTACGGAAGTAAAATATAAAGGCTGCTCTAAAGAAACTGACACCAAGAAATAATATATAAGTAGATACTCGCCCATGTAATGTACATATGCCATCGCCTATGTACATAAGGGACTAGTTTAACTTCAAGTAATTGCAGTAAGCAAACAAAGTCAGCCATAAGAGCTGCGGTTATAGATGTAAGACACCTACTATATGTATATATATTTAAACTGGCCGAAAGGAAGACAGGCCTACGAGCCTAAAACGGATCCAGGATAAATAAAGGAATGAAAAAAAAAAAAAATAAGAGTGTCTGTCTTATGTCTATGTGTATGACTGTGTGTAGGAGTGCCTCTCTATATATGTCTGTGTCTATGAGTGTAAAGGAGTGTATTCATCTACATGCCTGTATCTATCTCTCTATATATGACTGGAAGGGAATGTTTCTGTGCATAATTTCATTCATCCTTTGGCTTCTGTGAACTTGCCCATCCACATCAAGATGTTCCTTATGATTTCTAATGAAATTAACTGAATTTTCATATTTCATTTGTGAGAAACATCTTGCCTGAAGTCTGTTTCATAGTGTAGGGGCATAACTAAGAAATCATTGCGAAATATGCCTTGGAAATACAGTTAGATTAACAGAACAAGTCAGTTTTGAATGTGTTCCACTGTGTGTCAATGTGGAGCTACCCCTTTGTGGCTCTGGTCGGTAGTCAAAGTTGGTGAAAAAATAAAATTTCTAAGATCCTTTTAGGAGTTCTCCTATGCACTCTAGACCATGGACAGATGTGCCCTCACACATGGACAGATGTGCTCATATTTTAATCATATCATATTTGGAGGGAGTGGTTACCATGATGACCACGTTTGCGATTATCTAGAGTATGGGAGGCCTCCAGGCTTCCTCAGTTACCATGCTCCTACCGCCTTCCCAGGGAACCTAGCCTTGGCTCTTTTGCATGGTCCTCATATCAACCAGTTCATCCAGACCAAGTTGGCCTATGGTGGCCATATCATTCCCTTCACCTGCCCGTCATTTACCCTGTGGACCCATACCTCCCCCCTCAGGAGAAGCGTGTTTCACTGAGCGACAGGTCATAGTAGACCTCTCCTTCCCTCTAGGGGAGAGTGTCAACGGTCTCCGTAACATCAGAGAGGGAGAATACTTGGGCTACGCCCTTCCGTCCATCCAGGACCTCATGTTCAAACTTTGCGCCCTCGGCCGTGGCACATTCGTCTGGAAGGTCGACATCGTGTGGTCTACAGAAAGCTCTGCATCAACCCCTTTGACCTCCTGTTGCTCAGGTTCAGGAACTGGAACTGCTACAACATAGAAGTTCACCACTCTTCTGGAGAAAGTGATGGACAACTGTAGAAGCATGTGCTAAATGCCCTGCCAGTGCTGCCACCTTGTGGTATGTGGCTTACCCAAATATTCATCGACTTTTCAACCTTCCTTTCAGGAAGTCGGACTTCCATTTGAATACTATCTAACTCGATCCTCAAATAAGTTTCCCAGGCGACACCAAAACCAACTTTTCTTCTTATAGTCCTCATAACTCTCACCGATCTGCATGGAGTTGTCCCATTACACTCACTGCCATATAAGAAATAGAGTAGACCCAGAACCCAATGACTGCATTCGCAGCAAACCCCGACCTTCTTACATGATATTTATAGCACCTTGGTACGGTTCTAAAGTCGAGAGTTGACCTAGAATCTAGTGGGCCACAACCACCCTCCCGATAACCAGAACGTGAGCTAAATACCCAAAGCTATTCTGAACTCCTTTCCTGATTAATCATCGAATAATAAAATCTGAAACTTGCTGAAAAATGTATGGCGCATATTTCAAACCAAAGACCGACCGGTTTGACTCAGAATACATCTCCCCATTCCCCTCAGAGAAATCCCAAGAAAAACATTGAAAAGTCCTAGGATTAACTTGGATAGGGATCCTTTATGTACGCAACAGATAAAAAGATAACCCAGTTAACTCTTGATAATAATATAACACCTCGCAGTGTCAAATAAGGTTTGTCAGTGCTTTTATAGTGTTCCATTTTGATGTGGCAAGTACAGAGCAGATTTTTCATGTTGTATCTTATATAAATAGAATAATAAAGTACGGAAATGAGTAACCTGAAAAATCATCAACAAAATTCACAACATATTGATAACCTCCTCTAGGCAATGGCTCGTTTGTCCATTTAGATTATTATGCCAGTTCCAAAGGTTTACTTGCCTTTTTGTCAGGCTATCTATTTCAGATTTCAGATTTTTCCCCAAACACATGTCTCACCCTCAAAGTTCTTACTATCCTCTACGTTATATAATTAATAACATTTAGCAGTCTGATTAAATCTTCTGCATTGCAGTGTCACATGGTTTATGCCATGTTTATGCTGATCGTGCACCAGAGTATGTCATTAAACATAAATAGTAAAGACGCCCCTCCATCTGGATTGGGAAAGTTGGGCTGTTATTTGCAATAAGCTCAGCTGAGTCCTTTGGGGATTTCACTATAGCTCCTTTATATGTTGCGGTTTGAACAGTAAAGATATCTTTAGGGTAAGAAGGAATATACAGTGCATTATACAGACACACTTGGTGTGCAGCACTATTCACATCACTAATGTTGATAGAGGCTTGACCTCTCACCTTGACAATACCTGTGGTCCTAGAACTGTCAGCCATTTCTATGATGTGCTTCTGTGGGTCGAATGATGCATCAATGGAAGTGAGGTCTGTCATAAACAGTTATTGCCAGTATCACTAGTTAACATAGTATCAGTCCCAACTTGAAACCTAAAGTTTTCAACATGTGAAACAGTATTTTTCCCATGGTCATCAAAATTTGTATGTGGCTTCTTTCTACAATAATCTGTATCATGAGACTTGTTTTTCCAAAATCACACCACCTAGCTTTCTTTTCCCTACTTTCAGCAGCACTGACCAAGCTTTCTCTGCCCCCAGTGGTGGACTTGCCATCTGCAATTTTTTATGTCAACAAGGAATGACGAAAAATAATTCTTGATTTACCAGACCCATGCTAATGTTTTTTTTACAAGAGTTTCAATGTTGCTCTTCCGTCTTCCTTTGCTTCTCTCATGACTAGCCAAACCGCTGTCATCTAACACACAGATTTTTTTTCTTGGCTTCTTTCTCTGTCAGGTCACCTTGCTACAACATAATCTCACTTATCTGGGCCCATAACCTGTAGATTCTGACATTATATCAGGTTATATTTGAGACAAAGCTCGGTGGCCAAGTGGTAGGGTGTTCGCCTCGAGCATGGGAGGTCGTGGGTTCAAGTGGAAGAATGGCTCTATAGCTGAATTCGGTGATTGTGAACACACAATATTCCCTAATGAAACTTGCCAAAAAAAACACCAAGAACGACGGCACCATTTGAGCTACAGTATGTATACACAATTGTCATTTCGTCATTTCAGATAGTAAGTTTTATGTGAGAGATCATAGAAAAACATATATATATATAATATATATATATATAATTATATAAATATAGTATTATATAAAATTTATATGCATCTATTTGTCGCGCCATTGTAGGCCTCACCTCCACCTTGTGTCGTTGGCGGGAAATAACCCGTCCTAGTTGGTGGATATGCTGGGCCCAATTTCTCTCTAGGTTGTTGCGGCCGCGGAGTACTTGTGTAGTTTGTCGCAACTTGCATCGCACTTGTAGTACTTTCACGAACCTGAACCCTTTCTTCGCTGAAGGTCGTCGAAGAATCCCTGGCCGTCGCCCCGAACTGTTGATCCCAATTTGGCGTTCCTAATCCCGCTTGGTCCGCCCGGTCCTCTAATTCGTCCGTCTCTCCTCGTCTGTGCAGGTTAAGAGAAAGACATTTAACTATTGTGGTTAAAGATCTCATTTCTGTCTGGATGTTACCCATCTCTCTTCTCATTTCCTCATTTTCGGCTAACACTGAAGTGTACCATGAGGGTGCACCGGCAGGTGCACTGTCGCCGCCATCTTGTCTTGCCTTATGTTGGGACAATTGTTTGTTTGTTTGTTTGGGTGATTTTACCGTTACAGGTCCTTTCCAGACTTCCTCATTATTTACAATCATGGATTCATCCAATTGTTTGTATACTAACTCAACTTTGGTCTACTTGTAGCAGTGGGACCCTATGCCCGTTTTATAGTGCTGCCTCACTGAAGGGCTGTGCCGCAGACCATTGACACAACACTCCGCCGGTCACATTATACTGACAACGGCAAACCAGTCGCTGCAACATACCAATCGGGTCAGTAAGCTGACGAGTATGAGGCTGCTCCCTGTGATTGGCTACAGGTCAAGCCGGCTGACAGTTTTGGTCAACCTCCCGTACCGGACTGGATTTCCAAGTGCTCCTTGGAGGAGCAAGGGGGGTTCTGATAGAACTTTCCCTTCTGATATACTTTTAGAGCTTTTCAAACGCCAGGATTTCTTTCTTATCAGTGTTTTGAAATACACTGTGCATAGACATTGTACCTTTCAGATACTTGTCGCTAGACCTTTTTGTTGCCCGACAAGACAACATGAGATGGTTCACTGAGAGAACCATGTGGCATTGCTGGCACATAGGTTGTGACATGTTTGCTTCTACATCTGTAATTTCATTTTCCAGGTTACCTATTCTACAAAATGGACACCCTCCACGATGTGAGCGACCATCTTATTCTCTCCTGCAGTTTGAACACTTATGCATTTTGAAGCGAAGTTTGAAGCGATGAATGCATATTTGAAAAAAAAATTCTCTTGTGGTTAGAGCGGCGACCAAAGCATAAGTGAATGAACCAATAGAGACAGTCCATTTCCAACTCCTATCTGTGGGGGCTGCCACTGATCTGAGGCGTCACAATATCTGGTGTGAGTCCATTGAAACGCCCTGGCATTATATTATATATAAACGCTGGCTCCTTTATATTTCACATATATATATATAATTAGATACATATAGAATTATATAAAATTTATATGCATTTATTTACGTAGTACAACTCTCAATACTTTTTGTGAGGTAGCAAAGTAAATAGAGCACACGAGTCACACATATTCCAAGATGGTGGTTATCCAGAGTCAACACCATGTTGTACATACTACAAAACGAAAGTCAGTTTTTTGTGGAGTGAGGCAGTTTGCCTGGTTCCGTGAATAATTATTAATCCCATTGAGTTGTATATCAAGTACAATATGGTGTGTTGTTCTACATTTATTATATATCCTGAATCAATTACATTTCACCTGGAAGTCTGCATTCCACTAAAGTCCATACAATCATGGACATTCTACACTGTCTATGTTCTAGTGATACAAAATATATTGTATATAGAGTAGCTGTACATGCACGGATACATAGTATACGCTGGTTCCCCGGGTAGCCACTAGGGGGCACGGCGGCAAAATACCTGCAGAGCCTGATGTGTATACCTGATTTTGGTAACCTCGGTGAGCGCATGCGAAGGTTATAGACCATGAACAAACAAGATGGCGTGTCTGTCCGATTTGAAGGCAAGACCAAACTGTGATGACACTGTCAGTATATAGAACGATTGGAAATGACATATTTAGTCGGGAAATGATGGATCACGCTGTTTTCTTTGTTTCTTTGTTGAGTATTCAAACCATACTGACAGTCGATACCTGAACATGATACACTCTCACAATTAATTATCAAGTGCCTGCAGCCCCTATTATTGCTCAAGCCCTTGTCAAAGTCAACAAAGTTCGTTTTCGATAAATATTTCAACTATTACCTCATATATTTAGTCGTATCTTACCTCCTCTTAGAGATTTTTATCAGTTTTATCTCCCATTAGAGTCTATTGCTTGTGATAATCACATTGCAGCAAGTGCGATGTCAGTTGGCTTTTGAAAATTGAGCTGGTTTGGGGTCTGTCAGGCACTTCCTATCATAGACTCCGAAACCAGCATTCAACCACTGCCATATAGTTGCGCCCAGCAGGTAATACCTGCCTATTATTGTTGATACAGGCGGCTACCAGCCGATACATAATAGTGAAACCATTGGAAAAATTATGATTAGGGTTTACTTGTGATTTTAATATCCACCTGGTAATGCCGGTGTCCTATAGACCTGTAGTGGCTGGGTGTCGGGTCCAGCCGAAGCTCCTCCCAAGCACCACCACAGTTTTGGTCCAGAATGCCATCTCGGTGTTGGTCCCACCCGCAAACACGCAGCTGTGCTTTACCACAACCACCCAGCACCGTGGTTCTGCCCTCGTGGATCCCAGAGCTGGTAAATGTCACCTCCACAGGGCTGACACCCACCACCCTCTGGCAGGTGGAAACCACCACCCTGCTCTCCTCTCGGGACCCCAGAACTCTATTCTAGCCTTATGTACAGTATAGCCTCGTAACTTTATTCTAGCGGCACATCAGTTATCTTCGACCGGCAGTCGAGGAGACAAGTTGGTTCTGGGAGTGTGAGGAAGTTGTCGACGATACATTATAATGGATATTTACACTTATGTTACCGCTGATGTTTGCATTTTGAAACATACCGCTTACCGCACGTGTGAATTCGGACCGGGAATCGACACTGACATCAGTCACAACGGCCGGCACCTTCGCTGGCGGCGGAAGCAGCTCACATGTTCTGCTGGAATTTTCTGGATTTACCGAAATTGCGGCAGTTGAAGGACCTTTTGTTGATAAGGTCAGTATATTACTCATTTCCTGCTGCTGCTCTTTACTTGCAACTGCGTATCTGTTCAAGCTATTAACATTCTTATGGCCTGTTAGCTGGCAGATCAGGTTGGGGGAACATTACGATTTTGGAGAGTCTGGCATACTGTCTTCCGCAAAGAATGGTTGGTGTATTTTCACTTCAACCCAGCTGCTTTCGCAATATTTGGGACAACTTTCGCTAGATAATTGACCCCCATGACACAAGTTACATAGCATAAGGTATCATTCAGTGTGGTTTTTGGTTTGACGGTAAGGAAGAGGGCAAAGTTATCTACACATTTTAACTTAGGCCGTTTCGACACAAACAATTTGTACAGGCTTACAATGAACCTATCCCCCCCCCAGTCGCCCACAGCTTCGGACTGAAAGCCCGAGGTTCAGAACCTTTTACACCTTTCCTTGTTTTTGTGGATCTTTTGTTCCACATCGTTTTCTATTTCTAGTTTGATATCGCCAAAACAGCACTGGCGTGCCTCATCGCACCCTCGCCAGCCGAATGCTTTTGTGAAATAATATATCAACGTGTCTTGTAATGACTTCGGGGAGTTGGCGCCTAGTAGGCCCAGGGTCCAGAACTTGTCTTCGTCTTCTACCGTTAAGGCCTGGGCAGCATTGGGTTTATTACCGAGTCCTAGCTGCTTTAATTCGTTCCTCTTGCTCGCTAGCACATTCCTACAGGCTAAGAATTCGTCGGAGCGAAGCAGACTGTACTGATATCCCTTATCGCGAAGATGTCTGAAAAAAAGATTTAAACAATTTGCTCACTAGATTCAGCCTATATTTAACATGACGACGCTGTCGCTTTTAATCATAAATTCGCAATTAATTGTATACGCTCATATATATCACATATTTATAATTATCAAGATTTAACATTCGTTAATTAGGGAATGATTATCACCTTTCAAAAGTGCAGTGAAATGATGTTAAACTGTCGGGTTCGTACTCGTCCCCTTTCACCTTTCGCACAGATAGAAGAAAGTTGGAGATGTAGTTCGCTAACTTCGTTGGTTCTACTTCCTCCATAGCTCGATTGTCCAGGTGGGCCTCCATCATATATGTCTGGAATCTTGTTATAACCTGTAAATATATGAAAATTGATTCATTTTATTAGTGTATCGTTATACAATTGCTTTCAAATTATCAAAAATGTCAAATTGTACTTCTCCGATATAACACAGGGCGGCGCCACCGGCTATCGCTATCCAATGTTTACATTTCTTTTGATAACGCTTTCTCTTACCTGTTCTGTTTTCTTGGTGGTGTTTTTGTTTCGCTTGCTCCTGACATAATCCCGAAGTTCGCTGTCGTTTAGCAACTCACTTTCGCTTTCTTCTATCGTTTCAGGTTCTGCTACCCTCACTTCGGAGACATCGCTTTGAGTTTGACAAGCTGGAGCAGACGTCTTTTCCTTCACGTTCACAGTGGGCCACTCGTCAAACGGATTCTCGCTAAATAGGAATTCAAGGTCTGTCGCATCGATGTTGAAGGTAGGTTCATCCCTTTCGCTAAGATTTTTCTCTTCCGTTATCACTTCTTGTGCCAATTCCGTCATTATTTCCTTCAGCGTACTACCCATAACACCGCCCAGATAGGCGTCGAACTTGCTACACGCCATGTTGCGCCTTGTCAAACGCCAGCGCTGTCGTAACGGATCTACTTTCGCTAGCTCGCCTCTGATTGGTCCGTTTTTTTAATTGACCTAGGTGCATAAATCACACATTATTCAACGCTCAGTCAAATACACTGGGTCAATGTTAAACCTATGGCGTTTTTTATTAGGGGTAGGATAAGAGACCAGTGAACATGTGAATCTGGCCAGTAGGAAGAGAGTGATTAAGAGACCTCGTTCAAGTCTCCCCCAAACTGTCTTACAGGAAACCATGGACGAGGATTTCTCTGCCTATGGACGACAGGGGTAATTGGTAAAAATAACGTTAAGTAACGCTAGGTAATGTGAATGCGGTAACGCATTGCTTAATTAGGTTTTTCAATTCATGGACATTTTTTTGTTAGTTTTGAGACTGTTGTCATATTCATATGAGATTGCTGTGAGATTGTTGTATAACAGTTGTGAAACTTTTGTGAGTTTGTAAGACACAGTTGTGAATCCGTTTTGAGACTGTTGTAGGAATGATATGAGACTGTTGTGAGACATTAGTTTATGTTTTTCTCTTCTTCTTGATTCTGTGCTGTTTCGTCAACGTCGGATGTTCATCTGCTACTTGTTATCATGTTTATGTAATGAACTATGAACATATTGAGCTATAACCTATTAGAATCCATATACTCATGTGAATCTTTTTAATCTAATCATATTTCAGAATAGCATATCGGAGAGACCTAAGGCAGATAAATCTAGATGTTCATAATAGTTTTTACCAGCCTAGTGCCCTTTAGTCACGACATATCTTCAACACTGTCCATAAGATGATACAGTTAAGATAAGAGCCTGTTATCTATGAAATTCTTAATTCTTATACGTTTGGGCGTTAGTGTTTGGACTGCTTTAGTAGATGTAGGACAGAAGATTTTGACAACTTTATTTTACCTGTGTTATTGGGAAGCGGAAAGGAGGAATATCTGGAATTTTGCAGAAATCTGTTCTTAATGAATCCCTCATACTTAAAGGTAAGGTTAACACATGGTATTTTCATGTTATTTGTCTTTAAATACAATGCTCTGGTTTCTTTGCAGTAAACATTTCAGGTTTCTTTTTTTTTTTTTTAAATACAGCTATTTGTAAGTTTATCGTGAAGACACAAATGACACAATTATAGTTCACAATGGTTTGAGTTTCTACAGGGAATGGATGAGTAAGGCCCCAAGCTTTTCTGATACAATATATCCGTGGCTTCATGTATGTTGTATTTTTCAAAGACGTGTTCACACAAGCACATACTGTGGGATTTAGCATAGATAGGCCTAGACATATACTTCCCCTTTGATGAAAGGGGTCAGAGCATGTACAAACATGATGGGATCACCACACACATTGGAATTGACTAGCTCAGAAGTAATTTACGGACAGTATTTCCCATTGGTTTGAACATTTTATTAACGTAGGCTATCATCGCAATTTTTCCAGATTTCTTTTAAAGGTTGGTATAATTGAGTATTTGAAACAGTAAACCGAAAATAGAGGTCTGTCGAAAAGAATAGTCTTCAGAAATCTGTAAAGATAATTTGTACTTTTGGTTGATTAAAAAATGTAGAACCCGGTGTGATGGTCAGCTAGATTACATGCAAAAGTGTCTGTTTACATAGGGCATGTACCCATGAATGGGGATTTCAATTATTCTGTAGTATACTATGCTTACAAAATACAAACATCGAGAAAGAAACATACAACAATTAAATGATAACCAATTGATAAAATAAATAAATAGGTTGGAAAAGGTAGCATTGATGAGTGGGTGTGTTGGGCACGGCATGTTTGGTCAGCCCACCCGTTAATGGGCAGCGGCCTGGTTGACTAGCCGCTAGTCCTCACAGTGTTATGTAGCCCGGGGCCCCTGCCTTAACTATGCACCAATGAAAGCTTCCCACACAAACACTTGAGATAATCTGTTCACTCACACCACCGGGGCACCATTTAATAAGTTTTGGTCCTAGCAGAAGAATCCTCCTAGGATCATGACAGCAATGTAAGACAAATCTTAGGACGGACGATCTTTCCGGATTAACAAATGGTGTCCCCTATAGGTGGGGGGAATCCTGTATAATTAGTCTCCTAAGACTGAATTCGGTCCCAGGCTAATACAAAAACAGACTGTAAGACAGCTGTGGGATCCCTATGGAGGAGAATTCCTAAGAACTACAGGTAGTGCCACATAGTAGGGGTTGTGGTAACTAATTTCATAATTTGTAATCTAACTGAATATTTAAGATATTTTCCCTCTAACACTGCCATTTTGTATTACATACCATACTATACATATTTCCTCTAGTTAAACTGATGAATAAGGTTTTCTTTGTGAATTTGAATCATCTAAGACGCCTATATAGGTGTCCCCCATCTAGGACCCTTTTGGGTATGTGGAGGACAGTTTGTAAGATGTGGGTCAAACTTGTTAAACACTATTGGACAATTTAGCTAAGATCCTTGGCTAAAGACAGTACCTCTAGCAGGTAGACGAGGCGTAACAAGTTGTGATACTCTTCTTCACCCAACGCTTTGCGACCACGGAATAGAGAGAAGCGGGAAATAGATCAGCGGACGATGCCGCTGTCTGACAGCATAACCCGAATGCGGCATTTTGATTGGCTGAGAGCCGTTTATGTTGATTTTCAGGTCTCACGTCGGTAAATAGAACCGTGCGGCGTGCGAGTGCTTCGACCCGACCGTCGCTGGTTGGTTCTATGGGGAGCCAGATGTTTCACAACTGGAGTAAGATCACTATTATCAAGAGATCTTGTACCGGGAGAGATTCCAGTCCCAGTGGCAGGTTTTTTCGTGCTGCCAGCCCCATTCCAATCTGTCGCCATCCTGTCGTTTGGCTCTACATGGTATTTCATACCATATAGAGGATATCTCCGCATGTAGCGAGGATATTTATTCTCGTGGTTTCGACTACTAACCAGTCTCATCAGGCAAGGTGCTGTAGGTGTTCTTCTGTGGTCTTTCTGCTAGAATTTCATTCTGGCAGCGGAGTATGCAGTTCCATCATTTTTCCTAAATTAAAGAAAAAATAGTCGATTCGTTCTCTCTATTATTATGTCGTTCTAATCTTCACTTGCTTCAGGGTTCTTGGGGGATCATTTTGGTATAACTTTTTTCGTTTCGTTAGTCCCTAGATGGGGCTGTGGTTGGAATTTTTTTTTCCAAAGACAGTACCTCGATAAGATTCTCTTTATATTTAAATGTAAACTGTCCTAGGACCTCTGTTACAGGCATAACTCTCCTAGGACCACATTGTCAAACTCCCTTCAGAAGGCTCTCAAAGGTTAAGTTGCCTTTTGGTTCCTTTTGTACACTGTAACTACCAACAGACAGGGAGCGCTTACATAAGGGAAACAGGTACTTTCCAAGCAAAAGCGTCTGATCACGAAGGGCGATCCCTAAAGCCGGGCTCAGACACATTTTTAAAATGCTACGATTTTGCTATGATAGAAATTTTCAAATCGTAGGCCTATCAGAAGGGCTTTGTTGGACTGTGTCGCAGTGTGTCGGAACAGGGTTTGCAGGAATTAAAAGGTGACCACTGGATTGGAAACAAATTTATTTTTTTATATCAGCCAAATACATACTTATGGTTTTTTGAATTATGAATTGCTGAATATATATGCCTGCCCATATACATTCCTGTAAATTCTTGTTTACAATACGATTGAATTTAAACCATATATACAATATATTATTAGAAATACATATAAAAGTGTTAGTGTGGAGTGAGGGGGGGGAGGGTGGAGAGGTTATACATAGTAGGGGATGCTCTCGACACACTGATAAAGTTTGGCCTTTACGATAAATACACCATGATCGATTTTGTCACACCTGCTTCGCTGCTAACTTTGTATGTGCACACAGTACATATCTAATATTTATGATATCACATATATATCAGCTTAGCTATTTCATTTCTTTGAGATATACATTATGAACGATCTGTTTGACACATTCAGGAAGGTATATATAACTTTATAACACATTTGCTCATACATATAAGGCTCACGAAAAATGCACCAATTGGGGTGAAAATGACCTAAAATTTGATCTCTTTAAATGTGATTTTTATTTGCTTTCCAGTAACATATATATACTCTGGTGTGTATCTAAAGATTACATTGTCTCTGAAATTCTTCTGATAGGCATAGGAAAATAACTTAATTTTAGAATATTTTTATAGTAGCATTGAAAAAACTATTAAAGGTCGGATAAGATATCAGGATTTTTATTTATTTAAATTGGTTTTGCATATACTTAATATATAAAAGTCAATTTTCATCTATCTGCTCAGATCCTGCTACTTTTTCCCACCATTTTAAAACACTTAAACTGTTGTGAAAAGGGCAATCCTTTGTTTTTACAACAGTTATCTATATTAATTCACATATTTGATTACCAAATACATGGATTTTGTGTCTGTGAATTTCTTATTTAGTACTTCAAAGCACTTTTCCTTGTATTCTAATTATTTTATTTATCAAAACCCATTGGATAACGAAGAAAACAGATAATATATAACATATTTTTAGGTCTGTTATGTTTACTATAATTCTAACATTATGAATAAGAATATGCATTGGATATATTCAAGTAATTTCACACTTGTGGAAAATAAAATGACATTATCTATAAAATTTTCTGGTCGAGTGACATCTGGATAAAGTAGAAAACATCTTTAAACAGTACCAGTATCAAAAAAATTATTTTGTTGATATTTGTTAAAATTTCTCATGTGCTTTCTATCTCATCCATTATTCTATTCAATAATTCTGCCCAGTTGTACTGATTGATGGGAAACATCAATTAATGCAATAATAATAGGGCGGTGTCGCACCTTATCTGGTTGGTTACGCAATGCCTGCAGCCAAACAAGCCCCTGGCAACATATTCTTTAGCATTGGATATATCAGTATATGAGCGTAATACGTTCCTAAGACCCATGTATCTCATTTTCAGAGACATGATAATGATTTCATCGTATTCTATGGTATTCCAGCTCCAATTTGATGTATCATACATGCATATCACCTCAATGATACTTTAGATATAGCTTAGATAACACAGGAACACTGAAACTGGATACACAGTAATACATTGGCAGGTCTAGCTAAAACATGCTTATCTTTTTCTATGTTCAAACCAAGATAATCATCAACTATAAAGTTTAGACAGCTCAGACTCGTTGACACAATACCCTTGTTTGTTCCAGCAATTTAATCTGTCAAAAAGCAACACTTCTGCAATCACACCCACCGTTCACACTTTAGGTGTGATTGCTCTGTGTTTCTATATGAATACCACTGGACTCTGAATGGCAACACCTGTGTTGTGTGCATCTGTTAAGAAGTAGTCTGAAATAGGTACCATGGACTTGGGACAAAAATGGTGCACTTTTCGTGAGCCCTATCCATATAGCTATATGGACCAAAGCTAGCATTGTTAACACCTAGCATGTTGCCATGGTGTATACTTTTATCTTATGTATTTGGGGATAAATCAGGGCAGATTTTAACGATGGGCAAGAAATCTAAGAAACAGAAATTGCCAGCAAAGGTAGAAATTAGGAGATCAAATAGAAGGAAATCCGATTGTGAGGAGGAGGGACTCTTCATGTAACAATGGTCAGTGACAGGGTTTTAAATGGAATGATGTATAATACAATGACAATAGGTTGGCCATTGGATTAAAGTGTATATATCCAGTACGATTTTGAACCTGGTGGTAGAAATTGTGAGATCTAAAGGGCCTGAAAAAATCATTTACTATCTGGATGATTTGTAATCATAGGAGATGGCTTTGAAAAATATTTGTCTGACAGAGGTATTTTTATCAACACACTTGAGAAAATGGGTTTCAAGGTGGCTTATAATAAAGTAACTGACCCTAGGAAAATGACAATTTTCTTAGTTATCACAGTCGACTCCTCAAAATAGAGTTAAGCCTTCCACAGGAGAAGGTTGAAAAATTATCAAATGATGTAAAGGAAACGAAGGTGGAGTTGCTATATGTGTGAATAGGGTTAAGGTTGAAATCATTTCATCGCGAAGGGAAAGGTCGTCTTTTTCATGGGAAGTGACCACTGAAGAATCGAGAGTTTGTTTGTTTGTTTGGGTAGTTTAACGTCCAATTTGTTCAAGTATGAACATGTCTGTCATTGATTAAATGTATCCAGATACATTTCATTAGTGAGGTAAAATATCATCATGTTGGAGAGAAAAATCATTGACCTGAAATTGTTATCCCCAATGATTATCTGCCCAAATGTGTTAAATTGTCAGCAGGGGGTGACAGATGCCATAATCAGCCAAAATCATCAGTGAAAACGTGGCAATAGACATTTTGCATCCCTGGCAGAAACCTGTCCTCATTAATCAAAAACAGGAAACTCTTCCATTTGCAACAGCTCTCTCTCTCTGCTGTTACACTTAACCACTTGTAGAATATACATGTACTGACTTTCTTTGATGTGGACCTTCTCCTGTTTGGCTACCTTTTCCCTTGGGTGTTTGACTATTTCAGTGGATTTGTGTATGCAGCTTTAACAGGAAATCCATCCATAACCGCTTATGATCATACTTTTCCCAACATCTTTCCAGCATGAGCAAAGGTCTTAGAATTCTGGGCACCCCTCCCCCCACCCACCTGTGATTCTTAGGCTGTGGCCGATTTCTCTTCTTCCAGTTCTCGAAATATCCTGGGGAAATTAGTAGACAAAATTTGAATAAAGAACTTGGAACAATAGATGCAATTCCTAAACTGAGAAACAACTTGATGAAGGTGAATATACTTATGTAGCCTTTATTGGCTTTAAAAAGGCATTTGTGCATCATGGAAGACTATTGATGAAATTGTCTGGTATGAACTTACCTCCTGAAATGATGAGATGACTTACATCAAACTTAACAGACTGCAAACAATGAAAAGCATCCTTTCTTTTCTTTCAGACTATGATTCGAAGGAACCTGACTTGGATTTCCATTTGTCTACTCCTCAATGGAGTACTTGCTAATGGGCGTAAGAAGGGATTATTGTAACAATTACTCTTTTGGTTGAACAAGAAAAGTTGAATGGTGAAATAAACAAGAATAAGGATGGACATTGCTGTATTCAAGTAACAAAATAGAGAGCTTATTTATGTCCATTCTTTCACTATGCACAGTTAGTCTGTGAGAAAATAGGGAAGGGGGTACTAGGCCAACAGATAATATTCCTGTACTCTCGATTCCTGTACTAATTTAATTCATAAATAAATAAATAAATAAATAAATAAATAAACAATGATTCATTGCTTCTGGCTAGGTCTAAGAACACTGACATGAGTACTGTGCAATGTTTATGTAGCACTTATATAAATCTCGGGTACATTCTGTTAGTGTTGAATTTGAATTACTAGTAGTCTACCGATAAAGCTGAAAATAGACTTTATTATAATGCACAAATCTTTTGTAACTATTACGTTTAACTTTCAGAAATATTTTGTAAAGATCCCAAGCCTCCTATGAATGGAATAGTACTTAAAGCGTATCGCGAGGTAGGAGGTAACATGACTGTCACTTGTAATCGCGGTCACATATTGACCGGCCCCGCCACACGGATGTGTCGCCCAGATGGTGTTTGGGAGGGAGAACCAGCAACTTGTGAAGGTAAGTTCTACATTCAGAACCAAGTGTCTCTCATAAGTGTAGCTTCTACACTAGACAGCCCCCAGTTCTGTGCCTATTTTCAACAATGCTAGAGACATGTCCCTCGGTGCCGTGGGAATTAGTCATAGTACTATCTTATGAGATGGTTCTCAATTTGTTAATTGTGACAAGATTGTTTCCCTTTTTGAGCCAGCCATGTTTATTGTCTTAATCTTTAAAAGTGGAATACACACCACGTGCCCAAATTCCAGAATATTCTCCCCACAGCACCGATTCAGGGACCAACCCTGTGTGAACCCATTTTATAGAACCTGAGCGACCTGGAATCCCAGCGGAGGAGGTGGGGGAGGGGCATCAGTCTCGCCAACCCTCCTTAAAAATATTCAAACATGTTTAAATCAAATATCTTGAGATTCTACGACAATTGTGTCTTTTTACGTTTAGTCTCAGAGAAATGTGACCCCATCATTCAGGTGAGATTATGTCCTGGTATAGAATCTCAGGGAGATTTGTCTCAGACAAATGGCCCTGAAGTATATAAATCCCTACACTTTAGATAAGTCCTGAAGTGGGATTCACACGGTGGGATTCAAGTACCTCACATAGTGTTTGTCTGAGACAAATCCTGGTGATATTTGGTACTGGAACACAATCTCCTCATCTGAATGGTAGGGTTCCATTTCCCTGAGACAAATTATTTCCCCTGCAAATCTCACCAGGTACAGAATCTCATGAGATTTTGATTGTAAAAACGTTTAAAATTTGTAGGTTCAAAATATCCGGCAACGGCAGTGCTAAAATAGTACAAGGTGACACGACACAATCCAATCAGACCTTCCAACATGGTTTTCACCAGAACCCCCCAGCCAAATGGACTTTTACATGAACATTCAGCGATCTGCTGAATATGCCGCATTAAGTAAAGATAAAGTTAAAGCAGATGACAAACTGGTCAATGAGAGAGTCAATGCAGTAGCAAGATATAATAGATCTAATTAAACTGCTGAGTGTTCCTACACAAGTGTCAGTGTCAATAATTCCAACAAAAAGCTGACAAAAGTAGATGGTTCTGGTAAGAAACATGTAACTTCTAGCAATATGGGTACAAATAAAAAAAACAACCCAATATTGGTAAATTTTTCGAAAAGGATCCTAACGAAAGATGAAGCAAGGGTCTAAATTTCTGTCTGGTACCCCTAAGAACAAGGGAAGGGGATCTTAAAATAGAACTAGACGAGTTCCATAAGAAACTTTGAACTAAGCAGTTCTTTTCGATGGAGAGGCCCAGTACAGCCCCCCCCCCCCACCCCCCACCCACCCAAAGGTAGCAAACAGGGCAGCAATATTGCTTATGATAATGATGACCTGGTTCGCAAACTGATAGGCAAATCCAACTGGAGGCCACCTCGAGGTTACCAGAATTTGGAAAGCATTACATCGATTAACTAAATAAATCTTGCCAAATCATCGAGATATATGTGACAAGATGGAACGTCATGTGCAGCAGCTGCGGTCTGCTGTACACAGGCTAAACAAAGAGAAAATTGAAAGACCTCCCCAACATTACAAAGGGAATCTATCAAAATGAGGTGCCGTTGCACTTCAACAGCTGCAACCACAATGGTTGCGAGGATTGGGGTGCCAATTTTTTTCTAGAGAGTTCCCAGACATAGTTTGCATAATCTGCATCTCGAAGCCAGACCTAAAAGTAGTCTCCCCCAAAGGTAAAAACATCGGACAAAAGGACCTACAAAATAGACAAGAGTGCAAGATAATACACTTTTTTTAAACTTAAAATGTGGTTACAATAGTTATCCACATAAACCCCAGGACCTTGAAAAGTGCACTCAAGGAATCGGGATGAAAGATACACTAACTTGATGCGGTAGCAAAAAGCCTGACGAGATTAAAGTTACTATAGAAACCACAAGAAAAAAGATCCTTAAAAAGCCTGTAAGAAACACACAGCACTCTGGTTGGTGTGCTACTTGAGAAACAGGCCCCTGATTCTAAGCCAGTCATGTGTGACTGACGCAGACACACAGGCCGTGGCCAGGCAGCCACGGAAATAGGGCACAAACCAACCCACCCTCCTGCCCAGTCGGGTGACCCCGCCATATATAAGACAGCGGGCCTAGTTGCTAGTCCATTTGAATCAGCAAATCACTGCGGATGATGCTGAAGCAAAGAACCAATGGTGTGCGGGAAGAGGCAGGCCAGAGAGCCGAAATCCAAATTTAGAAAACCGAGAGGGGACACTCGTGGTCGCGAGATGCTACAACACACAACGTCTTTCTATCAGATATAAGAGCGTAGATTGATCCCTTCCTCATTTTCGCCATATATTTTACGATTGCCGCGTTTATCCATACAGGTATAATCTCGCCTAAAGTCCCCCAAAATCCTTTAAACATCATGATTTTAACTCCTGATAAAGATGGATGAAATCTACCGATATGTTGAATCTTTAATACCTTCACCTATCACTCATCTCATGAGCTTGTCCGTACTCATCATTTATCATCAATAAAATTTAATTTAATTGAAACAGTACGAGTCTGGTTTTGAGTGGTTAACACCCATCATACATCTTTTAAACATGTTTAAAATCAAGATCTCCGCAATTTTGTACCTTAGGAGGGGACAAATACAGTAAAACCCCTCTTCCGGGACACCCCGCTTTAGGGGTCAATTTGCTCGGAGGGAAAAATTAAGAGTTTATTTTAACCCCGCTTAAGGGGACACCCCGCTTTAGGGGTCAGTTTTGCGGTACAGAAATGCTTAAAACCCCCACTTAAGGGGACAGTTTGGAGGGACATCATATCAAAAACACTGAAAATCTAAGTGTATGGTGCCCGTTTGTACGGGACAGACGGTAGTCACAAACAGAACAATAGACTGAGCATTCCCGTGCGGGCCCGGGCAGCAGGAGTGTGTTTTTTCAAGGTAATAACAACATCTCTAGCAGCTCTGGGTGGGCGACTGTGAGTGGATATTAGTATGAGCGACTTTCGCACCCGTTGAAGGTAGGGGGTTAGAGGCCCACTTACAGGTTAGAAGTGGGCGACACAGGGCGGGCTGGGGGCTTTGAAGGTGCGGTATTCAGTGAGCCCTCGCGGCTCTTGGTCATAGGGCTGTTGACTTCGGGGGGTTGGGGGGGGGGACATTGAACGGGGGTGTAAAAAGGAGCAAATTTCACAAGTAATTCATATCCATCTTCAACCTCTTTTATCTATTTATCTTTAATTTTTTTGTTCATTTATATTAATTTTTATTCATTTATATTGTATGATTTATATTGATTTGCTTATTTATTAATAAACCTTTTAACCTAATAACCATCATTTCCTTCATTTATGTAGGTATTCTCTATTGTATAACCACTGGCATCCTGAAAACCCTGCTTAAGGGGACACCCTGCTTAAGGGGACACTTGTCCCGGAACGGAGGGTGTCCCCTTAAGAGGGGTTTTACTGTATCCCTTACCATTTTGAGTCTCAGAGAAATCTTACCCCATCATTCAGACGAGGAGATTGTGTTGTGGTAGAAAGTCTCGGGAGGAATTGTCTCAGACAAATTTTTATGCCCTGGGTAGTTCCATATATCCTTCCTTGTGAATTCCGCGTAGAAAGATCGTTGTGTACCTGCACTCTGTTGGCCTATATTCCGACAATAGAAAGATACTTCTCCTCACTCTTTCTTTCGTTTATTATTATGCAATGTTTGACACACAGGCGAATACACAGCCGTTTATTTGCCATGTTTTCTGATGTCTTCTTTTTCTCCATTTATTGTATACCGTCATTATACATACTTTCAGAAATAGAGTGTCCAGCAATAACTGAAGATGAGCATGGGAATATATCATCAACCGATCATAACTTCTTGGCTACCATAACTCTTCGGTGTAATCCTGGATTTATCGTAGAGGGATACAGCAAAACAGTCTGTCAGGATAATGGTCAATGGTCAACACCACTTGGGCAGTGTATAAAGCGTCCAGAAGATAGCACTGGCGATGGCGGTCAGTCATAAGATTAGAGAATTGCCACATACATAGAAAATAAGTTAAAAATATGTATTCCTGTGGAATAATCTTCCTATTCTTACCCCGTATTCGCTGGATCTTTAAAATATGGTTTAAACGACTGGCAACACGGATGATCGTAGGATCAAGAATACATCATACTGTTTTCATATTACTATATACTCCAAAGATATAAAGATATTGACCATATTTTAGATGCGAGAGCCATTTCAAATCTAATTTGGGCACACAATGGTAATAGGGTAACAGACGATTGTCAGGATGTCAAACAGGATTAACATGATTTAGAATAGAATAACAACTCACAGGTGCCCGCAGGTGACGATCTCGGCGATCGTTGTTTATTTTTTAAGCGAATGACGTCATTCACGCAAAATTCCGATGTGTGGATTTCCATGCTAATTTGGGCAGTCTGTGATGCTTCATCTGCTTTATTTAGTGAATATTTCATAGATTCTCGACTTCGTATCAATAAGTTAACCATATACATGGCTATAAAAGTTCCACGTTAAAGCATCATTGTCATAATGTCACTGTAAAATCTACGACATTGGATGCGATGAGCCCGTCTTTTCGCAAGTGAACTTGTTGTTATCGATTGATTTCGCATATTTAAACTCAGATAAGTTGAAGCCCCACGTTACATACCTCGATATTTGGTCATTACACTTTCTTATGCTATGTGACTTGCGTCGACTTGTGGTCAATTGCGGCAGTCCCGGTAGGGTCCTGGGAGCTGTTTCAAAAGTCGCTGTGGAGCAAAGCACAGGGTACTAACCGGAAAAGCGAGAGCAAACCATGACATTGGAAGCAAGAGTCTAAAGTCTCGGTTCAGAAATTGCGTCGCTGTCGAGGTGGAGGTGCTGCTCGCTTATTTGGAAAACGGCGTGCCGGTAGCAGTACAGCGGCACCTGAAGTATCAATTCTGGCTATTTCTGGCTATTTTTGGCTCCATGAGGCATGACGCCCTCTCTCGCGCGAAACAAGTACGCTGGTTCCCGGGGTATCTGCTAGGGGGCTCGGCGGAGATAAGTAGCCAGCGGCGTACACAGGCGAGAACCAGCCAATGAAACAAGGAGCGTTTAAGGTCATGACCCCATTTTTCCCATCACTCTATAGAGATCATTCGCTGTAATTTCTGCTTGTATCGCTTGTACTAAGCCTGCGCTAGTGCTTGCCGCGGCAGTGACGTGCCACTTTCAGCGAGACTTCGCTGTGTATTGAAACGGTTGGTACCAATTTTAGTGCCGCTTCTAGACCAAGTGCCACTCGCTGTTGCCGGCCTCTCGCTTTTTAAATGCGACGTGCCGCTTGCGAGACTTCACTCGACTTTTGAAACAGCTCCCTGGGGTTGCAAGCCAACCACGAGGTGGTCCTGGTGTGCTTTGGGGGTATAAGTCACACAGAGATGCCTATATGTATAGATATATGATATGGGATTTACTTGTACACCTTCCCATAATTCACCCTTGTAAAACAGAAGTGAATAGGATCACAGGGATGTCAGTTGGGGTATGAAAAAAACAAGGAAAAATTTTTCATGTCAATACAGGGTTTAAACATGACGTATATACACCAAAAACACCAGGAATGTATTTCATATAAGTAACATTATTATATGTTACTGAGAAAACGAAATTGAAAATAGGTCCTTGTCCCCCTTTCTAATAATTTTTTTTTGAGATTTGCTCTATATATTTAGTTCATCTAGGGTAACATGTGTACTTCCTCATTATATATGCTGCGCTGTGACTTAGTATGTAGCAAACGTATGCTCTGGTGGCCAGCGTACTGTATGACACAGAGTGCTGCCCTCTATGGTTGATAATCATAACTAAATTTGAATCGACCTTTTGCAGCTATTTTCGCTCATATGATTTGGCTTGCATCTTACATGGAAATTACCTAAATTATAGCATTATGAAAGATAAAATTGGTTCACATACAACTTATTTTAGATAATATGATGATTACAAGTAAAAAATGGTAACACTTGGACTCACCAGCCCCCTTCCCGAAGGTTAAAACTATCAGGTATAGTATCACCGGATTAGCGGCCGGATACACGGCCGTTTGGCAGGTGCAGAAAACATTGTATAAACTGTAGATATCTACAGCATACTTCCGATTTTGTGTAAATTGTACGTGAATAATGCATTAAATATAATATGTACACATATTTTGCACATAGAGTAGAGTTAATATGGGTCTTTCATTCCATCCGATGTCTCGTAGAATTTTGACCAATCAGGGCCCAGCCCTGACTATCTTCTGTGTTTTTCTGTGATTTACTGCCCCACAGAAACCACAGAATTCCCGCAAAACGTGTCGGAATCGGTGGCGGAGGGGGCCTAAGGGTCTGTGGGTAAGGTTAAGTCAGTGGGGAATCAGGGGTTCTAGGGAACGATTTGTATTTTTATATGAATCTGTGTGCAGGCTGAGTGGGGAATCAATAGCATTTGATTTTACACATTGAAAAAGTATTTTATATTGGAAAATGAAAACACAGATTTCCTCGGAAACAAGGAAAACTGACATCCCTGGGATCACAACCGTTTACAGTTGTTCACCTTCTGCGGTGGATTGCATGTATCTTATTCAACATATTCTCTCTCTGTGACTTTTGGAAGTTGAATGAATATCCTGGTGGACTACGGTCCCATAGGTCTAGTGCTATCCAGTCCAATCTCCCAGCCAGATGATTAAAGATGACTTAAGGTGAAGTACAGTGTCATACTTTGTCCTTCGGCAGTCCTGATTCTCATTAACTACGGGGGGAGTTGTCGGGACTGCTGTGCTGGATTTTTTGACATAACTAAAGTTTCCTGGCAGCTTCCCAACAGCCAAGTCGACTTACGATTCGAAATCCCAGTGACTTACAGCATCCTAGGACAGAACCGATGGAGTATGGTCATTAGGAAAATTCACTGAAGGGACTGTCGGGGTGATAATGTAAACGTAGCATAACTTGATAGGTGGAGTTTGCAAAACATCTCCAAACTCACGAAGAAGCAGCAGTCTCCCATTTTCAAATTTTCCACCCAAAGTGCACACTGCACTGTTCTGATTCATCGCTCCATAAAACCTGAGTTTCCTCGTAGGTTCCTTGAGTGATGCCGTGTGCCTGCAGCATTCCAATCAGTCACACAATGTTCCACACTCCAAGGATGTTTCTAAGTCTGCTTGTTACTGTGACTTGGAAGAGAACAGAAAGCCGGTTTTCTGTTGAACTCTCTTTCCAAGTTACACTGTAGAATCCTTTCAGCCTAGCTCAACATCCCTCCGGGGAACTTGATGGCCCAACGCCAGGGTCGTGGTTCAAAGCCACTACCCTGTTATTCACTCCTTATGGCTCCACGTCTGTTGATGGACTGCTTCGTGCTGACTGCAGCACCAAGTCTCACACCACCTCCAACTCTGATAGGCTCAGCGCCTACTCATCACGTGACTAAGCATACCCAAATAAAGAATCTAGTAACTTTCCATCCCATATTTTAATCTCGGGATTTTTACAATCCTTAAACTTAACTCTCAGTATCTTTTCACTCAATTCTCAATATTGCATTGGTAAACTTTTTCATACTGTCTAAATTATTCATAGTTTCACCATCAAGATCCTTAGTAAAATGTTTGAGTGTATGAATACCTGATGTATTTATTTATTGCCAGAGGCGTATGGCAAGATCTCATGAGTTTATCGATTAGCTTTATTATCATATCTGTGCAACTGTGTTATATATTCAGAGTATTGGCTGTGCCTCCTTTTGCTAATCCCAATCCTGGTTTTTGTGGTCGTGTTCTGCATGGTGAGGAGAAAACGCAGTCAACAACAAAAGTAAGACTGATTTAGCATATATGTATACCAAATGGTGAGTGTGCATACAAATCTTTGGTGTATCGAGTTATTTCAATATGGTAGATTTGTATGCATTCAAACTATAAACATATTCTGAAAATATCCCTTTAGAAATAAAAAAGCCCTCAAGTGTTATAGTTTTATTTTCATTGGTTGGCCGAAAGAGACAAAAGCTAATTTTTCGAGGATTTGTTTCTGTAATCCATAGATATTCTTGGATTTTGAGGCCGAATAAGACAATGTGTGGCATCTATAGGTGTTTTTTTTGGTACTGATACCTAACTTGTTGTACTCTAGTTTTGTAGTATGAGAAAACGTAATTACTATAAGGAAACGTCCTTACTGGGGACGAAACGGTTCCTGTTCGAGGTCAGTCAGCGATTTCATACTGCCTGATGCCATAGGCGGAAGGCAGTATGAAATCGATGACTGACTGAGAAGAGGAACCGTTTCGTCCACAGTTGGGACGTTTGCTTATTATTATATGCCTTAAATTGATTTTAAAAAAACGACAATTTAATGACCCATTAAGTCACACTCACAGCGGGCACAAACATTATTATGACTGCACCCCTACCAGTGGGCAGTATTTCATAGACATTCGCACACAGGTATGTAATGATACCTTTAATTGAATGGTCATTCTCAGTCATTGGTCCGGAAAATCTGGCCCAACGAATATGGTAAATGAATGGACTTTCTCAGAAGATGAACATTCTTGGTCTTTGCTACAAAGTCTGTGTACAGACTTGAATGTCCTGCATTGGAAACACAGGGCTGCGGACTTGTCACTCTATGGCTCGCTATTGCAGATTGTTCTCTCTACAACCACAAGAAAGTTATAGAAAAGTGTAATCCTTTTCATTGACAAGTTTTGGCATATACTTAGAAACGACAACTAAATGGTTTACCAAATAATGGTGGACAGGAAATGATTTTACTACCTCAAATTTTGAGGGCTGCTCTCTCCTGGTGTCACCCAAATTCTTGTGATTAGAAACTTCCAACAGGGATAGGGCCATAATTTTAACTGGGAAGGCTACAGTTTATTAAGATGGGGAACATTTTTTAAACCTTGAGTTTTCATGGGTGACCAGGTAAAAGCGTAGACCCAGAACTGAACACTTAAAAAAAATCCCCAAACACAGAGGTGAGTGTCTGTGGAATGATTTGTCTGAAGATATAAAGAAGCTAGGGAGCAAATCGGCGTTCAAGGAAGCTATTAAAGCAAAAGTATTTTTTCAAAAAGACACTTCAACTGGAAGGTTATGCCCAGACACTCACACTCACCCCATTATCACAGAATTTTAGTCATTGCTATAAGTTTACCTTGCCGCATTCTTCTCATCCTCATATTCACATTTCAGAGCTATTTTCATTATGTTAAGGCTGATGCGTTTTGATGGGGGTTAAAGAGCACCTATTCAAATAATTCGGTTTAGACATCAACATTAATTTAATACGAAACATTAATAGTTATCAAGGACACAGGAACTCCTGGCAGTAAAACCACTTTGATAACAATGCATATGCACATCCCCCTAAAAGTCAACACTGGTGTGTCATCAATTATTACTTCATTCCATAGATCACAAAATGATGAACCTGAAAGTCAACCGCTTCATGTCGAAAACCACAGAGCAGGTGGGTGGGTAGAAATTCAATTATGGAGGTCATACCCCATTAATCTATCCAATGTCACGTCATATCTGAGTTATACCAACCCCAGTCGAACCTCTTCTCAATTTCCATTTATATCAGACCATCCAACCTTCACTCAGTTAATGCATGGTTCTTGTTGAATGTATATCAATGCCACACTAACTTTTTAACCATGCCACCACTTATGACATATTTCACATTTTCTCAAGGCTTTCATTGTTGTTGATAATAGTTTATCTGCATGGAGGAACGATATCAAATAATCTACTTTTTCGTTTGCATCTTTTAGAAGCAAATGTCAATGAGGCGATTTACCACTGTCGCATGACCGTTGAAGAAGTTTCAGATGTGGGCAATTCTGATCCATTTTCTTCAGATTATGTGACTGGAAAGATACAAAAAGCCGTAAGATCTTGGTTTTCTTATGATTTCTAATTCTACTGTAAAGTCACAGCTTTGGCTGTGCTCTGTAGAAAAACGCACCATTAAATACCGTATCCACCCAGTAAACACAAGACGTAAATCTACGTGTCCCACAGTTAGATTCCCTACATATAAAAACGTACAAATGTTAAAGTTTACTTGCGTCTGTAGAATGTATTGTAATTTTAGGTAAATTCACATAATTTATTTTACATTTATTTACGTAAATTTACGTCTATGTGCATGATCACTTCCTGCCAGGTACAAGATTCTGTAATCGGAAATTATTGATCCTAAAATTTCATAATTTTCTGTTGAGTATTCAATAAGTGAGACATGTTATACTCTTTGAATGAGGAACTTTATTGACTGTGACACTGCACTCTTGGTGCATAAAACTTGTGTAATGCCATAATATCAGGTAGACCGTTTCCAAAAATGACAAAACCAGGGACTAAGAATAAGTCTAAAAGCGGGTCCCAGAGCGAATATCATTTAGTATAGATAGCATATACCTGGGTCATGGCTTACGATGTCCCGTCAAAAATTGAACATTTGAATCTGAACATGTTACTTTCCTGTCTTTACAGACCTATAGAAATAAACATCCTATCTTATTATCACTGACTAATTTCCTATTACAGACAATATGTGGGATTGTCATGGTAATTAAGGTCTAATCTTATAGAATAACTAACAGAGTGACATGTAATGAGAATTTGGAATATCTTCTATACTCAATGAAGAAGACTGATATGTCTTTGTAACATAGATTATAACAAAGTATACAGTTACATTACAATTCCCATCAACATACAATCACATTCACTTCTGTTGAGTTCATGTGATACAAATCCTTTTGCTTATAGCAGTACTCACAATCTATCGTGTTCCTCACTGTCCTTTATTGAGCGCGGGAAATCGCGCTCATATACGTCATCTAGAAGGGTTAGAATGCTCACACAGGCTTTCAGCTTACTGCAGAGAATCTAACACTTTGCTATCAATGTCCCAACTATAAAGTCCTGGGTAAATGAGCAGGGGTCCAGTATCCCAGTCTGACCATACCCATGCCCCACTACTGACTTGGTTCCTTTTAATAGAACTTTCATGTCTGAGTGACCTTGTGATTGTGTGTGCGCTGCAGTCTAGGAAATCAACAGAAATCACATATTTTCAATGTATAAAATACTCAAGATGAAAACCATGATTCTATAAATGGTTCAAGATCACAGAGAAAGGACAATTATTGCATTTTGAGTGCGATAAGTGTACAAACTAGGAGCAAATAGTATGTTCATCATTGATGAATGAGAATGCCATTATAAATGAATAACAATTGAAAGGTTTACATTCAGCATCTGCCTGTGTCTACGATCCAAATATATCAAGCACCAGTAGGTCAAACAGGTATTTTGGTCTTGAATGATTGGGCAGTTGACCAAGACCTTCAATGAAAAATTCAGTCACAACCATGACAAGTCAGGGTGACAGTTGAATGGGATGTGTGGTATGCTAGACCAGGCACAAGTCAAAATCGAAAGTTAGCCAACATACGACAAACACCTCAAAAGAAATATGCCAATGTATTTATGACTTGATTTTGAAACATTTTCACTGTACTAGTATACTCCTATTTTGATTAAGTGATCAGTTGCCATCTGTTGACACATGTAATATATGTCTGTACTATATCGCTTAACGTAAGCCTTGTATTTTTATTAAATCCATTCTCTGGGTTTATTGAAATATTCTAACTTTTATTTGATGAAATGATTTAGGTATACCGCGCTCTTCCATTATAAATGGAAATAGCATTTGCTCCTAGTTATCCAATGTCTCCTTGACTTGTGGATATAGAGCATGAGATATGGTGGTAGCAGTCATCAATCTTTGTTCCTCCCGTGATAGCCTCCTCACTACAATGGCGGTAATGCTCAGCAGCCTGGAAATGTTGATGCCTCAGTATCTGGGAGAAGAGTGAGCCTGAGTGGACATCTGCTGCTTACATACCCTATTGGGGGACAGTGCGAACGAAGACAGGGGACGGTTCAAAATCTGGGGGTTGGGCCTTAATCACAATCTGGAGTGAGGGCCTGTTTGGAAGCACCCTGTGTTATTCTCAATACCTACGTCACAAAATACATGATTGTAACAAGAAAGTAAATTGAGGGATAATATTAAAGAGCATGTCCTTCGGTACTTCATTTCTCACGCTTTCAAGACAGGATGGCCTATTGATGCATCTTATTGAGGACATCTACCATTAATGAGGACACTGACTGAATGTCATCCTGCACATTGGTAGCCCACCATCAAACCGCAGGATAATTCTTTTTGCTAGGTTTTTCTCCGATTGCTACGAAGAAGCTGTTAACAAACATTTGGTCAATCATCGTCGGGGGTGTTAAATTCAGAGATGCCAGAGAGGTCTAGGAGAAAACCCGGAAAATATCCCAATCCTGATTATATATCAACTATTTACCTCTAACATGATCAAGGCTTAGAACACTAGCAAAACCAGAAACCCGGAAATAACCAGAAAATATTTTGTTTGGGATTTGAGTACTACTGTCCAGTAGGTGGCTTAGTTGAACTATCATGAAAGAGTTTTGCTGATAACCCTTATGTTTTTCAAATAAATGTAATGGTCATTCATATCATAAATCAAGAATATATCATATTTTCAGATCGAGGATAGATTACAACGTGAAAAACCAGTAACTGCTGATGTACTTGTCAATTACCCAAGGTATGTCAAAGTATCAAGCTTTTTTGTCCACATAATTTGGGTCAACGACCAACACAACTCTAAATCGTCAGTATGTTTTTTTAAAATCAGGACCTGGCATTAGTAATCCTTTGTGCATCTTATTAGAGGTAACATCAACAATGAGTAACATTAATATATTTGTACCGGTATAGAAGATCTTTGATTATATATAATCACTAGCTTTCACAAGCAAAATATTGATTGTTCTTCAGCCAAACACGAAAGGACATATTTTTCGACCTGACGTGCAAACCTGCACTGTCTAAGGGGGACATAACAGACGCCCTCACTGGCTCTAACCTTACCATTGGCACGGTTCCGTTTCATATTGTTCCTGGCACACTGCAATTCATAGGTATTTCCTCAAGTTTGCATCTCTGTGACGTAGATAAAATTATTCAATATGTGAAATTATGATGTTAAGCAGGATAGAGTTCTAAAAGTTAATGAGTAAAAGTAGAAAAGTGAGAATGGTTGCTTTGTAGACAGTAGGTCTATGGGAAACATTATATTATGCAATTGAGTATATTTAGATAAGTCTCACCTAAAATAGAATAACATCATCAGGTCTGTGACATTTTCTATGTACAGCATTGTTCATGTTGGTCTAGGCCTTTGAGCTGAGTTAATCGCATTTTTTTATGCACAGCTCCTAAAGAGCTAAGCATACGAGTATTGCTTTTCAGATATGTTTAGAATGGTAGCAAAACAAGCTTCAGCACAGGTGTCTATGGGAACCCAAAAATGTATGCATATTTTCTGGAAAGGCAGCATTTCCTCTCTTATCTTTTCAATTTGATTTCCTACTGTAAGGCACATGCCTTACCTAGGTGTCCACATCTCCCCCCAACCCCAACCGCCTTTACCTTCTCCAGGTTTCGTGCTGGCACTCCACTGGATTGTTATGCAATTCAGGACGTTAGCGTTTGAAATGGAAAAAGAACCAGTTTTTTTCTATCTCGGAGAATGCTGTTCTATTGTTGTGAATAACAGACTGATCTTTATAAATAAAGCATTGTTAGAAAGCTGGGGCTCTGGTCTATTTGGTAGTATATATATATATATCATATACCTATACCTTGGCTAAGATTTCCCATGATAGCTTGAACATCGGAATATGTTAGGTAAAAGAATACTAAAACATGTTACCTTCCTCTCTTCACAGTGATTTTATGAAAAATCTATTGCGATGACCTATAGAAATTATCATCCTTCTTAGGTACTTCAAGACGAATAAAATGATACCAGTATTGCCCAACTGTGATAGATATTTCCTGAGGTAATGGGGCATTATGACAGATGGCAAATAGTCCAGAAGAACACTAAAACTGTGATTTTCTTTGGAATCATGAAATTAGTAAGGTACAGGAAACGAATGGAAATCTTTTCTGTGAATATTTCATATATCACAAGGGCTATCAGTGAATATTTCATATATTACAAGGGCTTTAGTAGGTGAATACCGTATGGAATTATGTATGTCAGACATATTAGAGCCCTTTCTATAATTAAAAGAAAGAAACCTTAATAGTTGATGAAACAAATATAAAAATATAAAAGGATAATATTCTTAAAACAGTAAATTATACTGTCGATAGATGCACTTTATCCATCTCTGACGGATAAGTTGCCACTGGAGGTGCTGCATGGTTTCTCATAATTATCAACATGATAACAACCCCCTTATCAACTATATCTTATAATAGTATCGAATCTTTCTTTCAAAATTCCTCATTGACAGAAGAGATGACAGCCAGGATAGGGAGCTTGGTTATCAAACGATAAATATTATGATTATTTGTTGCACTAAGATTGAGTAATTCAATAAGAAATACATATTCATGATAACGAGCCAAACTGCCCAAGTTTGATGACGTGATAGCGGGTAAATCAAGTAATAATGTAATTGGTAAACAGGTAACAAATAAAATCGATGGAAGTGTTTGAATTATGGCGGGTTGGTAACTCCAGTAAACAGAGACGTAGCGTCCCTAACCACGAAACCCCAGCGCTACCTGCCGAATGGTATTAATACTACTATAAAGAGGATTTATACCCTGCATTTAGCTGCTTCCTGATATTTCATCAAGAAGCTATGTCAGGTCAGAGTGTGTGCTCCTGGGTTCTTTGTTTGTTGCATCATCCTATGGAAGTGAGCAATTTGACCTCTTGTCCACATTTTCCACATGTAATAGATATAATTTCATATCTTCCTTTAGGAATTACCTGAATCAAATACCTCTCATTTTTTAAAGCAAGGTTTTATTTTCCGTATTGATAATACAACACGTTCTTATTTCTTTGGGTATATCTAACTATAAACGGATTGCTTACATGGTGCGTCTCAGGTGGTCTGTGTTCTAGCTCCCTTTTTTTCTTTTTCACTCTATTAAAGAGGTAAGCTATTGTGAATAAAGATTTGTCCATACTACATCCGTATTTCATACTTATTATACACCTTTTTGTAACAAACCTAAATATGCCATTTAGATATATCATCCCATTTGGCCGCC
This sequence comes from Alentia gelatinosa, assembly GCA_950022655.1. Classification (NCBI taxonomy): domain Eukaryota; kingdom Metazoa; phylum Annelida; class Polychaeta; order Phyllodocida; family Polynoidae; genus Alentia; species Alentia gelatinosa. The sequence goes on from OX465590.1 coordinate 11,784,944, forward strand.
TATTTATTACCATTATTGAATTTACCTAATTTTACTTTCTTTACTATTGGGTTTTGTTTTATTCATCTTTACAGATCAAATAACACAAAGGCTAGTTTTGAAAATAATTGAAAAAAAGGATCTGAAAGATAAGGAATTGGACACATCAATCGATCTAGAAACCCAATATATCAGGTTGAAGATCATGACTGAGGAGCAAATGGCTGAAGTACGACGTGACACCTTGGAAGTACCAGATAAATACCAATCGCACCTAGAGAAGCATGCAGGCAATGTAATAACAGATGAAGAAATACTGAAACCTGGAGAAGTGGAGAAATTTATTCTGATCAGAGGTCGTGCTGGCATTGGGAAAACAACTCTGGTTCAGAGGTCGCTACTTAGATGGGCGCACAGAGAATGGGCAACACACTTTAAGGCCATCTTCCTCCTGAAACTACGAGTATTGATGACCATAAACAGTGAACTAACATTGCCAGATATTCTGAGATTATGTACAGCATATGGAAAAATTGATGTAATTCTAAGAACTGAGTGGCTGGAGCGGCATCAGCAGCAAATCTGTATCATTTTGGGTGAGAACCAATAATAAAATATAAGGATTGGTAATTCAAGGCTGCATTGTCAGAATGTTAGCTTATTCCTGGTAAAATTATAGATGCTTTACATTTGAAAGGACAACAGCTAAGCTGATGCTTTCCAATATAAAGGGCATTTTATTGATTACATATGGTGAACACAGTAGGACCTCCCATAATGAAACCTATAATGGATGTACAAAAAACTATGACTACTCTGGATTTTAGTATTGAAATAATACATTCATGATTTACTGGCAGCTTATCAAGCTGTATGATTCCCAAATATCTCCAATGTCCTGACATATATAGATTGTACTGTGTCTAGTTGCAAATATCAATTGGTGTTAGTCATTAGTCCTACCTGTGCTTAGTCAGTTTAGACTGTTTTACCTACAACAGCTGTAGTACATATACATATATTAACATTATATATACAGAAATACTCATACACATACACATAGTTTTGCATTTCTGAAACCTTTTAATGCAATCTGTTATTAGTATATCTTATTTTCACAGATGGTATTGATGAACTGCACAATTTCATACAGCAATGGGAAACAGAAAATATTCCAACAGACCTAAGTGAGGAAGCGCTGCCTGTGTTATGGGGAATTTCCTTGATGAAACGTGCATGTCTCCCACATACCACTCTAATTGTCACCTCCAGGTAAAGTTTATTGATTTGCTTTGACGAAGTCATACATTTCCTTCACTTTCTAATTGAGCCACTAACACAAGAAAGGAATATAGATTGGTCACCAGTAAAAACTCATAAGTTATTGTAAAACCCTGAGAACATAGAGAAGACTATTACTGCCGTTGGAGGGAGATTATCAATTGCCTCTTCCTGACAGCTAAGAAAGGAGAAGGCCTGAATTGGCTTGCATACATAACCCTGACAATTCCCACAACATTTTGGGCAGATTAATGGATGGAATACTAGATTATATAAATTTAAGCCTAGGGTGATGGCATTGTAGTCATTGCCGATCCTCGCCGGCCCATTTGTCCCATCAGCAGCAAAGATCTGCTCGGTGGAACAGTAAATAAGGTCTGCCAGGCTGACGCTGCCGACCACTGGCCCCTGGCCGTGTGTCCAAAACCCCGTCGCCGGCCCCTCGCCGGCTGGCCTGTTGTGGGTCACCACTGGCCTGGCCTAAGGCAATTTTTGTAGCTGTTTCACCAAGCACATTGAAGCAGGCTGGCTGGGCAGCCGGCCGTTATGAGCGCTAACTGGTACAAAGCAGTCTCCAAAGCATCACTGGCCAAAATCTATTTGAATAGGTATTGAATAGCAGCCAGGCAGCTGGCCGACAATGCCGTGAGCTTAGCCGGTATCCTTGTTGGTACATATATACCGTAACAAATGCACACAACATGGAACTGGCGGCCGCCGCAATGCGTTAACCCATTGAATTTTATTACCAGAGCTTGCCATATACATTATACATTCATAATATCTAGGCTTATCTTTAATTAGTTTCATTGTTCAGTCTAATGCAGAATTAAGTGCAAAATTGCGGAGTGCTGGGTTGGTGGATCAGCCGCTGTACCTATCAATATATTAATATCATATATATCGTAGAGAACTACTTCAATCATAACATCATAGTTAAAGATTCAAAATATGAACAAAATATATTATTGTGCTTTTTCCATGCATCATCAATTTCTGATTCTAAAAGCACATCAGTAATTTTTCAGTGATATTGTAAATAGCATTCAGCCATTTGCCTTCACAGACCATTCACAGCCTTGAGTGTACTGGAAGAAAAAGCAACCATGATGATAGAACTAATGGGACTTACACGAGAACGTGTGACTGAGTTTGTTGACAACAATGTGTCTAAAGAAAGAAAGAAGATGGTGAATCAAACCTTGGAGAAAAGTCCAATCCTGATGTCTGTGTGTTCAATCACCTTCTACTGCGCCACTCTCTGCCAAGTTCTGGAAGAGGATATTATCGCAACCAGTTTGAAGACGTACACCTTGATCACTGCATACATAATAAAGGTACTTTTTAAATATATCAAGGTGATAGATGTTGTTATCATGAATTCAAGTAATAAAGGCGATTACAGATTATGCATCTCTCATTTGATCGCAAGATCTATTTCAATAATATATAGAACATTCTACACACAAAGAAGCAGTAGTACCTGTCTGTTAGAAAGTAGGTTTTCATTGAGACTAACTTGTGAGGTGTAATGGGCGGGGCGAGAGGGGTTGGGAACGGTCTTGCCGCCTAGCACCTACCGAGTGACCTGACCTGATCTTCTGTGTCCCGCACACATTCCTTCCCAGCGTGAGTTTTCTAAGTTGCTTCTGTTTGTCCGAATTCTGTTGACTTGCCGCTCGCACCTTTGTCACAAAATGTCGAACAGGAAGACAGATCACACCATGGTGACTAAGACGCCGAAGAAGTCAGGCCTGCGTGAGGGCAATCAGGCATAACTTAAAGGTTCAGATGGCGGGCATTCAGAGCACCATTGTTGCATTATCTGGGTTGCGGTCCGTGGTGAATACAGGACCGGCTCGCGTTTCTACAGCAAACCCCACGTACACGGCGGCCACACAGAGGAGATGGATCCCAGTACAAAACGGCTCACCTTCTGCGTCCGATTGGATGTCAGGTGGAACAATCCATCCTACACAAATACTGCCTGCAGCGCGGGGTCGCAAAAGGGCGCCTTTGCGACGGCATCTTGGTTTACAGGGGGAGCCGCTCCCCCTGGGGTCACATACCAGGACAACGGACTCGACGTGCAGGTTGAGCGCCTACTTCTATCATCGTCTGGATAGTGACCATTTTCACCATAATTAACTCAAATACGAGCAATTGGCAGACAAAAAGTTATTATAGCCACTAACATAAATTAACAAGGTAATAGACAAGTAGTAGCGAGAATTTATAAGCCTAAGAGAAAGTCAGAATTTATGCCCCGTGAATAGTTGTGGGCCGGGTCGTGGTCAAAAGTTCTGTAAGTCTTTGAAAACGCCGTCTAAGTGAAGGGCGAGCGATAACGTCATCACTAGAAGTGACGAAATCTTCCGGTAGATGGCGTCGTTGTAGTAAATCAGTCATCAATTTTCAATTACTGCACAATTGAGAAATAATTACATTGAATATCATCAGTGAAATAACCGATTACAGATAGAATCTTAACTGTTTTTCAGATGTCTATACAGAGGTCTGCAGTAAATCCTATCGTTGGCCATCTGAGGGACCTGTGCCAGCTGGCATACTATGGACTCTTAAGGGGAACCAATAGAGCATTACTCCAACTCGTGTTTGATGAAGACGATCTCAATAAGAACAATCTTCAACTTGATAGTGAGAAAAGTAAGTATTTGGTCATTAGTTTAGTTTTATATCAAAGTATCCACCAGTCCTGGCAGTATTCTTTTATTGTGGCTATCAGATCCCATTTACAGTGGAACACCTGGGGCCTTAAGTAACTATCTTTAGATTAATTCCTGTACATTGGTCACATGACCATCTTTGGCCTAAACTCTCAGCTATATGGCTCCCCTCTATTTTAGACAATTATAACTACATTTGAATCAATTTTCTCAGTTTTGCTCATTTGATTTGCTTTTAGAAATGTGATCCATAAAGCAAACAATAATGAAAGTTCACCCTACAGAATGTCAAGATTGACACTGACGTCGAAAGTGCCTATCACTCTCCCTACACAGGTCTGCTATGGCTATTCCATGGTGTAACTGCCTGAGGGAGATTAGGAAAACCTTGAAAACGTGCCCGTCAGCCGGCGGGGTGGGGGGGATGGGGAGAGACTGAGGGTCTGTAGGATGGTTCAGTGAGTGGTGGGCTGTGGCTCTTATCTGGCCCATTGTGGACTGGGACTGAGTTTCTGATTTCGGTACCTTAGTAGTAAATGAAAAACGGACTCTAACTACTGAAAATGACTACATAAATTTCCATGGAAACATGAAAAACTGGCAACTTTGGGGAAACTAGATATAGGCATATAGAAGCCTATAATCCAGACGATTTTCAAAAGCCGGAGACATGCAAAACTGTGTGCCCCCCAAGTCGTTGTGAAAGACACTAATGAGGGACTAGTCTTTTTCACAGACACTGGAGGCACACAGGGCAGTGACAAAGAATACGATCCACCAGAATTGTAATGTATTGACATTCTCAATTTTATATGCGAAAAAGGATAGTAGAGGATAGCGAGGTTTTATATGGACTTTGATATCAGATAACTCTGCTGCGAATCTTGCAGAAGTATGGAGAATGCATATGATAAACTTTAAAGGAACTTTTGCTTATTTCAGTTTCAGAAGCAAAACAAACAGGTCTCTTTTACGTAACAGAAGTAACCGATCCCAGATCTACAGCTCGGAAGAAGTTCCTAGGCCAGTTTATTCATCTGTCAATCCAGGAGTTTCTGGCAATGATAGGACTTCTGTCACAGGCTTCTGATGAAATCAAAAAGACTCTACGTTCATTTCCTATGTCTGGGCAATACAACATGTCACTGCTGTTCCTCTATGGACTTGCCTTCAACAAAGAGAATGAGGAGATAAGGACACTGTGTGCCAAGCTTGGTGTTGACATTGAGGTGCTAGATGATATTCAGAATGAACTTATAGAGAATGCGCAGGTGAGTAAACTTTGCTAAGGTGGGAAACACACAGTATGATTTCGTTCCCTTCAATAACTCCGTTAATCGTAAGTCAGCTTTAAAGTATCTCAGGCGATTTTGCGCAGGGCGTCGACCATCACAGTGGGATTTATTTTTAAAGGATGGGGATGGTGGTTAATCCTAAACAAATTCTGACCACACTGGATGACTGATTTACGATTTTCTTGCAGATTTGAGGCCTGTGTGTGGCAGTCATTTTTTTCTTTTTTGACGCCTCTGTCGGCGTAATGTAGTACTTAATACTCGCAACAAAAAAACTTATCTCTGTTAACATGTAATATTCTTGTTTTCTGATGACAAGTCACAGATTATGTTTATCACTGATGTGATTGAAGATACATTTTCTTTTTCGACATGAATGCGTTATTATCCTTTATATGCATGTCTATTCTATTTGACTGACTACCCTTTTTCCATGCTTGTTTTGTTTCTTTTGATTTAAAGTCGAGTCGACTCTTCCATGTCCCTTCCCAACTTACTTTTTGTTGTGGAATAAAATGACTAAATAGATCGCCGAAGAATAAAACAGTAGCAAACAAAGATATGCAAATCTTAATCAATAGAATCAATATTAATAAGTCACCCACAATAGATTACAACGTATTACTAAGTAAAGTACTTAAATATGCTTTCTATGTATTAACTGAACAGATAGCTTACCTATACCTACTTATAATTGACACCGAAATATACCTAGATTCTTGGAAAACAGGAAAAATAACACCCATTCCGAAAAAAAGCAAATTGTGTGAATGTAGCAGACCTAAGACCAATATCCGAACTCCACCTACCTGGCACAATTCTTGAAAAAATTATACATAAACATATATCCTATCATACCTTAATTCACGTACACTTCTAAATGAACATCAGGTAGGCTTTTTGCCTAAACGATGAACAACAATTACAATAGCTGAATTTACTGATGAACACTTTGACCTGTAACCTGTTAAAAAATTATCTTAGTAATAGAAAACATTACACAATAACAAATTGTTTGTTCGTTTGGTTAGTTTAACGTCCAATTTGTTCAATTAGACTTACTTTGGGTTTGACCAAAGCTATGAGATGAATGTAGGTAGAAATCTCACCCTTACACATTTACCGAGGTGAGAGTTCCTTTACTTCCCACACCACATAGACATGGTATGAGAAGGATTGGCCTTTGATATAGCAGTAAATCTACCACTGCTGGGGGTGAAGGAGAAAAGCGACTGCAGTGGGACTCAAATCAACAAAGTCTGACAACCTTGGGATTTCAAGTCTAGTGCTCTTTACCACAGAGCTAACTCCCCACCCTGGTTGCTTTTATTAAGCTTGCATGCAAGCTTATCCGGTCTGCACCACGAGGAGGTGAGGCACCAAGAAGGTGAACAGATTGGTAGTTGCTGTCCACCCCAGCAGACCAGTCTGTACTACAAACTAGCACAGATCTCTATTGAGTTTTGTGTTCTAACCTGCTCCAGTACAGCTATCATAGGCTGAATACTTTTCAATATGATTATTTGCCATTGTTTGTTATGCAGTTCGCCATGAGTGCAAGAATGTTGCCTCCCAAAAAGGAAACGTAACATCCAATTTACAAAGTGTAGTGTCCAAATCATGCTCGCTACCAAGCGTAGCATCCAGTATTCATCTAGTCACCATTTTGTTCTCTAGTGTAAACACTGGGTAAGGACAACATCCCACCAGTCTATTATACTGACACTGGCCGCTAAGTATACTAATCAGGCTAGGGATCTGCCCTGTGTAAGGCTGCTAGCTAGTGTAAGACCATAATTCAGACTTATTCTACCTACCTTCCTACACTGTATAAACTATTTGTTGATTATATGAGAATATTGTCTCATGGAATAATAGCTTTTTGTTCCACTTCTTTACTAACACATGTAGAAGGTACCTGATGGCTTGCAAGCCCTGCAGATTATCTATGAGAGCCAGTCACCAGAGATCGCAGTCAAGGTGGGGAAGGCAAAGTTTAATGAAGAGGTTAACTTTCATGGCATCAAACTGACAATCGTTGACATCCTTGCATTGACATTCTTGCTGAGGCACCACCAAATAGCAACCAGCATCGTGTATGTATAAATTACTTACCTATGTTTAGTGAACAATCATAGATCACATACTGATGAATTGCTGTGAAAATAGTTAAATTTTCTTATCGATTCTGCTTGCTGATAAAGCAGAAAATTAACGCAATATGATGTAATTCAATATTGGTGGTTTCTAAAAGATAATGCATACTCAAATACGTCTTATTTCTTATTTAACAATCCTTGTAAAGCCAAGTGATATCAGATACATATTATACAACGATTGTTATGCCTATCCTGGTACATTACGATATTTATATTCGGATATTATGTCACAGCTAAATGTTTATTCATAAAGTTATCATGAAACATATTACGTATGAGGGGGGGACCACTGCAGGGAGTTTGAGTCTATCAAGGTTGTTTGTTTAGAGATATTGCACAATGCACCTGTAAACCTTTGATCTAGTTAGGCTATAGAAACGGCATCAGTGACCAAACAATTTATTCTCATCATCAGCCTCCAAGATGTCGGTCTGGATCCAGTGTGCATCAAGGAGTTAGCAGAGTTCCTGAGAGGCAACGATAGTATTACAAATGTCACGTAAGCTTCAATAGGAGTCATTCCTTCGTTCACTTTTCTACTTATGATTTTCAACTTTAAGTAACCCATTTACAATTAAAGGAGCGAGTATTTGAGCTTGATGTGAAAGTTGACATTTATACCAATAGCTATTTTGTATTTGTAGGCCCAATGACAAGATTTATATCTCCTTGTTCTGAAGCTAAGAATATGGCACTCTTTATTGATGATGCTAGCTGATCTACAGATTAATCTGATGTACAATATTAATTGTACATCAGATTCACGATGTCAGCAGCCCTTTAAGAAAATCCCTGAAATTATTGTCTACGACAAACTCTCCCCCCCCCCTCCCCCCACACACAAAAGACTACAATGGAGAAGCTTACTGGAAACTGGAAAACGTTAAAAACTGCGTTCCCTGGTGAGTAGGACCAGTACTACAGTCTGTGCTCTCCAAGCAGAACCTTGCCTTTCATATCCTATTACTGTTAAACCAAATATGCGCATGGGAGATTGTAGTATAGAGCTGGTTCCTGGTATTATCTATACATTCAAAGTGGTTTGTATGGTAACACTGCAAGGGTTTCAGGGATTTCAGGGATTTCAATCAAAGCATTATCTATGGGGAGCTTTTCAGGGAAAACCCTGATAATCATGTAAGTAATAATGCACACATTTATAGGGAAATGGGTATATGGGGATCCTGAAACACTGGGGATTGACATACACATGTTCATTTGAAGCTTTTAAATAGTGAGGACAATATTTCTGTGTTTAAGAAAAACCCTAATTTCAGGGAATTCCCTGAAGTCTGACATCCCTGTTAATAAAAAATGTTTTAAGTAGGCCTACGAATATTTTATCTTACAGGATACTTGACGATGGGGTCAATTGCGAAGCCGTGGAATACTTGGCTGAGGCTCTAGAGGATAACAATTCAATATCCTTTTTAAAGTAAGTATTCTTACAATATAGAACTTATTTTCTGCTGAATTGTAAGTGACAAACAGACATCCTGAATACATATGGTAAGCTAACATATATTTTATGAATTTCAAATATATAGTGCTACTTTGAAGGCATGTGCTGGAATCCACAATGGTGATTTTATAAAATGGGAATTATCAACCCATGATAGTTCCTGGCGACTTATTCTAATAATAATTGAAAAAATTACATTCAAAAGGTAAAATAGACCGATTTTTATTAACCTGATTTATGTAGGAAATGTAGTGAGAGGTTTGGTTTCCTCAAATCTCTTCAAGAACAAGAACAATGACTTACAGTTTAAGGTCTGATTCCATATAGCCAAATTAAGTCCCGTACTCTATCCAAGCCTTAATTCTGGTGCATAATGGATGTTTGCCTGTATATTGGAATAGTAGTCAAGCAGCCACATAACCCCGGGCCACCAATAAAAGAGCCGTCGCCACTGATTGTCGGATGTAGATATGGACCCCATAGGTCAACATCGGAGTAAAATTAAGTGAAATGAAACAGGGCCTTTGTATAGTACTACATCTTTTCTATTTTCCTGATAATATGTGTTTATCAATAGTGTAGTGTACAGTAACCCACACTTTTGCTCAGAATAGGAATTTTTCCCTTTATTAGATTTTGTATTGAACAGTGTAATAGGCCACCCCCACATAACTGGACACCGCACATTAGCCATTAGGAGTTATTTCGGTGAAGAATGCTTCACATACCTATGTAAGGGGACAATCAGATATGACGGGTTGGTTTGGAAACAATACTCCGGAATATCTAAATTGTTTGTTTATGGTATGTTTGTGCGTCATGAAGATTGGTGTCCAGATAAACAAACGCCAGGCCTTTGTAGGCTTTTGATTCCATTGTCTCAGGTGTGTAAATTCCCTGCCCAAACCAATATCCTGGAAACAGCTTGTATCATCTATAAAATCTAAATGTTTCCGCTGGCTTCACTCCCTTGACCCACAAGAAAGGATTTGTTACTCGACCCCTATATCAATTTTGTAACCTTTGCTTGTTTGTTTGCTTGTTTGGGTAGTTTAACGTCCAATTTGTTCAATTAGACTTACTTTGGGTTTGACCAAAGCTTTAAGATGAATGTAGGTAGAAATCCCACCCCTACGCATTTACCAAGGTATGAGTTATTTTACTTCCCACACCACATAAACATGGTATGAGAAGGATTAGCCTTTGATATAGCAGTAAACCTACCACTGCTTGGGGTGAAGGAGAAAAGTGGCTGCAGTGGGAATCAACAAAGTCTGACAACCTTGGTATTACAAGTCCAGTGCTCTTTTCCACTGAGCTAACTCCCCAACCTGGTTACTCTCAATGTGCTCGCGTGCAAGCATATCCGGTCTACACCAAGAGGAGGTTAGGCAACCAATAGGCTGAACAGATTTGTAATTGCTGTCCATCCCAACAGACCAGTATTTGGTGTGACAAGTCATACTACTGTATCACATTAACTGAAATCTGTTGTACATATTCCAGGCTTGGATCACACTCAATAAATGACAAGGCAGCGGCAAAACTCAGTAACTCATTGGGGAAAAGCTCTGCTGTGAAAAAGTTGGTGTAAGTGATTTTTATTCACAGGAAGATCGCCATGCAGGTATTCTTTGTACTCACTAGTGTAATAACTTTCATTGGAAGCATTGGAGGGTATGAACAAAGCTAAGTCAATATTAGAGAAATGAGTACTTAATGTAGCTGATATATCTGAATGACATGATAATTCAAGTCTAGTCCTTGATTTTATAGAAATGCTACCCATTTCTGTACATTCCCATTTACATCAGCACAGTCTATTCTCTGTTTCAGGCTTGACTCTGCATTCATTACTGATAAAGGGGTGCAAGATTTGGCTTTTCCATTGAGACATAGCCCTGCCCTTGATTCAATGACGTAAGTGTTGTGAATTACTTTAAGTTTGACATTCTTAATCTTTATCGATTCTTAATATTGTTCTTCTCGTGGTTTATTCTGCATTATTATCCATGTAGCAGTGATCATTGTCTAAGACTCCTACTTTTTTATTTGTACTGTGCCATGGCACAAGGTTGGCAAGTTTTTATAATGGAATTGAGTGATATTTCTCCAAATGCAGAGCTGAAGCCCTCAGGGCTCCCTGGTGGGGTGCAGTGGTACTACCGCTTGCAGAGACATATGGGGCAAAACCCCCAACACTCTTGAATTTCAATATTTATTTTAGGAGTTTAGGGAAGTGTATGGACGCCAATTATCATCATCAATATCACTTTTCAACAAAAAATAGAAGGAAGTTTGAAACAGTTTCTTGTCCTCTGATCTCATGAGAAAACCAGGAGATCATGGGAAATGAGCATAAAGTGGAATTCACACGGTGGGATTCTTGTACCTTACAGGGTTCAAAATCTGATGAGATGCTCTTCCATTTTAGGGGTAAATGAGGATTTCATTGTCTCTTGGACTATATTTGTTCAGTTCCTCTTGTTTTATAGGCCTTTGGTGAAGGAGATATCAATATGCCGATATCATTTTGGTACTGACATGTAACTTTATAATGAGTAGACCGGATGCAGGCATTCCTCATACAAGTTTCTGCCAATCCCCATCAAAGCTCATGGCCAGAGGATGTATTGATACGAGGAAAGTCAAAATTCATGTACTATGGAAACTCCTACATTTCATGAAAGATAGTGTATCAATTCATTTCAGGCTTTCCGGTTTCGCCATGAAGGATGCTGGTGCCAAAGCTATTCTCCAGGCCATTAAGGTCAAGCAGACTGCTTTTGTCACGTGAGTCACATAAGTTTTGAAGAAAAAAAAAGAGTACAAAATGTGCTTGGAGCATATTCTGTGCTTGACTTTCACTAAGATGTCAACAGATATACCAACACACTTTTAATCCAGCTTGGATGCTGTCATATTTCCTCATGTAATTCATCAAATACTTATATTGAAGGTATATAATAAAATAAAAATCTATTTACCTTACTGGTACCTACTCGGATACCTTGTTTCTTTTGATAAAAATATTCCACAAGCTCACAGAACGAGTGGAATATTTTTATCAAAAGAAAAACGGTATGCGAGAAGGTACCAGTAAGGTATATATACATTTCATCTTATAACACATACTTATAAGGGACCTTCCATGCAGTATATATTTATCAATATCTGTAGTGTTCAGCTAATCAAATGGTAAAGTGTAGTAAGTGAGTGAGTGTTGGTGATTTAATGTCATGTCAACAGCCAGAGTCATATTCATAACGAGAAACCATGGCAAAGCCGAATACAAACACCACTTTACAACACAAGGATGGGTTTAATGGCAACTTAGACCACTGCAAGCTGTGAATGAATCTATCAGATCATGGACAACCATCTAGCTAATGTCTGGTTCACCAAAGGCCATCATGACTAGGCCTACCAAACAATCTACCAATGACAGTACTATAGAATTACTATGTTGTCGCTCGTGTATGGGGACCGTACGCCAAGGTTTGTCTCACGGTCGTACTCACCAAGGCCGTAGGCCGAGGTGAGTACGACCGTGGGACAAACCGAGGTGTACGGTCCCCATACACGAGCGACAACGTCGTAATTCTATTATTATATGCCTTCAAATGTATTAATTAATCAGAAAATACCTTTTTTTGACCGTAAATAGCCATAACGTCACACTCAACTGTTCGACAAAGACGTCAAATACACTGTCATACCTGTTGTTATATCCCAGAGTCCTTATCGGCAGCTCGCTTCACTCGCCTATCTGAGTTTTGCTTGCCGCATCATTGGCGCCATACACAGTATCTACGGTTCGGAGATTGATCGACCTGTTACTATGGCAATTGCCTTGCTCACTCTCCAAACAGATCCTCTGTTATACACACCCTTACTGATTAGCAGAGACTACGATTCGAAGAGTGACGTTCATTTAATTTCGCTGTGATCCCTTGTTTTACAGTGTGTGTGTACATAAGGTTCGCTGGTCCTGTACGTTCCAGAAGCGACTTCGCTGGGTGCTTACTAAAACTGCTGTAATATAATATGAGATTCGCTGGTTCCTAACCTGCAAAAGGGTAGCCAACGTAATTTGACGTTGACAACGCGGAGCGGTGAAGTAGACCTTCAGTGTTTGTTGATATCGATTGATTTTGTATATCTAAGCTATCTAAACTGTATCATGTTTATTCTATATGTAATTTACCTCAATATTCGCCAGATATGCATCTTAACTCGTTTCGGCCCGATAATAACACATTGTCAAACTCGCGATTCGAGGACGTCCGTCATTTTTTAATTTTCCGCCCAGTCGAGTGATACGCCCTCTCGACCAATGAGATTGCGTTATTTTTCAAAGCACTCTGTATGTAGTTCAAAGCACTCTGTATGTAGTTCAAAGCACTCAGTATGTCAATCTCAAAGGTGATGCGTACTAAGCTGGACAGAGTGCCTTGGTTGTATAATATTAATACTCTGCCCCGAGGAGCAGTATGTATTTACGCTGAGTTTGAGCACAGGTATATAATAATAAGTAAGAAGAAGGAATCATAGAGTGTTATGCATCCTTAGACTGACGCAAAAAAAAACCAGAACCACAAGTTTATAACATCTTAAACATACCAGAATACAAAAAGTAACAAACATGGAGTCTTAGCCCTTTTAAAAGTTTTACTGCATTGCATTTCAGAGAGGCATTTTCTACATGTAATAAGCAAATAATTTTTCCTTGAAATGTTTTAAATTTTCCCTGAGTTGGTGAAATCTTTTTCCTTGTGTTTTCCCTGCAGGGAAAATGTTTTTGGCATTTTCCCTGTTTTCCCTGTGCTGTGGGCACCCTGAATTCAAACATCTTAAACATACCAAAATATAAAAATAACAAACATGGAGTCTTAACCCTTTTACAAGTTTTACTGCACTGGATTTCAGAGAGGTATTTTCTACATGTAATGAGCAAATAATTTTCCTCTGAAATCTTTAAAGTTTCCCTGAGTTGGTGAAATCTTTTTCCCTGTGTTTTCCCTGTGTTTCTGGAAATTTTTCAAATTCCCTGTGTTTTCCCTGCAGGGAAAATGTTTTTGGCATTTTCCGTTTTCCCAGTGCTGTGGGCACCCTGATTTTTATTGTGATGTCCCAGCAGTGGGACCCGAAGTCTGACAACCTTGGTATTACAAGTCCAGTGCTCTTTACCACCGAGCTAACTCCCCACCCGGGTTGCTCTCGTTGTGCTTGCGTGCAAGCATATCCGGTCTGCACCACAAGGAGGCAAGGCGACCAAGAGAGTGGACAGATTGATTATTGTTGTCCAGCTCAGCAGAACTCACTATTAAGAGAAGTTCCATACATCAACCATGATCAGTGGTGCCATTTCATGGAGGATGTAGGGCTCAGTGCTCTAAAAATAATTCAACTTTAAAGAGGGGGAATTACTGAGGTGTTTCTATGGTTTCACAATGCCCTGCCCATCGGTATCTAGCTGGTCAATATTGAAACTAGCGTAGTAAATTCATATAGATATAGAAATCCTTAATTTAAACATTTGATAGCTCTAAAAATTAATATTTAGATTCATATGAGAGTGCACAAACTTGTTTTGGTTGGAATGAATACTGCTTGAGTCTTGCTACTCCGAATGTGAATTATTGTTTAAACATCCAGGCAGCAGCAAATCCCATACTGGAAATATCTCAAATAAGCAGATAGCCAATAAAAACAGCAGGGGTGAGATACAATACAGTATGAATTCTTCAATTCCATTAAGAAGGAGCAATTTCTATTAAACCGTGTTCAGCAGCATCTATGTTGCATGTAACAATATCAACAGGTTTTTTGTTTGTGTGTTTGTTTAGTTAATAGTTTAACGTTCAATTTATTTAAATGGACTTACTTTGGTTTCCTTAACTAATATAATAACAGGTGACGTCCAGTCTGGGTCACCTCATGCTGTACTTGGACACCCTAAAGCTGGGCCTAGTTGTTTTATTCACACTTATGGAATAATTCTTTATTGTAAATGTTAATGTTGCATCGTTTAGAAATATGACTTTGTATTGATAAGTTTGTATTTTTTTCGAATTTCATAAATTTCTTATGCCACAAAAACATGTGTAACTGATTATGACGGTCAATGTGTATTATTGTTGTCATTTTTTTTTTACAGAATGTGGCCACCTCAGTGCACCCCACTATTGAAGGAGGAGCTGAAGAGCACTATGAGAGTTACCTTCAAGTACTGAGTGTTCAAAGAGCAAGTCAACTTTAAATAATCTGCTGGCTTTGTATGTGAAATATGTTTTAGCATATCTTTGAATTGCTATGGTTCTATTATGTGCAGCTTTATAGGACACAACAATTTCATAATCGTTCACCTATCTCATTAGTTCAGCTATTTTTCCTTGATGATCTTGCCGTCTTTATGTGTTACTTTTGTATTTGTTTGGGAGCAGAACTCTGTAGCTTATTAGGAAGTAAATAAATAATTGACGTTATTAAGTCGATATATATAAAGCTCATGTACAATTAGTGGCGTCTTCTTCTAGTCTAAAATATTAGGGAACAAAGTAAGCCCGAGGTTCTTGGTATTATATACCTATGCCGGGAAATCGTATAGATACCAACCTATGCTGAATTGCTTTGTATTCTATCCATCCCATCTCTGGTGGTAGGAAAAATATTGCATCCAGAATAGTTACATGGGTCCAGAGTTATTTCTCAAATCAATAACATTTAATCAGGATAGGCAATCCTCAGTCAGCCCATGTCAAGATAACTTCTACCTTATGGAGGCATTTTATGTCACCTTCTGTTTACCTGCTAATTAGCAATGGTAAAAGATCCTTGCATTTCTCGTACAATCCTTCATTGTATACAGATACAAAAAAAATGCCCTTTGGCTTTGTGGTGCGGATGAAAGATAAAGAGACTCAAGCACCCTGGTGTCCTTCACATAAAAAGAAAACAGATTTGTACCTTTAGCTCCTTTTAGTCAGTTAAAGCACTTTGATTTGTTGAACAACCTTAACGAAATCTGTGGCATATTTTGATAACTGACATCAGTATTGATTTTGCAACTATGTTATGGCTACAGTTTTGTCTATAGTATGATGCAATTATAGATAGTGCATCTGTAACAACATAACTGGATGTAATAGAATACCAATGAGCAGGACAGACTTACTTTCAAAGATAGATATAGAACAATAGAAATGGCCCTCCATCATCACATATAATAACTATAAACATAGGTAGACCAATACCTGAACTGATTGGTATATATCTTGTCTTTTTATAAGGTTATAGCGCATTTCATTGATTCAACATTTTATTTCAGAAACTCTTTTTGTGACACCAATTACCTCCTTTATATAATTTTCATTGCCTGTATCTAGATGCATGATGCTAGATGTGATATATCTTTTTTCTAGCCACGCATTATTGATAGTTGTTCCAACAGTGTAAATCATAGATGCAGCCCCGTGATTGGCCGATTAGAGTCACATGGTACAAAACAATAAAAGAGATTGGTGCTTCAACAGTAGATCATCAGTCTGGCCAGGTATTATTGATTTCGCTTTAGATCTGAAATGAGAACTGTACTTCATCAATACCAGGAGCACAATTCCTGTTACTACAGAAAGCTAATATACTTGTGCACCTTTTTGCCAGAGTTAAAAATATATATAGGCTCAGTATTTAGTGCGAGCAGTGTTGCCTCATGCAAACCGTCAGAACAGCTGTGACCAGATGGTCTCATCACCAATTGTTTGTACTTTTTTCGCTCGCAGACAAGTTCACCCGTATGTTAACCACCCGGTCCAATATTTAGGTTTCATTCCCAGTTTTATGAGCTCCTTTCGCTCTATAGCTATGTTAACAGCTATTATTGATAAAATGTGTATATATCACAAGTAAAGCCTTACCACTAGGTATTACATCATGACCAATTAGGGGCCATCCATAAGGTACAAAGCGCAAACTGAAAACTTTCACACATTCAAACCCCTCAATCTCGCAGGTAATAGGTTTTAAGAATTCACAAAATGTTCACTTTTAAATACTACTCACATACTTCTATTAATGGATGACCCTTTAGTTGTAAATACTATCCCATTATTGAATAATCAGGTGTATTTATACAAATACATATCTCCGTGCACAACGTTCCTGCAGGACGAGTAATTCTATTTCAAGGCTGAAGGGTACGATTAAACCACCTACAAAATTTGTAAAAAAAATTCCGTGCAAATCGTGTTATATAGTGACGCGAATCTATAATATATGTGTCTAAAGTGACTAAGATCTTAAATGTTTATCTGAGGTTTAAAGACAAGTCATGCAGACTGAAGTTTTAATTTTGAAGCTTACTTGATATTATTGGTTCTGGAAGTGTAATCGAGCCAAGCTTTACATATTGCCATGCATTTGCAGTTTGTGGAATTCATTCTTGACATCTGCTATAGAAAACAGCACATTGGATATACTGCGTGCTCCATCGGACCGGTGGTATGGTGTGAAAAGTACGCCATGCAGCCGCCATACGCCGATACCCATGTTAGCTCAAGTATAGAGACCGGCGTGGTGGAGCAGGTACACGCCCACACGGCGATGAACCGATGAAACCTAATGAATCAAGTTTTGCCAGTTACCAGCCAGTTACCAACCGGCCGCCACCACCGGGGACCAATCCAGTGGGATTGTACACTATAACCAACGGTCACACGGCCCTCATTTGAAGCCATACCGCCAGTCCAGTGGAGCACCCGCTTTACTTAGCTCCATTCACCGTGAATCACTTTTATACTTTTGTATAGAAAACTATAATGTACCTGTCTTCCACAATTTTTGTACACTAAAAGATATGGATTTCTTAATAAAATAGAATTAATAACTCAGTGTTTCTCATCGATTATTTATTTAATGCGTCACGAATAACGGAACCCGAGGCCTGAAAAGGATTGTAAGCACATAGATGATCAGTTTTAAGAAAATACAAAAGCAGGAATCTATGGTGTACATTCGCATCACCGAAAATTGAGGTTTAGTTGTTTTGCATATTGGAATATCAATATTTTAAATTAAAGAGTTTTAACAAATGTTACGGACATGGCTTTACCTTTTCAGCTGAACAGTCTTGCGTCTGACTGGAGAGAAGATAATTTATTGATGAAGTTAGGCAGGACACAGTCATTGCTAATTATATCATTAAAAGTATATGATGCTAATATTTACAATGCTAAGTAGCCACTACAAAAGTATCAGAGCATATGAAATGCATAGAAAAAAGCTGGGAAAAAAGGGGAAAATACTGAAAATCACAAAAAGGTTTTCTAAATCCCCACTTTTTTCGTCTTTGTTCATTGGACCCTTGTCCACCTTGCTATGCCGTTTTCTAAATTCATATGCCTTGTAAATATGTGCAGCAGACACTGCAAGTTTTGTGAGTAACGTCCAAAGACATAATTTTCACTTTGAGTAACAACCGACATGGTTATAGCAAGGATATTTTAGGTTTTTTTTTGGCTACATACCTGCTGTGGATCCTGACCCGTCAATTAGCCGGCATAAACGGGGACGCATGCACAGAGAAAGACTGTAACTTCCTTTTACACCGAACACTCACCCAACACAAAATAAAACTGCTGGACATTATAAATATCACAGACATTAAACTTTGCTTGCTTGTGGATCATTTATAGGGACTTGTTATATGGTTAGAATAATAACTTTATTAAGGACTTTCAAGAGGCCTCTAGTCTAGGTGAGACAATATAAATCGTCATGTCCGACATATTTGGGGTTTAAAAATGGCTTAGTTTTTATAGGGGTGACTTACAAACAAAGGTAACAATCAAATGTTTCCCAATGAACCCTATGTATAAATAATATACGGCTTGCTATTGGTAAATGCGAGATTGCTCCTAGTTATTGCCATATATAGTTACTGTAGGTGTCTATTTCATAGCTTTTGGATCTTCTGAAAATGACATTTATGTAATTAGGACTAAATTAGGAAAATTTGTGGGTAGGGAAATGTTTCAAAACATGTACAGAAAACTAGTATGTATACATGTTGCAGTTAGGGGTGGAGATTTAAGAATTGGCAGATTTAAAATATAAATATGAAGATACACCCTCACAGAGTTGGGAAAAAGAGTAAAGCGGAATTCACACTGTGCATTTCATGTACCTCCAAAGGCACATCTCGGCAGCAATGTTTTTTTATCTTCCCGGGTTATGTCACATGCTTGAAGCTCCCTCCATGTGCAGAGGGCAGTCAACAGTTAGCTTTACAAGTGGAAACAATACCCCTGAAGCTCAAGTCTCACATCTACTAAGGTAAGGTCTCTGATATTGAGGTTCAGATGTAATACTCTTACATTTGGTGCCAGGAGTACTACTTATCTGTGTGGGTTCTATTTGGTTTATATAGTCTATAAATCAATTTAAATATATTTTCTGTCCTTTTTGTTGAGAGAGAAGGGATCCACACTCAAGTACATATGCTCATTCCTCCAGTGTGTGGATTAAGAAATCAGTTTCTCTAAACATCAAGAACACTCCAGGATATTTCACTCTCCCTTGGAACTTTTTTTTATAACATACTTAGGTCATCATTTAAATACATGAATCAGATAATTTGGCCATGTGTTTTGAATAAACTAGGTCAAGTGTGACCTTCATCTGGGATTAGTGGAATTTGCTTAGCCATCTTGGATTGACAGCTTGCTTCAGCTTCATCCTTTTATAATCCAACTCATCCTATCCACATCCTTATATTTTGGGGACAATAACATTCACAAAGTGACTGCTAAATATTGACACTTAAACATTATCTTATTTTTTTTTAAGAATTAGTGCTAAGAAGATATATTTACCTCCCTTCTCACATGTGATCTGGTGGCTATCTTGGATGTTTTAAACAAAGAAATAGCAGTCATTTATCTTTTGGTACATTGTCACCGACTACTTTTTACATTTAAACCAGAAGCCAATATCAATTAATCTCTGGCATTTGCTACTGATAATTCCTTGGGAGTTCCTATCTTCAGCAGCACATTGTTACATACGAGGATTCTGACCAGGGACTATTGATATATTTGGTAAAACACTTACAAAAAGCAATTTCCACGGTTTCTGCTTCTGCAATGTGTCCTGTATAGGCCAATGTATTCATTTATCCTACCCCTAATATAAAATCCCATAGACTTAATGTTGTGTTTCCGTATACCACGCTGAGTGGTATACAGATTTTTATATGCCACTAATGGCATACAGAATTGTTATCACGTGACCAAAGAATTTTCAAATCAGTGATGATAAAGCTATGATGAAAAAAGTTCCGGTTGCACTCAAAATGCCCATCCATTCAAATGTTTCATATCATGAAACGGAATATCACGAGTGATTTATGAAGCCAATCCCACTTCAAACGACATTCTGATATCAACGATCAATACACACACAAGGAAATCGAGTTATATCGCCCAACAATGCTGTATATACTGAATGATTGCTTCCAACTCTCTTAGGTAAATGTCACACTAACAACAGAAATTACGCCGCAATGTTACAAGCCGAATACCGCTGGCCGTTTGTTCCTGAGTAAAAACAGAACCTGGGCCCTGCTATGATGGACATGTTTTTGCTGTCAGTGTACTATAGACACGATATTTTAGGGGGTCGGCCAATCATCGCAGCCCTACGATACTTAGGGTGGTGTGAGGTGTGCTATAGTCATGACAATCGTGGGGTCATGTGGGTGAATTTATGACAAGAGAAATTTTAACAAGAGTAAGGGATACATATGACCTATGATCATACCAAATATGATAGTCCCTGGGCCGATTTTTTTATTTGTGGGTTTGATTTAACGTCCAGTTTACTATTGCAGGTTCTCACCAGACTTTCTCAAGATTCTTTTACACCCAAGGGTGGTGATCGAATCTATGAAATGAATTTAGGAAGGGAGGGAGGGAGGGAGGGAGGGAGGGAGGGAAGGGGGAGGGAGGGAGGGAGGGAGGGGGGAGGGAGGGAGGGAGGGAGGGGGGGAGGGAGGGGGGGAGGGAGGGGGGGAGGGAGGGGGGATTGGGGGGAGGGAGGGAGGGAGGGAGGGAGGGAGGGAGGGAGGGAGGGAGGGAGGGAGGGAGGGAGGGAGGGAGGGAGGGAGGGAGGGAGGGAGGGAGGGAGGGAGGGAGGGAGGGAGGGAGGGAGGGAGGGAGGGAGGGAGGGAGGGAGGGAGGGAGGGAGGGAGGGAGGGAGGGAGGGAGGGAGGGAGGGAGGGAGGGAGGGAGGGAGGGAGGGAGGGAGGGAGGGAGGGAGGGAGGGAGGGAGGGAGGGAGGGAGGGAGGGAGGGAGGGAGGGAGGGAGGGAGGGAGGGAGGGAGGGAGGGAGGGAGGGAGGGAGGGAGGGAGGGAGGGAGGGAGGGAGGGAGGGAGGGAGGGAGGGAGGGTTCTTGGAATAGTCTCAAACAAAATTTTCCTGTTACTACTTTCTCAAAGTATTTTGTTTTAGGCACACATGGGGCTACTTTACCTGTATTCTCCTAAATTTGTGTTCTCTGCTCCTCTTCCTGAAACAGGTGTCAACATTTTCTAGTGGAGGTTCCCTCATTACCCTCAGGAGTGAATATCACTACTGCACCCTAGCCCCAGGCTACACCCAGGATGGTTTGTTTGTTTGTTTGGTTTGATTTTACGTCAAGTCAACCATTATAGGTCCTTTCCAGACTTTCTCAAGGTTCTTTTACACCGCTAGGGTGGTGATCGAATCTATGCGATGAATTCAGGTAGAAATCTCACCCCTACATATTTACCCAGGTGAGAGTTGTTTTACTTCCCACACCACATAGACATGGTATGAGAAGGATGGCCTTTGTTGTAGCAGTAAATCTACCACTGCTAGGGATGGGACTCGAACCCACAAAGTCTTACAACCTTGGGGTTACAAGTCTGGTGCTCCAACCACTGAGCTAACTCCCCACCCCCTACACCCAGGAGGGCACCGTGCTTTATTTGTTGTTTTGAATAATGCACAGTCTAAAATTTGAACTGGATGTGCTAAATTCTCAATCTTGCCCAAAACTGTGAATTGAAGCCATCTTCCAGGCAAATGCTCACAGCCAACAGGGCATACTTTCAGGTGGTCAAATTGTCCCAAATTACAATGTACAAATTTATTAGAAATATGGATCATTTGATGAAGCAGACCTGAATGAATTCTGCATGTTTCACAATTTGAACTTTTGGAGAAAATTTTGGTCATATGTGTATATTTTTGAAATTTTACCTGTTAAAATAACATTTTATGTTATTCATGTGGAATTTAAAGAATTTTCACACAAAAATAAAAGAAAGTAAAGGAACTTTGCAGGTTTTGATAAAAAATAAAGGAAAGTAAAGGAATCTAAAGGAATGGTATCCGAATGGTATGATCATTGTCATTGACAACTTACTTTGTAGGGTGATAACATGTTATTGCTTCCTTGGCCCGAATCCGTTCTTATTAGGATAATAGCAAACCCAGCAAAAACTTTTACGTTCTAAATCGTCTGGAAAACATCTACTCGTTAGGCGATTTGAAGAATCCGAAAGGGGTCTAGCGACTTCCTCGTTAGTTACATTCATAATCTGCTGGACAAGACAGAGAGAAGTCGACCCAACTGATTTTCTTGTCCGAAAGCGAGTTATACATGATCTGAGCGTTCAATTTCATGATCTCCATCAGGAAAAAAAGAATTTCTTCGCCATTTCCTACTTTTCCTACCAAATGAATAATACAAAGCCATTTGATCTGCTAAATCGACCCCGCCCATGTACTGACTGTACGATTTTACTGTGTCTGGACAAGGGATTTCTTTTTTAGCAAATTTACTGTCAGTACCCCGCAGTGTTCTTACACATGTGGACATAGTAGAGCCGTGAATGGTGGACAGAATGTGGATTATCTTACGATCTAGCCAACAAGTCAATAACAAACACCCAGCCTTAGCGAAAATCGAGTCGCCCTGCTGTGTCAACTCAGGATGTCTCCTCGCCATGACTTAGGACTTAGGCACCTCCGTGCGATTCATACGGAGAGTACCAGAAGCGTAGATTTGAAGGGAGTGGAGCCTTTTCGAGGACCTGTGCACCAGTGTGAAAGTTATAAAAAAAACCATGGTATCCTTTGTTTAACCCTATCGCGCCGGGTACCTGCGGCAGGGGTACAGTCATGGAGCCGGGTACTAGTGCCAGTGACTACTGCTAGAGGCCGGGCATATTGGCCTATTCTGACCATTTTGATTTCTGTATCATGTGACATGACACGTGATATTTAATACTATTTCGCCTGGAATATCAAATATGATGTTAGATCTACATTCTCTGAAAGTTTCATGATTATTGAACCATTATTTCCAGTTTTATCTTAAAATTCCAACCAAGCTGTCATCTTATGCAGGCCACGCCCACCCTTGATCTGCTCAGCGTATCTGTTCATCCTTTCAACCAAACTTGTGACGAATTCTAGCATAAGTAAAACTCGCAAAAAAAAAACTAGCTACGTCTCTGTTTCTTCTGGGTGGATGGCTGCCGTAACTCCTGGTGTTGTTTCTACGGGTTTCAAGGTTTCCCATCTCCCAATCTTGGGTCGCTTTCGCTATGGCGCTGTTCTGTAGAGGCTCACTCTAGGCAAGTGCGACGCGCACTATGCATCTTAGAAAAATTTTGTGACTTTTATAGTCACATATCAACATCGCCATGGTGATATATAAACCCAAAACTCACATATTCTTTTAAATTATAATGTTTTATTTACAAATTGAACGTATCCTAACACTTTCCAACATTAATCTTGTAAAAAACGACCGAAAAAATAAGATTCTAGCTAGAGTGAATAGGGGCCTATATTTCATAAAAATAAAGTAGTGCTTAATTTTCTCCACACAGCATCTGTTGAACTTTTAGGGCAATTCCGATATAATAAGTAATATAACCACTGGTTAACAATTTAATTTCATGAAATAAATATGTGAATAGCCGTGATAGTATACAGATCGTCTAAAAAACAAAAAGATGAAGGTTTGTGTCCATACACTTTTGCTGTAAGTGCAGTGACTGATACAACATGATAGACCTATGTTTTGTTTTTATGATGATCAAATTAACAATATATTGAGATATTTTTAATATTCTACAGGTATCAATGATTTGTTAGTTTCAATGATTTTTTGGAAGTGTAACTCTCCAATGCTGCGTTTCTCGAAGAAAATGTAAACATCAGTGGAAAATTCGCAAAATAGTGAAAACGAAAAGGTAAGATTGCCTAAAAACTTGCAAAATGTATAATATATGAATATTCTGAACTTGTGCGAGCAAGGCAACCAATTTGTACGGTTATGAATATGTGACAACTTGTTTGACATTTCACTATATCAGGAAATGCGCTGTCATGCACTTAACTCGTCCATAGCTGTGACTCTATTTTTTATTTTCTCCCAAATTTATCCTCAAATCAATCTCACTATGGTACTACATAGACTCAAATCACACTTTTTTATTGAATACAATTTGTTTTATTGATATATGGGAAGTTTAGTAACAATTCCCCGCATAAATCGACTGAAAAAAATCATGCTGCGGTTCGCACGGAAATGCCTGGAGGCATCATGCTGCGGTTCGCACGGGAAAGCCTGGAGGCATCATGCTCATGATGCTGCGGTTCACACGGGAATGCCTCCAGGTGGTTACATGGTGACTGTTGTGTGCCCAAATTGGATTATAAATGGCTGCTACTGCTATAATAAGGTATATATCTTACCGATTTTGAGGTATATAGTAATAAAGAAATAGGATACCTGTGTCTGCAAGTTTCCGGTTTCTCACTTGTTTCTCCGGCGGTTTAAACCTATTTCTATAGCACTCGGTTTAAACGTCTGGTGAAAAAAGTTCGGAAACCAGAAATTTCTCTACAGGAATCGTGGGGTGGGTTTTATAGACAGCGACACCTTTATTAGTGACCACGGAAAAAGAATGTCTGGTCTAGTGACCGTTTTAGTGACCTTCACTGTTTTGCGTTGCATAGACCCGATCACGATTTTACAGAGCGATCACTGTTGATTTGATCACTAATAGGACGGTCCCTGTTAAAACGATCACTATTATAGTGATTGAATCAAAACAATCAGTACCGCTATGGATATTTACCTGCCAACAACCAAATTGTCTTCCCCGAGTCAATTTCGGAAATTGTCTGTTGTTCTTTAGCAATGTCAAATAAAAATAGTGACATGCATTGGCTTGTCACTAATAGTGACCGTTTTATTGATCATTTATGGAAAAATCACTAGTGATGATCATGACTATGCAACGCAAAACGGTCAATCTCAATCGGTCACATCTGTGACTGATCACTGTTAAGTAATCATCACGACTATGAAACGCGATGCGCTGGAACAATCACTATTATTATATACCTATGCACGAACATCTATGAAATACTACCCGCTGCTAGGGGTGCATTAATAATAATGTTCACGCCCGCTGCTAAACATAACGTCGCACTAACATCATGAAAACGAGATCTCCTTTACGTAGCAACGGTGAAAAAAAGGCAGATATTGTGCCTCGTCTGATTTTTTTCGGAAAACCCTATCATAAAAACAAATTGGTTATTTAATCATTGAATACCCAAGAAACATACCAAATTTGGTAATTAACAGACTAATGTTAATGAAAAGTACTTAAAAGATTATTAGAAATGGTTCTTACCGACTTGTGGAGCATTGGCGGCGACCTGGCGGTAGACGTCCTGCAAAAAAGAAAACAAACCCTATTAGCGACTAAAAAATGGATAAATATTTTTAAAAACTACTTCAGATTTAATGTGCATAATAAATATAATTAAAGAATAATTTACAAATTTGTTTTATTTGCTAAATAATTTTTTTTTTAATACGAAAATGAATGTAAAACTGAGAACGATAGTTCTTTTGTATCTACAACGACAGCAGAAGGCGTCTGTCGCGATGGCCGATGATATGGATAGCGCTTTTGTCATGGACGTCAGCGATTTATTTGCCGATACAGAAGAAAATAACGATGTAGAGGAAGAAGAAATAGATGATAGCGAATTACTTCAATATATTGAAGGGAAAAAAAGTGAAGAAACAAAAAAAAAAGGGTTCGCAATGTATTTTTGTTCAAATCGCATTGTGAGTCTCAAAAGGATCATCGACCAATACACTCAATACCACCAGCGAAACTAAATATTCTTATAGGTCGTTTTTTCATTAATGTCACGAGAAAAGACGGCACAAATTATGAGCCAGAAAGTCTATCGGGCTTGTATAGCAGTATAAAACGTCATTTGGATTTAAACAAATACCCAGTGAACATAACGAAATCTGATTCGTTCCACACTACGAGGGAGGTACTTAGCAGTAGAAAACGCGAACTTAAATCTGAAG
Source organism: Alentia gelatinosa (assembly GCA_950022655.1). Taxonomy (NCBI): domain Eukaryota; kingdom Metazoa; phylum Annelida; class Polychaeta; order Phyllodocida; family Polynoidae; genus Alentia; species Alentia gelatinosa. Next base: position 11,811,250 of record OX465590.1, read on the forward strand.
GATATGGGAATCATCTGAACAGAGTGAGTATGAAAATATTCTGAATATCTTCTATACAATTTCAAAAATTTTTTTTTATAGTAATATTGTAGTGAAAAAATAGATTTACATGGAAGAAATATGTTTAAATGTAGGGGGTTTTTTTTTGGGGGGGGGGGGGGGAGAATCAGGACAACTAACGTGGGGCGACCTAAAAATTCTTAGCGATAAAAAAGGGAACGAGTACATAACCTTTTCTGAACGAGTTACAAAAACTCGCCAAGGGGATAACAAAGGCGCCAGAGCGTTCGTGCCAAAAATGTGGTCAAATTTGGATGACCCCGAAAAACCCCAGATTTTCCTTTTTATCTTGCTATAAACCACAAGAGAAATGCTGATGGCCAAATCTGGTACTCACGCCAGTGCATGGGTAAGAACGAATTGGCACAAATAATGAAAAAAAGTGCAATACATGCTGGAATCGTCAACAACAAAATTACGAATCACTCGCAACAAAAAGCGACTTGTACCAATTTAATGCATGCAGGGGTCCCCCCAAATATTGTTGCCCAGTTATCGGGCCACAAAAATATCCAAAGTCTACAATCCTACGCCATAGCAAGTGAAGCACAACAAGAACAGATGTATCGCATTCTAAATAATGGAGCAAAAAGATTCGCCCTACCTTCTGTCGCTGCCGCTCCAGTGTCCAAGTCTCTAGATGGGATCCGGACGGACATCGAGGTAATAATCCGGGTTGTTTAACACAGTTCTTGTTGCCGGTTACAGATGTAAATGTACGATATAATCCTTTGGTTTACATTGAACTCCTTCCATTAAAATATAATTATTTTATAAAGTACTTTTCTTATAAACAGAGAGACGAGCTGCTAGAGTTGCCTGCACCATCGGCAATAAAGAAGCAAGTAGCAAGTTCTGCTTTGGGGGCGCCTCCTGTATCACAACATGAAGAGGTGAATTTAAATCCTTGCAATAATCCTTGTGCACTTTGTTCTGTAATATCAGTGTATTAATCCTGTATGTCTGTAATATTTCCTCTTATCGTTGATATTTCTTGACACAGGTCCCAGTTGAAGAACTGGTAGCGAAAGTGAGGGGGGTAGCGAAAGCTAGAACTGTATCCGCAGCCGTGCAGCCCAAGGGGATCGAACTCGATGATCATGTAAGTAAAAAATGACACATAAATTAGATAAATAATAAATAAAAATATATCATATGTTGTTATGCACAAATTATTAATTAAAATGTTGTTTTCATATATTTACAGGACAACCAACTGACCCAAGAGTTTGTATGCGATATAGAGGAAGATGAGATGGCCCTAGATGTTGACACAGTCCGAAAAAATCACTTACAAATGACAAAAAATTCAAAGATTATTTCCCAACAAGAGTTCTTGAGGGGATTGCTATCTGGTTTGAATTTCAATGCAGGAACCATTAACATTAACATTAAGATGTGATAACTTACGAAAAGACTATAAAAATGGAAATAAAATTGTCTGTGAATCTGTGGGTTAAATATGTTCAACCCATAGAAATCGGCAGAGACTGAGAGTGTCCATCTCCATTTTTATGAATTCGACAAGAAATAAAATTGTAAATATGTTGATATCCTGTGTCCTAGTGAGAAAATTTGAACATATCTATGACCTATAGACTCTAGGAAATACTGTGGTATGTTTAAATAGTTTGATAATTACGAAAAACTTACCAGGAAATGTCAATGAAGTTGATGTAAAAATATCCATGTTGCTTCGTCTAATGCTAATTGCGTAGTGGTGCCAGCCACCTTGCTTGCCCGGCGTCAAATTGAAAATGTCGCTCTCCAGCAGATTCTTTGATAATAACATTAACTGAATATGTGATAGAAGAATAATCTAACATCCCAGCGTTTGCGTGCTATCTATTAAGTTTGATCACTGGAATTGTGCTTGGAGAGTTGCTTACATAAAAGATTATTTCTGATTGGTCAAAAGTTTGAGGATGCTTTTATATTGACCAATGAGAGCTACATTAATGTACATTAAGGTATATAATAATAAGCAAACATCCTGACTGTAGGCGAAACTTTTATTGTTCTCGGTCATTTTTGGTTTTTCGTACGGCCTGATGCCGTAGGCGAAAGGCCGTATGAAAAACCAAAAGTGACCACGAACAATAAAAGTTTCGCCTACAGTAAGGACGTTTCCTGATATCAACGATAGTCACCACTATAATACACCCCCCTGTTTCTCTATATTCGGACACACTGTAGTCAGACGAGTCCGACCCTATAGGGAGCCAAAGTGAACCCGCTCCAACAATAGCTGGTCACAAAATACTATTTCCGTGTATAGGCGCTCAGTACTTAGACTATGTAAGCTCGAGATTATATGTGTCATTCTCCAATCTTTTAGATCCAAATTTTTAATAAACTTAACAACTGTCATCGTAGTTTTGAAACAAATTTATTCGCAGATGATAGTTATAAACTTCACTTCAAAAGTAACAAATGAGACCAAAACATAAGTCTAGCCTCTAACCCCCATAGCTTTAGCACTAAGCCTCGTTCTTACTGGCCACCGGAAATGGTGTTTTGTAGGTGGGTATCTGTGGTTTCAGCGGGTTCACTTTGGCTCCCTATACGGAATATAGCCTATGATCCATGGGCGCCGCCTTGACGCCCCCGAGTAGGTGTTCTTCACTAAAGGAGGTGAAAAAGTAGCTGTTCTTCACTAATGGAGGTGGGGAAAAAGTGAGTGATAATTGGGAAATGTCACAACTTTAGCCTTGCTCACATATTTATATAAAGTGTTCCTAATGGAAGATATCATGTCTTGGGTTTAGTTATTATGTCATCCTACTTTGAGATGGGTAAAGAGTCAAGGGAACCGTGGTAAAATATTGAAAGGCAGTTGAATTTTGTAAGAACAAAGAGCCAGAATACAGGTTTGTCCCCCGACCACCTAGTGACTGTTTCGTGAACTAACAATGGCTCTGTCCCCTATATGCCGTATACTACGGGAACGCACTGTTTGGGTCGTCCACGACTAGACGCACTGTGAACATAGTGAATGTATCAGGTTGATAATATAAGTATAAGTATAAGAGACAGCATTTTTCTTGATATCTAGCCTTTAGATGACATAAATAGGTCGCCTGTGGTGTCGGGACTTATTTATGGCATCAAAAGACCTTGAACATCCATCCCTACGGGCTCAGTAACTGCGTTATTTCATCTTACGTCATCAACCTTGAGTGGTTTAAAGAGCCGACCATCCCAAAAACATTGATTGTTGTATTTTTTTCCAGTGGTAATTGATGAAAATTTCTATTCCTATAAATTTGATAATGGACTTGGAAAAGCCGTAAACCACAAGTGTGGCCCCATACGTTTTCAATGGGGAATTCGTAACCTATTGGTAAACATACCTTCTCGCATTGCACCAACGGCAACGACAACGTTGAACTTTATGTTTATCATGGTCTTCAATGTTGTCTGCTGTGTCGTCTGCTTGAAAATCATCTTCACTGGATTTCTTCTATCAACTTACCAAATATAGGTGCACATTCATTGCCTACGGTCTTCATATTCATCATAGTTCTGTGAATTCTTGTAATAAGGCTTAAATAATGCTGCAAATATCGCAACAATACAATTGGGAACTTTCACCAAACGGCGCCATTCATGTCTCGTGCGCCACCAAGCGGTCTGTGGGAGAGACTGTGATTTTTAGTTCTTGATTGAATCACCAGACGGCACTACGTGCTTTATCTAGGTCGCAGTGACCTAGTTTGAGAGGTACTTGGATCCTGATGAGGACGGGGTGTTAGTTCTTGCAGGATGTTATGCTCACTGGCGGACTGGCATACCGTGTTGATGTATGCCATGGATGTGCTGACAGACCGTGGGTAGTTTGTGGACTAGCCAGACAAGTTGCTATCAGAGAGAGGTGAGTTGCGGGAAGGGTAAACAATAAACACTGCCAAGCGGACGTGGCATGTCAATCATGAGACACATTGACCCGCCTGTGGGGTCTCCTCGCCTTACCGGGAGCTAATAAGGGTAAGTAGCACAGGTATCCAGTGTATAGGAAACCGGAGAGGGTTTGTCCTGTTGATAGTTGCCATATGCCAGGGAATTTTTAATACACCAGGAACAGTCTATTATTATTTATGCTACTCATGTTAGGATATGTTTTTGCAGTGTGGTAATGTACCGGGAGGCATGTGAGGAGTTTTTTTTATATGGTATAATTGTTTTGTAATTTAAAAAAACCCCACAAACACCATGTAACACCATTATTGTTATATTATTTATTTTATATATATAAATTATGTTGGCCAATAGCTGTCTACACTCTTATTGGTATCCGTATTTTATATATATAATTTTTTTTTATTTGAATGATGATTATTATACGATTCATAGTCAGTCTCAAAAGGACGTAACTAGCCTACCGAGATGTGGAACTGCACAAACAAAAAAATATACCGTACAAACAAAAATATATAGTTGCATATTATTGAAGACCTGCTCATGTAGGATTATATAACGGTAACAAGCATTACTTCATCTTCTGGGAATCACTAGGAGCCAATTATCTAGATTATATTAGGATAGCTTTTCAATAATCAACTGAGAAATGGGACAGTCTATCAGTATCAAGAGGCATCACAGGTTTGAGTCTGAGTTTATTACTAAGTCACGCATATTTTGTTGGCTCCGTAATTTCCCGAGTCAAAGACAAGTGACAAGTGGCATTGCAGAACTCAAACTCAAACTAGATATTATCCTAACCCGTTTCTACTCTTTTTTTCAGCATTAGAAAGTACTGTAGTGACACAAACAACACTTTATATCACACCAGTGACATAAACAAATTCCATATTAAGCCTATGGCGTTTTTATTCGGGGTAGGATAATATACTTTATCGTACACGGTATGTATAAACTTTTCATCGAATGTACATTGTACTACATTTGATAATACCCGCCTCCAATTTTTTCAACTGAGCCACACACATAGGTAAATGACAAAGTGTCCTCACGTTAACATGAATTTCATGTCACTGAATCAGTTGTACATATACACAGATGCTGAATAGATGTGAGTTGAGCTCCATAGAGCAACACAACACCTGTTTATTGATTGATCTAAACATGATCTAAAACATGGATATTGTATTGCCCATGTCTAAACATAAATAATCCAATCATATGGCATATCAATGAATATCAACGTATATATGTATAAGAGGTCACTATAGGGTAAATTTCTAGTACAAGTTTATAATAACTGACTATAAATTAGGTACCTAATTTATTAGAAGAGAAGTACATATGGGAGAATATTATAATAAGTTATATGTAACATTATCTTGGTTCTGTAGCTGACTTGTGGTAGGTGTATGCAAACAAGTGTGTTTGTGGGGAGACTGTGTGATGCTCAATATCAGTAGGATAGGTAAATTCCCAAATACATTTTTTTTAAACGAAATCACAATATGCACAAATCTTCCTTTTGAAAATAAATCTGTTAATAATGATGTTTCATTGGATTATGAAATTATATTAATGGAGGTCACTGTCGACACTATCATGATTGACGTTGATGTAAAGGGCTCCCTAGTGTTAAATTTAACTTGTGGTGAGAGACCCCTATAATTAGTATTTATAGGCTATAACAAAGTAACGAAGCACGGACTTAAATGACCTTACATGTCTGTGATCAAAGTATCCACTTTTAGAATAATTATTACATTAACCATCGAGTATACTGTCCATACATTAACTTATCTGATACACAGAAACAGAGTTTGCCATATATGGTCATATGCAAAGTGGTTTGGCACTTGAAAAAGGACTGTAAGCAAACTTTGAAAATATATCCCTTTAAAAATTGGCAAATCCACTGTGTAGCCATTGCATAACATTTTATGCAGAGCAGTACAGACTTGCTTATCCAAGTCAATGAGCTCAGCATTTGATGAGTTACAGATGCTGCAGATTATGGTGCGGCATGAGATACAGCGCAGCCTTGGTGGATTTTTTGCACCAATATATGGTACTTCGATAATCAGTTTGTTTACGCTCCCTAAAATGAAATCTAGCTGAGCAGCACACTTTAGGAATAGTATTTGACACCAAACTGGTTTTTTTTCTTACAGTTACAACACTCGCCATCATGATTCGTGTCCGGAGGTTTCTCTCCAAACTGACGAGGACGAAGACAGTGCAGGACTCGGCCGAGGAGAGGCCGGCCGAGCTCCACCGCTGTCTCACCACCTTGGACCTGACGCTGATGGGCATCGGCTCCATGGTCGGCTCCGGTATCTACATCCTCGTCGGCATCGCAGCCAGGGAACTCGCCGGTAATCATTCTTAATAATATCCATGTACTGAAAAGAATTATATTTTTTTTCTAAGGCATCGGTTGAGTCCAGAAGTGCTTTCGCCTCGTTTTTTCTAATAATGTACTGAAAAGAAAGCTTGATAGATTCGTCCTTAATCCGGTACCTAATTCAATGCAAACTATTCATGAGAAGACTATTCCCTTGATTTCAGTCCTTGTCAGGATGATACTATCATCTGGTGTATTATTGTTGAGAACGATTAGAGGACCCATAGTAATAAGCAAATGAGTATCTCCTTTAATTCACCGGTATATATTATTATGGAATTAATTCTAATTAAAATATTATAAATGTTCAGAGTAGTTTATTTATTCTGAAATCTTTCTAAAATCTAACATTCTTATTGAGAATTCATGGAGGCATCTTTCGTAGTCTCGGTGGGAATGTCTGGAGGCATCTGTATTTTTAAACCCTACCCCACCCCCCACCCCCAACCCGCGGAGGGGGTGCTTCCAGGTATCGTTCAGATTCATAGGCTTGATCATAATGCAAAAAGGATCAGAGAGATTTTTCCATTACGGAGATCAAATGAGCCAGCTTTGAAAATGAATTCCGACGCTACCTTCAAAATGAGATGGCGATAGGATTGAGAAAGCTGAGAGCTGACAACACATAAAATAATCTTGCAGTTAAGTGAAACATAATAAAATGGATGTGCTGCCTGAAGATGAGTTACAACAGTGATTCCTCTTTTTGGAGATTTTCATTTTTCGTTGACCAACACCATGCTTTTTCCATGCAAGCCCTTTCTCTCCATGTGGGTTTTAATAATTGACCTTGTTTTCTGTGGTATACTGAACACAATAACACAAAATATAAACAATCTCAATAGAATGTAAGGGAAATGAAAATAAAGGCTGCTTATCAAATAATAAAGAATTGGCAATGATAGTGATAGCTCAATGCGGGTCCTTTTTCCTGGTATTGGCCTATAGTAAGAAAAATCAATTCAGTGTTTGTTTTTTTCCCATCGGTGTAATATGTTAAAACAGAGCTGACTCCTCCATGTTTTTTCTCATTATACAGGTCCAGCCATCGTGGTGTCGTTCGTGTTCGCGGGACTGACCATCTTCCTAGGAGCGCTCTGTCTGACGGAGTTCGCTGCACGGGTTCCGCGGACGGGCTCCACGTACCTCTACACGTACTTCACGCTCGGCGAGCTGCTCGCCTTCCTCATCGGCTGGAGCACGGTGAGCCCAGAGATGACAGTTTTACTATATTACAAGAAAATCCTTGTTTTCAGTTTCTGTTTATAAAATGTGTTTTCTTGAGTAAAAATAAAAAAAGAGAATAAACCGGGCCTCATTCACACCAATAATCAATAGATCGAACCTCTCCATACACCCCAGCCACATTCTATTGCCAATAACGGTGTGTTTCATATGTTTTCTCAGTCTCTCGGAGGCAGTAAATTCCACTTGGAAATTATTTCCTCTTTTTTCATGACCCCAACTAACATCTCTGTGAGCCTGATACACCAGAAGCAGTTATAAATCAGATACCAGTTATAAACTAAGCACAATTCAAGGTAGAATCACTGCTGGGATATTTCGATGTTGTTTGCCTCGTCAACTCATTGATATAAACTAGATACCTGTTTGCACTGTCTCATTCAGAGTTGGCAGCTTTCCACTGTTCCATGAAAATTCACGTTTTAATATTCAGTATATAAAAGTATTCTTCCTTGTGTAAAATATAGAAAATATCAATTGAGCCTCATTCGCATTAATAAACAAGTGGCTTGACTCTCCACACAGATCCTACCCCAACGCCATGGCCGACATCAATATGTTTTCCACATTGTCTCTCTGAGGCAGCAAATTCCACATTCAAAGTATTTTCTGGTTTTTTTCTTACCCCAACTTACACCCCTGATCCTTTTTTAAACGAGGATCAGAGTTACGCCTATGAGGCTATGGACATCACAGATTCCAGTCTCCAGTCCAAATGATATATTATACAAATTAGTTGATAATAATATCCTATATTAATTCTGGAAGGTTGAGAATAGTCACATAAGTCATAATGGGAAGACTGGGATTAGTAGTGGAAAGCCAACTCCTGCTACTGCATCGTCGCTTACTTGCACAACAGTTAAGAATCTATACTGCATATAGCAAAATACACCTGTGCCTCCTTATATGTATCAGAAGTAAACTTTGTTTATCGGTTTTGTAAAGAGGAATGAGTCACTGTAGATTCTTATCAGAACCTTTGTCCTCTAGATAAGTAGATTTATCACCTCGCTCATCGATTTTCCAATTAGATTTTTATATTCCTTGACCTGTCAACTTTCATAGTGTAGAAAGAATTAGATGCTTTTGGATTTTTTTTTCCAAAGACATCAAAATGGTGATTATTGAAATTATGATATGTGTATCATTGTGTTTATAATAGTGCATTCTATGTAACTTGTTATGTAGTTTATAATTCTTTTTTTGTTTTTGTTATTTTAATTTCAACATAGAAGGAATAGCATAATTCGTTTGAAATAATAAAATATCATAATTTTAACGTAGATTTCATGTGCTTCACATTATAGGTAGTTGCTTCAGTGCTAGGTGGCGCCACGAACGCGCGCGCCTGGAGCGCCTACCTTGACTCTCTGTTAGACGGCGCCATAGTAAATGCCACCGAAACCTATATTGGCAAGTTTACTGTACGTACTGCTTTTATTAACTTCACCAACATTATTTCCACAAAATATTAATTTTAATTCGATTTGTGTTGCATCTGAAGTTAATCCTCTATCCAGATATAGATTTATTAGAATGTCTTTATGTAATGTCCCACCCTGTAAAACTTTGTCTACAAATACAAGTGTATAGTAGAACCCCGTGAAGCGGAGCATGTTTCATTCTGGTCTTAAGTGGCCCATGTTTCAGGGTGGTCTGCTTAAAGGGAGGGTTTCATTGGCCCAACAGAAATCTCATATCGCCAGGTGAGTGCTATACATGGTGAGAGTGTAGAAACGAAGAAAAATGGTGCCAACCGACATCCTTCGATCGCCAGTCTCAGGAATCCGACAATATCCAAATTATTAGATATCTATTTCAAAAAGTTCAGTTGGCAGTATTGTTTTGATTTCAAATAATTATAAAAGCTAGTTTTACATTTAACTAGCTTTCAGAATTACTTACTATCTTTTAAGAGCTTAATTCATATGAGGAACAAACTCAGACTATTTTCTACGCAAAATGACTAGATCACATGCTCAACGGCATCCGGCGATCCGCTGCAGCATGGTGTAATGGGCAACGGGTCATAGTAAATTAGTTTTGTCGGGTGCCTGCAAACATAGCCCACCCCGCCACTATCCGATGTCGGCCACTGAATTCTGTGAGTATGTACACTATTTATAAGCATGTTTGGCAGACACCCGACTGTGCCAGATTCACAGCCATCCCAATGGAACACCCACTTTACCAGGATTGAAATATAGGCATGTTATAATGGGGTATGTTCTCATTGAAGTTTTTTCTGACTCGTCCTGTATGGAAGTTCATGGACAGGTCTATACTCCACAGTCCATGGTAGGTTCTACTGTACATTGGATTATGTTTTTATGTCCTTTATGATCTTTGCGTTGATCGTCGATATATTTTCGATGTCACATGTAATAGAATTATTTCGTTGACTACAAACTCGTACCTCTCATCTAGTTTCAAATATTTCATTTCTTGCTGCTGAATTCCATATTTCCCACCTCCATAATTGCCATTCAATATGATATGTATGCATTTTTATTTGAGAAATTGCCACACACACACCCTCCCATGTTGCACAGAATGTTTTTCATGATCCCATCTCCACTCTAGATTATCGCTGACGTGTGGGTTGTGTTTACAGGAGGGGCCTCCATTGGCGAGTCAACCAGACTTTGTGGCGGTCCTCATCATGATCTTCGTTACGGTGATCGTAGCGATCGGAGCTAACTGTTCGTCGAAGGTGACTTCGCTGTTCGCAGTCCTCAACATCTCTGTGCTCGTACTCGTCATCATCCTGGGCTTCGTGTACGGAGACACAAACAACTGGACCTCCCCGGACACCGGAGGATTCATGCCGTTCGGCTTCACCGGGGTGCTCTCGGGCTCGACTGCCTGTTACTGGGCCTTCACTGGATATGAGGTGATAGCTGTGTCTGTGGAGGAGGCTAAAAATCCCCAGAAATCAGTCGTCCGCGCGGTGGGGTTGTCATTATTTGCAGTCACCTTGCTTTATGTATTTACTGCCTGTTCGCTAACGCTTGTGACGTCATACACGGAAATTGACACCGAAGCGCCACTTCCGTCAGCGTTCGCCGCGCGCGGGGTCACGTGGGCAAGATATGTGCTTTCCATTGGACCGCTGATGGGTATAACGTCTACATTGCTGGCATCGCATTTCGGCATGGTGCGGATCCTGTACGCCATGTCCTCGGACGGACTCTTCTTCAAGGTGTTCGGGATGGTGAACCGCCACACCTCTGTGCCGCTGGCCACGGTCTTCGCTGGCGGTCTCCTCATGGCCGTCTTCGCCTTCTGCCTCGATCTCCGGGACATCATCAGCTTTGGTGTTGTACTGAACCTTGCCCAGTACGTCCTTGTAAGTGCCGGAGTCATCATTCTCAGGTACCAGACACCCAAGGATGACTACGAGACACTCCACAATACCTCCCTCTCTGGATCCCTCGCCACCTCCATCGATCAAACCAGCGAGGATGATTTCAGGTACTCACAAATATCCGATCTGGAGGAGGATTCCAAACATGACACCAAGCATGAGTTTCAGAAAGTCAGTTTGGATTCTGATTTATACCTGGCTGAACCTCAGCGGGGGCTTGGCGTGAGGCCGTGCCTCGGGAGGTGTGAGGCGTGGTTCTGTTGCGGCATACATCGCTGGATCACGCCTCTCGTGCTGCTACTGTTTACTGTGATTGTCACAACAGTGGTGTTAGGAATCCACATGAGGCACAGTCTTCTGGCAGGAGAGGTGTGGATCATCGTCATTATGGTGATTCTCATTGCTGCTATCTGCTTCTTGTTATTGTACATTGCCGCATATCAACAGAATACTAGCGGACTTTACATCAAGGTAAGTTGGTTGTTGTATTTGAGGGATGGTTTGCCATTGTGGCATAAATAGTGGCACTGTTGTAGGCAGTAGAGATAAGTACTAGGTTGCAACACTTGAATTATATATTTCTATGTTATATACCTAAAGCCATTTCTCTATGAAATTTAAGACGATGCTGACTCACAATGGTTTTAGTTCTGGGCAGGAGAATGCCAGCAAATTAACGTACTATCTTACATTTCTTTTTACGTATATTTGCTTGCAAATATAACTGAACCTAGTGCTTTTTTTTTTATCAAATAACTTATCTATTAACACCTAATTTCCCTTTTGAATATCTAATGTATTTGTTATATTTTGGTAATATAGAAAACTTGTGGCAGTTGGTAAAACTAAAGGCATTTAATGGTCATATATTTGTGATCGTGTACAGATCTCTCGACCATTATTTAAAGGTATTTGACTGTGCTACTTGTGACGACGTACAGACTGTTTGACCATTGTGTCTACACAGGTGCCATGCGTGCCGGTGGTACCCATGTTGAGTATGACCACCTCCATCATGCTGCTCGCCTCCAACGCCACCATGTCAGCCTGGGCCGGCACAGCCATCGTCTTCCTCGTCGGTGAGATACGCCTGCTCCTTCTCTACCTCTCTTTATTTCACCCCTGGTATTTTTTTGTCCCATATGCTTAACATTGGGAACTCGTTCTCCATGTTCCTACGGCTATTGTAATCCGTTCTCCATGGTTTATATCATGTGTGTTGTCTGTTCTTTTAGGGTGTACAGGGGTGAGATAAATACAGAAAACAACTCGTTTTGGTGAAAGAAGTTGTTCTCCAACTCGTTTGAATGCTCTGCGGTATTCAGTCGGCTGAAGAGGGAGAAAATGGTTGCCATTATCAAAGCCTCCCGTCCTCTATTGGCCAAGGGAAAGTGCACATTCATCTCTCAATAGAGAACATAGAGTGTAAAAGTGCCTGTCTATCTCGGTTTTTCTTCCCTTTTTCCTATACCTCTTTCCCTCTGCCCCCCCCCCCCCCCCGCCCTGCACACACACTCCCCTTTCTCTGTATCACAGTGGATGGACCTAGTTTACCTCCCTCAGTAACACGTCAAGCAGTGTGACCCTATTTCTGAATTTATAATGCAATCTGCTCTACATTTCCATCTTCCATCATCCCCTCAGGTTGTAATAATAATTTTCTGTGAGGTACATTCAGTGTTTTTCAGTAGTCCCACTCCTAAGTGAATGTAGAATAGATTCTAATCATAGTACATTTCAGAGCATATTTCTGAGATTTTGTTTTCTAAAGACTTTTATGAAGATGATTTTGACTTTTCAAAACAGGACTCCTAATTGATTGTATTTTTCTTATCTTTCTTTGGCAGGACTTGTCATTTATTTCGGATACGGCATTCGACACAGCAAAGAGAATAAGAGGCACACAGAAATAGAGATGCATCATTCCAAAGTGTCTCTGCTCCGGCCTGACACGGACGGAGAAGAGTCAGATGAAATCTAGCAGCTACCCAAGTATTATTTTATCAGAGAACTCCATTTCTATTGAAATGTTCTTAAAAGAAATTATTTATTTTGTATTCTATTTGACTGTTGGGGAGGATACAGATACTCGATGATACTATTTGTGAGTCAGAAATTACTGTGATTATAGGGAATAAAGAGACATCGAACTGAACAGCATGGTTTCTGTCTGGATTGTTACCTACTACATATAAAACGTGTAATTTTCGGTACTATCCGCTTGGAGAGTCTCCCGCACATAGAGACATAGTGAACCAGAGCTAGGGCTGGAGATTGAAGGGCCACGAGAGTGAGATTCTCGTGCAGTACTTAACTGAATCCTGCTTCTCTTTTTTGTGTTTCTCTACACAGATCTATTTCTATCATTAGGATTTGTTTCTATCTGTACTGAAATCATAATTTAGAACAGTAGTTATCTAATTGCCTTGCCCCGTGATTGGCCACGAGAATAATTGCGCTGGTAGTCGGTAAAATCGGTGTCACATGAAATGATGCTTGGGAACTATTTTGGTAGTTTCTGGTATTAATAGTAGGGGGCGCCACTAAGCCCTCACCCTATTTCAAATATGACGCGACGAAGTCGCTAGTAACCAACTAAAAGGGGTGTTCCATTGGTCTGGTCGTGAATCCGACGCGTGCGGCGTCCACCAAACATGCTCCTTGTGTATATTTTGATCTAATTCTTGTGCAGAAAACAGTCCTCCTTTGTTTTTCATAAATGTAGAGTATTTAAAAGATAGTAATTACAAAAGCTAGGTGAATGTACAATTCGCTTCTGTATTTATCTAAAATGAAAACAATACAATCGACTGGATTCAAAAAGATGAAAATCTAAAAAAATTAGTTTTTCTCGGATTCCTGCAAACGGCGATCGCAGGACGTCGGTCGGTATTATTTCTCTCAATAGCCTGTAGGTTTGTGTATCATAAACTACGTGTATGTACGTATGTACTGTATGTAAGTAGTAAAGGCCAGACGTCGGGTATAATTTCTTAAGATTTATGGATGCCAATGGAACACCCCCTTTACACAGGATTAAAAAAAAAAAAAAAAAAAAAAAAATGTGGTAGCCTCCAGGTCACAAAAAACTGAACCACCTTAATCGTTTTATAAATTATGCACAGGAAGTAACAAAATAATCTTGCAGTATTACTTTGTTGAACATTTTATTATATAACAGATATGTACATTCATTATTCTACATACAACAGGACTATTAAGCGGACTTTGATGATATAAATACAAAAAAACAATATGGACGGATCTGAAAACTACTGTACATTTTTCACTGGGCGGCATAATGCAGGCATACATCCTGTGCTGCTTATATCATCCTACGATACTGAGCGAGTATTACTAACTATGCAAGGCACAACTTTCCCCTTTGAATATCTTCCATAAACTATCACAATATTCTTTAAAAGTTCACCTCTGAGATCGGTTAACGGTGTAGAAGCCGATAACCATGACAACCACTGGAACTGTGATCTTATCACGGAATGTTAGGAGCTAAAATAATTAATTAATTGATTAATTACACTAAGCACTAGTTTGGTTTATGAGGTCGGTGGGGTTAAAATCTTGGTAATTATAATAACGGCTGAGGTTATGGAAATGACGGAGTATGGACGGTACTTTCTGAGCTGGCGTAAAGCAGTGGCGAACTCCAACTCTCCCAGGGTGAAAAAAACATATTTTTCACTGCCAGAGGATTCAACATCTTACTAAATTTGATTTAAGAATGGCTATGTTACTGCTTCAAGCTTGAATAGGGTGATATTATCCTGTGTTTTGTGCTCGGTTTAGGTCGTGTACTAGACTGTTGCCTTAGTTCGGTGAACTGGGGACTTGCGGTATCATACATCTCTTCTGGTAAAATTCTTACGCCAACAACCCGTACAACTAACATGGTCTCTGAATATCACAGTGTATCTGGGTCTTCACCCAATCTGAGCGTGAAACCTTTCCAGCCCATATAACCAGGTGCTGCAAGAGTTCTCGACTCTGTACCAGTTAACTTCTGGTCGGAGCTGTACAAATCGAAGTAGAAGATAAACTTCTATAGGACGTGGGCACCTCCCTGGAAAATATCCTATCTAGTAAGCAGCACGCTAATTTTTGTAGAGCCTAAGGTCTGTGAAGAGGCGTATAGATCTATCCCTAAAGGGTGTATAACTTTTGGTAAGGACTGTATACATCCCTGTAGAAGATATACTTTCTGATAGAAGGTGAATATATCCCTGTAGATATTTCAGGCAGGAGGTACATGCATCCATGTATAGGATATAACCTTTGACAGTACAAGTATACCCGGTTTATTACCCACCCAATACGGAGCCTCCATACTAAGCCTATGGAGCCTCCAGATCGCTACTGAGTAGAATACGGAAAGCCGTATTCTCCTAGGAGAAAATGACTTTTTCAGCCACCTGACGGGCATAATAGGAACTATTTATATAAACAATGCACAGCACTTGCGTCGAATTTCAAATCATTTGCAAGATTTTTTTCCTATTAATTAGCCAAAAGGTGAGTAATAAATACAACATTACCATGATTTCGGTCTGTATGGCCGTATTCTCCTTGTAGTTGACGCTACGCAATACTCCTCGCTATCGCTCGGAGTTTCACTTCGCGTCAACTACGTGGAGAATACGGCCACTCAGATCGAAATCATGGTAATATTGTGTATATATTCCGGTAGAGGATTTAACTTTTTATGACTGGCGTTAATATCTATGTTGAGGTTCACATCTCAAAGGTGGCACATAATATACATCCATGCACAGTTCAGCATCCGGCATTCAGCATCCACACAGATCCACGCACCGTATCCACCTATCACTGCCAATAACCAGCCGTCCAGATATCTACAGCTGGTATGAAGCTCGCACGCAGAATGTCTCCTCATTCTTGTCCGTCTCATCGTTAATAAACACGAGAATCTCGGCCATGCCGGGCGCCTGACTGGGCGCAAACCGCAGTCCTAAGCTGACCGTCTCCGCAGGCCCCACCTCGAGGCGAGTGTCCTTAAACTGCAGCAGATCCTCGCGGTTACTGCGCAGGTGAAACACTTTCTTCTGTGGGTAGGGATTCGTATACGCGATGCGCTTATTGGACCCCTTCCCCCCACCCACAGGCAGGGTGAGCTCGTAGGCTTTGGTGATCATGGGAGCCTTGCAGTTGACACAGATGAGCCAGGAGCGCACCATCTGGTGGTACTCGATGTCCACCATGTTGATGTAGAGGAACTTGGTGCCCGCGAGCAGAGGTCGCACGCCCACGTGCACTTCTTGGAGGGCGTTAGCGGCCAGCATGAAGGGGTCACGTGGTTCGATCTGCATCTCGTCGCCGTGAGATGAGAATCCCTGCACGAGACGCGACGCCTGCGTCCCCCTGCGTGCGCAAACCGGAAATGCTGTTAGTTACTGATCACCATGGAAACCATGTAAATATGGCCGAAACAGAAATGTAGAAGTCTTCAAACCAGGTTTGCTACGTGTAAGTTAGATAGTTACTGTCAACAAGATCGCAACTTATAAATGACCTCAATATAGTATTAGACGACCTTCAGACCATATACATTATCTTTAACTAAATACTAAAGTTTTAATACAGATTTATCATTTGCGTTCTGTTAACTGAGACTAAAGTATGTACAAATTATTAGGTTTAAAAAACAATTTGGAATTATTCAAAAAGAAATCCTATATAATCTGAGTTGACGTGATTTATAGGTGGCAAATAAAAGTTTAATTTTGCATAAAATAAAAAAAAAAGCCAATCCTCCGGTCACGTCCCTCGAACATTTGCTTGATTCGAATTACAACGATTCACTTTGTATAAAACAGTAAATTCTAATATGGTCCTCCTCTGTTTGGCAGAGTTGACTAATATTCCTGGTGATGTGACATTTGGATGATCATTTGTGTCTTCATAATTGATTGCCTCACGTGTCCCTGACCTTACATTAATTACATGTAGCTGATAACTAACTGGAGTAGGAGCGTGAAGCGGCTCATCTGCCCTACATTAAGTATGTGTAGCTGATAACTAACTGGAGAATGAGCATGAAGCGGCTCGTCTGGCCCTACATTAAGTATGTGTAGCTGATAACTGACCGGAGTATGAGTGTGAAGCGGCTTGTCTGGCCCTACATTAAAGGGGGTCTTCCATCAACAAGACAAAAACATTGTACAGCGCCCGTATGGCGGTTGCTGGCAGACTGCTCTATTTGAATCATCTGTCGGGTTGGTGGAAGCACACACCAGACGTTTCAGCAGGAGTCGGCTCTCCCGCAAGACGTTCCAACAGACGACTGGTCTAAGTTATGACGTCTGTTGGAGGATAATGGGAGTCGTTTGAACGTTGCCTCAGAGTTGCTGAACATCTGCTGGGGCGTCTGGCCATCTGCCAGCTGAAATGCGCTTCCATCCACCAGAATTTACAGGCGATGTCACAACCGATCCTCCAACAGCCCTCCACAAGATAGTATTAAAGCGTCAGCCGAATAACTGATTTATTAGTTTTGTGTCTGCTGGAATTGGGCATCTGGCCGATGCATTTGAAGACTACGACACCCGCCTGTGGGCTCTGCCGGTACTGCGGCGAGGGAAAGCCGCCAACACTGCCGGCCGATACCCGAAGCCGCGAATGAACATCGAAAATTCCGACACTTTCGGCAAAATTCTAGCACCATAGCGTGCCTTACAATTCATAACATCAATCCTTTTCTTTATTTACCTTCATTGTTCGATTTAACATGTATTTCCGTGACAATCTCTGACCGTTCCCGTACAAATCCCCACACAGCGACACACAGCTCCGCTCGATATGTGGCTTTCGCAGGTTGAGAGTGTCGTAGTGTATCACTGCACGCCGCGCCGCCTATCGGAGAGTTCTATTACTACGTGAAATGTGGCCAACGTCTACCAGACGGTGAAACTGTCCGCACCGCGCTGCTCTCTCTGTAGAGTCGGCTGGGACGTCGGCTAGAGGATCTGCTGGCACTTGGGACTATCATCCGAAACATCTGTTCAGTTGAAGCACATGCCAGACGCTCGTACGGCGACCATATGAGCTTCTGCTGGGGTTTTCAGTGGAGCATTTTGAAGCAATTTGGCCAGACGTTTCAACCAACATCTGTCGAAAGATCGGCTGGAACGTCTTTTCGCTCCAAAAAAAGCGGTTGTTTGGTGGAATCTGCCCTTAAGTACGTAAAGGTGATAACTGACCGGAGTATGAGCGTGAAGCGGATCGTCTAGCCCTACATTAAGTATGTAAAGGTGATAACTGACCAGAGTATAAGAGTGAAGCGGCTCGTCTGGCCCTACATTAAGTACGTAAAGGTGATAACTGACCGGAGTATGAGTGTGAAGCGGCTCGTCTGGCCCTCATTTGCGGCCACGTCCACTCGCTGTAAGGCATGCACAAACACCTGCCACACCTGCAGCGGTCTGCTCAGGTAGGGGTCTGTGTACAACACCAGGAAGAACTTCTTCACCTGCGGAGAAGCCCCGCAAGCCACCTGCAATGAAAATAAATTAAACTCAGCGATCTCTAAGTAGAAGTATCAATATTACACCCAGCCAACTATGAGCAACAATTAAATCAGCTGGAAACTGGTGACTTTCTGTTAACGCTACCGACGAAGTTGCAATTATTTATGAATAGACCAGTATGTAAGTCTGTACAGGAACTCTACTTACTGTGATAAAAAGATGGTTTTGGGAGGGTTTTTTTGTGGGTTTTTTTCAATGTGATGTTTTATTGTTAGGAGTTCTCGTCGAACTCATTAGTATCAAGGGAGTTGTGAACTGTTTGAAATTGACCAAGTTTAACCGTCTAATCAGGGTATAAAAAATTGTTTAATACCAAAACTACTAGAACCACTTGATACAGGATATTGTCAAACTCGGTTCTGGTATGCAATTTCATTGAACAATGTTTATGAATCAGAGCAACCAGAAGACATCTTTGCAAGAGATGGCAATGTCTTCAACCGAAGTTCGAGTGCAGCTTAATCACTATTTGGTTTTTAGAAGGAAACCCACGAGATGAAAATAGTTTGGTCCATACTCCACCGAGTTTGACTGCAGAGTAATTCACGAAGCGAAGCTTCGTGAATTACTCTGTGGTCAAACGAGGTGGTGTACAGACCAAGTTATTTTCATCGAGTGGGTTTCTGATTTTATCTCACCCCGTATAACATTAATTATTGATGAAATGAATTACTCAATTAGCCATTGAGTATTGGGTACACGAACCTCATGGCCGTGGAGTACGAGTTCCTAATGTTAAGCATATGGAGAAAAATACCGGGGTGCGATAAAATATGTGCTCTTATAGTAGATAGTTGAGTAAACATTCATCTCCTTTTATCATTTCATGAATTCCTTATCTCGAGGATTGTTTGACTACTAGAATATCCACATGCGAGTCACATCAATAAAAGTAAACGAAGGAAAAGTTAAATTGTGCTGACCTTGATGAAGACGTCGTGTGGCTCCCCCTGTTGGACCTGGCGGGAATCAGTGATGACGTTAGCGTCACTACATCTGACGTAGATCTGGCTCACACCTCCGCCCCCTATTGGCATACCTGAAAGTTGTCACCATATGCACACAATGAAGCAGCAGCTTTTAGCAGGATTTCCTCTTAGCATATCGTGAGGGAGACTCAAAACGGATGAAGAAACCATTAGAATTGTCAGATTTTATTTCGTTCAAATTATTAAAATCAATCATGGAGAAAAAAAGATTTCAATAAAAGTACATGTATTAAAGTCCACTTAATGTGCTCTAGGTTGATTGAGGATATATGCTAGAACCAACGTCGAGTTGCTAGTGCTATAGAGTTTAATAGTAAACTGGATTCGTTAATAAATATTTTCTGTACAGAGAATTTTATGTTGACCAACCTTAACGGGGAGACCCAAATTTTAATAGTTTACGTAAAAGGCTCTCGAATCAGAATTCAGGACATTCACTGAGGGTTAACGCGCTTTCTTCCTTACAGGCTCTATGCCATTGACACTGAGAAATCTCACAACTTAGTGAACTCAAACAGAAAATGACTTAGAGTCCGGTAGAATTGTTTGGTTTTTTTGGTTTTTTTTTTTGCATCGGTTGTGTGCAGAAGTGTTCTCCAGCCTCGTATTCTTAACTAGAGTCAGACAGAAGTTATGAGAGGGTTTGACGATTCCGCAGTATGTCCCTGACTTACCGGGCAGTGTGTGGAGAGGCGGGAGGCGCACAGACTTCTTGAGGAAGGACTGCTCTGGATGGTGGAAGCGGAACGTCTGGTCGATGACGTGAGGCTGCGGGTCCACTTTCAGCGACAGGATGGCCACGGGCTTGTTCTCTTGTGTTTTGAAAAATACCTGTTGTGAACAACAAAAGAAATATTAAAGGAAATACTGTAACAGAGGAATTTCAGAAGATGTAAAATACCCAAGACTGAGAAACTGTGACTGAGAAACTGTAGGATACAGAATTCTTTGTTCCAGTTGGAAATGCTGTTACATGTGCATACAGTCAGGTCGTATACAGACTTGGATAAGATTTTATTACGTTCAGAGTAAGGAAGCAGTTAAAATTCATAAAACATCTTCGACTTCTGACATTTTCTTTCACAGTTGAATTTGTTAACGTGTTACCCATTAAAATATAATGTTGATATATATGGGTCGTGATTTCGCAATGATTAAATTCAAATTGATTGAAGATCCGTACATGTGGTACTGCATAGTAAGGTGAAGTTGACAGTATTTCAAACTGGATTTATTCATTAAGTACTTCATGTAAAACTATTAAGAAAAGTTCATACCTTGATAACTCGTGAATCCAGTGGGTCCTGCTTCTTCAGCTGATGCGGGTTGCTTTTTGTTTTGGGTGCTGACATGAAGGGGTTCGATGGCGCCTGTAATTGGAGAAAATATACGGTGAGTTCTAACATATTCTCTTTTCACAATACAAGATTTTATGGTTTTAGCCACTAAAGAGCAAAATCCACCGGGGCGATTTCTCACCCGATCAATTGTTCCTGGGCCCTTAAGAGGAAGCTCACGTATTGTAATTTTTTTAATTCTGATAATAATAGTTTAATAAATGACCATTTTCAAAGATTTGAGAAATTCTAGGGCATCCGATAATACACCCCCTTAACCAAGAACACCTAATTGTTGTCTTGTTTTCCCAGTTTTTATTTGGTCCACAATCAGTGTTACATTTGGTTTCATGTTTTACTATTCAAGTGTCGTCCTACTAGTTTTGGCGGTCTGCCTTTATCAGGGACTGGTTAGTAAATGATTAGTGTACCTTGAACAGCTGCCTTATATACATTGGCTGAGTTACTCTGGTTACAGGAATTATTGGTAATTGTAATCCAATTTCAAATCAAGGTATGTATATAGACATTAAAGAGAAAGTTTAAGCTGCCAGTGCACTGAAGCACATTATCACAAAAGGTACAACATTTTACTATGGTAAGTCTCTGAAAGATCAGTTTTTTTTACATTTCTAGGCACTCTCCAGTGGGTGTGCATTGTGTTCGGCTGTCACACTGAACTGTACATAGATGACTCTCATATGGGTGGACAGTGTATTCGGCTGTCACATTGAACTCTACATGATTGACTCATCTGTGGATGTAGTGTGGCCGGCTTTCATGCTGAACCATACATAGTTGACTTACCTATGGATGTATGGCGTGTTTAGTTGTCATACTGAACCTTACATTTACCTATGGGTGGACGGTGTCTTCGGCTGGTATACTGAACCGTCCATAGTTGACTTACCCTTGGATGTATGGTGTGTTCGGCTGTTATACTGAACCTTACATAGTTGACTCACCTGTGGGTGGCGGTGTGTTCGGCTGTCATACTGAACCTTACATAGTTGACTCACCTGTGGGTGGACGGTGTGTTCGGCTGTCATACTGAACCTTACATAGCTGACTCACCTGTGGGTGGACGGTGTGTTTGTCTGTCATTCTGAACTGTACATAGTTGACTCACCTGTGGGTGGACGGTGTGGTCCGCCTTCATGCTGAGGAACTTGAACGGGATGCTGACATACTCCTTGGGTCTGAGGAAGACCTCGGGTTGAGCGGACTGCGTGTCGGTGTTAAACATGCCTTCCTCCACCGGAGTGTTGATGTCGTTCAGCATCTTGAAGTGCCGCCACTCACGAGGGTCCGTCACCACCCTGTAACAAGCGAGTAGGGGTTATTTCTGAACAACAGAAGGGGAAGGACATACAGGAATCATAGACCTATGAGCCTCATAGATATAAAAATGCTTTTAATAGCGATAAAAAAATCAGCAGACATAAAGAAAACTTTAAAAATAAAAAACTCTAAATGGCTTGCGAATCTGATTTTCAACTTAAAAAGTGAGAGCGAATGACATTTTCTACCATACACTTCCAATTCAAAGAGGTAGACTCAATTCTTTTTTCTCTTCGCCTCATCCATTTCAGAATACTGGGATGGATATACTGTCCTTTCTACATCGAATACATACTTTAATTAACTAAATCTATTTAGAGAATAATAGAGGGCTCATTCTTAAAATAGATGATTTATGGCTGACAACATACGTTCTAGTATATAGAAATTAAATGTATAGATTCCCAAATATAATTACACTTAATGCAGATTAGGAAAATGTCTTGCATGATATATGTACCTACTATAACTGGTAGAGGTAAAAACTCGAAATATGATGACAACAAATACATAATATCTAATTTATTATATACCCATGCAGTATATTGGATAATTACCTACTGTTGCTCACTGTGAAGTATAAATTGTATACTAAACCCTGTGCAGAACACTGTTATACTGAACACTTTGAAACCATAGCAGTGCGTGGGCTTTCACCTAGACATGTCTTTTATGCCAATATCTGGGTAAAGATTTGATTAATTTTGGGTATATAATAAATATATAACGACCTATCATGCTATACATGCTACAAAACTCGATGGGAATTATGTTATTTACCGAACTCGGCCTGGGGGCTCGTTTCGCAAAAGCAAAAAGTCCCAATCTCGTTTTGCAGCATGTACAGCATGGTCAGATCGTTCTATATAAGTACTTGCTTGTATTGAACTAATTATGATCAATAAAGAGCATCGTTAAGCGTGAAGAATATAGAACATGGGGGACATCTTGCGCTACCTGAGCTCCGGGTCGTCGACGTCGACGATGATGGTGTGCTGCACGTTGTACGGGTTCCGCAGCACGAACTCGAAGAACTCGGTGCTGCCGAGGGACGGGTTGATGGTGTGCTCCGACGTGATGGCCGAGTTGAGCATGTTGAGAATGCCCTCACGTTTGTGTTGAGAGCGGTACATGTCGATGGTCCGCAGGTCTCGTGACCGCTCCTCCTTCTCCGCGCGGTGCGTCTGCAAATACCGTGAAGTGATTTTATTAAGACTCTCAATTATGTCCGATTAAAGTAGGTGAGGTTAAGTTAAGAGGTCAGTTACAGGGTAAAATTACATTTTGTAGAAGTATACAAAATCTGAAGATTTGGAGTATTTTTTGGCTTGGGAATTACAAACCTTTATGCATACTGGCTTACAGATGTCATGGACATTGTGTCTATGCAGATGTAAAGTGTGTCTGTTTGTAACATCACAGTGCCTCGTGCTTCAGTTTAACATTTAAAGATTATTACGACGTGGCAATAACACCTCTAGAGCAAGCCGATGCTTGAATAAAAAAAAATTCAGTTTAACATTTAGAATGGAGAAGTATGGCAATGAGGCTCACACATCTGTGTCACTTCTCTGAAAGTGTTATGGTAGAAACATATATATGCGAACGAAATAGTAATTCTTCCTTTTAATATGGATGGGACTCATGAAGCAAATATGTTGAAACTGATGAATAGTGAAGCCTCGAAAGAAAGAAATCTAGTTGATGAGATGTAAGTAGAAGCACTTCTATGACAAGCTGAAGCTTAAAAAAAATTGAGAAAAAAATCTAGAAAACTTCCAAACCCTGTTGATTTATTCTTTATCTCTAATATCGTGATTTTTTATGTGATCGTATAACACACATAAAACCGGAATTAACTGGAAAACTGCCATCCCTGATTATAGAAGGCGTGATAAGAGAGGTAAGGTGTAAATGTCCATATGCTTAGCATTAGGACTCGTACTCAACAGGCTTGCGCGTATGGTAACTTATACTCAATGGCAAATATACAGATAGAAATTTGCAGGCTTAGATAAAATCAGAAATATATTCGTGTTTGATCTGAGTCCCCATTCGCCATCTTGTTTGGAGTGCTTCAGAATATTCACTCAGCTATCGCCTCGTTCATATTACTGCATGCTCCCAACTCGATGGCGAACGGGGACACAGACCCAACACTCATCAATTTCTTTCTTAGTAAGTAAGACTTACTGAAATGACTTGCGGGGTTTCCTTCTCCGCCTGCCGTACCGCCGTCATTCGCGCCAGTTTCCGCTGCTGCGCTTTGTTCGTCTCCCGCGTCTTGTCTTTGGTGGCCGCCATTTTGTCTTTACGTATGTATAACAAGGACGCCAACTCCTGGTCCACCTCCGTCATGTGAGCTGCCTTCGCCACACGCGTCTTTCTCAGAACTGTAACAAAGTCAAGTATTAGTAAGTATGAGGAACCACAGGTCTATAGGGCACATAGCCATTGTGTTATGGACGTAAACAAAACACCAGGTGGCGGGTCCAGTTATATTTTTAAAAACATTTAGTTTGCCATAAAAGGGTATGGGCCTCGTCTCACGGTTACCCATAGATTATGACAGCAGAAAATAGTGGTTGTCCCCCAACTACAGTGGCGCTATCTTACAATTTCCTGGCGGATGATGGCGGAACTAGCAACTACTCTGTGCCTATACGTCAGCTTTAAGTGTACGTAAATTGGTTCAGCTTTAAGTGTACGTAAACTAGGTCAGCTTTAAATGTGGGTAAGTCTGAGTTTGTTTGTAGGCACCATCAGTGATAATATCAATATGTGGAAGTACCATAAATACATCAGCAGATGTGTAAATTTAGCCAATGAATATATTGATATTTTACAGTCATTTCTTGGGAAATCTGGAAGAACTATGTAGTTATGTGTCCTGTATTTTGCACATGTATCATGTAGGTGTGTGTCCAGTATTTTTCACAAGTACTATATAGATATGAGTCTGCAAGTTGTACATGTACCATGTAGGTATGCGTTCTGTACTTTGTACAAGTAAAGTACCATGTTCGGGTGTGCACCATATATTACATGTGTACTTGTATTTTGTATCGGCAATGTACCTTGTCGATGCGTGCCACAAGTGTAGTAGATGTTAATTACCGCTAACGAAAGGTCTTAGATGAGTTTAAGGGGTAATCACACAAAGAGATATGTACATGGGTGTTTACTAAAATAATTAGGAATGAGAGATTAACAAACACAGAGCTTGACATTGTTAGTGCAAGCAGAGCCTTGCATATATAACCATCCTACTGAGTAAAGTTACACAATTCTATATCAATATGATTTTGATATCATGAAACACGTATTTTACAAGGGATAGGAAATACCCTACAAGAGAACCAGATAAAGTTTTGACGCAAATATATCATTTATGGCATTGTTGAATTTTATGGGGTATATTTTTTTTAATTCCAGTATATTATCACGCCTCAACTTAGAGAAAGAAACCTGTATCGGCCCCAATTTATTTCTTTGGCTTTAGCATATACCTGCATTGGCCTTCATGAGGTTCTGTGATATATACGTACCTGCACGCTCCTACAGCGCTCATAACACTAATTTAGCGGTAGCTGCTCAGCAGTCAATTTGCGATGGCTTTCATATTCTATCTGCCCATAAAACTTTCGCAATAGAAGCCAACTTGTGTGTAGCGATTTTTGGGTGGTGGGATAAAAACTACCCAAGTTAAGTGATTTGGTTAACAAGCCGAAATAGGAAACTTAAAAGGCTATTCCAACTGAAATTTTAAAAGTCAATTGCCTTAGTCCTGATTCATATGTAGCAAATGAGTGCATTTGTAAATTCCTCTTATTTATCTCAAGGTTTTTAGGTGTCGCTCACTCACTAAGTTGTATTTTCATATCATGTTTCAAACTTTCTTTATATGCTTAATTTATGGTCTTTAATACAATCCCAATGCATTATGTTATTAGCTATACACTACATATTAGACCCTAGGTTTTATATGCACTGTCATTTAATTGTCTGGAACAGGGTATTGAGCAAAGTGGGTGTACTTAAGTCATACTTAAATAAGCTTACCGACCTGGTTCATAGATCTAGCTACAGAAGGAAGAAAACTTCACAAAGGTTGACTGTTCACATTCATGAAAATACTATTTGCTGGTCTACAATGGTGGATAATAAAGCGAGTCTTTAGTAAATGTGTTATGGTGCATACAACAGATAGTTGCTGGTCAGAGATCTATAATACTGTTCAAAGAGTTCTTGTTGTCTTAAGTAAGAATATGATATGCTATTTTCATGTGTATGTGTATTTTCAGCCTTTGTGCAGCCTTCTAAGCACTACATTGGTACCTGAAGCATGATCGCCTTTAACTTCCTCAACTGTCAATAAAGTATTTACATTTGCCAAAGATTAACACTTTTTATATCACTGCATAACTTCGTCTCCGTATGTGTCTCCATCTATGTGAAAGATGATTTCGTTAACTATACATGTGAAGGTGATGTAGAAGTAATCAGCATTGCTATTACCAGGACTTGACTATCTTTATGGCTATAAAGATCATTAAAGCAATAGCATTTTGTATTTACATGAAGGTGAAGCCACACAGGAAACTGTTTTAAATAGATAAATAGAAAAAGAAAGCGAAGCCACACGAGACCACACTCTGGTTTTATCGGGTGTTTGGTTTTTTTTGTTCAAATTTAAAGAAAAAATGAAAGCACGCTCTGAAAGTTTTAATTGCCGTAATATTTGATGAATAATAAACTTCGCATGCGCCACTCAGGCATAGGTCTCCTTTTAGTAGTTTTCCGCGGATGAATGATGCAGTGAGCTTCTTGGTTTATCAAGTGAGCTGTCTGACTCAAATATCAGCTAGAGCTTACTGTATATCTCAGATAAAGACTAACTGCATCACCGAAAGAAAAGCCACAACCTTCTATATTCATTAGGTGATTGACATAGTCCTGCCGAACTAGAATTAAGTGTATATATCTTGGCTATATCTCTATAGCTACTGATATAATAGTCACACTTTACTAAATATCTGAGATAACCGTTAGCGTTAACCGTCTTGTCTAGATCAAAATAAACTTTTTTGGTATTTTTCAGATCTACGTCATTTTACTGCATGATTAACGTAGTAAAACAGGCGGCAGTATTGCTTTGTACAGGTGATATATCTGAAGGTGACAAGCTGACTGTATGAGTGAGGTGACAGGTACAGATGTCAGTTCAGACTGAGTAGTGCTGCAGCATGAGGGGCTACAATAGGTGAACACCCATCACTAAAAAAGACTAAAAATACACCATATACTATTGGAAAGCTAGAGTTCTGGAGAATACAGTTCTAGTGGGTGTAAAAATTTATTTTGTGAACATTTTTGTCAAGGTCAGGTCAAAAGTCAAAGGTCACAACAGAAATAGCTCCCAAATAAACTTCCATTAACTGCTGATATATCAAGAAATATTTTACTTGGCCCTCTAATATTTTAGTACCATGTACACATCATATAGCACGTGGCATATAGATATAGCATATAGAGCGTGTGGTCAGACTCACCTGAGGCGTGGTCCCCGGTAGGCGGCGCGCTGAGACTACCTCCGCCGTAACGACTTTCTATACCAGTGTCGGCCATGATCACCGTCTTGGGTTTACCACTGAGTGCTCCTCGCTCTGTAGGACAGACACAAACAAACACGCTTCATTATTCATACTATCGTACTAACTGTCTGATTATCACTCATATAGTTACTACCTGTAGGCTGGTGTATTTCTACAAGCTTTGTGTATTTAAAAGTCAATGTCTGATACAGTATAAACTGCATGCTAGACAGAGAAAGAAGAATTACAGTAATGCTTTTGACATTTACAGAATTAATAATGGGATGACAGCAGCAACTAGGGCCATATCACAGCAGAATCCACTCTTTCAGGCACAATTACAGTAGGACCATCAAGTACATGGACATGGAGGCGAATCTTATCAACTATTCAGTCTCAAAACTCTAGCCACTGTACCATAGTTCTTCATGCCAATGGTGATTACTCAATGGTATTATCTCACCCCGATATTTTTCTCCATAGGCTTAACGTTAGGAACTCATACTCCACGACCGTGAAGGTAGTGTACCCAATACTCAATGGCTAATTGGGTAATTTATTTTATTAATTAATAATGTTATACCAGGTGAGATAAAATCAGAAACCTACTCGATGAAAATACCTTGGTCTGCACTCCACCTCATTTGACAGCAGAATAATTCACAAATCAAACTCGGTGGAGTACAGACCAAGATATTTTCACCTCGTGAGTTTCCTTCTAATTATCCTTTTTTGAAAAGAGGCAATCTACAAAAGACGATGATGATGTCAATGTGCCGTGCACTTACCGGTACGAGTGAGTTTACTCTCGGTCATGTGACCAATGTTGGCCAGGCGCAGGTGCAAGCGTCCCTTGAGAATGTTCCTGACGTCAACCGGATGTACGACGCCCTCGCGAGTGACGTCACCAGCTGTGACCGGATGTTCCGACTCGATGTACTCTGTGGCCATGACGTCGAGCTCGTAGGTGACCTGCACTGCCTCGCGGGACTGGCGGCACAGGTGCTGTGTGGTGAAAACAAACAGGGAGAGGTTTTATACAGCAGGGATGAAAGCCGAGACTGACGGCACAGGTGCTGTCCAGTGAGAATGAATGAACAGGGAGAGGTTTTATACAGCATGGATGAAAGTCAGGACTCATAGAACAGGTGTTGTGTGGTGAAAACAAACAGGGAGTGGTTTTATATGTAGGTAAGAAGGGCATTTTGAAAAGAAAAAAAAAAGGAAAATCGCCCAGGCAGGAGGGGGCAGGGGCCCTGAAATGCTTACTGAGGCATTACTAAAGTGGGAGCCCACTGGGCAGATCCCCTGAAAGCTTCTGGAACTTGAGGATACTTTCTTGTGCTTTTGAGGGTATTTCTGAGTCTCAATTACGAAAATATTAGCAATCTGGACTGGGGCCTCAAGACCGTCCCCCTCCCATCCAGAAAAAGAATTTGACTGCTACTGAAAAATCTTACATGAATAAAAATATCAAACTCTGCTTGATGAGGTACATCTATGTACTTCAGAGACTGTCGAACCCTGATATGAAATTTACTTCATCGCATGCCTAGTACCTTGTGCATGCTGGCTAAAATAAAAGGATTCAGTACTTTATATTTGTATGGAGACTTACCTTGAGATCAACACCACAGGAACCAATCAGCATGAGAGAGTCTCCGTCCCAGACGTCGATGAAGAGTGTTTGTTGTGACATGTGCTGCACGAAGAGCCGCCCCTCACCGGGCTTCAGGTACGCCGGGTCCACGTGGTACTTCACCTTCATAACACAAACACAATGGACGTCAGTTGGGGTAAAAAAAAGAGGCAATATTGTTCATGCTGAATTTGCTGTCTCAGTTAAACTGAGAAAAAGGGAAAACACTTAGGACTGGGGGTTTATGGGGAGGTTAAAGCCACCGTTTTATTGGCATGAATGAAGCTCAATTTATAATATGTTTAATTTACACTAGGAAAAATAATTCTATATTCTGAAAATGAAAATGGAAAAGTAGAAAACCGCTACCTCTGTAACTGGTAATTTACTTGTATAACACAAACTGAACAAAACAAAACACAAATAATGAACTCCGAAGATAAAATCTGCAGAAGCTTGATATATGTTTTTCCTTGAAAAGATTATTCCCTTGAATACTAAAGACAATTTATATTCATATTCAAGACAATGGAAATAACAGTCTCTCCAGATTTCAAAGTCTTTCAACCAAGTGATATGCTTGTTTTAAATTGTAGTTCTGTGACATCATTCCAGCCCAGCTGAATGTTGGCTGATACTTGTCTGGCATCATTCCAGCCCAGCTGAATGTTGGCTGATACTTGTGTGTGAGACCCACCTGGAAGCCGGGCGGACCCTGGAGCACGGACCCGTCTTTGCCCAGTTTCTGCAGCAGACACGGCAGCGCGTCAGGGTCGGCCGACAGTTCCCCCTCCACGTTCCCCAGCATCAGCCTGGACACGGAGAGAAAGACAAGGATATAAATATATTGTGACTGCTAGTGCCAATAGAGAAAATAATTCCCAGAACACATATACAGTAGTAAATGTATGCTCATAATGAACACTGGTTAGAGCATGAAACCCTTTGTTGAAGCCTACATCCAATATGACAATAATGAACCCTGCTCTGCCAATATAACATAGAAATGGGCACCCCGAGCCTATTGTTATCCTCCAGCTTAAATAAAAAACTTTGAAAAAAATAAAAATAAAAATATAACAATGATCTCCCTGTTTCCTCAAACATGCGAGATGCATATACAATGAATACTGAACCAACCTATGTTCCCATCCACATGAGTATTCTCATAATGAATACTAAAAGTACTGTTTTTTTACAGTCAGTATGTTTATAATGAACACTAGAATACAGACGCGTCTGTTGTCACCTACAACCAGTATACTCATGATACTTAATAAATAGTGTAACTGTGCTGACCTTTCCGTTGTCACTTGCGGGAAACGATAAAACTGGAATGTGAAGAAAACTGTGGCTGGTTTCTGGCCTCCAAATGTCTCTGCTGTGGCCACTCTGTAAATGAAAAATAAATCAAAGTATCACACTGTTGTGTCCATATAGCTCACTATAAAGACACCGGGGAGACGGTTGTTGATACTATGATGTCACACCTGACAGTGCGCCATGGTTACGGTGGTTAGGTGCAGTTCTAAAAACTGCCACTCAAGGTAGCATCACTTAGGGAGCAGGACGTCGCCACGTCTTATACAGATTTTAAATCAAAGTTTAGATTAAGACACTTGTAGAATAGGAGTTCACCTCTTGTTCAATCTGGTATTCACTCATTCATTAGATTCTTTATATGACTTAGCAGTGTTAGTTTATCAAGCACATTGCCTGAAGAAGACTACTGAATGTAGACGAAACGTTGCAAATCATTAATTCAAATTCCCCCCCCCCCCCCCCCCTGTCTCGATGTATAATTACCCCCAAATGAATTCAATTTCAATTTAATCAGCTTGTCTGGTTTTCTGTGGACTATACAACATCTTGAGTTTATCAAGCAATGAGATAGCCTTGATTAAAAATCTGTTGGGTAAAGGTGGCCCCTTTCTGTCACCTATATGATTTTTCTATTCCCTCATTTACTGCAAACAATTGTTCTAATCAGTTATAACAAACCTGGAGAATGCAAGGAACTGGAATACAATCTCGTTCGCTAGGAGTTTATCTACTTCCTCCTTTCCAAGATTGAAGGCGACTGGTTCTGACGGGTCGACCACCTCAGGGGGTTCTCCACGGTTATCAAGGATGGGCGGAAAGCCTGCTGTGTAGAGTTTGGCATAGGCCGACCGCGACAAACCATGACCTCTGTAATACATGAATCATAACATTAAATTTAGAGGTCGACCGAGACAAACCATGACCTCTGTAATACATGAATCATAACGTAACATTTGGAGGCCGACCGAGACAAACCGTGACCTCTGTAATACATGAATCATTAACATTACATTTAGAGGCCGACCGCGACAAACCATGGCCTCTGTAATACATGAATCATAACATTACATTTAGAGGTCGACCGAGATAAACCATGACCTCTGTAATACATGAATCATAACGTAACATTTGGAGGCCGACCGAGACAAACCGTGACCTCTGTAATACATGAATCATTAACAGTACATTTAGAGGCCGACCGCGACAAACCATGACCTCTGTAACACATGAATTATAACGTAACATTTAGAGGCCGACCGAGACAAACCGTGACCTCTGTAACACATGTATTATAACATTACATTTAGAGGCCGGCCGAGACAAACCATGACCTCTGTAATACATGAATCATAACGTAACATTTAGAGGCCGACCGAGACAAACCGTGACCTCTGTAATACATGAATCATAACAATACATTTAGAGGCCGACCGTGACAAACCATGACCTCTGTAATTTTTTTCTTAACCCGTGTGATATTCCTTATGAATATTTAGAGGCCAACCTCCACAAACCAATACTTCTCTAACAGATAACATATAACACTACATTTGTAGCAGAAACTGACCTTGACAAACCATGGTCTCTGTAACATAAAGGAATTATTTCATAACATTGAAAAACTGACTGTGAACGATTGCCTTTGTAACTAAAAGTAGAACGAACCATAACACTTTATGGAAGGGCACAAATGTGAGAAGGTAAAAAGACAATTTTCCAATACATAATATGACTTACGAGTGTCGGCCTGGCACGGTAGCCATGATTGGCGCATGCACTGGTGTGAATGGAAGTTCTTGGAGATCGCCTGTTGTGCGCGCAGTGCTCATTGGCTGCAAGGAATATATGACATATATTGATCAAATGCCATCAATTATTACAAATTCAATCATGGAATTCATCTATTTTCATATAGTTTTTAGAATGAATATATGAAATATTTATGACCTTTAAATAATTTCCAAAAATTCTACAATTAAATATCTGGATCATTATCTCATCATTCTGTTATTTCTGTATGGATATCTGAATAGAACGAAAATTGTCGATTTTCTGATAATCAACTTTTTGCTGAAGATCACTTTGTTTATCATTATCTGAAACAAAAAAGCGTAAGCTAACTGCAGTTTATTCTGGTAATGTAAAAGCAAAGTTGCCGACGCAGTGTTAAGCCAGCTTTTACCAGTAAACACTCATGCGTACACTCAATGCACTCATTTATTGTGAATTTCAGGAATATTTATGTAACCATTACAAAATGAATAAGTATGAATTGCACACTTGATAAAATGTTGTATATGAAACATGTTGAAAACTTAGAAATAAAGAGGGAAAATGAATGCTGCAGGGGAAAGGAATAGTTTGGGGACAGCCATGCTTTAAAAATATATACACAGGGTTCGTACATAGACATCCCAATAAAATTCCAGGCTTTTTCCAGGCTTTTCCAGGCTCTAATATTTCTTTTCCAGGCACATAACAATGTTAATCAATACAATCTTGCTAGTGAAACAAATATGAAGACAAATAATCAAAACAGCTATATTATTAGCAAAAAAGGATTTTGGAAGTATCTAATCCAAGTCACTGAAATTTCACATGCAGTCAGGTACCGTAGCTAAGGAAAGCTAATAATGTCCAGAATTTCATAGACTGAAAAAAAAAGTTTTTATGCAAAACTAAATTTTCCAGGCTCTTCCAGGTTTTTCCAGGCTCTCTGTAAGAATTCCAGGCTTTTCCAGGCCTGGAAAACCCAAAAGCATAATTCCAGGCTTTTCCAGGTTTTCCAGGCTCTGTACGAACACTGTATACATTTCACAGCTTAATTGAGAGGATCCCTTGAAATAAGGATGGTAACTTTTGAACCCTTTCCGTAACTACAGCGTGCTTACTGGCTAAGGCATTATAATATAACTGATGACTTTTCCGGGTACTCCATGGTATCCCAGGAAATGGTAAAACAGTTACCATTAACAAAGGTTTGTGGTCCTCATGCTGGGTCTAGTTGAATCCATATCTAAAAGCAGGGTTTTTCCTGGGTGTGGAGTTTTATCATAGGTTTCGCTGTAAAGCAGCTACATAAGGCATCATTAAGTGAGAGAGAAAACATGCATAAAAAACCCAAATTTGAGTATATCATGAGGGTTCGCGAATTCAAGGATAAGAAGTTGTGTGATACAGAGGCGTGTCATGTGGTCACGTGAGGAGAGTTTCTCAACTGAGACAGAGAGATTCTAGGAGATTTTCCTTTTCTTAGAGAAGTAACGCCTCACGAGCTCAACAAGGAATTCTTACCGGGATCCACGGCTGCCAATTCACAGTCAACAACAAACATGTTACTTTCTACCTACATAAATCTCAACCACAAGCAGGTCACAAACTGACACAGAAATAGATCACAGGTAGGAAACTAGGGATATACTATAGTACACTGTTTAAAAAAATGCCAGTGATTGATTAAAAAGGAAAACCCAAAGATTTTTATTCCTGCTATCTCCATTCTTTATCTCTAAATTAGCGAAAAGTTAGTATTCTTTAAAATAACCGAATACTGGATATAACCCCAAACCTGGTATTTCTGGACTTGACCGTCATTGTTAGGAGAAGGAATACATAATTTCTCATGGGATTTTTACAAATATATGTTATTTCTACCTTATTCAAACTATATACAAAAGAGAAGATACTAGAAACACACACGGAGGTTACGTGAGGATTACACACATATTTATACTGGCATCCACACGGCAAACTACAGGTTCTACTCTACGTAATACCAATCTCCGGGGACACTCACCGACATCTGGTCGCGGAGATGCGTGATCTCCACGGGGATGTAGCCCCGTGGTGACGGGTGGTAGACCGGGGCTGACGAGTACGGCCCCACCCCGCCGTACGGCGCGCCGTAGCCGGCCGGCGGCCCGTACGGCCCCGTGCCCGGCTGGCTGTACGGCCCCGTGCCCGGCTGAGCGTAGATCTAAATCAGGGATATCAGATGGGGTCAGAAAAAAATGGAAATATTTTTCATATGGACTTCGCTGAGGTCCTGCTGGGAGGTTATATTGGTATAAATGAGGCCCAGTCAATATTAGGCTCAGTCAATATTATCTTTGGATTCTATATACTGAAAATGAAAAAGTGGATTTCCATGGGGAAAAAAAGGGAAGTTCAATGTCTGGTTGGTTGTACCGCTTCATAGCCGGCTAAACATAGATCTAATTTAAAAAATATCAGATAAACGATGGAAATATTCTTCCTGTGGAATATGCTGCCTCAGATAAACCACGAAGATTTGGAAAATACGTCAGCCATAGATTGGTCTTGAGGGTCTCTGGGAAGTGCTCGAGGGGAGGTTCAAACCGCTGTTTGATTGGCGTGAGTCTCGATTAATGTTATTTTTGCTTTAAACGAATTTTATATCCTGAAAATGAGAAAGTGGATTTCCATTGCAAAGTGGAAAGCTGTATCTCTGCCACTAAGTGGGTTTTGTTTGTTCGTTTATTTGATTGTTTGTTTAGGTAGTTTAACGTCCAATTTGTTCAATTAGACTTAGTGGGTCACCTTCTATTCTGGACATATGTGGTCTGAGTTATTGGGCCATAATAAACATGAAATTCCATACCGAGCAAATATAGTTTGCTAAATAGGGTGGCCTGCTTAATGGATTGGTCTTCAAACAGGATTCTACCATATTTAAACGTGCTATAAAGTAACGGAGGTTTCGATGGCGCAATGAAGAAGGATCCTTATTATGCTTTGTTCTACTTCTCCAAGACGTTAACCAATGAAAATAATCATTACTACCTGTTACTGATATCAGTAGCTTTGTCTGAGATGCAGATGTAAACCATATAAACAAAAAAAAATCTGTGTTTGTTTACTCCAAGGTACATTGTATTTGCTAAATCATATGCCATACTATATTGTGGTAATAGATACAGCTATATCTTGTTAATCATTGGCCTTGCGGTAATTCAATGAATATACTTACCAACATATTGCAGAATACCTGTGGACATCATTCTTGTCAACAAAAAACAAGAACTGATAACTTATAACACCTTAACGACATTAAGAATTCCATCCTCACCTGCGTCCCACCAGGGTACATCCCGACTGGTGGCGCCCCCTGCATGGGGGCCGAGTGTGACAGTGGCGCCTCCTGGTGAGGGGACAAGGACATCTGATACCCGGATGACTGTAGTCCGGCCGCTCCCCTAAAAACAGAGAACGATCTGTACGTGAACTACGAGCAGTAGGCGATGAAAAGATCTATAGGTATTTAACAAGTATTTTTATATCTCTATGTTTACTATAGAGCAAACCTATGAAAGTTTGGGCAAGAGCTCATATCCCATCGAGTTTCTGAATCCCGTAGTAATTCACAAGGCAAAGCCATAGCAATTCAAATGAGATGGGATGGAGCTCTGACCCTAGACTTGAATGGGTTTCACAACGACCAATGGGCTAACATTTGTGAAATAATCCCCCATTGGACATTTTTCTTAAATATCCCATGCACGTTAGATACAAGTTCTCAATGTTACGAATATGGAGAACAAATATCTGGGGTGAGATAAAGAATCACATGGTTTCTCCACCAGTGACACCTCTTGAATAATCTGGGATAGAATTGGTGAGGAAGGATTAATGAAAAACAATTTTTGTAATAGGAGGAAGATGATCAAGGACTGCTTGATAAGAGGCAGTTAAGCATAAATGTACATTCTGAATTAATACTACGTGGCATATACACTTCTTACCACAACCGATGCAAAAAAAAAAACAAAAAAAATTAAATGTACATTCTGGATAATGTATATTCAGTGACGAATGGTCTGGTTACTATAAATTCAGTTAAGTATAGTATGGGTATTGTATAGAGTATTTGATAAAGCACAGTAACCGTAAACTCAATAAACCACGGTCTAGCTACCGTAAATTCAGTAGAAAGTGTTTTACTGAATGACACATGGTGCCGGTTCCTGAAATAAGTTTCGAGAACACCTCTTCAGTATGCCAACAACAAAATTGATATCAGTTTCAAGAAAACCTTGAGAAAAGTATAGTGATCTCAGCAATTTTCAGTTCTACCGAAAAGAATGGGCATAAAAGTCAATAATCTACTCGTGCTTTACTCAAAATGCTTTGATTTTAATTAATGGCTGAAAGGAAAGTCTCAAGACTGTCTTTTTAGGAACTGGACCCTGTTACCCACACAGCATCGCTACCCACACCTCCCGGTACTTTACGCATTATGTCTCCGATCTAGTTCATTTCATCTAATCACAGACTTGGATGAATACAAGTCCGTATTTACAAGCTCATGGTTTTATGATGAACGTGCCAGCATTGTCGGAGAATGTTTAATCAGTGTGAAAAAAATCAACCAGAGTCGACAAAACATCAATAGAAACGAAGTTGTTATTACCAGGGCATTCAAAATGAAATCAAAAGAAAGTTCAAATACAACATCCCTATCACAGTCGATAGCACCGAATGGTCTGTGATTGATTTGTGGGAGTTTGGTATAGAGTGCAGATATAGGATATAGGAATATATTCACAGAAAATAAACACACTCAAACAAGTAATATGTTTGTTTACAGTTGTTTCATCAGTCATACCAAGATAAAGACCTGGTCTCCATTCACACACAGACCTAAACATACTGCATTATCAACACACTGTATGATCAATATAATTCACTGGGGATAGAAAACAACACCTAATTGTATGACGTAACTGTGACTTGGCTGCACCAACAGAAACCCGTTAACAGCATTGCAGAGTTACCTGAACTCTGTCCTGATTGTTGTACATGAAAATAGAGAGTGTATGAGTTGGGAGGTTAAAAACTCCACTCTACCAAATAGCTTGCCTAAATAGCTTATCAGGAGCTTAGGTTAAAAAGTATGGAGATCCTGTATGAACATTGACATGTCTCTCTCGGTGATCAGTTCGATATTCAACATCAAACAAAAGTGACTCAGGTTTCCTGAGCTGACTCAGCTGAACTCTACCTGTCCTCTGCTAGCTCCATGCAGAATTACGTCAAGGATTTGGTACAGATCCCAGTGGTCACGTGACCCAATCCCATACAGGTCACATGATCGCTAATTAATACTCAGTGAGATATCCCAGCTGGATCGCCCGCTCGTTACGATCTATGCGCACCTGACGTCGTGAATCACTCGTCCGGTCAGCGTCCCGTCAGCGTCCGTCCGTCCTACATGACGCGAGGAAAGATGGCGGGCAGTAGTGACGTCATAGCGCGTCCGTCGCGCGTCCTGCTGTTGACGGCGTTCCGTACAGAGCAGTTTTTCCCCGAGCACGTACCGCCGTGTGGGGCGGAGAAGTCACTGCCGCGATCAGTCTAGACTGAGACCGCCGCATGCCGCGCCATGTGTTTTGAAACTGTGCGTGTGGACACAGCAAAGCTATCAAAATGGATGTACAGTAAAACCCAGCTTCTGGGACAACCTGGGGACACCCCGCATAAGGAGAATATTTGCTCAGAACAGAATTTTTATCTATTTTATTCTAACCCCTAACACTTTGCTCCGAATGGAAGGCCTTAAGCGGGGTTTTAGTGTGCATGCATTTACGTATGGACTGAATTTTCATTTTCTATTTTGGTAAATTCATATGGCAGATCGTAACTTATCCTACCCCTAATAAAAATACGTCATAGTGATACACGACTTTCCCATCGTGGCATAAACACTGACAAGTCTAATTCTCGTTTGGTTTCTACTATGTCTTCCACATTATTCAGTCTTAATATATAAAGTTTTTATTCAGTTAATATATAAAATTTTCATTCAGTTTTGATATATAAAAATCCAAGCTACTCATGAATTAGGATTTGCTCTCAGCATGTTAGTAACCTACGTGTATGTGAATCATACTTTTCGCAGGCTCGTTTGAATAATCAATTACAGCTGGCCACAATTTTCAATGAACAACATCTAAAAAGTCTGTGATGAAATATTATACTTTTTTTCAGCATAAATGGTAAACACGGTATAAATGACAAGTTTTCGTCTAGGTGGCTTACTGGAATGTATGTTGGTCTATCAATATTTCAGAAACAATGTATTTATTCTCGAGGTCTCCCTCCATGAAAATATCTCAAATCCTGAAAGAGGCCATGACTGATGCCTTATTCATATGAGGGATAAATGTTGACAGTTGGAGCCTCATAGAATATCAGGTATAAACCTCTTAATGCTAACTCCACACATTAAATCAAGCATCTACCTGTAAAGAGACAAGCTGTGTCATGCCCGCCTATTGGCCCGTGCCTTTGTAACGACGGCTCTGATTAGTCAACATGTTTCCCTATGCATTCCTTGAGCCCAGGTCACTGAAGACATAATCCTATTGTATATGTACTTAACACTTGTATTACTATTCATAGCAAACAAAACCCCAAATATTAATTTCTCAAATAGTCACATACATAATCCACTCATGGAGTCTCAAGTCCCCTACCTCGTTTGAGTTTATGCAATCTTTTTATAGGTCAAGATATGTTTCTTGACAAGATCTTTTAAAGATAACACACTCAAGTGATCATCATGTCATCTATGAAGATGTAGGGGGTCAATGTTTAGTTGGATTGTTTTTGTCACCTGAGAATAGTAAACATGACCTTAGATGAGGTGTTGCAGTGAAGATATGGTCAGATTCATCTTTGTCCCACCTTATAATAAATCGCCTTATAATATCAAGTTACCAAAAAAACATTTTCGCTCGTTCTTTGAGACAGGATGAAGTAGGATCGCATTTGAAACTCTAGCCAAAAGTTTGCCTATGTTTGGCAGCACAACTCCTTGCATCAATGGAGAACCAATGAGTTAATAGGTAATCACAAGAAGTGGCCATAATCAGCTTATTGTTCGAAACCAGGTCACTGACGTCACACATGGACGACAGGCCCTCGCTGGTTCCACTTCTAATGTGAAGCATTTCAATAGATATACATCAGGAACCAGCGCAGGGTAGGTCTCCTAGGTAAAAACTCCAGGGTACCATTTAAAAAAGTGTGTGTGTATGTGTGAGGGATCAGATACCCTGTTAACCAACCTAACCCTTCAAGGTCATAAGATTAGGGGCATCCATAAAGTACATACGCAGAATTTCTGAAATTTTTTACTCCCCCCCGCCCCGTCTCTCCTATTTTCAAAAAAAGATTATCCACCCACCCCCACCCACCCACTCCCTCGGTGCGTACGTACTATATGGATGGCCCCTTCGCCTTACTTCTTTTCAGTGCAGTACATCGTTTAACTTTTATGTCATTTTTTAAATCCTCGATCCGCACATTTATTCTCTCATCCTGATATTCAGGAGCTATATGTTCTTTCCTTTCTTTATGGCTTTCTTCGGTCGTCCGTACCAGTGATTGTTTTTGTGCGTCCTCAGGCGTCCGCTTGTCACACATCACTCGTTCTTTATGCATTTGTGTCAAGTTGGGATTTTTCACAGAGTTTTGCACGTTTTTTCCCCCATAGAGGTAGCATAATGCGAAACGGTCGATTCCTCACTAGCCCGCCTCCT
The DNA here is from genome assembly GCA_950022655.1 of Alentia gelatinosa. Classification (NCBI taxonomy): domain Eukaryota; kingdom Metazoa; phylum Annelida; class Polychaeta; order Phyllodocida; family Polynoidae; genus Alentia; species Alentia gelatinosa. Next base: position 11,851,598 of record OX465590.1, read on the forward strand.
AATCGAGTTTCATAGCCTATGAAGTGTTTTTCTCAAAGGAGAGAACATCTTAAAACCCAACATGGCAGAGTCGTTCCGTGCATCGGTTTAACCTAAGTAATCTAATTTCCAAACCTTTTGAACACTGGCGGCAGGGAAAGTACGAGCAGGTCTATCGTTGATTTATAGACTATTTTATCAAATAAAACTGCTCATTTTTTAAAATATTCATTGTAAATCAATTCTACTTCACAGAGCTTAAAATTTCATTTGAACTGGGCAGAAGGCAGTTTTCTTTGCTGGTTACTTTCAATATGTGGCCTCGCAATCACAATAGTATGCATTCAAAGTGTGTCCAAAGGTGAAATAAATGAAATGACAAAATAAAGGAAAAGAGAACATAGAACATACACAACCGGCAACCATAGCTCTGTAGCTATGTGCGACATGGGGTTAATGTAGAACTAGTAACTGTGGCTCTGTGGCTATATTTGTGTGATATTAGGTTCATACAAAGCTAGTTATAATAGTTCATTTGAACGTGGCTGAGACACCTTAAAAAAAAAAAGTTATAGTAGTTTGGTGGCCATACATATTGGGTTCAATTGGATGCATACAGATCTGGCACCTAAAGTGACACAGTGATATTGGCCTCTGAAAGAGCTCCAAATCATTCTGTGGCTACATTGGCCTCAGAGCTATAAACTGTAGTTATATCTGTATCTATCGGGCACATAGCTATTGGCCGCGTTACAGCACCTTCCACAGCCGCGTCTGACAGCTCTTTGACACACATAGCTATTGTGCTATGGAGTCGGCCATCTCGCCACACATAGCTATTGTGCTATGGAGTCGGCCATCTCGTCACACATAGCTATTGTACTATGGAGTCGGCCATCTCGTCACGCATAGCTATTGTACTATGGAGTCGGCCATCTCGCCCCCGACGCTAGACAAACCACCAGTTGACGGGTCCAGTTATCAATTAATTTTATCATAAATTTTTTTTTTTGGGGGGGGGGGGGGGGGGTGTCACCATAAAAGGTTTTTACCGATGTCTCATGATTACCAATGAATTATGACAGCAGAAAATAGTGATTGTCCCCAGACTACAGTGGCACTATCTTGCAATTTCTTGGTGGATGATGGCGGAACTCGCAATCACTCTGCATGTGGTGCACAGAAGGCACATCATGGTGGTTCTGATATCTGTGCATGTGGAGCCCAGATTCTGCACAATGATAAGTAGTTTGTTTGTTTGTTTAACGTCCAATTTGTTCAATTAGACTTAGATAAGTAGTAGTCCCTATTGTTATACCCTTTGGCAAAACGAGGCAAGGCCTGTCTATGCTCCTCTGACGCTACCGCGTGAATGCCGATTTTTAGGGTAAAGTCGGCTGCACTGTCATCATCGAATCTTCGCCTAGTGATATGATGTCACAATGTCAACAAAGCTATGGTAGCGATGTTTGGGGGCAAGTTACTAAGCAGCTGAGCAGGGCATCAACAAAATGGGGTAACTTATAGGTTTTCTGTGGATGGTTTTCCCAAATAATACAGTTTCAAAAAGTGTCTCTTCAGGCGTCAAGTTAAAAGGTGCTCAAAAGCACATGGTCCTAGCCAGGTGGTCTAGGCCACACAGAAAATATGTTATTTTGTATGTGTTTTGAAGCTAGCATTGTGGGTAGCTATGGGGTTTTTTGGCGGTGCCCAAACTCAGGGTGGGTTCGGTAAGTGGTGATGACAGTGTGCGAGGTTTGGATCGACCCCCGATCCAATATTGTTATACCCTTTGATATAACATTTACTGGGTCTAATTTATTTGAAAAGATGGATAATAAATGCAACAGACTATAGTTTTGTGGACAGGCGCCTCAGCAAACCACTTGAGGTTGACGTGGAAATACACTTGCTAGTGCTTGTGTATTACCACACGTCAACCTATCACAATTTACAACCGCCTGTCCACAAAACCATCGATTATTGTCTATATATATTCTGACAGATTCTGCACTGGAGATTACACACCATTTGAAAGTACAGAATAAGCTTACATCGCTTGACATTTTATATCACACTTCAAATCGCCATCACCTTATAACACTTCAAGCAGGATTTGTTAAATTCGAGAAATTTGACGATGTACAAAAGATGACAGCAATATTCTGAACATTCTTCAAACAGACACTGCAACCACATGTGGCTTACTTCTGGGACCTAGACTGCGACCTGGAGAGTGTGGAGGTCTGACTACGCTGCGGATAGAAGGACTTTGATGACTCGGACAGGTAACCAGTGGTTGAAGAGTCAGGGTCCAGACCAGCCCTCCTGACGTACGTGATGAGAAACATATGATGAAACTCAGGGGAGATTGCAAAAATAGCACGCCAGATACATTTGTAAAGACAAGATGAAATTCAACGGAAAATAACAAAACCTGCAATAACAAAACAAAAAAAATAAATAAATAAAATAAAAATAACAACAAATTTTGACCAGATAATTGTTCATTTGTTCTTGATCTTTTCTTTTATCTTTAGATGAGGGTCTGGAAGAATATGTTGATTATCATAACATCATATTTGCGAATGGAGTGTAGAAAAACACCAGAAAATGTCTGAACCCTGTTAATTTCGGCTCTATATGTCTAGTTTAGACAAGAGTTTAAAACACACAAAAACTGAAAAATGGAAACCACTAGAAAACTAGTGTCCCTAATAGTAATCTAGTAAGCACCGATTGTATTTGCAACAGTGCTATTTGCCGTTACTGTGGTTAGTACTTACCTGCCTCCTTGTTTGTCATACCTTGCCATTTATTTACTCAACCTTACATAAATTATCTACTGTGTTTTTGTAAGCCACGAATGCCAAATGATATAATTCTTGTCCTATATCTGTCTAATAATGGATATAGTGTTCCTAACTGGGATTCATTAAAATTATCCTAAGTCAAAATGATTGTTCTCTGATACAGATCCGATGTATATTGCTGTTCCTTGATTGTAAATTTATTTTGCTGTTCTTCACCCTTGACAACCCGACTTTATACCATCTCATCACACCTTTTTAGTTTTTAAGCTTAGGCAAGAGAAACCCCTCTGAGATAATCTAAATATTGTCAAAGATGTTCTACAGATCGTTTCTTTCCGGAGCTAATGTGCTCTACTCATGATATTGTAAGAAACTCTGGACTACTATATCAGAGGGACCAGGCGGCAGAACGGCCTAGGCCGAGCCTGGAATGTCATCAACATGTAATGATTTACCCTAGATAAACGTGATTACAAAAAAAAATTTTAAAAAAATAGTTTCATGCCGTGGCAAGGGTCACGGTTTAGTGCTATTTCGTGCCGCAGCACCAGTCAATTTCATAATATATTATAGTCAAAACGATCTTATAAGATGAGTATGACTGACAAGTACTGTTACTCAGCAATATGACCAGTACTCTAAACACAGACTCTGCAATCCTAAGTCCAGCAGATGTCTAACTTCACGACACTGCTGAAATTAGAGATGACTATTCTGGCACTAGAATATCAGGTCTCTTTAGAGATTTAGATTTGGATTTTCAAACCTTTATCCCTCATGTAATTTATTTTACTTTTTATCAAGTAAGGAATTACACCATGATTGAAAGTGCACTGCTGCCTTCGTTCATATACGCCAGTGTGAAAAAAATCTTTCTTCTATTACTATATACCTGTGGGCGAATGTCTAGCTTTTACTTAGTACAGATTCCGTTCATCACTGAGAGACGAAAGAATATTCATACGTCCCTCCATACCATGTGACCACTTGTATACTTGAAAAAGTGAGTAATAAAATTGTAGAATGGTTTCTTTAATGATCTCTAGGTATATAATAAGGAGACATAGTGAGTGTGTCTGAATTACATCTCTTCCTCGATATTTTGATTGGATATATTCACTTCGTTCTTTGAACTCAGTGAATATTTCCGACCAAAATATCTCTGAACAGATTTCATTCAGCCACACTAACCATGTCTCCATATATTGCAGTATGCACAGAATACGAATCTTCCGATCCTGCACACATTTAAATCCATGCACGTTGCTGGCTCACTATCACCATAGTGTCACCATGACAGCTGAAAATTCATTGTGAGGTTGAACGCCAAAAAATGAGATAAGTGGATGGGAATGTGTCCCCTGTGGTCACCTGCTATCACATTAATACCAGTGACCGCCATATATGGCACAGAGGGCCAGTGTGTCATGTGCGCGCTATATCTAGTGTGGCAACACTCACCTAGGGGGCACCACCGGAGGCCGAATGGACGCTGCCACAGGCACTTCCTGTAGAGACCCTGAACTCCTGTGGCGCCACACAGCGGGGAAATGTCGGAATTATGTATGATGGCATAGGTTGAGCAACGATTGCAATTATCATATTTATTATTTAAACTACGGAAATAGTGTCTGGTTCATATCCAACAAGATCATACTTAAACCTTTGTTTGGTTAATGGTATTACTATATTGTTAAGAGGTTATAATATCGCATTATATATTATATTTCGCTATTTTTATCTGACTGAGATCCATTTCGGCATAAGGCTGTGAATATCTTATCGTTGTGAAACTCAATGAAGTAGATTTTCCTCTATGGCTTATACAGGTCTTAGATTCTAGTGTCTCTTAACGCCGGTAGGTGGGGTACATGCGGTGAATGTACATAGTCACGTGACTAGTGTGCGCGTCTGTGCGAAGAAGGGGCACTTAAAATATTTAGTCAATACGGAAAGACTTAGCTATTTACGGGTTGGAAGTGCAAAACCTTTTTAGTCCCCAAACTTGATTTGACCCGGAATCATGTAGTTTGCTTTAGACAAAGTAATGCATTAGGAAAATATCAAGGATGGGTTTTAGTGCGTTTCGCTGCCTTTGAATATAAATAAGCGCAAGGTAATATTTGTGGATGTCTCTTCACGCTACTTCACAATATTCTCAATCCAGACGGCACATGGAAGATGGACACACTGTATGTGTACAGACATGCTTCATTGCAAATCGCGCCATACGCCATAGCAAACATTTAGTTGATTTATATATCGGTCATGCAATCAGTCTGAAATACGTTTGCATTTGCTGATGCAGAGATATCATTTGCTGTTATCTTGTTTTATTGAGCTAATATATACATATCAGGGATATCAGTTGGGGTCAAGAAAAAAAGAGGAAATATTTTATATGTGGAATTTACTGTTTCTGAGAGACCCAAGAAAACATGGAAAACGCATCAATGTTGACCATGAAATAGGATTGAGGGCGTGTGGGGAGATTCAAACCACTGTTTTATTGCCGTGGATGAGGTTCAATGTATACTTTCTTCGCTATATACATAAAAAATAATTTCATAAACTGTAAATGAAAACAAGGATTTCCTTGGAAACAAGGAAAACTGCCATCCCTGCTTGTTGAGGCAATCTATGATTTGTTGATATTTGCCAAAGATTGTCGCCACTGTAGTACCAGGAATTTTCTAGCCGGATACTGATTTTCCGATTCTGTGATTTTGATGTATGACTGTTAGAAACGTGGCAACAGATTTAGATCTGAGTGGGTAAAGTCTTCTGTTAACCTGGACTACCCTGGACAACAACTATAAGTCAGGGATGTCAGCAGCCCTTGAGGAAAATCCCTGAAATTATTTGCTGGGACAAACTCCCCCCCTCCCCCCCCCCCCCCCCACCAGTTTACAATGCTTACTGGGAACTCAAAAACGATGAAAACTGTATCCCCTGGTGATTAAAAATGGTACTACAGTCTGTGATCTCATGGCAGAGCCCTGCCATCCATGTCTTATTGATTATAAACCAAATATGTGCATGGGAGATTGTAATATCAAACTGGTCCCTGGTGTTAACTATGCATTCCAAGTGTTTTGTATGGTAACAGTGCAAGGGTTTCAGGGATTTCAGGGATTTTCATCCTGGCATTATCAATGGGAAGCTTCTCAGGGAAAACCCTGAAAATCATGGAAGTAATAATGCACATATTTAAAGGGAAATCGGGTATATGGGGTTCCTGAAACAATATGGGGTTGATATACACAGCTTTTATTGAGGTTTTTGAGTAGTGAGGACAATATTTCTGTGTTTTAGAAAAACCCTGATTTCAGGGATTTCCCTTAACTCTGACATCCTTGATAAGTGTCTCCTCTGAGTTTCAAACAGATATAGATTTTATATCAAGATATTTTCTGTTGGTTTTATTTTTGCTGACTCTGAATAAATAAACTCAGATTGAGCGGTACAAGCCGAATCACCTCTGGACCAAGACCTGGTGTCAGCTTGTATTTGACCTTTCTGGCATATAAACATATCCTTCAAATACCCCATTTATGTGTAGCTGTCTTAAAGTTCATTGAACTTTGGTAAATATAAGTGATGTTGTCCACCTCACCTCCTCAGTAACACAGAGTCAACTCCATCCGAATGAACAGTATAAAGCTCATGTTATGTGAGTAGATACACCTGACTTGTTCAGAGTAAATGAAATATATCTAATGTGGATCAAACCTAAGGGTGCAAAGCTGGCAGTGGAATTGGTATCAAGCTGGCAGAGGTTCAGAGCTTAGCTGGACTTAAATAGAGGGTACCTCTTAAAACACTGAGCGAGTGGATAAGGACTTAAAATATTACCAGCCTAAAATCTATGTCATTGGATGACAAACTACACACGGGTTTAACCACTCCGAACGGTATCGTTTATTGGGTGAGATATCGAAATAAGTTACCTGCCTCAAATGGGTGATGTATAGTAAACTTACATACCTTTCAAGGTTTGTAATACAAGCCAAGGGGGCGGGGTCATAGTAAACTGATAGTAGCCATGCAAATAGAACTATCCTAAGAGGGCATACCGAATTGAAAAGGGCCGGTAAAACAAAACTAACCAGGGGCATACGAATAAAATATATGATAGTGAGGCAAACAGAAGGATATGGTGGCTTTATAATTGTCAGGTACACAAATCTAACGAAAAGGGGCATATTGAACTGATAACAGTTGGCGAAAAGTACTTCCCAAGCACTACACACTAAACTTAAAACAGCCAGGGGAAAAAGACTATCCTGATTTGGTATAATAAGCTTATGATAGCCAAGCAAAGAGGACTTACAGGTCTATAATTTATGACTTAAATGTATTGGATCAGGCAGGAGTAGCTGGCTGGCCTGGCACACGGGGAGTAAAGTGGTGATTCCACCAACACACACGATATTGCAAGATTAGGCCCGATTTGGTTGTCTTACTAGAACGGGCTAGGATTGAATGATCGCGTGCCTATTTGTCACAATGTGTCTTGAGGTTTTGCGGTGATGGAGCACCAAAATAGACGCACGACATCGCGCACTGCGTTTTGAGACAACGGAGGTACGACACATCGCGACACAGTGAGACACTACAAGACACTACATGGCAAATCCATCCTGTTGGTGGAATCAGCCCTTAAGGTATAAAGAATTGATCAGGCAGGAATGGGTAGAGAACTGACCTGGCTGGTATCGGGGGCCGGCCAGGTACATGCAGTCCCTGCAGCTCGGCGTTGTCCTGCAGTGACAGCTGGGATGAGGCACGGGCGGACGGTGGAAGCTGCAGGGCTGGGACGTCATGCTGCGGCGGCGCCGTCAGCGTGTCCGCCTGAGGCATCTGTAGAAGAGAACAAGTCAAACTCATATTCTAATTTTTAATGCTATTAGTCTGAGGTAACCCTCAAAATATTGTATCTGAAGATGCGTGCGGTTGCCCAACACTGATCTTTATATACCTAACTCAATTTGTCACATTAGAATAACCCTACATAATGAAACTTATGTTTGCTTTGTTTTTTTTTCATTTTTTTAAATATATATTTCTACATGTAACATTTCATCTTGACTTGTTTTGTGAATTTGCTGTTTGTGTTTCATCACTTTCCTACTTCCATAAATTTATATTGTCTATAGACTGAATCAGGTCTACATCTAGCTAGATTCAACCTTGAAATATGAATAGAATTTTCCCAAACTTCTCTGTTACCATGACGCACTTTTTTCTTATGACCACATTAAAAGGTAACGTAAATTCCCGCGTATAGGACGCGTCTTATACGCGAACCAAACCCCTGGTGTCTTATGGGATTCGCCCAAACCCAGGGTGCGTCTTATACGCGGTTGTTTATCATCATAGAACAGTGCTTAGACCTTCAAAACTAGGTCCGAGATGAGTCTTATTGCATTCTCCCAAATTCAGTATTTTTTTTACGGTTTAGTATAGAAGTGTATCTGCCTCGTATTTCTAAATTCTCCACAAACTCAGGGTGCGTCTTATACGCCATATGCGTCTCATACGGACGAGCGTTTTGTAAAAAAAAAAAACGAAAGCAATAAACATCTTTTTTTTTAAACCGCGGGAATTTACGGTAAATAAAATCATAAAATGCTTACTTTTCGCTGCAGTTTGAACTCGAAGCTGATGGAGCCGGATCCGGAGAGCACGCCGCTGTTGGCGTAGACGAGGATGGAGTCGGGGATGGGCGATGGGCCGCCGTTCAGCTGAACTGTCTGATCCTCACGCTGCAGGTTAGCGAACGGGTTCCACGCAGCCCAGCGGACTGCTACTGTGAATGTAGACGACTTGGCCGGGCCCGCCTGTAACACCATATTACATTACTAGGTTAAAATTCCATCTGTCGTTGGGTAGTCTGGTGAGACCTGTGAACCCCCCTTCCCCGGCAGAAAAATTGACCGATTCACCGGCCAAAGGTCAGTACCAATTGATCCAAATCAAAAAGGTTTGGACTTACTAGAAAAGAAATAATGCATAAACACGATCACTTACCAGCAGTCGCTAAGGCTGTACCTCTCGTCTATTCAAACCATATCACATTACCCTCAAAGATGTCTCCTTTCATGATGTCTTATATCGCTCTCCATTTTACTCATTGATTTCCTAAGTTTGGACTATTTGAAAATTCCTGCACTTGTATTTTGGATAGTCTCAGATATATGTTTTGATTGAAAGTGAGCCAACCGTCAATTACGAAACCTACTGAATTCATTGAGTCACTACATCCCGCCTGCAACACCATATTACATTACTAGGTTAAGATCCCTTCTGTCATTGGGTGGTCGGTGGTCTGGTGGGACCTGTGAACCCGCCTTCCCCGGCAGAAAAATTGACCAATTCAACGGCCAAAGGTCAGTGCCAATTGATCCAAACCAAAAAGGTTTGGACTTACTAGAAAAGAAATAATGCATAAACATGATCACTTACCAGCAGTCGCAAAGGCTGTACACCTTGTCTATTCAACCATATTACATTACCCTCAAGGATGTCTCCTTTCATGATGGCTTATATCGCCCTACAATTGATTGATTTCCCATGTTTGGACTATTTGAAAATTCTTGCACTAGTACAATGTATTACAGATCGTCTGAGATATATATTTTGTTTGAAAGTGAGCCAACTGTCAATTATGAAACCTACTGACTTCACTGAGTCCTTTCACTACATATAAAGTCTCTTGTTTTTCAAACCTTGCTTGCGCTAGCTAGTTCCGATCATCTATGTCATAACGGATCATTTATGGGAATAAAAAACTAGAAGCTCCAGTACTGACCCTTGAGGTGCACCGAATTCAACTTGAGATATAATTGAAGAGGAGTTACTAGTTATGGAACACTGTTTCCTATTTTCTAAATAGTTTTTTAACCCAATTCAGCGCCATATGAAATTGACTATTTAATCTGGTTATCAAGAAAGTACATGTATTTCTATATCTACACAAATAGGACGTGTTGAAATGAGAGTACTGGGATATCAGTTGGGGTCATGAAAAAAGGAAATATTTTTCATATGGAATTTACTTCCTCGGAGAGACTAGGAGACTTGGGAAACACATCGTTATTGGCCATGGAATGGGACTAGGATGTGTAGGGAGGTTCAAATTACTGTTTATTGGTGTGGATGATGCCTAATTTATTCTCTCTTTATATTACACAAGAAAAAAAGTTTTATAAACTGAAAATTAAAACAGGGATTTTCTTGGAAAATAGGAAAACTGCCATCTCTGAGAGTATAAGTGACTAATGTGAAAAAGACGTCCAATCACGCCAAGCAAAAAAATTTTCCGATGACTGTAAAACCGCCCACACCCATCCCTGGGACTGAGGACAGTCTGGAGAAAGTTTTACTCAATCTGTAAGTGACTAATGCCTTAACACATGAGAGATCACGTGACGTGACGTCAGGGCTGTATAGACCATGTGACTCACCCGTTTGTCGGCGACGGGTTCTCCCAGGACGTACTCGAGAACGAAGACGACGACGAGGTTGGGGTCTTCCACCATGCCGTCCAGCTGTACGCGGTTACGGTGAATGAGAGACCCGACGGCACTGCCCCTGAAACAGGAGTAACAGTCACAGCATCACCTTCACCGTTATCGCCAAAACAGGAATGTCAGATGGAGCAGAAAAAAGTGGATATGTGAGTAAGAACGTGGCTGAAATAAGACCTAACCAGAAAAGAATAACAGAAAAAATTAGAAATATTTTTCATGTTGAACTGACTGCCTCAGAGACCAAAAATACATGGAAAACACGTTGATGTCATCCATGGCGTGGGGCTAAGGATGCAAAAGGAGGATCAAACCACTGTTGCTGGTTTTTTTTAGTTTTTTGGGGTTGTTTTTTTTTTTTGGGGGGGGGGGGGGGGTAGATACGAATAAGGCTCGATTAATATCATCTTTGCTTTGCACAAGGAAAAATAATTCCATATAAAGAAAATGAAAATGTGGATTTTCATGTCAAACTGTGCACCCACTTCATCCCCGATACACGTCCATAGGCCTTACGATTGACTTCCCGATTCAAATAAAAAGTTTGATTGATTTGCCATAGTGTTAGGTATTTCTAACCAAAGTGTATCGGGAGGTTTATCGTGGTGAATCGGTGACAGTGGATGAACGGTTTTAAAGCGGAAAACTACCATCTAGATACATGTAGACACTTAAATTAGTTCTGTAAACATACTTCCACTTTACAATTAATACATATAAAACGAGTAGCTCTATGTTAAGATAAGATTTTCAAGCAAAGATTCATCGCATCAATTCTTACGTCAAACCATCTTGATATACATATTGCATGCAAAAACTCATTTTCAAAAATATTGATGGACGTAATGAATTATTTTGTTTCACTGGATTCACAGTGAATTCAATCATCTTTTTTGTAATCATTAACAAATTCTAGACAGTGTAAACTTGTGAACATCCAAACTAAACACGAAACATCTTTACTATATCTGAATGGTTAACATTTCCTTACATATACTTCCACCTGAAATTTGTGCAATGACATGACACTAAAGATATGCTTGAGTAGCTATACATCAATACTCAAATTTGATACTACGACTATTTGATTAAACTTGTAAAAAATGATTTTATTTTCTTATCTAATCACTAGTTGCGGTTGTAGATGAGCTGTATCTAGTTTAGACAGTCATTGAGTACGCTGAGAAGCTTCAATCACTTCAATAAAAGTGACCTGCAGCTAAAGATTACAACAAGTCACCATCTACATTCTTGGATCAACCAGTTCATATGAGAAATATACCCAGAACGGTTTCAATCATAGGAGGATGCTGAATGAGACACTCCGATAAGATGATAGCTTAGTTATTCAACATGCATTATTCTCTTGTAGTTCAAACTGAAATCTAATCAGCTATTGCTATAGGGCACATAGCTATTGTGTTATGGAGCCGGCCATCTTGCCCCCCCCCCCCCTCCCCACGCAATTTGAAACACCAGGTGGCGGGACCAAATTATCAATGGATTTTATCAAAAATATTTTTTGGGCTTGCCATGGAGGAATATTATCTATAGATTATAACAACTGATAACAGTGGTTGCCCCCCCCCCCCCCTCCTCCAACTACAGTGGCGCTATCTTACAATTTACTGGCGGATGATGGAAGAACTAGCAATAACTCTGTGCCCTATAGTTAGAATCAAGTATGATATGGTCTTTTTTTTAAGTTGATTGAGACTGTAAGAGCGTGGCGAGCCTCGTTTTCACTCACAGGGAACTGGAGGACGGCGTCCGCTGGTGTCCGCGCATGCTCCGACGCAGTGAACTTCCCTTCATGCCGCCTCCGTCGCCGCCCAGGTGGATCACTTCCGGTTTGTCGACGTAACACCAGCCGTTGTGGACGCCCATCTGCAGGAAGCACACCAACAGTGGTGACGTGTTTCAGGTATGACGGTAGACCTCGAGGTACGAGGTGTACTTTCACATCATGACTCAATAATGTGTTTTTCAATGTATACGTGAGATGTTCCAGAGGATGTGATTTATCTGGAGTGAGTGATGGTGATTATTCACCATCAACAACAGAGGCTATAATGGTTCATGGACGCCTTGAGCCCGGGACGATTCGAGCCCTGGACGCCTTGAGCCTTTCTGTGTACGCCTTGAGCCTACCCTGTGGACGCCTTGAGCCTACCCCATTTTGGTTTCCTTGAACATCTAGATGTAAAAAACTTTGAAAAGTGCATTTAATGATTTATACTGGTTTATAGTCATATATACTCAACCCTAACCCTTACCCAACCCTTTTCTAACAGTAACCCGCCAATCGGAACTAAAATGAGGTAGGCTCAAGGCGTCCATTAAGTAGGCTCAAGGCGTCCACGTTTTCACGCTGACAGGAGGCTCAAACGGTAAAAGGCTCATGGCGTCCGATTCCCGCAATATTCATGCAAAAAGAGAGTTCAGAAATAAGTGCTCCAGAGTGAACAAGAGAGCAAGAAAGCAAACAAGAGACGAAGAGAACGAGGAAGCAAGCACGAGACCAAGGCAGTGAGGGAGTCAGTGAGGGAGGATGAGATCAAGGAAGAGAGCGAGGGAGCAAGAAAGGGCGCAAGCAAGCAAAATCTCATGGGAGCGACAGAGTTAAGTGCTGATTCCACCAACACACAAGATGTATCGAGATTAGTCCTGATTTGGTGTCTTGCTAAATCGGGTTAGGTTTGAGTAATCGCGTGCCTAATTGTCTCAATGTTTCTTGAGGTGTCACTGTGGTGGAGCACCAAAACATACACCCGACACCGCATAGCTACGTTTTGTGACAAAGGAGATATGACATATCCCGACACTGTAAGATGTAACAAGATACACCAAGACGTACCACAGCAAATGCATCCTGTTGGTGGAATCTGCCCTTTAGCGCGGGAGCAAGCAAGGAGGCAAGCAATGAGCGGGCGAGGGAGCAAGCAAAGGAGCAAGGGAGAAATCAGAGGAGAAACCAAGGCAGCGAGGGAGTGAGCAAGGGAGGTAGGTGCTAGTAGGTGAGTCAGCAATTGAGAGAGCGAGCAAGGATGAGAGTGAGCCAGTGAATGGTTGTTGGTGACTTTATAGCATGTCAGCATCAAAGACAAAATAGAAAGTACATGTATCGTTTACATTATGATCTAGTGTAAATATAAATAGACAATAAACGATGGTTTTGTGGACAGGCGGTCGTAAACCACGAGAGGTTGCCGTGTAGTAATACACGAGCGCTAGCGGGAGTATTACGATGTCAACCTCAAGTGGTTTACAGAGCCGCCTGTCCAAATAACCATCGTCTGTTACATTTATCATCCATCTTTTATAATATATCAAACACAGGAATTGCCAAATGAAATGGTATGATGAGAGAGACTTTCTTTGCTCTATAGCACAAATTGACTATTTTCCCCGTATACCATGGCTTTGAGGCCGTATACCACAGATTTGAACCCGTATACCACAGTTATGGTACCTGACAGTTTATATATAATGGGTCGTGGTTTACTGAGGCCCCATACATTTTCAATGGGGTATGGGTATATACTATGGGTGATAATGGGCAGGCAAGTATCAGTGAAGGTTCTCTGACGTACCTGAATACGACGCTCCAGGATGGAAACACTGGTGCCGTCGGCCACCTTGTTCTCCTGGTTGATGTGGTCCTCGTTGAGCTGGCGACACATTTCTTCCTCCAGTTTCTCCACACCTGGGGTTAGACTGATGCTCAGCTTCTCGATGAAACATGGCATGGCCTTCGCTTGTTTGGGTTTCCTCAGTGGGTCTGGTACTACATGAACAAATGGAGAAAGTGTCAATAAGTGGGCAGAGTTCACTCACTATACAAATGTGTGTCAGAATGATGAATTTAATCTGGAGCTTTATTCAGTAGAGAACTGTAAAACACAATATCAAAAATCACTTTTAAGGTAGTATAAGCTGCAGGCAAAAGGCTTGTACCTCGTATTGCAAAACAAAACAATATCAAATAAGCTATCGCATCAACTTTGGACTTCAGAAAAATTTTAATTTTGGTTTTAACCCATGCACTTTGATTAACTTTGCTGTATAAGTATTGATAATAAACACAATGGGTGTAATAACAGTGCATAGGAAATTTGTAGAGGCTTTTGATTGGGTCAGAAAAATATCATTTCCATGTGGAATTTGCTGCCTCAGAGAGACAGAAAACGTGGAAAAAACATTAGTTTGGCTACAGCATGGACCTAGAGATCTGTGAACAGGTTTAAACTACTGTTTATTGGTATGCATGAGACTTAATTAATATCTACTTTGATTTACACATGATAAACGAATTTAATATACTGAAAATGGATTTCCTTGGGAAAATGAAAAGCTGCCATCTCTGACTTTGTATTCACCTATGTTGTTGCACTAAAGTTATATGCTCCTGCACTCACTACCTGAGTGCCATACCCACACGGCACTCACCTTTGGCGTCACGTGGCGGGTCGGCTATGCCCGGGATGACGTCATTGGCTCCGACGAAGACGTTTTCCGGGATGAGGTGCATGACGCGCGCTAGGTGCCGGTGAGTCTGTATACTGTACACCAACTGACAGCCGGCTACCGGCGAAAGTGAAGAGCTCGCTGCAGAAGATAGAAATGTCGTCTGACTGGAAATTTGTTCATGGACCTAATATTTACTATATCTGATAAGATAAAACAGGGATATTATAGAGGAAACCTCTGAAAGTTTAGGGTTAGAGCTTGTATCCCATCGATTTTGAATCGCATAGTAATTCACAAGGCAAAGCTGCGTGAATTATGTAGCAATTCAAAAGAGATGGGATCGATCTCTGACCATGAACTTGAATAGGTTTCTGAATTTATCTTATCCTTCATATTGACTAATGGGCTAACATTTGTGACATAATCCCCCATTGGAATTTTTTCCCTAAATACTTAAGGAGAAAAAATACCAGGGGTGATATAAAACGAAAGAATGACAGAAGCCATGTATGGCTAGATATAAAGGAAAAGAATAACAAGAGCAATTGGTGGTATCATGGACAGTATGTACTCTAGATGGTTCTCCATGATGGTTCTAATACCAACAGAAAAACGAAGCAGTTATCTTTGAAGGAACTCATTTTAATTCGTAAAAGTAAACACTGATGATGCACATGGTAAGTTATTAACAGGAGCTTATCTTGAATAAAGTCGGTTTCAGCCCCTCCAGTGGTGATTCCAATGAGTATGAGAACCATTTATGCGGTCAGCAGTTTGATCTGAAGGAAACCTCTGACCATGGCCCATTTGTACCCATACGCCCTTCCCACCATGAACTCGTCCCATATCACATAACAAAAATCATATACATGGGCCCTTCGAACCATACCCCTAATATCAATATATGTATTTGACAGCTACATATAACAGAAATATGAATTTTTTTAGCCACCTGCTTTCAATAGAAATATGATTTTGGTTTATGGGCTTCCTGACAGTTAAAGATGCCCGTGATGTTTGGATGTGCACTCACTTTTTCAATTGTACATACTTGCTTTGTATACTCTTCTTGTCTAATAGTTAACTCAAAGAGAGTATTGTTCACATTTTATCTATTTGTATAGATTGTCAATTTTTCCATGTATTTTTTTCTGTCTGGCCTGAATCTTTAATTTTGATTGGATGTATTAAACCCCGAGTTTGTAAACCTATAATGGAAGACCACCTACCTCTCAGGTGAATAATATGTGAAATAAAAAATAAATAAATAATTTTTTTTAAAAAGCGGTAAATGACAGCAGGACGCACCTTCCACAGGCTCGTCGAGGTAGGGCAGGCAGCGCGGAGACCCGGTGTAGACGTCCATGCGCTGAGCGGGGGGCGGCGTGTTCCCGGACAGGTCCGACATGTCGCCTTCATGTTTAAACGGGCGGAAGAACCCCCAGCCACACGACACCTGACGAGCACAGAACAACAACTATGTCAGTTTATTTATAATTGATCAGTCTTCAGCTGCACTTAAGTGGATTTTTTTATATTACTATAACAACTCTGAGACTTCTGTATAATTAGGTATAATTTTACACATACCGAAATATTAACAACTAGTCCATTATAACATCATTATATTGTGTTATGATTAAGTGTTATTAACAAAATTATTTATATTGAAGATCAAGAAGTTGTGGTGTTTAGTCACACTTTAGATATTTATACAATTCCGTTAGATTCTTTAATAAAAAATAAACAAAAACGCAAGAGGCTTAACATTGAGAGATTGTATTCAATAGGGTGCAGCATGAAATGTTTTTCTGCAACCAATCATTCAATCTAAAATCGTGGAGACGGGGTAGGATAAATACTAAACAACTCAGGGAGAATCGATTTAGATTTAAGGAACTTGGCCCGTACTGCTATTGTCTTCGTTCGGCCACCGCCTCGTGAAGATAATTACGTGCATGGGCTTTGTTGCATAAATCCAAATTGACTCTCCCCTGGGGTTGTTTCTAATAATATCTGCTTTGGGTTTTTTGGGGTGTTCTATTTTTTAAGGTAGCATCGGTTGTGGACAGAGGCGTTTAAGCGAGATTTTTTTTTTCAAACAGTATCTCGTAGAGAGAGGGTTCAGAGGAGAACTCTGAGACTCACCTGTCGCATTTTGCCGTCGCCCACGTGCGACACGGCGACAATCTCCACCACCACAGCCACCGACGTGTCGCTGAGCGCCGTGTGGAAGTACACATTCTGTGAGAGAGAAAACAGACGATAAATCACTCAGCAGGTCACAGCCACCGACGTGTCGCTGAGCGCCGTGTGGAAGTACACATTCTGTGAGAGAGAAAACAGACGATAAATCACTCAGCAGGTCACAGCCACCGACGTTTCGCTGAGCGCCGTGTGGAAGTACACATTCTGTGTGAGAGAAAACAGACGATAAATCACTCAGCAGGTCACAGCCACCGACTTGTCGCTGAGCGCCGTGTGGAAGTACACATTCTGTGAGAGAGAAAACAGACGATAAATCACTCAGCAGGTCACAGCCACCGACGTTTCGCTGAGCGCCGTGTGGAAGTACACATTCTGTGTGAGAGAAAACAGACGATAAATCACTCAGCAGGTCACAGCCACCGACTTGTCGCTGAGCGCCGTGTGGAAGTACACATTCTGTGAGAGAGAAAACAGACGATAAATCACTCAGCAGGTCACAGCCACCGACTTGTCGCTGAGCGCCGTGTGGAAGTACACATTCTGTGAGAGAGAAAACAGACGATAAATCACTCAGCAGGTCACAGCCACCGACTTGTCGCTGAGCGCCATGTGAAAGTACACATTCTGTGTGAGAGAAAACAGACGATAAATCACTCAGCAGGTCACAGCCACCGACGTTTCGCTGAGCGCCGTGTGGAAGTACACATTCTGTGTGAGAGAAAACAGACGATAAATCACTCAGCAGGTCACAGCCACCGACTTGTCGCTGAGCGCCGTGTGGAAGTACACATTCTGTGAGAGAGAAAACAGACGATAAATCACTCAGCAGGTCACAGACTTGATATATTTGGATCCTCGACTCAGGCAGGTGCAAGAATGGCAAGTTGACCGGGTGCAAGAGGGTTATAGAAAGCTATCCATAAACTGAATGTGACACAAACCTTTTAATCGTTATTCATTCACAATAGCCTGCTAATTCCTCAATGATGAACATTCTATTTGCTCCTAGTCTCTGGTGGCCAGTGTAATGTGCATAACAGTCTATTCTTTAAGCCTACATATATTATAGCCTACACATAACTTTTAACGGAAATGCATATAAAACTCCATTTGTTATCTCATATGGGTTGATGTTTCAGGCGTGTCACTGTGTTCCCTGCTTGTCTGTCACCCTCTTCTCATGATTCTATTTTGCCGTAATATCATCTTGGCTGGTGCTATGGCGCAAAACATCATTAACCAATAACGAACCATGTACCAAAACAAAACATAAGTAAAAACTGTAATCTGCGAACATTTTGAGTCTCTATTTCAATCATCTAAACACTTTAGTGGAGTTAAATAAATCAGAAGTGGTTAGTGATCAATGAGCAGCTAACGATTTCCTAGTTATTGGTGTCAAAATATATCAGTAGACATAACCAGTTTGATAACACCTAATTATAGGTGTTAATAGGTGTCCAATTAAGAAAAAAGAAAAGAAGTTAATAGGTGTCCATAGACAGAAACAGGGGGTATATATATTACCTGATTGTAGTTGATCCTCAGTTTCTGCCCGGCTGCTTTCCCTGGTGCTGGGGTACCGACCCACGTCCGTCCAAAGAACTGCTTGTACGTGATGTCAAAAAAGCTGACTCGCAGCTGGTACTCCGTGCTTCCCTTGTTGTCATTCTGGAAACAAGCAAAATACAGTGTTAAAGAGTGAGGCAGTAAAAATCACCAAGAGAGTGTGGCAGGAAGACATTTTTATCCTACCCCTAATAAAAAACTCCATAGGCTTAACATTGGGTCACTGTATTCGGTCTGGAGTTCAGAAAAATGAAAAATATTGCTCTAGTGGGATACACTTGACAAATGACGTCATTTGTTAATGTGGAAGTAATTTAGACGGGTGGGGTAGGATAAATTCTAAACCAAACTCGAGTTAGTCATGTTATTGTTCATTGCACTCCGGCAAGATTGCATATCACTGCTCTCGGCTTCCCCTCGCGTAGTAATACACAATCTTGCCATCGTGCAATAAACAACAACATGACTAACTCTTGTTTGGTTTCTCCATAGTATCACATCCAAGGGGGATCTAACATAAGTTTTTCTTTTTGCCCTTTTTTTTAATACTGACTGAGTCTCCCTCACTTAGAATCCTTCTGTCACATCTGAGAAATCTCAGTCAAATCACATGGTGCGCTTTATAAGCACACAAATCTTTTGATTTCGCAAGCTGGATTAAATACTTTTATCTTACCTATTGGTGACTGAACTATAGTTCTCAGAGAAACTACTGGGGGCACTCGAGGTTGGAGCATCCCCCCCCCCCCCCCGCCCTTCTCCACATCAAATGATGCCACATGAGCTGTTTTGCAGCAAAACCTTTGACATGACTCCTAACTTCGAGATTGCACCAGCTCTTAAAAGATACATCTGGTCCTAACTTTGTTAATCATAAAGATTTGATATTGGTTACCCTACTTCCCATTTCCTGGGAGGCCAGAGTTCCTGGCATCGTCATCAATGATAATGTCTTAGCCAGTAAGCAAATTTATCAAAGCAATTTAGCAACAATTGATATTTTAATGAATCTGTTTTGTATTTCTTCTATATAGGTGGGGTTTTCCAAGTTATTTCTTCCCCTGAAGATTGACAACAAATTTTTTTATGACTTACATATATTTTCCATACTCTGACATAATAATGAATATCATGTAATTTACATTTTGTATACTCTGTAATAATATTAATATCACTTAGATGACATTTTCTATTATGTCATAACAAAAAAAAATCAAACATTTGTAGTTTTCTAAACTCTGTAATATCAATGGTATTACGTAGTTACTAACGCCTGGGGCTTCAACCCTCAAGTACCTCGACCGGTTCACGAAGGATTTACAGCATACATCCTCATTTCTATAAGGTATATGTTAGATTAACTCTAATATTTACCATGTGTTATCGTGATTACCCATCAAGGCTAGTTTACATTGCATGACGCACCTCGTTATCTATGTTTGTAGCCCTGATGACATATATTACGCTTGACATTTTCCATGCTCCTTCACAACATTGATTCTACATCGTTGACATTTTATATACTCTGTCATATCAATGATATGCAATTAACATTTTATATACTACGCCATGATATCGATATCACATTTGACATTTGTTATGCTCCACCATAGCAGTGGTATCAGGCTGTTAACTATATCATGTTCCGTGACTAGTAGAGGAGGGCTTATTACACTACACCCACATTTCTTTTGAAACTGTAACTCTTACACCAATCAGTGTAACATGATCATAACCAACCAGGGACCTGTTTCACTAGTTTTGTGACATGTCTAGATGACGTCTGTGACACCATACAGACAGATTGGGGTTCAGTAGTAGGCGTGAGTTTCGCTTGTCACCATCGGTACGTCGCCAACTGTGACACAACATGCAACATTAGATGTCACATGCATTATGAAACTTGACTTACTTTTGTCCGTTCTTGCTTAAACTGTTAGTGCCGCTTCTCATGTCTGTCTAGCACTTTTGTCACAAAACTAGTGAAACAGGTCCCAGGTCTATTGAGACAGGTGTATATTTTGTACTCACGTTTAATGAAACACCTAATTATTTATGACCTATAGAAATCTCCTAATTTCTAAGTCGTATCAAGGGACAGGAATATTGCGTACATAAAAATATCTGATTAATCATGGCGTTTCTGTGGCTGTATCAATAACGGAACCAATATGGGCAGCTGAAAACTGACACGGACTTCCCACTGGAGAATTATAACCGCGAGCGAGAGGGAGTCTTGCCTCCCCAGTTTCTATGCAAAGGTCGTTAGTAAATCTAGATCACAACAC
Organism: Alentia gelatinosa; assembly: GCA_950022655.1. Classification (NCBI taxonomy): domain Eukaryota; kingdom Metazoa; phylum Annelida; class Polychaeta; order Phyllodocida; family Polynoidae; genus Alentia; species Alentia gelatinosa. Next base: position 11,872,457 of record OX465590.1, read on the forward strand.
AAATATAATATTGACTGGTTTCAGATTCAAGCCGCCGTATGCTCCATGGAGTTGACGCTTAGAGTCAACTCCGAGAAGAATATAACCACTTTTATCTGAACCCAGTCTATATTGTATTTATTATCCACCTTTTCCAGATAGGTGGTGTGCCAATATTAGTTTGTTTAAGGTATGCACTATTTTTTACGATGCAATATATTTTTCCGTATCGTGCTTTATTGCAACACAACATATATCTGTATGCTCCGGGTATGTAGATACACACTCCCTATGTGTTTTCTATGGGCATTTTGTATTGGGTGGATAATAAGATAGCAAATGTGGTGCACTCACTAGACCCTATACTGGTTACAGGGGGCTATGAAAGTATAAGCTATAAACCGTAATCTGATATATTCATACAGTAAGGTCGTAGCACTTTTTCCTTCTATAGTGCTGACACCTGGCGTGTGAATAAATAGTGCACCAACGCCACCACTGGACTCTGATCCCCTCTCCAAAGCCCACCTTAGTTACCACTTTTTACACTGATTTATACCTTATTTAGTCTTTGTAAGTGCTGGCTGCAAATCTTTGCTAATTGGAACAGGGACTTTTATAAGATGAAGGCGACAGAAATGACGGCAATGCAATTCATTGCGCGTTCAACGGCATACTCTGTGACTGTTCACTCAGTTGCTGACATATAATAATTGATTCTCGGTTTAACAATTGGTCTAACTCACCAATAGATGGAGCCATCGTCTTAGACACTAAATAAGGTGGTATCGTCTCCATGTCTTCTGACAGTGTATGTGCCTCGTATTCTTAACCGTGATAGGTAATCAACGTCTTCTCAAACGTCAGAATATGGTGACCATTTTCTTCAGTATTTTGCCGACAAACCATACCATACCAATCCTTAACTATTTCCGTACTAATTCATCATCTTTTTTAATTTGAAATGCAAACCCCTATTGTTTTGTCTATGAAAAGAAGACGGGTGAGCTGCTGAATCAATTTACACTGAAGTCTGAATTACTGAAATGTTTATGACATGTGAAAAGTCTTAGCTGAAGCTAAGGACATGAATAAGGTGGGGGGGAATCTAGGAATGAAATAACAATTTTGAAAAACACATGTTCTTTTCTTCGTGCGTGTTGAATAAACAGAAACAGATGTTGACATTCTGGTCACACGCGGCTTAACCCATTGCTGACTATTCTGAAAGCTACTACAACTAAATATATGATAGCATGGCCCTTAGAATAGCAACACAACAAATATAAGCTGCCAGGCACTAATTATCTTTTTCCATTGCCAACAGTTAATATTTACGAGCTTAAAAAAACACCTCATAAATCCTAACCGATAAATTCATAATAAGAACGATATTTCAAACGAGAATCCCAGCCGCTGGTACCTCGCTGCTGGGACTGTACCCGCTAGGTACCAGCTGGTTAACTATAGATGAGGTTTGTAGAATATTCAAGCTTTTTCTGAGGAGAGAATAGATGAGATGTATCAATAATAAGAGGCACCCGGCCAGGTGTGAAGTGAGTGTGTTCATCAGGCAGGAGAGGCAGATGGGTCAGCCAGGGAAAATATGGATAAATTGAGCGAGTTGACGCCAGGCCCTGAAAGATTTACACGATGGATGTGTAACAAGTGGTAGAGAGAGGCAGCGTGTTTGTGAGTGAATCATCCGCTAGGTGTCTCTCTACTGTAAACATGGAGGGACGGAAGATGCATTTCTAAAAAGGGAATTATCAACAATTTAAGACGTGGTGAAATTCACTTCCATACACACTCGAAAAAGGAAATTAACTAGGAATAAATGGTATGTTCATCATGAGCGCGGAAATCTATTTTTAAAAAGTACAGTTAAAAAGTTTGGGGATGTGTGTGGGTCATTTGCAGTAACTCACTTGACAACCGGCAACTTCTACAACTGCCGGTGGGTCAATGAAGTATTTCGGTTTAAAGTGATTGGTTATTTTCAGCCTCTGAGACACTAGGACACTGGTCCCATGCACCCTACCAAAGTCACCGAGTTGATACGCAGATAGTAGGCAGCAGTGTCTGTACCATGCTGAAAGTCTCTATGACCTATCCCTGAAAGTCTTTCAGACTTCTCCCTAACTTAAGCAGTGTATCTGTGCTTGTCCCACGCTCTAAAGGAATCGTCTTTTTTTTCATAAAGTTGGATCAAACTTTCCATTTTTTTAGTATATAAAAATGTCTATAATGGTATATCATATATTCAGACTAAGCTAATTTCTTTTCTTTTTTTCTTTTTTTTTCTTTTTTGCATCTCGCTGGTGACACACCTTTCAGCCTCGTACACTAAACATTCAGTCTAAGCCAAATATGACTTGTTAATCACTATAGCACCATATTCCAATCTTTCTATAGACTAAGATCCCAGATAATTATTTCAATATGTCGTTGATTGAGACTGAAGGAGCAGTCGACTTGTGGACAAGTATCCAATCAGTAAGGTGTTGGGTCGAAAGGGTTAAATCGATGAAGACATTTACAGGTAACTCTCAGTCTTAGATAAAAGCTGATAACACGATGGTTCCCCATATATTCCATTTTGTGTTCCTCGTCAAGCCTTCCCAACCTGGACAATAAATACCGACAGCTCCGAGGAGCTCCACGAGAGATATGACACACACTGATAAAAGTCTTATGGTTAAATACCCGCATAGTTCTAGTTCAAATACAATAAGTGAGATAAGAAACGGACACACTTTAACTCGCAGATGTGCTACTACCGATTAGATAGAAAACGTTCTCCTAAATCTTCATCCGAATTATCTAAACATTTGAACAATTTCTTTTACTTCGCGAATTCAAAACTTAAATTATGTTTTTATAGAAATTTCCCTGATGATTTCAGTCCATTCTAGGAATAATAAATTTCTTTGTAGAACTGTAATTCCTCACACCGATATTTCCGCTTTCTATATCGAACCGGTACAAATACCTGTGATCCCGACCCCCATTTTCTAACATTTACATTCGGGTTTTTTCTAGCAAACCTGACAGGACCTGGCTGGCCATGCGGGTGAGAAAAATGGAACAGAAGAACGCCTTATCGAAGTAGGCAGGTGGGTGAAAAAAAAAATGAAACAGAAGGCGCCGCGCAGTTATTGGCACGTGGCCGGTATTGTACGAGGAGAGGCGAGTTTTCCAAGAGCCCAATCAAAGAGAACACTACGTGACTGAAGTGGAAGCACTTGAGCCGACTCTGATACAAAGAATACAGTCAGACCTGATCAACCCTTTAAGGACGAATGATGCCTTGAGACATCATTCAGTCCAGGCCGAATGATGCCTTGAGGCATCATTTCTCAATCATTTACAAAATTCTTTTTTTTTACAAAGAAATTATATGTTAATGATTATGAAATTTTCACAGAATATAGTTCTAACATCCTCGTTTGTATTCTTTTGAGAAAATGAATAAATATCAAGGATGGCTTATTGTACCATGTGATTTATGAGATTTGACAAATATGTGCTCGTCCCACAGCAGTATACGCTAATACCATCACCCGTCCTCACAAGGGTAGCCTAGCCGTCGGTACCGGTCCTTAAAGGGTTAAATGTGCTACAGTGCACCAACCTGACTCACAATGTACAGTCAGACCTGACTAGAATGTTTGTTTGTTTGGTTTGGTTTACGTCCAGTCAACCATTATAGGTCCTTACCAGACTTTCTCAAGGTTCTTTTACACCACGAGGGTGGTGATCAAATCTATGTGATGAATTCAGGTAGAAATCTCACCCCTACACATTTACCGAGGTGGGAGTTCTTTTACTTCCCACACCACATCGACATGGTATGAGAAGGATTGGCCTTTGATATAGCAGTAAATCTACCACTGCTGGGGGTGGGACACAAACCCACAAAGTCCTACAACCTTGGGGTTACAAGTCTGGTGCTCTAACCACTGATCCCCACCCCCAAAAATGGTTTGCCATTGCCCCGAGTTTGAATCACATAGTAATTCACAAGGCGAAGCCGTATGAATTACATAGTCATTCAATGGGTTTCTGAATTTATCTCACCCTTCACATTGACTAATGGGCTAACATTTGTGACTTAGTCCCCATTGGATATTTTTCCTAAATATCTCATGGGCGTTGGGTGCGAGTTCCCAATGTTAATTCTATGGAGGAAAAATCCCAGGGGTGAGATGAATTACACCAACTTGACTCTGTTACACAAGATTGCCACTACCTGACTCTGTTTACACAGTGTATGGGGACATAGAAGAGAAAGTCCCCCACACTGTGTCCTCTCCTCGTATTCTATGGTATTATAAAGTCTATATAGAACTGGATTAGAAAATCTTCATACAAGTTGTACCCTCTTTTCATACTCATGGTACATTAGGCATATATAGTGGTGAAGAGAAACTCCTACATGTTCTCCATCCTCCCTCGTCCCCTCGTCTTGCGACTCGTCCTGCGACTCGTCCTCTTCCTCGTCCCCAGACTCCCGCTCGTGCTGGCGCTGGCGTCGAGGTTTCGCCACCTCTGCGGACGTCAGCTGCAGACAGAACGGGAAGGAGTCCGGGCTCGCGGTAGACCGCCGCAACTCACACGGCAACAGCCACGTGCGCTCTCTCAGAGAGTTCACAAACACCACCTTGGTGATGTCATCGTGACTAGAGCTGCCCCGGTCAGACGCCGGCGACAGTGACCTTCTCCTGTTCACCACAGAGAGCGAGTTTGACCTTTGATTTAACGACCTTGACATCTGGATGGACGATGACCTTGGCCTTGGAAGTGAGCTTGACCTTGGGCGGAAGTTTTGCCGAAGGTCAGGCTGAAGGTCAGACCGAAGGTCAGGCTGAAGGTCAGGCTGAAGGTCAGACCAGCGTATAGACATGGTGACTGCGGCGTGGGGTGTGGTGGGTGGGAGGAGGTTCAGCCTTTGTTCTACGCACCCTCTGAAGGCTCAGAAAGCAACAAACTGGAGGGAAATCAAGGCGTGGCTCACTTTGAAGACAAGGGCTTGCTGTACGTTCACAGTCCCATCATTGATCCGCCACACCACAGCCAAACCCTGTACACATGTGTCTGCTTCACTCTGTGTTTCTATGTGGTCCACTGTATCTGCCTCTCACCCTGTCACCGACCTGGTACATCACTGTTTAAATCCATGCTGCACACTGTATCTTTCTCCTTTTCTGTCTCCCACCGTGTTCCTGATCCACTACACCTTCGCCAAAATCCAAATTTGTATATACCACTATGTACATATCTGTTGGTTTCCTTCTGTGTTTGTTTATCTCCAACTGCCTATCTCCATCATACTCTATCTGTATACCTCAATCTGCATAGTGCCTCACTCAGAATCTGTCTGTTGTACCGTCGCTGATCCGCTCTAGTGTTTAGAGTTAAGTCTGTCTGCTTCATCCTGTATCTGTCCATCTGTCTCTCATCCTGTCTCACTGCTGCACCATCCTTAATGCTTTAAGATAAATCTGTCTCACACTTTAACAGACTTATTCTGTTATCATGTATCATGCCTTATGTTATATATACATCTCTATGTTTATCATGCTGTGTGTCTATCCTCTGCTGTACACATTTCTGTCAGTCTGTATCTGTATGGTTCACATTCTATCTGTTTCTCCATCTGTCTCTCTGTCTGTCGCACTCCCTCATTTGCTAGTAAACGGAGACTCCTGTATTCACACTTCCACAAGCGCTGGTCCCGTAACGCCCACCTCATGCATTTCTCTGTGAGAAGCGGGTACCAGTAGGCCTCCCCTGCCGGCCACCTGGGCGGTCACGTGATACCAGCAATACTCAAGTCACGTGATACAGCCAATTAGGAGTTGTGTGGCGGAGACAAAAAAAAACACCGCAAAAAGAAACAGGTCGGATATCGGATTTATGGCGCTGAACACAAACAGGGCGGTCAACAGTGGATCCAGGTGGTTGGTGTATCACAGAGGTCGAATAAAGGTCATGTCAAGGTCATCTGGAGGTCACGGAAAGGTCAGAGGTATATACTCCACGTCTGCGGGGTTTGGGTTGTGTATGTGTGTGTAGTATGAATGAGCTCCCAGCTGACTGTATCTCCACTAGTAGAAGAGTGAGTATAGGTGTGGGGATCTCTCTAACATATCCCCGCGCTGGGGGCGTTCACAAAATCTTCCTTATTTTCATGTTGAATGAACCCGTGAACGTGTTACACACATATTACTATCCTGTAAAGGTTTAGGGCTGCTCATAAAGATGTAATGTAGGTGGGAGTGACAGCACAGCAGGGTGTGTCGGGGTCCTCACCGGAGATGCGTTTTGCACACGTGATCATGTTCGGGGTGCCCGCCTGGTGACTGGCTTTGTGTTTGTTCAGATACCCTGACTTCGATCGACCTGTTGTTGTCTGACGTTGCGTTTGTTATCAGCCGGGTGTGGGTGTGCCTATCACTGTGTCGGGGTTTACGAACGCGACCAGTGGTAGTGCCAAAGGCAGTGGCTGTGTGTGAGGGTGTTTGTATCTTCATCATGCCACGCCCACCCTCACCATGTCCCTCCCACCCTCACCCTGCCCCGCCCACCCTCACCCTGTCCCGCCCACCCTCACCATGTCCCTCCCACCCTCACCCTGCCCCGCCCACCCTCACCCTGTCCCGCCCACCCTCACCCTGTCCCTCCCACCCTCACCCTGCCCCACCCACCCTCACCATGTAACCCCCACCCTCACCCTGCCTCACCCACCCTCACCCTGCCTCACCCACCCTCACTCTGCCTCACCCACCCGCACCCTGCCCCGCCCATACTCACCCTGCCCTACCCACCTTCACCATGCCCACACCATGCCCACACATCATGCATTGCCCTTACCACACACACTTACCCTGGCCCACCATCCCCCTCACCATGGCCTGCCTAAATCACGCCACAATACGCCAATACACCATGTAATGCCCTTACCATATGCACTCAGCATGGCCCACCCTCCCCCTTACCACACCCATCCACAACACACCATGCACTGCCCTTTAATACCTTACGCACTCACCATGGCCCACCCTCCCCCTCACCACACCCATCCACAACACACCATGCACTGCCCTTTAATACCTTACGCACTCACCATGGCCCACCCTCCCCCTCACCACACCCATCCACAAAACATGTACTGCCCTTACCATACACACTCACCATGGCCCACCCTCCCCCTTACCACACCCATCCACAAAACTTGTACTGCCCTTACCATACACACTCACCATGGCCCACCCTCCCCCTTACCACACCCATCCACAAAACATGTACTAAAGAAGAAACCAACAAGTTTTGGTCAAAGTCGTCGTTCTCCGCGAGTTTGATGCAGTGTGATATGAACGAGGTGAAAGCCAAGTAAATATCACGTAGCATTCAAATGAGTTGGAGAATGACTTCTTGAGGACATTGAGGACGTCACACCAAATGTTTGATACTAAAGTTCTCTGTGAACATCAACTTAAAGTATGCTTATATGTGAGCGATCTGAGAAAAGGTGTCTGATACCAGATAGTTATAAAGCGTTAGAATGTGGTGAAATGCTGAGGTATTAATTATTTAACGTTTTCCAGCTGATACTCATTGTCTATTTATGTGCTGGTATGACGTATATTTATAGACGCTGGTCAATTTACCGTCTGCTTTAATGAACATTCCTGCCCAGCACCAGCGCGAGACAGTGTCAGCGGTATAGTTACCGATCAAACATTTACTTGTCTGTTGTGCCGACTCCGAATTAACCTTTTGTGATACGAAAAGTTTAATGGCGAGGTTTAAGAGAACAATGACACCTATAAATATTGCCAAATGAGGATAAAATCCATTGTATATTGCTATTTACTACTGCGTGTGTATAAAGATTGTTATGGAAAACATGTCTATGATAAAGTACATGTGACTGGACTTCAAGTTTAAATTGTGCAAATATTCATGGCTGCTACCTTGAATGGTAAACATATACATTTACTTCTAGTTTCACTTGCTTGATAATACTTAAGATATTGGAGGTCTTTAAAGTCCGATACAGTGAAAACCCAGTATGGCGGACACGACTCATTGCAGCTGATCACTAAGTCGGTGGCGTTAGTAGAAATATAGTCCCAGGTTACATCCACTTTAATTACTTGGAGTGGAATTAGGGAATATGTGCCTTTATGAATTATGCTTGATTAGAATATCACTTATCGACTTCGGAATAGAATGCATCCACTTGTTCTAGATATTGATAAACAACTTGAAAGAATACCAACTCCGAGTAATATAAGCCAACAGGTGGACTATCACATTAATATTTAGAAATTGCTGCTCAAGTCATCATTTAAAGCACGCCATGTGAGATTCTAGACAGGTAAAAAAATTGACTTGGGACAATGAACACTTTAGAGTTTGCATATTTAAAGCGCGTACATGTTAGCTCTCGCGCGGCTACAAACAATAGAGCTACCTTCATAAACAGGTTTGTTTGTGTGGTGGGTGGGTGTGCCTGTTGGCAGCTGAGGGGTAGGAGGGAAGGGGATGCTGGGACGGGAACAGTCGCTGGTGTGTTTTTGTTTGTGTACATGGTAGATCGGCAAACTGGCCTCCCGCCGGTTACTAGCCAGATACACAACACTGTTTCAAGGTCGTCTGCTTTCTCTTTTGGGAATTTTTTTGTGCGCGCGTTTTTTCCCCCAACTAACTACAATTGGGGTTTAACGTGATCAACAAAAGCTGAGATCGTGATGGGAAATAAGGCCAACCTACTTTTCTGGGATGGTTAACCGAATCGTTCTGCCTCACTGCCTCAATAACGGCATTAATCAATTAACGTGTACACGTATTAAATTATAGGTAAAGTAATAACCGTGAAGAGATGTGCAATAAAGGTATTGTTACAGGGAAGATACTTAAATGAAGAGAAATACTCAAATTGTAGAATGGGATACCTGGGACATATATAACAAAAGATATTTAAGGCTATAGATATATCTTCTTCTATTTCTGTCTTTGTTTTTTTTCTTTTCATCTAAACGGCAGTATTCCTATCGAGGGAGAGAATTAGATTCAGAACTACCCAAAATTAGGGTGAGATTCTAACTGGACTTATAACACGAAAGCTTGACTTAAAACTACAGAAAGAGATAGAAGTAGATGGATGTATAATACCTGAGGGAAATAGGATCAGACTGCTAATAACAAAGGTGGGAGATGACATAAAATGGGCTGATCATAAGGGAATTAGATAGGAGGGACTTATTACAAGGAAAGCCCATAAGACATGCGAGTCGTCTAACAATAGAGAAACCCATAACGAGGGAGAAGCATATAAACATGGAAGGATATGCTGCCAAACAGACATGTGCTCACAACCGAAGAGGGACTTATCGTCATGGTGATTCAATAACATGCACAAACTACTAACTGATAGAAAAAGGCAACGCAATGTGGCAGGAATTGGATAGCAAGTCAATAGAGTCAGATCGAAGGGAATGTTCAATTCTCATGAAGTAAGGACAGGGATGTATGTAAAAGAGAACAGCTACTATTCTGTCGCTATGTTTGTCCATTGGCATTCGTTAATCTGTGATAATGTGTTTGTCTCAATGTATTTTTGAGGACATGAGGAGCCATGCTCCATGCTAACAAAGCCAGCTTGGTGGTTCCCTAGCAACCAGACAACACTTTCTACAATAATGGACGTTCAACGTGCTCTGTGTTATATATATATGAGGTAGACGTGCTATGAGCCTCTTTATAATACATAGACAATAATCGATGACTTTTTGAATGGGCGGCCGTAAATCACAAGAGGTTGGCGCGTAGTAATACACAAGCGATAGCGAGTTTATTACGACGTCAACGTCGAGTGGTTTACAGATCCGACCGTTCAAAAAACATCGATTGTGGTATTTCTTTCCCATGGTTATTACAAATAATTTCTATTCGTAGAAATTTGATATAATGGGTTTAGAAAATCAGTAAACCATGATTGTGGTTTACCACCAAAAATTAACAATGGGAAGTGGTATACTGTGGCCATATACATTTCCAATAAGGTAAGAAATGCATTAGACTCATGTCTTTCACGGGTCGTTTTATGTCATTTGGGTCGGTTTAAATAAATGACTCCACTTCATATGTAGAAATTGAGCAACTTTATGTTTTTTGACAAACCTGTAAGAAATTAGAAACAAATTATTACAAATTTGGGTTCCTACCGAAGGAGCAAAGGGCCCATAGAGAGGCGGGTTTAAAAAGTTGATCATTTTATCAAATGTGATCCAGCTGCTCGCTCGAATCCACCCCAGCTTGGAATGAAGACAGACTGTCAATAATTCTCTGAGCCGCAACTACCAGAAAACTATCTTATTTGTACTCTGGTTCTCTCGCCTACTCTCAGCTATGTTGTTGCACGACATGATGCATTAGGGGAGAACTAGGTTGGTTGCGTGCCTCGAGGGAATACTTGGTTTTCAGCCAGCTCTACTATTACGAGACTCAACCAATCAATATACAACACGAGTCAAACTCTGTATGCAATTTACTACACCAGTCATTTAACACCTTACCAGTCTTTACACTCTACAACAGTCATTTCTCACTTTACTATTCTTCAACACTCATTACCAGTCATTTAACACTTTACTAGTCTTTACACATTAAACCAGTCATTTAACATTTTACCAGTCTTTACATTTTATACCAGTCATTTAACACTTTACCAGTCTTTACATTCAATACCAGTCATTTAACACTTTACCAGTCTTTACATTTTATACCAGTCATTTAACACTTTACCAGTCTTTACATTTTATACCAGTCATTTAACACTTTACTAGTCTTTACACATTACACCAGTCATTTAACACTTTACCAGTCAGAGTCTTTACATTCTATACCAATCATTTAACATTTTACCAGTCTTTACATTCAATACCAATCATTTAACACTTTACCTGTCTTTACACATTACACCAGTCATTTAACACTTTACCAGTCTTTCCACATTACACCAGTCATTTAACACTTTACTAGACTTCAACACTCTATACCAGTCATTAGACCCTACACTAGTCATCACTTTTATACCAGCCATTATTGTCTACACCAGTCATCACTTTTATGCTAGTCATTACACCTATACCAGTCAGTACATCCAAATCAGTCACTACAACCTTTACCAATTAATACACTTTATACCAGACAATACACTATCTACCCCTCATTTCAGTCTATAGCAGTCGCTACACTAATATCAGGATTAATATTATGAACCAATGATTAGACAAACACCAACTCACGTACCTAACCTACACAGGCACCTGAAAAATATCCAGATGATAGGTTCTAGATTTTGAAGGAAAAACATACAAAGAAGATGATTGTTTTGTTTTAGATTTTGTGTAAAGGAAGAAAGGTGAACATTAAATGGAGCTAGGGTGGGGTCCACATAGACCTGTCACCTAAGTGGCCTGATTCTATCATAACGTTGTGTATCATCTAAGTCTGAGGTGATATCGTATCCAGGTAAGGTAACTACGTAACAGAGCTAGATGGGTATATGTTTAGTGATCAGACAGAAGCCATGCCCCTTTTTGAGTATCTACTCAGGCTGGTGGGCTCACCCTCACTACAGTCAAACAAAGTAAAACCGCTCAAGAGAACACTGACTACTAAAATGCTGCCTTGTGGTCAATACACTGGCGCCCCCTTGTGTATAATCCATACAATAATAGTTAGGTTACATGTCAAAGGCATATCCTATAATTCAGAGTGGCGCTTCCTCGCGATTTTCAAATATTGACAACTATCAGTTCATACTGGTTCCGACTTATCTTAATGCTAGTTAATAAAATTGCGACAATTTGTTCAGTTTGGCATCAGTCAGTAGGTATGATAATCCTACTTAGCTTGATTAATCTAAATGTGCTGAAACATTTCTTCAAATCTTTCAAAATTGAAACGTGGCAGAATAGGGGCCACCCATGAAGTATGTACGCAGAATTTCTGAAATTTTGGACCCCCCCCCCCCCCCCCCCACCTCCTCTCCCAATCTTGTACGCAATAGAACAAAGAGGGAGCATATGCAGATTTTCCTAAATTTCTTACCCCCCCCCCCCCCCCCCCCCACTCGGTGCGTACGTACTTTATGGATTGCCCCATACACTTCGAGACACAGCCAATGATATCTTGAATTTGACAAGTTTCCAGTCAGATCCAAACCATTGCTATGTGGTCTCCATAGTAACCCATGCTAAACGGAATTGAGCATCTATCAACCATCCTTAACCACTATGACATAGCATCGAAGTTAAACTCTCCTGCACCTGTTTCGAGTGGGGAATGGGAGACCCGAAATACTTTGTGGGCCAGAGATCTATCTAAAAGACAGAATGGGTGGGGTTTCAAGGTTTCATCCGAGTCAGACTCTTCGATCATCTAAATCTTTGATTATTTCAAGGCATATGACATTGTCAAATTATGGGAACAGGCCTATTATGTCTGTCCGTGTTTTATTTAATGATAAAACCAGAAAAAGAGACTGATGAAACTACCCACCAAATGAGTATAAAAAAACAGTAGTAAGGGGTGATGTCCAAATGGTGAAGTGGCCCAAAATATTGACCACGATGGCAAAAACGGTCACATATCCGGTAAATTTTAAATTTAAAAAAAAATCAAATCTTCCCAAATAAGGAGAGTAACCTATACTTCCCGGTACTGAAATCTGTAGTTCTACACATTTATTACATTCTGTGAAAGTTTGACGGAAATTAAATGACAGATTTTACTATGTTTACCATTATGAGATTAAAACTAGCAGAGCGACCCCACTTTTTAAGTCAGACATGTGTTTGACAATACTTTGAGATAACCATATCGAACTTCTAGGAAAATGACATGGATTTTACATTGTGAGATGAAAAGGGAAAATCAGTACTAGATAATAACCCTAGTCCCTTTGCGTAACGTGTATACTCAGATTACTAGGAGAAAACAATAGTAACTGCAAATGTAGAAAGGTAAGCTGGGTAATATATATTACATGTTGTCTGTTTCCTGGTGCTCCCTGATATACTAAGTGAACTAGTAACATGCATGTTAATACTCAGTCTCAGAAAAGTCCCAAAATTCTTATATTTTATGCTGAATGATAGGGTAAAAGTGGGTACAGCTGAAATGTTTTCGGTTATTTTCACCAAACATATCTGAATGTTTCTGCATTGCCAGTGCCCTTCTGAAATATTGACCTACAGACTATGAGCATGTGAGGGCGGTCCCACTAGGAAGAGATTTACTACTGAAACAAGTAAAAACCGGTATAGAAATACATGAATGTGATTTCACCTGATTGTGCTATAATCAAGATTGTTAATGGATGTCGGGTGTGAAAGTATGTGAAGTCATCATGTATGCACACAGGGTTCTAACATTAGAGACACGCGAGTATCCTCCCATAATAGATTTCAAAATGACAGCTAGAATTGATTTATCTCATAGATAATGCCATTCAGTGTCAAATCGTGTTGAGCAACTAGGACTGAATATGGTATAAATTGTTGATGAAACCCCTATTAGGAAGTCCACAAATTACAAATGTGGCCCTCAATTCCAATGGTCAAATCATGTTGCTACTTTTTTTTTTACTGGAACTTACAAAGCAAAACGGATAAAGGGAAATACAGAAGAATTAATAATTTTGATTTCTAAGTAAGTCCTGGCATTGTAACATGTTATTCACCTTATTGACACAAAACAACTGTGAAAAGTGGTTAAACTAAACTAGATCGAGCCATATTTGAATAGTAGCATTGTGTGCTATTGATTGCTGACTATCATGTGATTCTGACCTCTTAACATTAACAAAGCCAAACGGATCAGTCAGTGATTACCGTGATTACTGATTATGTTTATGGTCAGAACCACTCAAAGCCAAAGACTTTGCCAAAGAGACATGTTGAGACATGCAACTCAGGCGTCATGACTCGAGCGCCAGATTTATAAACACGACTTCATGAACTCCGTAGACTAAAACTACTGATGAGATCCAGGATGAAAGCAATTTCTAGTATAATCAGAATCCATTTCTTAGAATGACACCATTCAGCAACTGCAAAAGGCAACATAAACCTTGCTGACATGCGGAATTCCCAGTGTTTACCGTTTTGATAGGAACAACATTCCCAACCCGACTCAACGCTGGCGTAACTGACAGTGACAGCCATTCATTGACTGATAATGCAAAACCTACCTTTGGGGTCACGCCTTCGACCGATCTGATGGAAAATACGAAAGGTGAACTATCATCAGACGCTTCTCTTTGGCGATCCCATGCCAGTGGAATGAAGCTATTCTTCTCAACAAGGGATTTCCAGGCTTTGACGCGCCCAGTGGCCGCCATGTTGTAAACAGCTCTGCAACGACCGCGCGGAAATAGCCGAACCTACCGGAAGTTCTTGTATCAACCAATAGTGACTGCTGTTACAAATCCGAACTTTTCCGATTATGTCCTACGCTCACTGGTTACCTGCGTGAACCCATCGCTTTCCTCTGTGGAAGCCGAAGAAAACCGGCGTAGAGGAACTGAAGTCAAGTAACTGTAAACATTGAACGAGTTTTGAAGTTTTGCAAGATTGAACACAAGATGAGACCAAATCAACCTTTCCCAACACCTGACAGAGCTATTTATGGCTTTGTCATGTACTTGGCGGCCTATGTGGGTTTAGGTAAGTGTCTTATGACGTGCTCCTGTGTTTGTACAGGACGCGATCACTCTTCCCCGCAGTGACCCGGTTACAGCGGCCCCCGCCCCGGTCTTTCCCCTCACCCTCAGGCCTCACGAATGCGACAGACTAGCCATGTGAAACCCATTTAATACTCAAAATATAGCATAACCCAAACCTAACTCTATACGTGACCCTACCCCTGAGCCTAAGCTTCAGAGTTGTCCGGTAGCTGGTCCAGGCTGTCACTAGGCGCGTTCACCTTTTCAGTTTCACGGCATCACGCTATCGCGTTCGTGCGGGTTTGGCCTTAGGCTTAGGCGGGGCGGGGAGCCACTGATGCCAGTGATAGAGACCTTGTGACCGAGTGATTGTGAGAAGGAGTGGTCGTGATGCGTAACCTTCTCCTCTAGGCTCTGTTCAACTTAATTCTAACTTGATACCGGAACATGTATATCACGTAGGGCCTACACTAACTACCAATCCCTCCCCACCCCCCCACCCCCCTTCCCCCAGTTCTGGGATATTACTATTACTAGAAGCTTGTGGAAATGTCCTACTCTCAGCACAGGCCTCTGTTCTTGTAAAGCCTAGAGTGCTATGGTGTTTAAGCCTCCTCACTAAAGTGGTGGCAATGCTCAGCAGGGTTGAGGATATCGATGGCTTGGTGTCTTGGTGAAGAGTCAGTTCTGTGTGTACAGATAGCTGCTTATATACTTTCTCATGGTGTCAGTGCAAATGAAGACAGAGGATAGTTCAAACCTAGGGGGTGGTAGTGCAAACATCTGTACTTCAACCACTATCCAGAGCGCCTAATTGTAATAGGAAGCACACAGTGTCGATCTTAAAATCATGTCACAAGTAACACCTAACACTTTAACAGATACAATAGTGGTCCAAAATAGTTTTACATTGAAAAATCTCTGGTTTTAAACATATGCCCCTTACATTGCAGTTATTACAGGCAATTTGTTCTTCTTTTTGTAGCCTTGTACTTGGTGTGGGCCTACATTCCCGATGAGTGGCTGCATTCCATGGGCTTGACCTACTGGCCACAAAAGTAAGTCCTCCCCTCATCATTCCTAAAAAGTAAATTCTATAACGAGTAATAATTTTGCGTAGAATTCTTCATTGTAATTTCTGTATTTATTTTGTTACAACCATAGAACAAAAATACTATACATAATATTATACAACATGGCTAGGCCTATATCAAGAATGCAGTAACAGATAGTGCTAAAGTTAGAGTTTCGGATAAGGCAGTTGTCTTTGAAATTGCGACACTTCCTTTATTATTTTGAATACACACTTAGAGAGAAAAATTGTATTGGCTCCTGTCTGTGCTTGTCCATAACATCGCTAAGCTGCAGGGGTTTGATGAAAGCTGACTTATTTCTGACCCTGTACATGTATTGTATGTGCTTGCAGGTATTGGGCGGTGGCGGCCCCAACTTATCTTGTCTTTACTGGAGTGTTCATCCTCTTCATGTACGTCGCCTACAACTTCATCATCACCAAACCACTGGACTCAATCCATACCATCACAGGTAGAAACTTGTACATATATATATTATATATGTTTGCGGTTGCTTATGGATCATATCTCTAACTTGCTCTATCATAATTCGTCACAATTGATATATTAAGATGTGCTGATATCATTTTCTTTTATAATCATAAATCTCCTTCAGTACGGTAACAATATGCAACATGTAACAATAGACCGAAACAGTTTCATTCATGTAAGTTTTTATTTATAGCTGTGAGCTACAGTTATTACAATGTAACAAGTAAAACTATCAGTATCATATTAAAGTATGTGTTTTGTTTTTCTACAGATGAGCATTTCGTGCCAGTAAAAAGTCGAGGTCTGCCACCCGATGCCATCCCCCCAGTGGGCGACGTCCCTATAGACGAAGTCAATGAACATCTATATGGTGAGTGACATGGACAAGATAGTACACCCAGTGACAGGAAGAAACATCAGTATGCCCAGTGACAGGAGGGAGCATCAGTATGCCCAGTGACAGGAAGCAGCATCAGTATGCCCAGTGATAGGAAGCAGAATCTGTATGTCCAGTGACAGGAAGCAGCATCTGTATGCCCAGTGACAGAAGGGAGCATCAGTATGCCCAGTGACAGGAGGGAGCATCAGTATGCCCAGTGACAGGAAGCAGCATCTGCATGCCCAGTGACAGGAAGGAGTATCAGTATGCCCAGTGACAGGAAGGAGTATCAGTATGCCCAGTGACAGGAAGCAGCATCAGTATGCCCAGTGACAGGAAGGAGTATCAGTATGCCCAGTGACAGGAGGGAGCATCAGTATGCCCAGTGACAGGAAGCAGCATCAGTATGCCCAGTGACAGGAAGGAGTATCAGTATGCCCAGTGACAGGAAGGAGTATCAGTATGCCCAGTGACAGGAGGGAGCATCAGTATGCCCAGTGACAGGAAGCAGCATCAGTATGCCCAGTGACAGGAAGGAGTATCAGTATGCCCAGTGACAGGAGGGAGCATCAGTATGCCCAGTGACAGGAGGGAGCATCTGTATGCCCAGTGACAGGAGGGAGCATCAGTATGCCCAATGACAGGAGGGAGCATCAGTATGCCCAGTGACAGGAGGGAGCATCAGTATGCCCAGTGATAGGAAGCAGAATCTGTATGTCCACTGACAGGAAGCAGCATCAGTATGCCCAGTGACAGGAAGGAGCATCAGTATGCCCAGTGACAGGGTATGCCTACTGATAGTAAAGAAAAGCAGTATGCCAACTAACAGGAACAAGCATATGTATGTCCAGTGACAGTAAGCAGCATCGGTATGCCCAGTGACTGGAAGCAGCATTGTTATCTCTACAGCCTAGGTCGAACAGCAGTATGCCAACTAACAGGAACAAGCATCTGCATGTTCAGTGACTGTAGGTAGCATCGAAATGCCGAGTGACATGAAGCAACATCTGTATGCCTACTGACAGGGACAAACAGAAATATGCCAACTAACAGGAACAAGCATCTGTATACCCATTGACAGGGATTAGTATTAATAATCCCGCTAAGAGGAATGACCATCAGTATGCCCAGTGTCAGGGCAAATATCAGTACACCCAGTGACAGGGACAAGCACCTGTATCCCCAGTGACAGGACCAAACATTTATACTTTTAGTAAATGGGACGAACATCTGTACACCCAGTGACATACATGATTTGAACAAATTTTTGAACTTGTGTAATCGGGATTAATAAAATTCCTAGAATCAACTACTTGCTGGTTACAATGGTTCCTATGTTCTCAACTTTTTCTAAATTTATATTTTCTCTTTCCAGGCTGGAAGTCAATGGTAGCTAACCACCTTGGTACATTTCAAAATTCAGTTATCTACCGTTTATTATAGGGAGCCAAAGTGAACCCGCTGAAACCACAGATACCCATTTACAAAATACCATTTCCGGATATAGGCACTCAGTACTTTGACTATGTAGGTTCGAGATTGTATGTGTCATTCTCCAATCTTTTAGGTCCATATTTTTTTATAAACTTAACAACCGTTATTGTAGCTTCGGGGCAGTTATTCAGAGATAATAATAGTAAACTAAACTTCAAAAGTAACAAATGAGACCAAAAACAATATTCTAGCCTCAACCCCCAGAGGTTTAGCACTAAGCCTCGTTCTTACTGGCCTTCGGAAATCGTGCTTTGAACACGGGTATCTGCCATTTTAGCGGGTTAACTTTGGCTCGCTATATACCTTCTGGAGTAAGTGAGAGAATTACTACACACGGCTATCTAAAGATTACAATCTATATAATATCATGATAACTTTATAAAAGAATATATAGAAATTCTAAAAAGTTACTTTTCACATAATAAAACCCATGTCATTTTCCTCAAACTTTCACATGATATAATAAATGTATAGATCTAGTACTACACATTTCATGCCACTGACCTTGTTTTTGAAAGAATTAAAGAAAAACATATTTTTAAGTCTTTTCCTATGTTCCGAAAATCAAGAAAATGTTAATTGGCCTATTTTACTTATTAGGGATTGAATAAACTAAACAAATCAGATTTACACAATTGATATTAGAAAAAATCTCAACGGACCACCTTTGACTGATAATTTGACAATATTCAATTATCACCAGGTAGCACCACTGAATCGTAGGATATGCCTTTAATGTTATTGAGGTCGGTAGTGAAGAATTTTCCCTTCTATTAAATGTTAGAATTAAACCCGCGTAAGAGACCCTTGCATAAGCGAACACCCAGCATAAGTGGACGGTTATTTCGCAATGAAAAGGCCTAAAATCCCTAGACTAGTTATACGGGGTACAAGGCTGTGTCCGCTATCTCTCCCCACAGACCTCTAGTTCTAGATCAAAGAAACAGAACCCTAGTTCTCTGTCTAGATCTATAGTGAGGAACGAACAGCAGAGTCGCACTACGTCTGACTGAAAATCCCGTGTAAGCAAACACCTCCAAATTGACACCCTACTTTGTGTTGAATGTGTGTGAGCAGGCTAAATTTTTGGAAAATACATTTTGTAATTCAAAGTTGAATGAATTCGAATCCAATTGAGATATTAGGAAATGGATTTCAGATTATCAACGCCTCTGTCTCCCCTTCATACTTACATATTACGGCGTAGGGAACTTGAAAAGCCTGCGTACATCCCGCATTACTCGTAGACTTCAGCGGTGTCATCTAGCGGATGACCCGGGAACTAGCGTATAGGGAGCCAAAGTGAACCCGCTGAAACCACAGATACCCACCTACAAAACAACGTTTCCGGTGGCCAGTAAGAACGAGGCTTAGTGCTAAAGCTATGGGGGTTTGAGGCTAGACTTTCGTTTTTGGTCTCTTTTGTTACTTTCGAAGTGAGGTTTACTACTATCGTCTCTGAATAACTCTTTCGAAACTACGATGACAGTTGTTAAGTTTATTAAAAATTTGGATCTAAATGATTGAAGAATGAGACATATAATCTTGAACCTACATAGTCTAAGTACTGTGCGCCTTTATCCGGAAATACTATTTTGCGACCGGCTATCTGTGGTTGGAGCGGGTTCACTTTGGCTCCCTATTATATTAGATTAGCAACCAACCCCTTTGGCTGTAGTCTCTTTCACGACCGCTTGAGCCGTGAACACGCCGTCTGGTGAATGGTGGCCGCACTACAGGCTACTTTGGCTGGTTGGCTGGTGCCCGCCTGTGTCCGCCGCTGGCTTCCTAACACCTCCGAACCCCCTAGCGGATACCCCGGGAACCAGCGTACCAACCCCTGTCTCAGTAGTCCGTCCACGCACCGCGCCGCCTTCGGGTTACTTTGAGAGCATGAGCGCCCTGGCCCTAGCGACAACGGGACGTACTACAGTCTACTGTCTCAGTAGTCTCTTTCACGACCGCTTGAGCCGTGTACACGCCGTCTGGTGAGTGGTGGCCGCACTACAGGCTACTGTCTCAGGAGACGCCTGAACGGTACTCGTAGACTTCAGCAGTGTCATCTAGCGGATGACCCGGGAACCAACGTATTATATGAGCTCACACTAGGTCATATTGTATACAGAAGGTGGCGCCACTACTCTGTGGTGGCACCACAGATGGCACCACAGAGTAGAGATATCTATTTCACTCTGTGGTGGCACTGTGGCTCTACGCTGTGATAAACACGCTGGTTCCTCGGTCATCCGCTAAAGTGCTCGGGTAGCCCTTAGCAGTTGGCTGGGTTCCGCCTGTGTCCACTGGCTTCTTGTTTATTTACATCTGCAGCTCTCGCATGTTCTCACAAAATTAGTCAGAATCCTCACTAATTTCATCGGGCTCTCCCGCCGAGTCCTCTAGCGGATGACCGGGGAACCAGCGTACCGGTGCCCTTAGCACTAATAGCAGCAGGGGAACCAGCCAACGGTGGCTCGGACTGCAAAAAGCGGGTATCTTCCTAGATTGACGGCCATCCTCTCTCCCTTCATCTCCGACTTTGATAGAGGTTGGTGGAACCTAATCATCGTCTTTTTATACGGTACCAAACTCGAAGCAAAGTGAACTGACACAGCGCAAATATTTACGAGCTATGACCACTGCCGCTACGGTGGACAGTCGACATCTACCGGAAAGCCGACAAACTAATGAATGTCTATTTTTTTCCGATAGGTGGCAGCATAATACAAATATTACATGATTTGCAAACTTATATCAATAAAGCTAAATAAAATCTTTTATCAACATAAAATAAGCGTATATCATGATTTAAACACATTAAAAATCTTATGTAGCTTGCGCGTAATTGATCTTATTGTCAGTTCTTTGAGTATTTTTGGGAACATGAACAGAACACCACGCATAAGAGAAGATACATTTTATATAGGAAAATATCACCCCATACAGGGCATAATTACCCGAGGTACTTACAAGTACTGAAATTTTTGGCGGACCTGCAACTCAGGTCCTCACATGTAACAAAAAGTGAATATTTGCTTAAATGCCCCCTACGATGTCGATCCTACCTGAGTGGAGGCTGTGCCAACAATTATATACTGTATTTTGTAAAGATATCTTTCACATAGCAGAAGAGATGTCGTTTTCCTCAGACATTCACCGGTTATAGCAAATATGTTGCACTGCATCACGAAGTTTTTAAAAAGATTACGGAGAGAATTAAAGAATATATGTATTTTAAAAAAATTCAGTACATTCTCTATGTAAGTTATGTATACATACTCTACCTAAAGTTCGATTTCGTTGCTTGCTGTTGATAGCTCCAGATCTTCAGACTAAATCGATGAATTTTGTGTGGGAGGACAAAATCGATGAATGACGCAACCATGTGGAGAGAACAGCGGGAGAAGTGTGTGTGTGTGTGGGGGGGGGGGGGGGGGGTACCTGCTTCATCCCTGAAATATTGCCAAGGATGGTAAATTTCACCTAAAAATTCCGGGTACACTTCTTTTAATGTTGTTTCTAACATTCATAGTTAAACACTTATAATGATATGGATAATTTCTACAAGGAGAAAAATATTGAAACCTCCAAGGTCTAATTAAGGGGGGTGCACATGAGGCATCTATTTACTGGAGTGCTCCTGGGAAAAACAAAATCATAGAAGTCCTCAATGAGCCCCTGATACTGTGTCTTTGGACAAAGCAGATATAGCCACTAAATAAATCATGTAATCTATATAGATACAAGCGGCAAGGAGTCCAGATACCCCCCCCCCCCCCCTCTCCAAGAAAATCATAATAATGAACGTTCAGTTATGTGTAATTGTGAGCAACTGAAGACTCTTTTTAAAAGGTTTGGCTTGAATCGCCTACCGTTGTAGAATACGTGTAAGAATCCACATCATCCGTCTATAGTTAAGCTCTTATAATAGCTATGGTTTACTAAAGATGCACAAGGTGCTGGTAGGGGCACAGCCACATCCAGCGCCGCCATGCGCCAGCTGCATGCACCACGACTGACACGTACACCCCCGCCAGAAATGTCGTCTGCCAATGTGGATACATTAGAAACACATCATGGTGTCAGAAAGATGCGGGAAGAGCAGACGCCGTAGGTGGGATACGGTGAAAGATGTTTCCCATGTAGTCCCATCCACCCGGATTTCTGATGTATGTGCATCTATATTCGTGGCAATTGGCTAGTGTCTCTCACGAAAAATACTCAGATTTAGAAATGGTTTTATACCTAGTGAATGAGTCATAAATTCCTTTATCTAAGTCATGAAAATAAACTTTGCGTATTCTCAAGACTTGTTTTTTTTTTTAAATCTTATTACATGCAAGTATATGGTTTGATATCAAAGTGAATTAAACATAACAATATGTAATTTATTGTCTAGGAAATAATTAAAAAGAAAAACTATATGTCTAGATTAAACTTCACTGTGGTATGCTTTGAAATGTCAGTACTGTTTCCTATTGTTCGCAGTTCATTTCTGTTCAGTTTTATTTCATTTTACTTCGATTGCATACGGTCGCTGATCATATAGATGGGGGTATAGGTGAGGGTCTAATATAAATTGTAAGATGCGAACATGACGGTTCATTGTATGTGTAATACGAGATGACCTGCATGGACTGAGGAGAACAGGAAATTTATTTTGATAACCAAACTAAACGAAAAATTGCTTCCAGATAGGTTAGTTGTTCAAGGCATATCGGACAATTTGGCGTTAAAATTAAAACCCATGTCATTTTTCTGAAACTATAATAGACTATTACACATCTATAGTAATACCTATTTATGTTTTAAAAATCATAGGTCACCGCCCTTGTTTTTGAAAGAATTGAATAAAACCATATTTTTCAATACTTTCCTATATAAATCAAGCATATCAATATGGGCCTATTTTACATATTGCATTAGATCAAAGTAGACAAAACTCAAATTTTGCTATTTTGACTTTTGAATGTGCCACAAATCACCAATATATGGGAATATTTGAAAATCACCAGGTGGCACCACCGTGAATTGTAGCATATACCTTTAGGAGAATACATTGTGGAAAATGTCACAATTATAAGACGCTGGTAGTCTATTATAGGGATGTCTGTATTGTAGTTGTTCTAATGATCATGCGATAAGTAAAATTCACTTATAGAATGAAAATTTGCCCCCAAAAAAACAAATTTCGGGTGTAATAGATATTGATTGGACTGAACTGTTGTAATGGCCGGCGATGAAACCGGAGCACAATATTATGATAATTGAATATGATGTTAAGGGGACAATGTACTACTTGGAGAATACATTTTGGTTGTAAGAGAGCTGTTGGTTTTTCATTTGCGATTCGCCGAGGTTTTGTTTTTTTTGTGGTTTTAAAAAATTATATTTGCAGGAGAATATAATCTTCCAATCAATTTGTGTATAGAATGCATTATCCAGTCTTGTTCAATACACATTGGATACAGTACGATTTATTTTAAATGATGAAGACTCATAAACAGTCATAGAACAGTCATATTATAACAGTATATGATAAAAACTACAACTGACTGTCACTCAATCTATCTCTTCCTTAATCTTTCTGTGTGTAGTATTTATTCATAGAATCTGTTATCATTGCTCAGAATACCGTAGGATCAGCTGTATAAAAAGTGTTCACCTAAGTTGTAGGGCCTATATGAATCATCATAAGCACAGAAATCTTAATTCACTGTTTCATTAAGTATTCCTTGCAGTAGTTGAAGTACCAACGTTGTTCCTAATTATGTACTTAGTCATACATTTGTATTCATGCATATCCTTGCATAACCATTGTTCGATTGTTTCAATTATAAAATGAAAAGGTGTGAAACTAATGATGAAATTTCTTGAGCTGACAAATTTTGTTAAAGTAACTAATTTGTTTCTACTTAATTTGAATTGAAACCTGTGCACACATGTTCACTTCTTCTCCTTTTTGTTGAGATCATTTAACAAATTACCAGCTTACTACTGTGTGTGTGATGTCCCGCTCATCATACGTCCTTAATTTCACACTGCACATCTCAGCGCTCGATAACGAGACGGGCGAGCGCGGCAGTGTCCACCCGCAGTGCCCGTATGTGACGTCACGGGTGTCAATGTGTCGTCTGCTGGCGCCTGCAGGACGCTGGGCGTGTCTGCTGTGCGCAGGTGCGTGGAGGTGGGCACGGGGAGGTGGCTGGGGTGGTATATTAGCGCAGTGTGCGTGAGAAGGGTCGGCACAGTTTGGGTTCTCCTCCCCCAACGTCTCGGGATTCACGTACTTTTACACAGAGGAAAAAACTGGTGAGTGTAATCATTTTCCACACTATATCTCAGCTATCCAGTTGTTTTTTTTTAAATTCCCCATATAAGTCTTACGCACTACAACCATATAAATGTTCACATATATTATATATATGTTATATAACCTTGCATACATCTGAGCTGACCGATCAGAGATAGTTGGGGGTTGGGCCATATAAAAAGGGAAGCAGGAATCCATGTAGACCTACTGCCCCCAGTTTTGAAATTACTTTAGAAATTTTGGTAGATCATAATTGGGTAATCCTACGCCGCTGTATATTCTCAAGGTCATGTCTAGATAGTTCTTTGTGTGCCACTAACGCTTCACGCAGGATCACTCTTGCTCATCCCTTCAGTCGGTACCTCCGACCAGAAGCCCTTAATTTGTCCCTGACGTACGTGAATCATTGGTTTCACTGCTATGACTTGTGTATTTAGTAAAACAAACGAAATACCCCAGATTGGGTCCTTTCGTGTCATCGTTGTTGCAGTATCCACCCAAGTATATCAAAGAGTTGTGTGATCCATCGGATTTACTGCCTTAGCCTTTCCTGATACAATATGCAATCTCACGCCCTTTCATGCCATCCTCGTTACAATATGACTATATCAAATATGTGTGTTTGCAGGTGAAGGACCCAGGATGATTACTCTAACGCTGATGGGGATACTGGTGGTGGCGGTGGTCGTCAAGAAAATGATGGCCAAGAGGTACAACATGCCACCCGGTCCAAAAGGTCTGCCCTTCCTGGGGAACTTCATGCAGTTGGACGGCAAATTCCCGCATAAAACCATCACAAAGTGGGCGGAGGAGTACGGCGAGGTGGTGAAGATGGGGGTAAGATGGCAGGACTAGCAATTGTCACCTCTTTGTAGCTGTAGCTAGCATTAAGTAGAGAATCTATGTCCTCTATACTATCATTTCATTAATCAATTCACCGCCACCCATAAGGACACTTTTTTTTTTTTTTTGGCTATATCAAAGATGGCAGACATACCGGTACAGTAAAACCCTGCATAAGCGGACACCCGCCAATCCGGCCCAGAGTGGCAGCTTACGTGGGGTGTCTGCTTATGCGGGGTTTCCAGATTTTTTACCGGCTATACATTTAATGCATCCCTGACATCAGGAGCTTTAATTTGATACTAAATACACATAAGTTTCATAATTTCTATCAAGGTTCATCTATTTTAAAAAAAAAACACTTCTAAAATCGTATTTTTCTGATGCGCGCGGTGATGAGAAACAAGGTTTTTTTTGAGTGGCTTAAGCTGAAATTGTCCAAAAAGTACAACAGCATATTTTCATCAATGATGTCATTCCTCTTTTCAGTTGATTTACTCTCATCTCGTATTTGTTATATCCATATCAGTACCTGTGGGCGAATATTACTCACATTTAGCATGGGGAAAAAGACCATATAGCCTTTAACACAATCACAATTTTTCACAATCATGTTAAACGCAATGTGTTAAAAGACAGTATCAAATC
Source organism: Alentia gelatinosa (assembly GCA_950022655.1). NCBI lineage: Eukaryota > Metazoa > Annelida > Polychaeta > Phyllodocida > Polynoidae > Alentia > Alentia gelatinosa. Next base: position 11,898,418 of record OX465590.1, read on the forward strand.
AAAATAAGGGATGAATTCGGATGAAGAGAGATGCAAGTGAGGTCTAGAATAAACAAAAAAGCCGGAATATGTCTGAGCGTATCCACACTCTTTATATATGGCATGATAAACATTCAGTAAATTTTCAAAGAGTAAGACAGACTGGCATCTCTTCATATGGAATTCAAGCTGACACCATCTATACGGTTCATAACAACGTTAAAGTGAGTTAATATGCGTAAGAAACATCGTCATGGCGTCATGGCGGGAGCATGTCGACATAAAGGAGTGCATATATGATGTTGTGGATTACATTCCAGTGGCAAATCCATGAGGGGTGCCAACGAACTCCAACAAAATCCCCAAGAGCCTTATGAGTTCCACCCATTGTATCGTCTTTTTATTAGAATTTCTACTCCTATATCTTTATGTTATATTCGCATCTTATACCATTTTTTTTCATAAGGAGTTCCCACCCCAAAGTTGAACTCTGCCGTTTGAGATTCAGGGAGCGCCCCTGCAACCTATATTATATGCTGCTTAACACCATTTTGAAAAGATTCCAACAGATGTTTAAATCTTTCTTTTACAGATGTTTGGGGATAACTTTGTGATTTTGAACAGTTACGATACAATCTACGAAGCGATGATCACCAAGGCCCTGGACTATGCAGGGCGCCCAGATTTCTTCAGAGCAGAAGTGATCAGAAATTACCATGACAGTATAACCTTCACCACCTACTCCAGGCGATGGGCCTTTATGAAGAAGACATCCATGCAGGCTCTAAAGGTACTTTTAACGTTCTACAACATATACTGAGATATAGGGCTTTACGGTTTTGAAAACCTCAATTTCTATCCATCGTTTAATAGATGGAAAGGGAGGGACACAGGGACATGCGGCCTCCACTCTCTTCGAGGTAGGGAAGAGGGGAGACTACCACCGTTTTTATTGGGTTTTTTTTAAATTTTGTTTTTATTGTTGTCTGTTGTTGTTATTTTTTAGGAGGGGGTGCCCTTTGGGTCCCTGCACCTATTTTTCAAATATATTTGACTGTAAATTAAACGCAGTGTGACAGTAAATGAGCCTATGCATATCATTTATACAATGAAAACTTATGGGAGCCCGTAATACTACAACATGTATATTACATGAACTTCTATAGAGATAGGGGGTAATCTTTCATCAAGAGTCTATAGGACTTATCATACCACTTGCTAAGATATTCTCCTATGTGTCTTAATCTGCTAAACTCATCTTCTTTAAGATTCCATAATTATGTATGTACGATTATTTTAGGGATGTCTTGACGTATATCTTGTATTTCTGATATAATTCTATTCTTTACTTTATCTTATGATGTGTGCTCGCTATTAAGTCAAGCTATTAAAACAAATAGACTTGCTTTGTCCTCAGATGTATGGTGATAACTTGGAAAACCTGGAGTTGATCACATTAGACTTGCTCCAAGACCTGATGGTAGACCTGCGGGAGGTGGCCAAGCAGCATCCTGGAGGTTCCAACATCAAACCCATCGTCCACACCTGTGTCACCAACATCATCTCCTCCATTGTACGTACCCGGGTTCATCTACTAGTACCAATAACAGGCATATCCTACAAGTCACGGTGGCGCCATCTGGTGATTCTGAAATAATACCAATCATAAGTCAAAACTGGTTTCTTGGGATTCCTTCCAAATTCTAAATGAGTAAATTTAATGGGTTTTTTTTACAGTTTTTCCAATCTTGATAGGTAAAATAGGCCAATTTGTATTTGCTCGATTAACATAGTAAATGTACTGAAAAATACGGTTTTCTTCAATTCTTTCAAAAGCAAGATTGATGACCTATGTTTTTTAAAACTTGAATAAGTAGTATTATACATATACTACATTCTGTGAAAATTTGATATAGTAGTACATGTTTAGAGAGCAAAGTATTGTTCTAATATTCTCCATCTAGTGCCTTGGACTGAATATTACATAGATTGCATCATCAACTTGTGTTTTTTGTGGGGTTTTTTTAAATTTTTTTTTTTTTACATAATTCTCCTCGATATGGCAATGCAGTGATCTCGCATTTGAGTGTGAACATATGGATATCATACTCGCTCTACGAATTATCACGTTTTTCTCACCAAACCTCACTAAAAATGATCGTATATTAATACTACCTTTTGTTTTTTTGTCTTGGGATTCGGAAATAACAAGATATTCTGGAAAAAGCGTTTCGGGGGTTCAGGGGCCTGTACTTCTAGCTATTCTAAGTGAATTATGGCCTCAGCTTAGAGTTCAAGTGTCCTGAGAAATACTTTGATCTCAAGAGTGACCCTTGGGACGTAAAAAGAATCCTGAAATCCGGAGAAATCCCATGCCTGTAAATACAAATGAATCGGTAGTTTGTAATCACCTCATCCGGACCATCTATTAAACGTTGACTATCGCTCTGCCTTTCAGATGTACGGACACAAAGTGAGTAAAAAGGATGCAGCCCAGCTGCAGATGGCCACTGATAAGAACGCGGCGGCCCTGGAGCCTACAGGTATACAGATACTGCTGGACGTGTTCCCGCTCACAAGATACATCCTCAGGTCCACATACCGCAAGCTGTTAGATGTCCGAGACCTCACTGAGAGCTGGTTCAAACATGAGATCAGCGAGAGGAAGGTATTACTGCCATACCGTGTATTCTGTTTTAATATCCACCTCAGAGATCAAGGCTGCTTGTGTTTGAAACAAGTTAAAATCATATTTTTATAATCCACCTAATACAAAGTCACCATACTGAACTTCAATAGAGCCTTCAGATCGCTACTGAGTAGTATACGGAAAGTCATATTTTACTCAGTAGAATACGAAAAAAATAAGTCCCCAGTGTCCAAAGTAACGTATAATATCGGCTTCTGTCTTTCCTTTGATAACTTATATTTGGAATGCTGAATAATAAATACAACAATACCATTATTTTGATCTGTATTGTCATGATCTCCTCATAGTTGACACTACGCAATATGAAAGGTCATTCGTAAAATTATCCGTTTCCTATACCTATTTTTATGAGCATGTTACATGTGCTCATTTCGAATAGATGAACTTCAAAGGAAATTATATTGCATTGGTAGCGCATTCATAGTACTCACACATTATTAATCAGATTATTATCAGATTTATGTAATGCATTTTCTCACCAGTGTACTAGGCCTACTCCTACGCTCCTTACGTAAAGTTGACCCTTGTTGCCTTTTAATTTCCTATGCTTTATATCAGTCCAGCTACTTTGGTTTGCTTTGTCATATGGGTCTACTCATACACATCACACTAAAAGCGATATCTTATATAGATTGCTGCATTAATTTGTAGCAATTTAACTTCTTTTGATGACGAAAGAGCATATCTAAAGCTTCAGAATCTGATTCTGTTCTCAGGCATCAACATCGACATGCCTCTAGTGGCAGTGACCAGAACTACAATAGCGACACATCTCAGCATAGAGTATCAGAATAGATCCTTTTCTAACCTTGCGGAATTTTTGTATCGTCATTTTCAGAAACATCATGAGCCCGGCAACCCTCAGTGTGTCCTTGATGCTTTGTACGAAGCTCAACGTAAAGGTCAGAAAAACAACGCTGAGTTCCAGATCGATGAGGGCGCCATTTATGGTCTTAACCTTGATCTCATTTTTGCTGGTAGGTACTACTTTCTCCACCCCTCCTTTCCTTACCAAAGTAGAATTGAACTTCTGAATTGGTCATATGTTTGTAGAGGCATGTATTATCTTGTTAGTGAATAGTGTTAATTATCTTTGAAAATATATCAAGGAATGCTGACAACGTATTCACTTATTGCAGTTTTGATACCTCAATCCATCAGGATTCCAATATAAAAATCAACTTACTTGCAAGATTTTCGATCAGGTTGAGCGACTGCTGGTATGTGGGTAGGTTTGGGGAATCCGATGTGCAGATCATGAATTATTCATCTTACCTTGTTTGCCCTCCCCTGATAGGTCAATCCAGTCACATGGGTTGATCTGGTTGCTCCCATTGGTGCAGATTCCAGACAAAGAGAGGCGGGAAAATGATGTGACCAATGAAAATGTCCCTACTATGGGGAAGTGCCGATGGCAGGGTGCCAGTCCCATATTGTTATGGGCTGCTGCCATCTGGTGGCTATTTTCGTATTAGTTCTCCACACCTGTCCAGGTGGCCAGAGTGGAGATATGGTCTTTTTGAGAGAGAGTGGGGATTGTTTATGTATCGTGAGGTAGATTCTATCTGTTTCTCACCATACCAGCAGTTTCGATTCTCGATAATCTCATTCAGGCTATTATTGGCTGATCTTTTGTGGGGCCCAGGGATGGTCTGGTGCAGATTGGCTTCACCACACCTGTATTGGGTGTGGTTCATCAGGTATTAGTATACCCACATTGTGTTTGCTGTGTGGATGTCGGGATCGGGAAGAATTTTTTGTTATATAATCCATTTCTGCGTCTCGAAGAGGCCCTTAACCGCTTCCCCTTGGGAGAAAAAAAATTTCTAACCCTGAAGTCAAATCCCCCCTCCCACACCCCCAAGGGGAAGAAAAAGATTATATCACATAAAAATCAACTTACTGTCAATCCTTTATATGTGTTACATAGCATGTTTTTTTTACCTCTAGCCAGTTCGATAATTGATAAATGGCAGACCTTCATCTTTGTTTTCAAATTCAATATGATTTTTCATCTTTATCATAAATGCATATTGCCATTTCTTGTGGTCTCACTATGAATCTGTTTTGTATTGGTTACATTGCTTCTGTATTTAATGAATTACTGATACAGAATAAAATAGAGACCTTGATATGGTTCTGTCGGACTCATTCTGTAAAACATCTGGTGGTTGTACCTTCAGGCACAGTGACCACCTCGACATCTCTGCACGTCCTGATCGGAATCCTGGTGAACATGCCTGAGATTCAGGACAAGATGTTTGACATTATCATGAAGGAGATCGGCACCCGGGAACCCCGCCTCAAGGACAGGTCCACCCTGGGCTACGTGGAGGCCGCCGTCCTCGAGATGTTGCGTTACTCGTCCATCCTCCCTCTGAACATCACTCACTGCACAATCACCGACACCACTATCAAAGGCTACGATGTGCCAAAGAATACAAGGGTGAGTCTACACACTTATCTTAGCATGGAATAAACGTCCATAGGCTTAGCATTATGAACTCGTTCTCAACAGGCTTGCGAGAACGGTAACTCGTTCTCAACGGGTGATAAAGAGATGAATATTTCCAGGCTAAGATAAAATCAGAAACATATTCTTGCTTGGTCTGAGTCTCTGTTCACCATCTCGTTTGGTGTGCTCCAGAATATTACTGCGCACTCCAAACTCGATGGTGAACGAGGACACAGACCAAACACTCATCAATTTCTTTGTGGAAGGTACCTCAGGGCAATATTTAAGTCTGTTCTTTATAACACACACAGATCATGTATAACCTGTGGAAGGTACTTCAGGGCAATATTTAAGTCTGTTCTTTATAACACACACAGATCAAGTATAACCTGTGGAAGGTACTTCAGGGCAATATTTAAGTCTGTTCTTTATAACACTCACAGATCATGTATAACCTGTGGAAGCTCCACCACGACCCACAACACTGGGACGACCCCTGGGAGTTCAAGCCGGAACGATTCTTGGATGAGGAGGGTGCTCTGGTGGCACCAGACCACATCAACAGGAAAAGGTGAGATAAAGGAATCAGAATTCATCAAAGTGAGCTCAGTTTTGGCCCACTAGATTCGGGTCAAATACATAGATTGTAGAACCGTCCCTCAGTGCTATTAATACTATATAAGGAGGATGAAGGTCGTGGTTTGCTTAGAATGCAGTCATTGGCTGCTGGTTCAAAACAGATGAATAAATCCAGATGAATCCAGATGAATAAAAATAAAACAATTTATTTGTAAATGTTGCTTTGGAAGCTATTTCGTAAATTAGATGATTCACCAGATAAAATGAAATAATTATTTCCTCTTCTGAATCCTTCTCTAAATGTGTGTTTCTTATTTAACAGATTACTCGCCTTCGGTGCCAGCAGACGAGTATGTGTAGGCGAAACACTCGCCAAGAACCGGCTCTTCCTGATGGTGACGTCACTGATTCAGAATTTCAAGTTCCTTCCGGTGAGTGAGGAGGAGAGGCCGAGCCACGACCCGCGCACCTACATCAGCGCCCTCGGCATCTACCCCAAGGATTACTCCGTCAAGCTGCAGAGCAGGAAGTAGTCCCTTTACAGAATGACGTATCCACCAGCGTCTTCGTGTCGTCACACTCAGAGGCATTCTCCATGACGTCATACTAAGTTCCTTCATTATTCTTTTTATCAAGAATAGCAATGACATGTGCGGAATGAAAAAAAAGGTTGTAAGTTAATAAAATATCAATTGTTATTAAATATTGTTAATATTTATGGTGATTTAACATCTAGGTATATTTATGATAAAGAGTCGTGATATATATATATTAATGGAAGCGGATGTTCTGGAGGGGCAGTTTTCCATGTAAAACGCGCCATCACCACACATCACTCTTACATCACTGAGCCTCAGTCTGACATGAAGGCTCCAAGTTTCAAACGTAATTTACGAGTGTAAACCTTTCTTATTCCATCTCTATACATCCTTTTCTAAATCTAAGGATATTATTATATGATGGGATGATGATTTAACTATCATTGTATGGATCTTATGATTCTGTACATTATGTTTCCTTGACCTCTACTGGAACAAAATCCATGGTCAATTGTTATGAATAAAACATTGCATAATTAGAGGAGTATGAATAGACAATAATTGATGGTTTTGTAGACAGGTTGACGCGTAGTAATACATGCGCTAGAGCGCATGAATAACAACATCAACCTCGAGTGGTTTACAGAGCGCCTGTCCACATAACCGTTGTTTGTTGCATTTATTATCCATCTTTTCGAATAGAATAAACCTAGTTATATTAAAGGATATAACAATAGAGACTATTTCCGTGCTCTATAGCACAAAGGGACTATTTTTCCTGTGTACCAATAGTTTCGAGGCCGTATCCTACATATTTGAATCCGTACACCACAGTTATGGTATCTGATAGGTTTGATATAATGGGTCGTGGTTTACTGAGTCCCCATACATTTTCAATGTGGTCTTGGTATACGATGGATAGTAAAAGGGGGGAGCCACTCCAACAGTCATTATCTATTCATCCTTCACCGATGAAGGCCACACAGGCCGAGAGTGGAAGTAAAACCTTGATCAGTATTACGGTACATGAACAGGTCGCTGAAAGGTTTCAATATCACAAATGTATATAAAACACATGTTGTAACACAGTGGTATGTATTAACAGTATCATAACTAATACTGTGTTTGTTGTTATGCCCCTGCTCGGAGAGTGAGCGGGCTGTGGAATGCATTACGTAGTTCCAGCCACGCTGGGGTAGATAGAGGGTGGTGGGAGGCCCTCACTAGCAGTTGCTCCCGGGCTCTCTGACAGACGACATGAGTGTCATGTAACATCATCACTGGTCACATATAACTTGTATAACACAATGAGAAGTACTAAAACATTTATTCAAAGAACCTGTTGAGTTGTGTTCTGTGTGACAATGTACAATTAAGTTGTGACCATTTGTGGATTCTTTCCTGTCACTTTTAGGTTAGCTCCCCGCCTCACATACACGACAAAGACACATGTGTCTAGTTGGTAGATTTTATTTCTCTTTTGGCTATTATTGTCTTTTTGCCCCTCACCAAGACATCACAGATAAAACAAGACACCTCAAGACAACTTACCCACCAAAAATTCTAACCTCAAATTCCCTACAGATGTATTAGAGGAGATATCTCTTAAAATTCATTTGAGATCATGAACACCCACAGGAATACTCTCATATCACATGCTAAAATACCCATTATAATTGTAAAAACGTAGTATATGGAAAAAGGGTTACTGTGAATATACGTCAAATAATTGCGGTATTATTTTCAATCTCATTGACAATGTTACCAATTATTTCTGACATACAACTACGGTCAGGCTGTTTCCATATTATTCTATTCCTTAATCAAAATGGCAAAGTTTTACCATCTTTTGAGCTGTAATGAATGCACCCCATATGTCACATTATGACGTCTAGCTCTTAGTTCATACAAATGCGGTATATGTAACCGATACAGTTAACTCTTTGACAGCCGATGAAAACCAGCCGAGAGGCTGACGGTTTGTCAGTTTATTGGAAAAACCGAAAAGTACATTGATAAACTCATGTATCGATTGAAGATTTGTCCAATAAAAATTCATTAATAAAACAACAAATAATAATAAAATTTAAAGGAATTTTGTGAGGCTGAAGAGTTAAAAAAAAAAAGACCTGTTCCATCAAGGACAATTTTCTGGCACGAGTATCTATCAAAAGACTATATCGAATGACTGTCCTCTGTAGCATATGAGAAAAAGATTAAAATAGTTTGATTGTACTACTGCATTTTGATACCTAGTATTAAATACTCACACAATCGACTTGTACCTCGTTATGAGTTACCCATAATCAACCAATCACAATTCTCCAAAAATAAGTCAAGTTCTCTTTTCAAAACTAGCACACAGCGAAGAGCCTATGTACAAGCTATTGATTCATATTATACCTTATAACATCGTCGGCAAAACGGGTCACTTACGGACAATAAATATAAAGAAGGGCAACATGAATAACGTGTCCAACAATAAATTGACGACGTCCCTTTCAGTAAATTGCATTATCTTGACATGTTGTGAATTATTCATGAAAGACCTTACCGATGGCTCATCATCATTAATTTGCACATTTCTGATTGTTGGCATCATATCGCAACTTGTAGGACATTATACAGAAACAGAGTAGGGCATTATACAGAAACAGAGTTACTGTAGTTGTATGTTAAAAATACGAGGTATAATTAGATTATTCCAATGTCAAAGGCAAGAGGGATAATCTCTTTGACTTATGTTTGGTGTACAACTACAGTCAGTCTGTTTTCATATTACTATATACCTATGAGCGAATGTCTTACTTTTACTGACCAGGAGGACAAATTCCGCTCGTCTCCGAGTGACGAAATAATATTCATATGTCCCTGACCACTGTCATTCTGCTATTTAGGGAGTTGTGTAAAATGGAATTCATAATGATTTCTAGATATATAATAATAAAGACACAGTGAGTGTGACTGAATTCCGTCTGTTCCTCGGTATTTTGGTCAGAAACACTCACCTCGATCTTTGAACTCGGTGAGTATATCTGACCAAAATATCTGTGAACAGATTCCATTCAGTCACACTAACTATGTCTCTCTATATTGTTATACACCTTAAAATGGCGAAATTACGTTCTATTGATGTGACTGAATGAATATACCCCATACGTCACAATGTGACGTACAGGCATTAATACAACATGGGTAGGAGCGGGCGGTTTATGAAGCAGATACGGCCACAGATATATACTATCTTTTAGCCACTTCCTTACATTAACGAAGTCTCCCTGGATTTTAGACTACCTAATCCTGGCAGTGTTGACAGAATGCATACATGAGGACCACCGCTCTAAGCCCTGAGAAATAAAATATTTCAATAACTTTCCCTACAGCATATTTCATCAAGTTATGACCCTTCTTGCATGCAGTATTCAAGTAGAATGGAAACTATTACGGCTCAGATATCGTCCATTACTCTTATTCATATGATACAGTAATCTTTTACATATGTGACCTTGTAATCACCCGTATTCCCCCACATCATTATCGACATCTATTTCACAGTATGCACATCACTTTTACAATATTTTACAGGGTGAAGACAGTCTGACTGTCCAGGCATTTTCTCCCAGGTTAACAGGGAACACAAGAACCTCGTCTTTGAAGTACTGAGACAGCGTATTAACAACCTCCTGTCGGGGTAGAATATAAAGAACCCCCCATGGTTAGATGTAGAGCCCGATCTGTGAGTATATATAGAACCCACTCTTTTGAGGAGATTTAGAATGTGCTCCGTGAGCAGATATAGAACCTGCTCCGTGAGCAGATATAGAACCTGCTCTGTGAGCAGATATAGAACCTGTTCTGTAAGCAGATATAGATCCAGTTCTGTTAGCATATATATAGAACCTGCTCTATGAGTAAATGCATAACCTGCTCTGTGTAGATATAGAACCTGTTCCGTGAGCAGATATAGAACCTGCTCCGTGAGCAGATATAGAACCTGCTCCGTGAGCAGATATAGAACCTGCTCTGTGAGCAGATATAGAACCTGTTCTGTAAGCAGATATAGATCCAGTTCTGTTAGCATATATATAGAACCTGCTCTATGAGTAAATGCATAACCTGCTCTGTGTAGATATAGAACCTGTTCCGTGAGCAGATATAGAACCTGCTCTGTGAGCAGATATAGAACCTGCTCTGTGAGCAAATATAGAACCTGCTCTGTGAGCAGATATAGAGCCTGTTCTGTGACCAGATATAGAACCTGTTCCGTGAGCAGATATAGAACCTGTTCCGTGAGCAGATATAGAACCTGCTCTGTGAGCAGATATAGAACCTGCTCTATGAGCAGATATAGAACCTGCTCTATGAGCAGATACAGAACCTGCTCTGTGCAGATATCGAACCTGTTCTGTGACCAGATGTAGATCCCACTCTGTGAGCAGATATAGAATCCATTCAGCATGCAGATATAGAACCCGCTCTGTACACAGTTTGAGCGAAATCTATGGTACTGATTACGGAGTACAACTATCTGATTTTCATTAGAATCTACATTATTGTAAAAACTGCCTTGTGTGGTGATTGGTCTCGTAATTATATAGAACGTCCTAACCATGCTGTACAAGTCACAGAACGAGATGACAATCTACTGTTTGTACAGAACGAGGCGTTTACGCCAAGTTCCGTACAAACCGTAAATTGTCATCAAGTTCTGTGACTTGTACAAGCATGGTTGGACGTTATGTATTTACCATATACCCGAAATTAAAAAGAAATCATTAATTTCATTTGTCTTAACAACCAATATCTAATAAAATTGTATGGCAAGGTGGTCCGTATTTTAGTGTACGAACCAGTGGTCCATACAGTATTTTTACATTATATATCAAAACGGTACGTATTTACAGTGAATACGGCATGGGTATATAGTAACAAGTCATACGTCACATGACTGCATACATCACATGCATGTGTATAGACCATATATTGACTGTGTACAGACCACTTCAGTTTGTACACAGACCATGTGCAGACCATTCACACACCTCATACACACCATGGTCTTCTCTACTCTCTAGAATCATTTCAGTTTTGCGTATTTTGGGAATCTGTACTGAGAGATGCGACTCCGTTCACAACCTGTCATTCTGACATCATGGCTGACGTCGCAGCTCAACTGTCCACATGAGCACCACCATGTATTTCAAAATGCTGCCTATGTCGATCCGCCATCGTCCTCAGTCGACAGCAGCTTCAGATCCCAGCCTTTAACGACATGAGGAGTCGTTGGGATGTTTTATTATAGCCTGAAAGTGAAAACAAGGCAAAATAAGTCGGGAGATAATATACGAAAAGGATACTTTGTGGGATAAATGCGAAGGCAATTATTCGCCATATAACGTAAAATACTGTACGGAACACTGTTCAGTACGGGAAAATATGGAACACTTCCCCATACGCGTTGACCAAAATATTACTTGTTAGGCTAAATTAAATGAATACTTTTTATCAATTTCGAGTATATAGTAAATATAGAACGACCTATCATGCTTGTACAAGCCACAAAACTATTTATAGGGCAGAGAGTAATCTTTAATTCATGAATCAGTCACCAGATGGCCGACAGCAGTATCGGGGATCAGAGCCTGTACTGTGACTTTGATCTTATGAAATTCCAGTGGAAAAATCTGTCTAATTTGACAGAAGTGGTCGAAATAAATATTAAAAAAAAAAAAAAATTATAAAAAAAGACCTTCAAACTTTGTCTCTCTACACCCTCTAGTGTAGGATGACTTATATATGAAACCCAGGACATGTTTGTTCTCACATGAAAAGCTCTATACATAGTGAGGGGGCTTGAGTAGTGACAGTGGCCTAATATCAATAACTTACGTTTTCACCTCCAGTAGTGAAAAACACCTACTTTTTCTCCTTAAGCAGTGAAGAACACTTACTGGCAAAATGGCTACACCCAGGGAGCATTTCTGCTCATTTTACTGACTTTTCATAAGAGAACATGTGAAAAAAACGTGGCAATAATTAGTAAACACTGAACGGGAGTTAGTGGTGTTTGTGTTTATTGCACGATGGGCAGGTTGTGTATTACTGCGCGAGGCTTTAGCTGAGCGCAGTGAGTAGCCGACCTGACCAGAGTGTGATAAACACTAACACTACTAACTCGAGTTCAGTTTAGTATTTATCCTACACCAGTCTCCAATAATTCATTACACTCGTGTAATAAATCAACAGTTTACTGTAAGCTCGACCGAATACAGCCAGCCAATATTAAGCCTATGGTTGTTTTTTTTATTAGGGGTAGGATGTGACAAGCCGATGCATAAAAAAAGATAATAACGAATTTTTTTTTAAATGTTAAGATAATATGTGAGAAAGTGCGACTGACCGTCCATTTGAGGGGGTCCTTCTCGTCGCCCGTGAGGATGCAGTCCACGGAGCTGAAGATGGAGAGTTCTTGTACCGCCTCCGGGTGTTTGTCCCGCGCCTGCCACACCAGGCGCAGCTCCGGTTTGTTCTGCTTCTTCTGGAACCCGTAATTCTTCAAGGGAAGTCTCTGAAAATGGGATATTTAATACAGGTTTTACTATACAGCGACACCATACAGGGGAATACTTTCTTACGTTAGGGTAACGGGAAAAAAGTGGAAATATTCCATGTAGAATTTACTGCCGCTGAGAGACCAAGAAAACATGTAAAAAAAAAAAAAATGAATATAAAAAAAACAAACAAGAAAACATGTAGGTGCTGGTCTTGGCATAGGGTTGACAGTATGTAGGGCGGTTCAAAAACGGTTCTATTGGCGTGAATCAGGCTCAATTAATATTATCTTTTTGTGAATGTTACTCCCCTTCATAATATTATCTTTGTTTTACACAAGAAAAAAAAAAGTTTCATACATTATTCACTAATTGATAATACATGTACTCCAACAAAAGACTACTATTATTAACCAAAACCGCTCTTAAAACCGCTCTGTAAATGGTATAATCGCTTTGATCAAGCAATAAAAAATCACACCCTAATGAAGAGCTTCAATGTCCGAAACATGTGGGTCAAAAAATGACTTATAATCAGCTTGTTACTTGAAAACTGGATCCAGCCCATCCCCGAGTTGGTGGGAATATTTTCCTTCTAAACTTTTATAAATTGAATATGAAAACGGGTCTGAGTTGACTGCACTGTGAAAGCCACAACCAGGATGAGTCTAGGGATGTCAGTTGGCAGCATGAAAAAACTATGAAATATTTTTCATGTGGAATTTACTCTCTGAGATAGACTGAGAATCCATGGAAAACACATTGTTATTAGCCATGGAAAGGGGCTGGAGTGTTTTGGGAGGTTTGAACCACTGCTTCTTGGTGTGAATGAGACCCAATTTATTTTCTTCATTTATACAAGAAAAAGACTAGACTGGAAATGGAAACAAGGATTTTTTTTTCCTTTTTCTTTTCAATGACAGTTTTCCTGGGAAAAGAGGAAAACTGTCATATCTGGATGAGGCAGCGGGTCCGTGACTTACCTCGCAGTACACCCGCTTCACGACACCGAGGCTGAGAACGAGGACATCGAAGGCCTTGTCGAGGACCGTCATCACCATCCCGCGCTCCTCCAGCGGGCCGCACTCCTGAACAGTGTATAAAAACAACACGACCATCAGTGTTAAGATAGTGGTAATCAAGATGGATTTGGTTTGAAAAATGTTGTTTGATGTTTGAGTTTACACCTGGTCGACCATTACAGGTCCTTTCCGGACTTTCTCAAGGTTCAGCTTTTCTCACTAGTTTAACACTAGATCGGCGGTGATCAAATCTATGAGATCTACCTCCCCAACTATTAACTCCTTCGCAATGATTTGCTGCACCACTTAGAAACGGTTGGCTCAATTAGCCAATAGATCTTATGAAAGGGAGGAATTATATGCGCAAATATCTTGTGAAAGCCTGGAGAGAAATCACGCTGTACTGGATGACCACATAATATAGGTAAATTACTACGCAATGAAAAAAATTTCAAATATGATAATCGTATTTATTCCATTTTAATTACCTATATATCCTATAATACACAAAGGTAACACCCGGTGATTTTCGTATATTGACAATTTTCAGTCCAATCTGTTTCGTTGTGATTCTAATGCTAGATGAGCAAATAATAACATTTTTTCAGGGTCGACCGAATCCAGTAGGTAAAATAAGTTGATATAAATATCCTTGATTTATATAGGAAATGTACTGAAAAATGTGTATCCTCTGTTTCTAGTCTATATACTTCAGTAGAACAATTAAATGAAGTGTTACATATCCTCAGTCGGTTAACAGTGAGTGATGCGTTACTAAAAGCTGACCGTACCTTCACGAAGACAGCGAAGAAGAGTTCACTGCTGAGCTCCTGCACGCGCTTCGAGTTCATCTTCTTGTCGTTAGAATGGTTGGTCTGCTGCTGGACGGTCTGTTTGGGGATGGCGGGCGCATCTCGGTATCCTGCCAGTCAAACACACACATTCTTTGATGAAGACATTATAGTTGGTTCCACCTATACTCTAACCCATGACCAGATTTATGTGGCTATAGCACTTCTGTCATCAACCGACGCTACCTTGAAAATTACAGTTACTTAGAAGGAAACCCATGAGATGAAAATTGTTTGGTCCGTACTCCACCGAGTTTGACTGTAGAGTAATTCACGATGCGAAGCTGAGTGAAGTGGTGGAGTGGAGGTGGAGTGCGGACCAAACTATTTTCATTGAGTGGGTTTCTGATTTTATCTCACCCCGTATAACATTAATTATTGATGAAATGAATCACCCAATTAGCCATTGAGTATTGGGTACACGAACCTCACGGCCGTGGAGTACGAGTTCCTAATGTTAAGCCTATGGAGAAAAATACCGGGGTGAGATAATCATCAAATCCAAACCATTGCTATGCGATCTCCAGGTAAACGGTGAAGTCATATGTGGTATTTCTGTTTTCATCTCAACAACATCTAAGTATTATTTAGGCGATATGCATGTTTAATGCACCAGATTGAAGCTGGAATACCATAGAATACGATGCATGCACTGCATCGTCTCTGGAGATAATCTAAATGGGTATTATAAATATGTAACGCTCCTGCGCCCAATTCTCCACTGCTAAATACGTTGGTTGGTAATTGTTAGGCCAACTCGGCCACGTATCTACGAATCTCCTGGGATGCCAGTTGCAGTCAGAAAAAAACAATAAAAAAGTTATTTGTCATTGCAATACAGGGTTTATGCATGACACACACATTAAAGTAGGGACCCAAGGAATCAAGGGAAAACCTTGAAAAAAGTTTTTATATGGGTCAATTGGGAGGTTCAGTGGGGGATCATGGGCTGTGGCTGAATTTGGTAATTTGGGAGTTGGTATGTCATTATTACACAAGGTTAGTTGGTTGGTTTGATTTAACGTCCAGTTAACCATTAGAGGTTCTCACCAGACTTACTCAAAGTTCTTTTACACCACATGGGTGGTGATCGAATCTATGTAATGAATTCAGATAGAAATCTCACCCCTACACATTTACCGAGGTGAGAGTTCTTTTAGTTCCCACACCACATAGACATGGTATGAGAACGATTGGCCTTTGATATGGCAGTAAATCTACCACAGCTGGAAATAAAGGAGAAGAGTGGCTCGGTGGGAATCGAACCCACAAAGTCCTACAACCTTGGGATTACAAGTCCAATACCCTAACTACTGAGCTAACCCACCCCCTATTACACAAGGAAAATATATTTTATCTTGAAAATGAAAGCACGAATTTCAATGGAAAAGTTGAAAACTGGCATCCCTGCACCTCGGGCCTAGCGGGAAAAGGTCTATTTCCCGGCCAGTGGTGAGATAAGCTGAGGGAGGGCTTACCGAGCGCGGCGGCGAGCAGGCGGTGCACCATGACGTCCGGGTAGCGCCGTATGGGCGACGTGAAGTGCGTGTAGAGAGGCACGCTCAGCGCGTAGTGCCGGTACTCGTACTCGTCCTCCAACGTCCCCGTGCAGAAATACTTGGCATTCTACAACAGAATACAGGCATTCATTTCAAATCAGTATAGGTACTATATGGAAACAGGATTACTGTAGCTGTATGTGATAGTTACGTGGTAAAATTGACGATAAAATGAACCGATGCTGCAGGTAGAATGTGAAATATTTCTTTACCAAGTATTTATCACGTACAGACACAGTATGCCTGTTCTCGTATTATTATATACCTTAAAGTATTCAATTTTAAACTTTGCTTCTGGGCGAGTTTTTTTTATTTTGCCGCCGTACATGCCCCATACGCCACATACATACCCCGTACAAGTTTGTAAACATGCAATATGATACATAATTATAAATATCTTATTTCAAATCAGTATCGGTACTATATGGAAAAATGGTTTACTGTGGCTGTACGTGATAAAATTGACGATAAAACGAACCGATGCTGCAGGTAGAATGCGAAGTATTTCTTTACCAAGTATTTATCACGTACAGACACAGTATGCCTGTTTTCGTATTATTATATACCTTAAAATATCCAATTTTTAACTTTGCTTCTGGGCGAGTTTTTTTTATTTTACCGCCGTACATGCCCCATACGCCACATACATACCCCGTACAAGTTTGTAAACATGCAATATGATACATAATTATAAATATCTTATTTCTTTTGAATAGAAATACTAAATATGATGTAATATCTATATTTTCTAAAGATTTCATGAATATTGTTCTATCATTTCTTTGTTAAAACATTTTTGTTGATATCAGAACAATGATGCCTCAAGGCATGATACGTCTTTAGTGCGGTGATGCCTCCAGGCATCATGTGTCTTTAAATTGTTAGGAGTTCCATAGAATAGTGTAGAAGAGGGGGCCAGGATAGGTGCAGGGAGGAGTGGGAAGGGACGAAGGGAAAGCTTGAAGCTGAAAAGGTAAAAAGGCAACGACAGGGTGTTTAGACTTGGAGGGTGGTTGTGGCCCATTAGATTGTAGGTCAACTCTCGACTGATGTCTACGTCCCAAGGCGCTAGAAAATATCATGTAAGGAGGTCAGGGTCGAGGTCGGGGTTTGCTGCGAATGCAGTCATTGGCTACTCGGTCTACTTTATTCCTTATATGGACTTAGTGTAATGGGACAACTCCATGGTGCTTGACAGCATCAATGTAGCCATGATAAACAGCACACTCTACCTGCATGGGTTTGGAGCAGAGGACGGTGAGGATCTGAACACGCGCCCGGTCCTCCAGGGTCTCGCCGGCCATCGCCTGGATGGACTCGTGGATCTTCTTGGAGCTGGAGATGTCGATGGGCACACCGAGCCCCTGACACGTCCGCACCTGCCAGATAAACACAGGCATTTAGACAACACACATTCCTCAGTGATATCACCCTACGATATGAGTGAGACAAGATGGTTAATTTCGATGGCAAGCAAAAGTCATGGAAACTCTCCAAAATAATAATTTCATTATACACCAGGTGATCATTAGCTTAATCTAACTTTTTTTTCTTTTTTTTTTAAATCTAAGGTACTATAAAAGGGTACATGGAGCTGACAAATAAGGTCGGGGTAAATAAGTCATCATCTATCCCAGATTTAACAATTAAAAAAGAATTATTCTAAAGAAAAACAAAATCGGAATATATGTGGTTAAAATCTTTTCTTTACGCATCGAGCCTAGTCACATACCAGCAGTCGCTTGCGCTGATACGACGTCTAAAAATCTAAAATCGGAATATATTGCAAATGCCGAATGTCCTATAGTGTGATGGCCTTCACACGAAGATGTAATGATCCCGTAAGGAATGAGACTGCACTGTTTAGACTTAATCACTCATAGACTGCTGAGACTGGACAACAGGGGGCACCACTCACCAGGTCGTCCATCATCTTAGACTGCGGAGGCGGGTGGCGCCGCAGGACGGCCACTTGTGGAAAGGCTTTGTAGATTTTGTGAGCCACAGCCATGTTGGCCAACAACATGAACTCCTCAATGAGCCTGAAGCAGAAAGCCAGATGTAGTCACCTTACTTTATAAACTTCGAGAGGTTAAGGCAACTATTAAGAGACAAACAAATACTTTCTTTAATGTACAAGCTATCTAAAAGCTGTGTTCCATTGCGCCGATTCAATGGAGCAGCACTGGGAGAGTTGAGCCGCCGGCCTGCAGCCGATTACGGGGAATTACGGGGTCACGGCAGCCCCACGGCTGTTGGGGAGTTTGGGTGCCGGAAATCGGCCCCCTAGCTCCACTACCGCGCCACTGCTGCTCCATTACCGGCAACGGAGGGCCGGCCAGTCGGCGATCAGAGAATCGCCACCCAATCTCCAGTGAATCGGTGCAATGGAACATGGCTTTAAGGATGATTCGATGATTGATACATGGAATCTGAATACCCGGAATGATCAAAAAGTGAAATTCCATGAGCGTAGGTTCAAAAGTGAAACCTTTAAGAAATCGCCCCTATACAGAGGAATCACCTTATGGAACAAACTACCTCGTGACGTACAACATTTGGGAACGAAATTGGAGTTTAAGACTGCAGTGAAGAGAATGCAATTAGGTGATTAAATAGCTTGACTGGAACCAACGGTTCATCATCGCGGTTACTGATTCATTATCATTATTTTTTTGTAGCCGTCCGTATCAAACGTCCCATGCCTAATGATGCCTCAAGGCATCATTTCTCTTAAATCTATAAAATTGTTTTTGACAAAGAAATAATTTATCAATAAAGATGAAATCTTCAGAAAATGTAGCTATAACATCAAAATTAATATCAGTAAGCTAAAATAAGTGACATATTATTGATTACCAATAATACCACGTGATGGAATATCAAATTATGACTTTATCGAAAATGTGTTCGTCCTTTAGAGATATACACTATCACTAGCACCCGTCCTTATGGTGACAGCTTTGCCACAGGTGGTCGTCCTTAAAGGGTGAATTGAAACAGAATGAGTCTGGTTTTGTGTGGTTATCCATCTATATTACCTTTTTATCAATCCGAATACGACTCAATTCATATTATCTTTGTTTTACACAATAAAAACCGAATTTCGTATATTGAAAAGGAAAACAATGAAAACTGCCATCACATTGATATAAAGTCCGTCTATAATGTAGTCTGTGTACATCCATCCTGTAAGGCGTTGACTGTGAACACTTACTTGTTACTGTCGCGCTGCTGGTAGACGTAGAAGCCGTTCGGCAGCCCGGATTCCTTGTCTAAAGTGAAGCTCAATTTGACTTGGTCTAACCGCAGTGCGCCATCATCAAACCGCTTCTTCCTCAGGTTCTGAGCAATCTATATACAACAGCAAGAAGAGATTCGGGTTAACCTGACTGATGTAGTAGGTGCGTTCTGGAAACAGGGATTCATCACAATCAGGCTATAATATTACTAGGCATCTCTTAGAATTTGGATAGAATGAACTTTTTTGATCGGATATTTACAGGGACTAGGCTGTTGCGTCTCCCAGTGAGTAGGATGCTTTATCTCACCTCTGGAATAAATGCCCATAGGCTTTATTATTTGGACCTCGTTCTCCATGCCCCTACAAGTATTGCAGTCCGTTCTCCATGGTCTATATTCTGAGGGTTGTCCATTCTTTTAGTGTGTACAGAGGTGAGATAAATACAGAAAGCAACTCGTTTTGGCCAAAGAAGTAATTCTCTAACTCATTTGAATGCTACGTGATATTCACTCGGCTGTCACCTCGTTCATATTACACCGCATCAAACTCGTGGAGAATGACGACTTTGACCAAAACTTGAGATTAAAAAACAACTAGATTTTCGGGATTTGTTCACACCTTGTGTAGCTGGAGGACCTTCTGTTTGAGGAGGCTGGCGGAGAAGTTACCGCTGATGGCTGGGAGCTCCTCCTCTGTCCACGCTCGGTCGGGCTGTTCAATGAAGCCCTGTGCATGATCGTACGCCATCTTGATGCAGGACTTGATGACGCTCCGTCCAAACCATTCATCAACAATCTGAAAGCAACATCATTAGAAATATCACCAGATGATAAATAAATGAAAAGGTGACTTCTCGGAATTAACCCTGTTTTTCGTCAGACTAAGAAGACCACATTTCAGGTACTTCTGGATAAATTATGTTGAAAGCTAAGCCGAAAAATTGTATGTTATATACCTGGATTTAAATAATTCACGAATTCCTGGATTTATGTACATCAAAACGCATTTTTTATGGAAAAACTTCTTTTTTTCCCATCATAATGTAAGGAAGATTCAACCCAAAGTAGGGGAACTACTGATATTACATGTTTCAATGGCGATCGGTGAAATTCTAGCAGTCAGAGTGATCAGGTGTAAGAACTCACCTCGCCAAACTCGGTCATAGTCCAGATGACGGAGAAGGTGAGGCGCTCCTCGCCGGGGTTCAGACTACACAGCTGCTCACACAGTAAGCGCGGCAACATGGGGATGACCTGAAAGTAAGCGCGGCAACATGAGGATGACCTGAAAGTAAGTGCGGTAACACGGGGATGACCCGAAAGTAAGCGCGGCAACATGAGGAGGACCTAATAGTAAGTTCGGCAACATGGGGATGACCTGAAAGTAAGCGCGGCAACATGAGGAGGACCTGAAAGTAAGTGCGGCAACATGGGGCAACATGGGGATGACCTGAAAGTAAGCGCGGCAACATGGGGCAACATGGGGATGACCTGAAAGTAAGCGCGGCAACATTTGTTTGTTTGTTTTGGTTTGATTTTACGTACAGTCAACCATTATAGGTCCTTTCCAGACTTTCTCAAGGTTCTTTTACACCACTAGGGTGGTGATCAAATCTATGTGATGAATTCAGGTAGAAATCTCACACCTACACATTTACCGAGGTGAGAGTTCTTTTACTTCCCGCACCACCGCGGCAACATGGGGATCACCTCAAAGTAAGGGTGGCAACATGGGGATGACTAGGTAAAGTATTCACCCCTGATCTCCATTCAGGAGTGAACAACTGCCCTATGTCAATAGGCAAGACACTGTGCAGTTAGGAAACCAGCAAGAAAGACTGAACAAAATGGTTGGACTTGAGAACCAGCCAAGCTCTACTGGATAACTACCCTTAAATACACAGTTATAACAGAAGAGACAGCTCTTTTGAAGGTTGGCAAAGACAAATGGGTATATATTCATCGATTCGTTTTTTTTTCCATACATGTCAGGGTGGGCACAGTATGAAATGACAACTTGTTGGAGGGCTCTATGGCAGAGCAACCCGGCCCTATTTGGGACAGGGCCGGGTAGACTGGCTAGGGGATGACCTGGAAGTAAGAGTGGCAACAAGAGGCTGTATGCTCCGGGTATGTCCGTTCAGAGCTCCTATAGGTTTAGTATGGACACTTTGTACTAGGTGGATAATAAACCATGTGCTTCACTCACTGTGAACTCTGCCAATACATCACACCTCGATATAGATCATCGGACGTTAATTGGGCCAGAAAAAAAGTAAATATTTTTATGTGCTTCGGCGTGGTGCTGAGGGTTTATGAGGAGGTTCAAACAATCATTTTACTGATGTGAATGAGGCTCGAATGATATTATCTTTGTTTTACACGAGGAAAATGTCTTTTGTGTACTGGAAATGAACAAGTGGATACCCATGGAAAAGTGTTCAGCTGCCATCTATTACATAACGAATATAGCGGACTAGGTTACAAAACTAACATTTAAAGTGGTAAGTGTAAACCCCAACAATGCACACATTCATCATTGGACACATTGAACGTAAACATTTTCCCATGGATAATTGGCGTGGGACAAATTGTAAAATACTCCTAATGAAAATAAAGACTACAGACACCAGAAAACCAAGGTACAACTGGTTTTTCCATAACTCTGGAATTTACGTAACAAAATAGTAAACATTGTTATGAATATATACTGATTTAAGTATTTGTATATGTAATAGGCTGCTTAAAAGAAAGTTTAATCGGGGTAAATTGACACTCACCTTCTGAACGAGGTAGACACTGGTGGATCGTGAGCTCGCCGTCCTGTCCAGTTCTGTCTCATCTTCCAGGAAGAAGCTGACGTCTGCGATGTGCACCCCAACCTCAAACAATCCTGATCGCAAACACAACACAGCATTCATATTTACTGCCATAGTTCACATAATCTTTACAATTTCCAAGCTTGGTGGCCAAGTGGTAGGGGTGTTCGCCTTGAGCATGGGAGGTCGTGGGTTCAAACCCCTGTCAGGTCATACCAAAGACTTCCAAAAAAATGGTACCCACTGTCCATTCGGCTTAACACCCGCCATTAGAATGAGGAGTAGGGGTTTAGGGCCCGAGTGGAAGAATGGCCATATAGCCAAATTCGGTGCTTGTGTAACACAATAACCCCATAAAAATTGCTTTAGAAAAAAATGTATTCTCATTTTCAGCAGTCACTCATCTTCCACTAAGTGATGAAAGAAATACCACAATAAATTCTATTTCTGTTTTCAGTACTCACACAAAGAACTACGCACAAATTAGTGACCAACTCTGTGATATTTTAACATGATTTTCGATTGGTTCATCTGGTAACCAATGAGATGTGGTGTAACAGACATGTAGTTTCTCACCGTCGCCCAGTGGTTTGATGTGTAGCGCATCGTCCAGATCACGCGCGGTGGCGGGGTCGATGGAGAACACGCATTCTTGCCTGAGATCTTTTCTGTAGGAGAACTCTGATGCAGGGACAGACCAGGGAAGGCTCTGTGGCAGGCAGGCCATCGCCTAGAACAGAGAGCAGAGAGTTATTTTGTGGTACAAACTTAACATAAATCATTCCTGTCCTGAAGAAGACCCTTACTAGGTCAAACGTCAGCCAGAGAGGAATAAAGTGTTTGATTTTCAAAATTGGAAATGGACATTCCCCTTTTCGGGGGAAGCTCGGATTTGATATGATTTCTATATCTCTTATGTTTAACATAAATACAGGGACGTCAGCTGGTATGAGAAAAAATGTGGAAATATTTTTCAAGTGGAATTTTCTGCCTCTGAGCAACCAAGAAAAAACATGGGAAACACGCTGTGTCGGCCAGGACATGTGTCTGTGGGGAGGTTCAACCCACTGTTCTATTGTGTGTATGAGGCTCAAATAAAGAAGAAAAATTTCATATACTGAAAGTGAAAAAAGTGGATTTCCTTGGATAAGTGGAAATATCTCATCTTTGTAACTGATGTAGACCAGATGCAATTAACAACAGAAAAAGTGCGCAAAAACATGTTCACCTCATCAGAAAACTCGGCATAGTCAACATCGTGTGATATCAACATTCCCTCAGTCTCAGGTTCTATCTCGCCAGCTTCCCCCAAACTCCGGCTTAACTGTCTGAAACGTAAACATCCTCGAATCAACAACATGGAGTAGCAACAGGTTTGTTAACTTTTGATATTTTGGTCGGGCACGTAAGGAGATGCTGATCATATTCGGTAGCAAATTTAATTGGTTTACATACAAGCAGTACTTGAGATTTAATCGCTAACTAGATGGTTGTAGATTGGAACTGGGGTGGTGTTGATTTGACTGGCGTTGGAGGTGGTGAGTGAGTGATGGTTGTGTGGGTGGCAGCTATGAGTATAGCGAGTGATGGTTGTGTGGGTGGCAGCTATATGTACAGTGAGTAATGGTTGTGTGGGTGGCAGCTATGAGTGTAGTGAGTGATGGTTGTGTGGGTGGCAGCTATGAGTGTAGTGAGTGATGGTTGTGTGGGTGGCAGCTATGGATGTAGTGAGTGATGGTTGTGTGGGTGGCAGCTATATGTACAGTGAGTGATGGTTGTGTGGGTGGCAGCTATGTGTGTAGTGAGTGATGGTTATGTAGGTGGCAGCTATGTGTGTGGTGAGTGATTGTGTGTGGGTGGCAGCTGTGTGTGTGGTGAATGATGTGTGTAGGTGGTGGTTATGCATGTACTGATTGATTGTTGTGTGATTGGCATATATGAGTATAGTGAGTGATGGTTGTGTGGGTGGCAGCTATGTGTGTAGTGAGTGATGGTTGTGTAGGTGGCAGCTATGTGTGTGGTGAGTGATTGTGTGTGGGTGGCAGCTGTGTGTGTGGTGAGTGATGTGTGTGGGTGGTAGTTATGCATGTACTGATTGATTGTTGTGTGATTGGCATATATGAGTATAGTGAGTGATGGTTGTGTGGGTGGCAGCTATGTGTGTGGGTGGCAGCTACGTGTGTGGTGAGTGATGTGTGTGGGTGGTAGTTATGCATGTACTGATTGATTGTTGTGTGATTGGCATATATGAGTATAGTGAGTGATGGTTGTGTGGGTGGCAGCTGTGTGTGTGGTGAGTGATGGTTGTGTGGATGGCAGCTAAACTTACAGTGAGTAATGGTTGTGTGGATGGCAGCTAAACTTATGAGAGTGGTTGTGGCCCATTAGATTTGAGGTCAACTCTCGAC
Source organism: Alentia gelatinosa (assembly GCA_950022655.1). Lineage (NCBI taxonomy): Eukaryota > Metazoa > Annelida > Polychaeta > Phyllodocida > Polynoidae > Alentia > Alentia gelatinosa. The sequence continues at coordinate 11,923,133 of OX465590.1, forward strand.
TGTAGAACCGGTGGTTTGCTCGGACTGCAGTCATTGGCTACTGGGACTACTCTATTCCTTATATGGTAGTTAATACTGGGGGACAACTCCATGCAGCTTAACGTGAGTGATGGTTGTGTGGGTGGCAGCTATATGTACAGTGAGTGATGGTTGTGTGGGTGGCAGCTATATGTACAGTGAGTGATGGTTGTGTGGGTGGCAGCTATATGTACAGTGAGTGATGGTTGTGTTGGTCGGTAAGTGGTGGGCAGTGGGTGATGGTTTAAGGAATGGTGGCAGACTACTAGGTAATTAGTGGGTGGGTGGCAGTTCGATAAGGAAAGATTGGTGCCTGATTGCATAATGGGTAGCTATATTAGCTATTAGAGTGGTAGCCGGGTGACAGGGGACGATACAAAGTGCCTAAACAGTCTGATATCTTACCCGCGTGCAAACTGTGAATGCTCCTCCCACTCTGTGAGGCGCGCGACAAACAGTATCTGGGATGAGTCGTCTGGCCTTGTATGGAAGTCTGCCAACACAAAGGCGCAGTGTATAAGTACAAGTTTACATCTTACATTTAGATGGTTTCAGGTTACTATCATATAAAATAGCCTTTTACAGGCATTGAAGTAGGAGCTACCCGCCTGCGAAAAGCAGCATAGTCTTCCGCATTGTAATTAAAGATCCAATAAAACTTTGAAATCCATATTCCTTGGTGGTTGATTGGTGACCTTACACACAACAGCATGGTATGTTTCTCGAAGGATAAATGGTGGGTACTATATGCTATGTTGTGTAACCCCTGAAATCAATTCTTTTCGTGGGTTAAAAGTGACTTTGAATACGAAATAAACTAATACCACAGATGTCCTTCTAAAATATTTTCCTAAAGTTCTAACAGAAAAATGACAGAAGTTTCCCAGAATATCATAATGATATCATGGGAAACCGTAGCACAGCGTCCAATTTTCGAAGAGTACTGTGTATAGCGTCGCTTGGCAGAAACTTCGCATAGTATCTTGTATTTATTTCTATCTGTGAGACACGAGGATTCACTACTCAAGCCTTAATTAATGTGACATCCTTGAAACACAAAGGTGTTCATGACTGTCGCTCTGTTAATCTTGATGAGACATACCTTTCGGACACTGGTCCATTGGGACCATGAGGCGCGGCATGCGGTGGTCGACCGGCACGAACAAAGCTGTGTGGGTGTTCTTGTCTGTCATCAGGCGAAGGTTCCCAGTCGCTGCTCGACTATTCTTCTTTTCAATGATGGCGACAATCTAAAGCAAATTCCAGGCGATACATAGGAAAAATTTCATTTATGGACTACATCTGAAGACTCTGCGATCATACGGCCTGGAACCATGTGGGACAAAAGATGATGTATGACGACCAGCGCTTGTGGGTTCTAAACTTCCTTTTTACATTCAATAAATCTGAAATTCAAGGGCCGAAAATTTGAATGAATAATTTATTTTAAAGATCATAATATTGTCTTGAACTCTGGTAGGTTTGGATATGTTCTACATTCCTTCACTTCAACCAAGATATGACGTAAATGGGTACATGTATATATCACATATAGGGGGTGAAGTAGTATATATAGATAAGATAGGGAAATGCTTAGTTCTAGATATCTGTGGTTGAGGGCACCACCACCTATTGACCTGATATAATGTATGAATAAGCCATGCAGTAAAGGTATAAATATTTTTATGTCAAATATTTTAGTCGTGCACACCTTGCCAGTTCTGACCAGAGCCTTATCTGGGACAGCATCCATGCGTTCCTTGATTCGCTCTTCTTGCACTTCTCCTACACCCTCTCCTTGGTTACCGGGCGTCCCCTCCGAGAAGAGTTTCTTAGTGACCCTGTCTATCTCCGGGGTGCTGGCATAGTCGCGTAGTGTTGTGAAACGTTTGCGGGGCGTGGCCTGTCCCCGTGACTTCTGGCCCGTGCTCTGAGAGCCCGTCTGGCCTGCCGAGCCCGGCGTGTTAACTGGGGTGGTGGTGGTACTCGTCACCTCGGGCGGCTTACACGGGCTGGCCGTGTTAGGCGTGGATGACCCCGCTGTGGCAGACTGACCGCTACTGGCAGACAGACTCAGTCTCTCAAGTCCCTGCCTTAGAGATATGTCTGTATCGAGATTATCTGCTAATACCTGTAACAAGAATGATCATAATTGTAGAGGGCATTCCAGAATGAAGTGTTTTCATTGTTATTTGTTTTTTATTGCTACCAAACGAGGTTGTGATATCACAACTTAATTTTAGTGATGTCAGTTGGGAGTCAGGGAAAAAACGTGGAAAACATGGAAAACATATCAGTTGTGCCAAAGAATAGGGCTGAGGGTGTGCGTTCATATTACTGTTCCATTGGTGTGCATCAGACTCTATTTGAAAACAAGGATTTTCGTGGAAAAGCGAAAAACTACCATCCCTGTATTGAGGTCTTACTGAGATGAGAAAAGGATTTTGCTTTAGATTTTAAGGATGAGGTGTTTGTTTTTCATTTTCTTAAAAGAAAAAGAAAGAATTAAAGTATCAAAATGGTATAGCAGCGAGTTGACTTACCTTCCATTGCTCGCGTGGGTATAGCTTTACTGCCACGATGTCACTATTGAGGGCACGGTTCCTGTCCTTTGAGCCACATATGTAGACATCAGACATACCATCCTGAAAGCGGCAAACACTGGTTATTTTTTTCACGTCCTTCATTTATTATACGGGAGGTTTGACTAGGCTCAAACATTGCCTATTCCCATCTAGGTCCAGTGGCCTAGCAGGCTTAGATAAAAATCATGCATTATTTCAAAGTATAGTCGGCCAAAACAACAGTCATATCCTTTTAAGTAAGACTAGAATCGAATGAATCAGAGCAATGATTAAGATACTGATGAAACCAATCAGTGAAATGATTAAATCAATTGTTAAACCTATAAATTTAAATGTGCAATGAATTAAACTTCGTTCTACGAACTCGGTTTAAAGCTCTGGCTAAACATGTTCGGAAACCGGAAAATTACTCCACAGGAATACCGTTTCTCTATATTATGCTAGTTGTATCTCTTTCTTGTATTTTTAGTATTCAGGTACAATAGAACCTCGCGAAGCGGACTACCCTCATTCTGGGCGTGATCGGTCTGTGGCGTGGGGTGCTCTGTTTAACAGGTACAGTGGACATTAAAGAGAGAATCACATTCAAAGCAAAGGTGGTTCACTTACCGGGTGTGGCACATAGCAGTCTTCATAGTTCTTTGGATTAATTCTCAGTGCTCCCTAAACAGAAAACACACGAGTCGATTCATCATAGAGCAAGATGTACCAACATAAAATTCATAATATAACGTTTACTACTAGGTTAATAGTACTATTAAAACAAATCCTATTTAGAATTAATTAATACATATTAGTTGTTTATAACAATCACCTATGTAGATATTTCCAATGTCCTTCCATCAGAGAAGGACAGTTCCTGTCATATCCAAACAGTATCTTTCATATCGATCAAAACAAAATTACTCAAAGTACCTTGCCAGTGTAATGTTAGAGGGTTGCTGTATCAAAAGTTTTCTAAAATACGAATTTACTGTTGTTATTGAAAGCACTATCCCACAAATTTAAATGTTTGCAAGAACATACGGATGAGAAAAAGAAACATCCTTACCTGAATGAGTTCTTCACGTTTGAGACCGTGGGAAACTTCTTCTAGTGTCCAGTGTTTCTCAAACTGCAACAAATTATCATGAAAATGTCAATTATTCAAAACACATTCCCTTAATCATGAAGACCTTTGATAATGTTTCATATTGACAAAATATATATAAAATCAGACCATAAATCGCTTTCAGAAAGTGCAAGCTGAGGCATGTAGAGGGAATAAGCAGGTAATAGTTTTTTCCCCTTGTATGAACGACTTGGCCATGGTATTATTAAGTTTCTTGACACCATATTCAAAGCTATCATCTGCAGCGGAACATTTTTTAAACTAAATGCATAATTAGTAATGGTTCCATTTGATATTTTCTGAGGACTGATCATGCACGCAAAAATTTTAAACAATTCAAATAAAGCATACTCACTAATTTTGACTTTGGCCCATGTGAATTTTGGCGCTGCCGCTGTCGGTTTGCAGAAGGATTGTGGTTTCCTACAATTACAAAATACAATTTTTAATGTGTATTCTATTACTAAAATTGACTTGCACAAACATATCGATGCATATTAGATCAAATTTGATAAAGCTCCAAACAAGTAACTCTCATAAGGATATGGGGAAACAAATTGCATTTGAATATGAAACTAATATCTTAGAGTTTTGGGTATATAGTTTTTGCCTAAAAAAAGATATCTTTATATGTAATCTCATCTCAAAGATGAAGGCTAAACCAAGTAATGCTTCAACAAGTTTTGTACAAACTTTCAAGGTATATCATATTTTGTATCAAAGGATGTTTGTTCATGGTTAACGTCCAAGAGGAACCTGAGGGTATGGAGGGACATTAAAGGATATTTATAACATCATAAAGCATACCATACTGTTGTGGGTGCCCTCTACCGTTGTAACCTCTATAATTTTGACCTCTCGGGGTCTGACCTCTCGGGTCTTGACCTCTCGGGTCATGACCCTGCATTTGGCCCTGTCCTGGGTAAAACGGTTGCCACTGTCCGCGTGGTGAGCCGGAGAACTGGCCGGGGCTGGACGGCCGGCCGCGCGGGCTGCTCGAGTACTGGTACTGGTGGTGGGGACTGGACCTGCCGCCGTCGTGGTTGCGGGAGGGCGAGCCTGCCGGGCTGTGGCGGAGGCCCTGGCCGCCCGCCCGGCCACCCGAGCCGTGCGCCAGGCTGAATCCGGACTCGGAGCCACTTTTTGGACGCTGTCTGCCAGAATGGCGGCCTCTCCCCGATTTCTCCCTCGCTTCTGATTCTGCGAAATCAGCTTCTGCCGCATTTTCAGGACTCTGTAAGGAAAACGCAAACAAATGGTAAGGTTGGAAGAACAAGAAACACAATGGAGCATGGCAAGCAATATGTCTATCATGATTTCGCTTACACCATGCATGACTATCTTCTTTTAATCATTGCAAATTTAATTTTCAATATTGGTATCCCCCAGCACAGACATTTAAGTGGCGATTCCACCAACACACAAGATCTAGTGAGATTAGCCACGATTTGGGTGTCTTGCTAAGTCGGGCTAGGTTTGAATAATCGCATGCCTATTTGTCGGGATGTGTCTTGAGGTGTCGCGGTAGTGGAGCACCAAAATATACACCCGACACTGCATGCCTACGTTTTGCAACGACGGAGGTACAACACTTTAAGATATGCCAAGATATTTCACGACAAATCCATCCTGTTGGTGGAATCAGCCCTTCATGGTTACTTAGATCCATGTCCCCAGTATTAATTGTTAATCAGTACTTAATCCTGAATTAATGCTGATATATTCAATGATTTACTGACTGAACCGTCAGGAAACATTCACCCAAATAAATACTTTTCGCCAGACCTCTGATTGGTTGTCACTGTTCTTTCTCTTAGATTTCTGCCTATTTCTGCGGCGGTGCTTTTTGTTGGCGGGACTAGGGCCTGCAGGACTGGGGCCGGCGGAACCGGGGCCAGGACCGGCGGGACCGGATGATTGGGGTGACGGGGCTGCCACAACGTCGGCGGTAGACATGTTGTAGAAAGGTTGGCTTCTTGCTCTGCAACACAAATATATTAAAGATCATATACCATACAATAGAGAACGTACCGGTATGCTTATCCCCACGTTTCCTGACACCATGAACTGTATACTCCAGAGTATATTGTTCATAGTGATATACACATCAACATACTGGGGTGAAAACAACACGTACAATACATGTACATGTAATTCATCTGGATAGGCCTACATGCACATATAGACATTGTACCGTAGCTCGGCATAAGTTATTAATTTAAGTAGAGATTCCGTGTAGTGTCTTGTATTCCGTGTGGGTATCAGACGATTCGCACTGTCAGATCATTCGCACCGGACGATTCACACTGTAAACAAGACCATTCGCACTGGAAATCAAAACAAAAACAAACCACGTTTCGCTTCATAGGACGCCGAAAACTATGAACAATCAAATATCCATGATATCAAATCACAATTAAAACCTAACAGATTTCATTCCCTTGTATCTAATCACAACTCCATTCAAAATTTGACGATATTCGTCCGACAGGCTCTGGCTGTCTAGCTTTTATCGGACTCTGTATGGGAGTACAAGGCCTCTGCAATTCATGTTGTAATTTCTCAAAAAAAATTATGTAGTCTCGAGATAAAGACCAGTAAATAGTTAAAGACATTCAGAAGACATTATGCCAGTTCATATTTTGATTATCTAAAGGGAACATATGAATACATGCCATTTTCTGTTACACTGGCGAGCGCTAATTTATTCGGGGGTAAACACGCATTGACACTGAAACTGTGTTTGTTTATATGCGCCGCTCACATTCTACTCGCGCATATTTGCAAGAACTGACACTAATTTAGGTTATTTCAAGTAAATGTGAGTAAAAAATGTCTGCTGTGTAAGACTGACAAAGTTTTGTAATAATATATTTCGTTATCGAGGAATAAATAACACTTAGTGCGAATCATCCGGTGCGAATCGTTCTAGTAGCAGTGCGAATCGGCTTCCAGGGCGAATCGTTGTACATTCTTCCGTGTATAGCTGTGTCTCAAATAAAACACTTTTAACAAACTTACAAAGGGTTAAAATTTAGGGTATCCAGTGTAAATAGACCTAACTGATAGACACCACTTTTTTTCACTGAAGTAACATTTGTCGTGACTTGACCAACACTATTATACTACATGTATATATATATAAATATAATTACATTTACAAGTTACAATTACACAAGGTACAGAGGGCAATTTTTACCGTGTCATTTGCTTTAAATTTGTTGGGAAAACTAAGGAAGACATGTAACAACGTCTATCAACTATATCTCTATTCAGAGAGATGTTATATTGCTGTTAATATGTACTTAATTACTATTTACAACATGTATCACAAACTTTTTCACAGTAATCAACACCAGAAACAGGACTCACTGGTCAACTCAGAAGGTCTGTCAGTCTTCGTCTCTTTCGTTAGCCTTGTGTCACGAAGACGGTAAAATTGTCCAACGATGAATGTCGTAGAAAGGAAGTATAAAATCAATTGACCTGTTGAAACGTGTGTATGTTCTCCTTATCGTAGACCACTGTCGATGTGTTTTTCACTTATGTAGGTTCCAGGTCTTGTCTTTTTTTCACGTGTTGGTTAATATCACGGACTTATATCTATGGATAGGAAACGCGGGCCATTCCCGTGTTTGTTCAACGATCTGTTGGACTCGGCTACGCTTGAGTGCGTTTCGCGGGTATAGCGCTAATTTCCGTATGATCCGGTAGGAAAAATTCGGCGATGGTTCCATTTTAAGCCACCAGGGTTGAAAGTGGCGCTGCTGATGTTTTTTGTTTGTTTATTTTTAATTGAGGAAGCTCTTTCTTTATTTCACTCGTAATACATACATTCATTCTTTCCTGAGTGTAAAATCATGACTGGTTGACAGGGAACATTTTTGAAACTTTGACTTTTCACAGTCAAACCCTCCAAAATCAGTCATTTCTCAGTGGCGCCATCATCTAAAGTCACCCAAACTCTGCCAATTGTTTGGAAACTCCCAGAAGGGCTAGGAATATAATTTGAACTGTTCTGAGTAGGTTGCACATTGGGGAAGACAGCTAAATACTTAAGCAAGGCCTGGTTGACAGGGAACATTTTTGAAACTTTGACTTTTCACAGGTGAACCCCCCAAAATCAGTCACTTCTCAGTGGCGCCATCATCTAAAGTCACTGAAACTCTGCCAATTGTTTGGACTCTCCCAGAAGGGCTAGGAATATAATTTGAAATGTTCTGAGTAAGTTGCACATTGGGGAAGACAGCTAAATACTTAAGCAAGGCCTGGTTGACAGGGAACATTTTTGAAACTTTGACTTTTCACAGTTAAACCCTCCAAAATCAGTCATTTCTCAGTGGCGCCATCATCTAAAGTCACCCAAACTCTGCCAATTGTTTGGAAACTCCAAGAAGGGCTAGGAATATGATCTGAACTGTTCTGAGTAGGTTTCACATTAGGGAAGACAGCTAAATACTTAAGCAAGGCCTGGTTGACAGGGAACATTTTTGAAACTTTGACTTTTCACAGTCAAACCCTCCAAAATCAGTCATTTCTCAGTGGCACCATCATCTAAAGTCACCCAAACTCTGCCAATTGTTTGGAAACTCCCAGAAGGGCTAGGAATATAATTTGAACTGTTCTGAGTAGGTTGCACATTGGGGAAGACAGCTAAATACTTAAGCAAGGCCTGGTTGACAGGGAATATTTTTGAAACTTTGACTTTTCACAGTCAAACCCTCCAAAATCAGTCATTTCTCAGTGGCGCCATCATCTAAAGTCACCCAAACTCTGCCAATTGTTTGGAAACTCCCAGAAGGGCTAGGAATATGATTTGAACTGTTCTGAGTAGGTTTCACATTGGGGAAGACAGCTAAATACTTAAGCAAGGCCTGGTTGACAGGGAATATTTTTGAAACTTTGACTTTTCACAGTCAAACCCTCCAAAATCAGTCATTTCTCAGTGGCGCCATCATCTAAAGTCACCCAAACTCTGCCAATTGTTTTGAAACTCCCAGAAGGGCTAGGAATATAATTTGACTGTTCTGAGTAGGTTGCACATTGGGGAAGACAGCTAAATACTTAAGCAAGGCCTGGTTGACAGGGAACATTTTTGAAACTTTGACTTTTCACAGGTGAACCCCCCAAAATCAGTCATTTCTCGTGGCGCCATCATCTAAAGTCACTGAAACTCTGCCAATTGTTTGGAAACTCCCAGAAGGGCTAGGAATATAATTTGAACGGTTCTGAGTAGGTTGCACATTGGGGAAGACAGCTAAATACTTAAGCAAGGCCTGGTTGACAGGGAACAATTTTTGAAACTTTGACTTTTCACAGTCAAACCCTCCAAAATCAGTCATTTCTCAGTGGCGCCATCATCTAAAGTCACCCAAACTCTGCCAATTGTTTGGAAACTCCCAGAAGGGCTAGGAATATAATTTGAACTGTTCTGAGTAGGTTGCACATTGGGGAAGACAGCTAAATACTTAAGCAAGGCCTGGTTGACAGGGAACATTTTTGAAACTTTGAACTTTGTGTATAATCATGACTTACATTCCTAAGGTGTTTATTTGTAATCCTTTATTTTATTTGAAAAGTCAAAGTTTCAAAAATATTCCCTGTCAACCAGGCCTTGCTTAAGTATTTAGCTGTCTTCCCCAATGTGCAACCTACTCAGAACAGTTCAAATTATATTCCTAGCCCTTCTGGGAGAGTCCAAACAATTGGCAGAGTTTCAGTGACTTTAGATGATGGCGCCACTGAGAAATGACTGATTTTGGAGGGTTTGACTGTGAAAAGTCAAAGTTTCAAAAATGTTCCCTGTCAACCAGGCCTTGCTCAAGTATTTAGCTGTCTTTCCCAATGTGAAACCTACTCAGAACAGTTCAAATTATATTCCTAGCCTTTCTGGGAGTTTCCAAACAATTGGCAGAGTTTGGGTGACTTTAGATGATGGCGCCACTGAGAAATGACTGATTTTGGAGGGTTTGACTGTGAAAAGTCAAAGTTTCAAAAATATTCCCTGTCAACCAGGCCTTGCTTAAGTATTTAGCTGTCTTCCCCAATGTGAAACCTACTCAGAACAGTTCAAATCATATTCCTAGCCCTTCTGGGAGTTTCCAAACAATTGGCAGAGTTTGGGTGACTTTAGATGATGGCGCTACTGAGAAATGACTGATTTTGGAGGGTTTAACTGTGAAAAGTCAAAGTTTCAAAAGTGTTCCCTGTCAACCAGGCCTTGCTTAAGTATTTAGCTGTCTTCCCCAATGTGAAACCTACTCAGAACAGTTCAAATTATATTCCTAGCCCTTCTGGGAGTTTCCAAACAATTGGCAGAGTTTGGGTGACTTTAGATGATGGCGCCACTGAGAAATGACTGATTTTGGAGGGTTTGACTGTGAAAAGTCAAAGTTTCAAAAATATTCCCTGTCAACCAGGCCTTGCTCAAGTATTTAGCTGTCTTCCCCAATGTGCAACCTACTCAGAACAGTTCAAATTATATTCCTAGCCCTTCTGGGAGAGTCCAAACAATTGGCAGAGTTTCAGTGACTTTAGATGATGGCGCCACTGAGAAATGACTGATTTTGGGGGGTTCACCTGTGAAAAGTCAAAGTTTCAAAAATATTCCCTGTCAACCAGGCCTTGCTTAAGTATTTAGCTGTCTTCCCCAATGTGAAACCTACTCAGAACAGTTCAAATCATATTCCTAGCCCTTCTGGGAGTTTCCAAACAATTGGCAGAGTTTGGGTGACTTTAGATGATGGCGCCACTGAGAAATGAGTGATTGTGGAGGGTTTGACTGTGAAAAGTCAAAGTTTCAAAAATGTTCCCTGTCAACCAGGCCTTGCTCAAGTATTTAGCTGTCTTTCCCAATGTGAAACCTACTCAGAACAGTTCAAATTATATTCCTAGCCTTTCTGGGAGTTTCCAAACAATTGGCAGAGTTTGGGTGACTTTAGATGATGGCGCCACTGAGAAATGACTGATTTTGGAGGGTTTGACTGTGAAAAGTCAAAGTTTCAAAAATATTCCCTGTCAACCAGGCCTTGCTTAAGTATTTAGCTGTCTTCCCCAATGTGAAACCTACTCAGAACAGTTCAAATCATATTCCTAGCCCTTCTGGGAGTTTCCAAACAATTGGCAGAGTTTGGGTGACTTTAGATGATGGCGCTACTGAGAAATGACTGATTTTGGAGGGTTTAACTGTGAAAAGTCAAAGTTTCAAAAGTGTTCCCTGTCAACCAGGCCTTGCTTAAGTATTTAGCTGTCTTCCCCAATGTGAAACCTACTCAGAACAGTTCAAATTATATTCCTAGCCCTTCTGGGAGTTTCCAAACAATTGGCAGAGTTTGGGTGACTTTAGATGATGGCGCCACTGAGAAATGACTGATTTTGGAGGGTTTGACTGTGAAAAGTCAAAGTTTCAAAAATATTCCCTGTCAACCAGGCCTTGCTTAAGTATTTAGCTGTCTTCCCCAATGTGCAACCTACTCAGAACAGTTCAAATTATATTCCTAGCCCTTCTGGGAGAGTCCAAACAATTGGCAGAGTTTCAGTGACTTTAGATGATGGCGCCACTGAGAAATGACTGATTTTGGGGGGTTCACCTGTGAAAAGTCAAAGTTTCAAAAATGTTCCCTGTCAACCAGGCCTTGCTTAAGTATTTAGCTGTCTTCCCCAATGTGCAACCTACTCAGAACAGTTCAAATCATATTCCTAGCCCTTCTGGGAGTTTCCAAACAATTGGCAGAGTTTGGGTGACTTTAGATGATGGCGCCACTGAGAAATGACTGATTTTGGAGGGTTTGACTGTGAAAAGTCAAAGTTTCAAAAATGTTCCCTGTCAACCAGGCCTTGCTCAAGTATTTAGCTGTCTTTCCCAATGTGAAACCTACTCAGAACAGTTCAAATTATATTCCTAGCCTTTCTGGGAGTTTCCAAACAATTGGCAGAGTTTGGGTGACTTTAGATGATGGCGCCACTGAGAAATGACTGATTTTGGAGGGTTTGACTGTGAAAAGTCAAAGTTTCAAAAATGTTCCCTGTCAACCAGGCCTTGCTTAAGTATTTAGCTGTCTTCCCCAATGTGCAACCTACTCAGAACAGTTCAAATCATATTCCTAGCCCTTCTGGGAGTTTCCAAACAATTGGCAGAGTTTGGGTGACTTTAGATGATGGCGCCACTGAGAAATGACTGATTTTGGAGGGTTTGACTGTGAAAAGTCAAAGTTTCAAAAATATTCCCTGTCAACCAGGCCTTGCTTAAGTATTTAGCTGTCTTCCCCAATGTGAAACCTACTCAGAACAGTTCAAATCATATTCCTAGCCCTTCTGGGAGTTTCCAAACAATTGGCAGAGTTTGGGTGACTTTAGATGATGGCGCCACTGAGAAATGAGTGATTTTGGAGGGTTTGACTGTGAAAAGTCAAAGTTTCAAAAATGTTCCCTGTCAACCAGGCCTTGCTCAAGTATTTAGCTGTCTTTCCCAATGTGAAACCTACTCAGAACAGTTCAAATTATATTCCTAGCCTTTCTGGGAGTTTCCAAACAATTGGCAGAGTTTGGGTGACTTTAGATGATGGCGCCACTGAGAAATGACTGATTTTGGAGGGTTTGACTGTGAAAAGTCAAAGTTTCAAAAATATTCCCTGTCAACCAGGCCTTGCTGAAGTATTTAGCTGTCTTCCCCAATGTGAAACCTACTCAGAACAGTTCAAATCATATTCCTAGCCCTTCTGGGAGTTTCCAAACAATTGGCAGAGTTTGGGTGACTTTAGATGATGGCGCCACTGAGAAATGACTGATTTTGGAGGGTTTAACTGTGAAAAGTCAAAGTTTCAAAAGTGTTCCCTGTCAACCAGGCCTTGCTTAAGTATTTAGCTGTCTTCCCCAATGTGAAACCTACTCAGAACAGTTCAAATCATATTCCTAGCCCTTCTGGGAGTTTCCAAACAATTGGCAGAGTTTGGGTGACTTTAGATGATGGCGCCACTGAGAAATGACTGATTTTGGAGGGTTTGACTGTGAAAAGTCAAAGTTTCAAAAATATTCCCTGTCAACCAGGCCTTGCTGAAGTATTTAGCTGTCTTCCCCAATGTGAAACCTACTCAGAACAGTTCAAATCATATTCCTAGCCCTTCTGGGAGTTTCCAAACAATTGGCAGAGTTTGGGTGACTTTAGATGATGGCGCCACTGAGAAATGACTGATTTTGGAGGGTTTAACTGTGAAAAGTCAAAGTTTCAAAAGTGTTCCCTGTCAACCAGGCCTTGCTTAAGTATTTAGCTGTCTTCCCCAATGTGAAACCTACTCAGAACAGTTCAAATCATATTCCTAGCCCTTCTGGGAGTTTCCAAACAATTGGCAGAGTTTGGGTGACTTTAGATGATGGCGCTACTGAAAAATGACTGATTTGGAGGGTTTGACTGTGAAAAGTCAAAGTTTCAAAAATGTTCCCTGTCAACCAGGCCTTGCTTAAGTATTTAGCTGTCTTCCCCAATGTGCAACCTACTCAGAACAGTTCAAATTATATTCCTAGCCCTTCTGGGAGTTTCCAAACAATTGGCAGAGTTTGGGTGATTTTGGTCATGGTACCCCTCAGAAATCACCCATTTTCTAAAAGTCACCCTTGAAAACTCCAAAATTTGAAAATATTCCCAATCTAACAGGCCTAATCAAACCATTTAGCTGTGTTCCGAATTAGAAAACTACTCAGAATAGTTGGAATTACAGTTCTATGCCTTCTGATGGTTAAAACTACCTGCTGCTACTGTGGTGCCGCCCTGGTGGCAAAAACGGGAACTCGAGAACAATAGCGAGTCATAGATAGATAAGCCAGCAGGCCTGGGTTGCCAATCCAGGTCATCCAAGTCCGTGTTAATATCTTGCACCCTCTGTCGCAAGTTTTCATGTTGATTGCAGACGAATATATTTGTAACGAACAGTTTGATTGGTTCGTGCTCATTTAGAAGGCGGATTGACCAATCAGGAGCAGGCTTACTTGTAAAGTCAGTTGCACCTGCACCCTAGCGGATAAAAGTAGAAGTGCAATGAAGACTACGCTGATTCCCAGGGTATCCGCTAGAGGGCATGGCCGAGTCAGCGGCGTACACAGGCGAGAACCTGCCAACATGAAGACATCACAGTCGCCCCACAGAGGAAAAATATATCTCTACTCTGTGGTCGCCCTCTACACAGTTATTTGTACAGAATACCGGTTCTACACCACACTGCACTGCTCCAGCTTGTTGTCGGCAAAACCTGTTTGCCTTAGATTACTCGAGCGATGCAGTGTATATATTCTTTCTTTGCTATTCTGATAATGATATGTGTATTTACATTTAGGGACTTCCCTCACACTCACAGCCCCTTGAAGATCATACCAGGGCCAACCAGCAGAACTATGTATTCCCCCCTCCTCTCCTCGCTTAGGAAGGGCTAGGTAGGTAAAGTAAGCCCCCCCCCCCCCCCCTCTCTCCATTGAATTTCCGAATGAACAGTTATTTCGCACAATCAATGCGAGTTCGTTCTGATTATTGGCAGACTGATTACTGGCTTCTCAATCCCCAGGTCGGCTATATTAGGCCTAATAGAGAATCCACTAATTCAAATGTTACAGGGTGGCGATCTATTATCCAAAATTCTATTTTTCAATTGTTTAATTTCAGGAGATCCTATCAAATTGTGAACAAAGAACGGTAACTAAACAATTCATATATTTTTTTATATAAGTCGCCATTATATGTTATCAATATTAATGAATGAGGCTAAACTTCTGTGATATCACATGAACAAAAATTCAAGATTAATGAGATATATCATTTTATTCGTTTGATAGGTGTAGCTCAATCATTCATACAGATGGTCATTAGGAATAAGTACCGTAATAGTTGGTAGGGCAATAGCCTATTTATGAGTGTCTTATATCTATGGTACAAATCACCAACATGAAACCGACACATTTATACTGGTCACCATCACCATTAATAACTGTAACCTTTATTTACACTTCTTAGAAGAGTGCCAAAAAGAAATTCTGTTAATAAAGTCTCATTGAGTGGCATGTAGACAAAAGATTAAATTGATCTAACATTCAGTTATTATTCAGTCATCCATTAAATATGCAGTATAAACATTATAACCCAATCTCCAACAGACTTGAGAAGTGTGACACTTGACGGTCTGATAAACTATCTCCTGAGTATGGATGATTGACGGCACACACGGGGCACGCTGCGGGGAATACTGGACGCCCTGCTTGGTAGCCGACACACTTTGGACGCCCCGCTTCGTAAATTGGACGCCTCGCTTGGTTTTCTGGAGCTGACATTCTCGCACTCGCGGCGAACTGCGTAACAAACAATGACATATAATCATATCTTGCCTATTGTGAATCAAAATATAAACTCACACACTGTTTTTCGCAGAGCTTTAGCTATCTATTGATGTTTATTGTAAGTTCCTACGTCAATTACTGACAAAGTTCTGACATAATTTTTTTTAAATGTGTGGAGTCCGTCCGTCACCCTCTGACACATTGAACGGCATGTAGACAAATACCGCTGCGGGCAGGCGGCGAGGCAGGCTCACAAGTCCTGGATGTCAATCTCTAACGCGGCACACGGCATGTTCAGGTCGAACCTCTGCACCACCTCGGGATGCAGAACCCCCATCTTGCCGATGGGAAGACGCTTGTAGAACACCTCCGCGCAGCAGCCGGGGAAGTAACTCGGGTCTGGAGCAGTGACAAATGTGGTTGGCATTAAAATTGAATTAAGAACAACACCTATTATGGTACAAGTGGATTATGTCATCATTTCCCGATGACATTTAGTACTTTGTTGTCACTGCTACTGGTCAGTATTCTTCGTCTTTCACTTACTATGTTATATTGGGTATGAAATAAGTGGCTTCTATGTACAATGCACGCGCATGGATATAATTGTTACCATGCGAAGATTTCCTGTGATGCCCTGACAAGATTGCCTCTGAAGGAAACCACGTTTTCTGTGTTATCTATATTCGAATTGTACAACCTTGACTTGAATTGAAATTAAATATTATTGTTGTGGAGACAAAAATAAGAGTACAATGTATATGAAGCCTTAAATCACATCATTACGTGATGACTTTATATTGATGTTCATGGTAATTAAACCATGTTTTTTTTTAAAGAAAATAAAGTGTTATACAGAAGACATACAGACTGAATGTGAAAAAAACAAAAACAAGCTGAATGTAATACAGAGAGACATACAGACTGAGTGTGAAAAAAAACAGACATACATACTGAATCTAGTATTGAAGACGTGGCTAGTAACACCTCTGAATATAGCTGATGCTACCTTGTTAATCTAAATACAGAGATATACAGAAACACCAAACTGAATGGGAATCAGAGAGACATACATAATGAATACGATACAGAAATGTACAAAAACATACAATACAGACAGATTTTTTTTCTTTCTTTTTTTTCGGTTGGGGTTAGAAGTGTTCTTAGCCACGTTTTCTAAATCTACAATACAGACAGGCATACACACCATTAGTGGCGACCAGGTGGTATCCGTTCTGGCCGAAGGGCACCTGTAGAAGCTGCATGATGCGGTCTAGCAGGCCGTGAATGACCTCAAAGCCGGCCGTCTTGTTGTAGTACACAGCACACAGGTTCCTCCTGTTCCGCGCTCCAGTATCTACAAAGGAAAACGTCACATGAACACGGACATCCACATGTCTCCATCATCACCCAGGAACCATTCTACTACAGACTCTTCTTATATCTTGGTGCACTGAGTTCATGATCAAGTAAATAGCCCAAAATAAAATCTTCTCTCTTCTAAGTGTTTTTGTTGTTTTAGCACGTTTATTGGGTCAGTTATAGTGTATAATAGCGACTTCGTCGATTCGTATTTAGCTACCACCTACCACCTCCTCACTTGTGTACGCCATTGGCTACTATCTCCGCCGAGCCCCGTAGCAGATACCCCGTGAGGCCCTCTAGCGGGTGAATGGGAAACCATCGTAAACTTGTGGTTATCATATCATACGACACAGGTATTTTGCCGGCAACCAGCGCAATTTAATCTCAGAGGCTGATCTCAGGGCAAGGACATTGGAAAACTACAGCTCTAAATTTGGTTTTGGCATGGCTAGAAATGAATCATGAAAGATACAGTAAATCTGACAATACAGGTGCGAAAAAGAATAACAGGTTTGAGTTTTTCTGTACCCGAGATTCTCACTCTCATGGGCCTTCATTCTCCACGCCCAGGTTTGGTTCACTATGTCTCTATGTACGGGAGCAACTTCAAGCGGATTCGACGAAATTCTAACGTTTTAAATGTAGTAGGTAACAACGCCCAAACCCGGCCAGGCCCGTCTTCCGTCTGGTCTCATAAGTATGACTTTCATCTAAGTTTAATTACCAAATTAGTAGTATGTGCTACTGTCACCACCTTAACAGTAACCCGCGGACCTACACACGTCACTGAAGTCCTTGAGTGACCGGAGAAAAGTCATACTGATGGTGTAATGTGTTGGGGAAAGTCCTCCACAGAAGAAACACAACGGGCCTTAATATTATCCTACCCCTAATAAAAAACTCCAAAGGCTTAACATGGGATTTCTTTATGTCAGGGGGGTGACATAAAGTGTTGTTTATGTCACTACTTTTTAATGCTGAAAAAATGTGGAAACGGGGTAGGATAAAATCTAGACGCCACTCATTTGGGTTTGAGTTAATTTATATCACTCATGTTGTTGGCTTTGTAATGTTACTTGTCTTCGACTCGTGAAATTACGGAGCCAATAAAATGTCTGACATAAATAAACTCAGATTCAAATTTGTGACATCTCTTTATAGTACTTTCGTGAAACTGGATAAATTCTAATCTTGGCCACTGTATGCCACGACTGGAGTTTGGCATAGTGATTTCACAAGGCGAAGCCGAGTGAAGTCCAGAGCCAAAACTCCAGGAGTGGAATGCGGTGGCCAAGATTAAAACAAATCAGGTTTTGATTTTATCTTACCCTATCTCCTCGATTTAAGAATATTACGTGATAACAATTCTGTATGCCACTAGTGGCATATAAAACTATGGGATTTTATATTAGGGGTAGGATAATGGGGGGAACTTATGAGATTGAGAGCCACGACCACGAGAGTACCACTCCACACTAACTGACCGTCCTTAGAAGCCTTAGCCTGCTGCAACCTGTTTCATAGGACGATTTCCGAGCCAACCACTAAGTGTTTAGTTTAATATACTCTAGTGTATGGTAGTAAATGTATTAAGAAAATGTCGAAAAGATTCCCGGACAATCCTCCAACCTCAAAAGATGTATACATGTGGGTTCTGATTTATGAAATCCAACCATTGATGGAAACATGTGTAGAGGGAATAAGCATACATGTATATAGTTGCTAACTTCACATTTCTGGTCCCAAAACTGGAATATTGGAAGCTAGAAAACCAAATAAACAACTAAATAGAGTTGTTTCTTTGGATCGTTTGTATTAGGGTATATTAAGTGTTATAAAACGTCTTAGTTAAATACATTCACAGTAGATGATGCGCACACGGTACTTTAATATGAGTGAAGTTTTAACTATTCACCAACAGCCACACAAACTACAGCCACCTAATCTACATCTCATTAACATAATATATGTAAGTGGGTCAGAACAAGAAGTTACCTGAGCGCTTTGCGGGATCTGAAATACGACAAACAACCGGAAATAGATTAGGACGACAGAGGGACGAGCATGCGTACAGGCAGCATGGGTATCACACGACCTACGCACGTGACTACATCACATGACTCACAAAATGGCAAAAATAATAGGATCTACAGGGTAAAAAGAAATTAATTAATTGTGAATTAATTAGATCTGAGCTATATCTGGGTACGAAATTTGAGACGTGGCTGATAAACACCACCCAGCACAACACACCAAAAACTAGAAATAAATATATCTAAGTAAGAGTCTCTATAGCTGAGTACCGTAGAGAAGAGGACAGGGATCATTCCAAATCGACGTGACATCATTAAGAACGACACATAGAGACACGATGACATTCACTAAGACAGACATTGATGAGTGTTTGGTCTGTGTCCCCGTTCGCCATCGAGTTTGGAGTGCTCAGTAATATGAGCGAGGCGATATCTTTGCTTGGAAATATTTATCTGTGTATCACCTATTGAGAATGTGTTACCGTACTCGCAAGCCTGTTGAGAACGAGTTCCTAACGTTAATCCTATGGACATTTATTCCAGGCTAAGATAAGTTGATATACCACTTGACAGTTTAATATCCTTTTAAGGGCGTGTTCCACAAGACCACAAAAGAGAATCACACGGTGCTCGCACAACAGCTTTTTGTCAGGTGGTTATAGCAATCGATACAGGCAACACACTCATTGGTGGCAGCAACATGGCGGTGTCACGATCGACGGCCTATAAAACTTAGTAAAATAGGTTATGTAGGGCACCAGCAAACATCGTCCATATGGCGGCCATACCTTTGAACTGCCCTGTGGGTTTGTACTCTATAAGCATGTTTGGCAGTCGCCAGACTATATCTGATTCAAGGCTAGCCCAATGGTAAACCCCCCTTTATACAGACGCCCCATAGACATGATACAAAATCCATACGAATACCTACGTTGAAAGGGGAAAATCTTAGTTAATTGGAAAGCTAACTTATGATAAATGTAAGCACTATTTGTCTCAAGTCGTGTTGTTATGTCATTAAATTCTTCTACTGGTGAAATGGGGGATATCCTTATGAAAAGACGATAAACAAAATTAATTTCTACTGGCCTAGAGGGAAAACTTAATATAAAGTTCTCAAGTTCGCCTGAAAGTATTTGTTGGCGAAACAGATGTTATTAACTCTTCAGACGAGATTTTGCACAACTTGCCACTTTGCTAAACGCCACTAAATAACTAGAACAGTATGTAAATACTAAACACTGGAGAAAAGTTATGCATATAATATGTGTGTGTTAAGAGTGAAGTGTGACTGCTATGAACACGGGCCTGTAACCTTGCTATGTTTACTATGACTGATATCTAAAGGCTAATGAGTGTGCTGGTCTTGCAACAAGATGAATGTAGCTACAAGAGAGAAAAACGTATCCATAACATAAGAGTCCTGACGTCTGTTTCCAGAACAATACTACTTCAACTTATCATGCATATCAACGATAAGTAGCCAATCACAAACATAGCAATGGGGGAAGAGAAGGTAGATACACATTGCACTAAAGGTATAAACAGTAATTATACTGTAGAGGAAAGAGGACTTACCCATCGACTTGTCTTGGAAGATAATATCTGAGATCTCGAACAGTCTGAGCGGGATTGGCATCTTTCTATTACACGCCACCGTCTTCAAGACCCCGGGTAGCAATTGCGTACGTGCGATCTGTGAAATGTAAAGACATTGTTAGGCTGTTGATTCTACAAGTATAAGATGATGGTGAAATATAACGTAGTGGTTGGGCTGTTGAGCTGGTAAAGGGGTGTTCCACCAGCCCGATATTTCAGCCAATTTTGGCAGGGATGTAACAAGCATGGCATTGATTAGTATAATATGGATATAATGGGCACGGCATTAACAACTATATGTCTATGGAAGGTTGGTTGGTTTGATTTAACATCCAGTTAACCATTACAGGTTCTTACCAGACTTTCTCAAGGTTCTTTTACACCACAAGGGTGGTGATCGAATCTGTGTGATGAATTTAGGTAGAAATCTCACCCCTAAACATTTACCAAGGTGAGAGTTCTTTTTCTTCCCGCACCACATATACATGGCATGAGAAGAATTGACCTTTGATATAGCATTAAGTCTACCACTGCTGGGGATCAAGGAGAAGAGTGGCTGCAGTTGGACTTAAACCCACAACCTCGGGGTTACAAGTCCAGTGCCTTAACCACTGAGCTAACTCCCCACCCATACGTCTAGGGATGTCACAGCTATGTACATGCAGGTTTAAGGGAGGGATAGGAGGTATGACTTTGATAAGACTAAGTTAAAGATTGACATATTTAAGTTTTGGTACCAGGTTTACCAGATCTGGACAAAAACTATATTTTAAGGAAGGATATATATACGAATGTTTACAAAATAATGTAACTAATCATTTTTGTCCTCATCATAATTGATGGACGCTTCATTTTAGGACTCCATTGAAATAGTTAATTATCTAGGAGATTGAGAATAATTTTCTCGCTTAACGTGATATAACAAACCTGGAATTCAAGTGTTTTCGGGTTAGCGATGTGGACGGCGTTGGCTTCTTCTATCGTCTTCCTCATCTTCTGAGAGACGTCATCACGCGAGCACTGCAGAGAATGAGGGATCTGTTCTTTATCATGCTCACACATTTATGTGCACAGCCGCAGTGCCATGACTTAATCATCACCAAATGTACACTACCGTGCACATTCCTCTCTACTGAACCTGCTTAACACTTATTATAAAGAATGGTGGATGATGGCACACAGCCCCACAGATAATATCAAGAGACGTCACGAGTTTGAGTCTGAGTTTATTTATGCCACACATTTTGTTGGCTCCCAACAAAATCAGTGGCATAAATAAGCTCAAACTCAAACGAGTGGCGTCTAGATTTTATCCTACCCCGTTTCCATATTTTTTCAGTATCAGAAATAGTGGCATAAACAACACTTTATGTCACTACCCGTGACATAAACAAATCCTATGTTAAGCCTATGGCGTTTTTTATTAGGGGTAGGATAAAACTTAATTATCTATAATTATCAACTCTACTTTATCACTGATAAGTCCGACAGTACAGATTCCTCTCTACAAAGCATGGCCACAGTTTATCTAAAACTGGTGAGTTGAGGGCATTAGTTTCACGTTATAACAAAGCTCATACATTTACCGACCCAGCCTCAGAATTAAAACTTGATTACCCGCAATAACCAAATCATACACAAAACATTTACTCCTCTTTTACTAAACACAGTTTATCAGGCTTTACTATCTATGCTACATTACTGTATATCTCTGATCCACAGTAATCACATTATTACAGGGATGTACGATGGGGTCATGAAAAAAGTGGAAATAAATTTAATCTGGAAAATACTACCCATGAGACACTTAGAAAACGCATCGTTCTTGGCCATTGAATGGTATGGTATTGGGAGGTTTGAACCACTGTTTATTTGCGCGGGCTGAGCCTCAATTTATACCATCTTTGTTTTACACACAAAAAAAATAAACAAGGATTTACTTGGAAAAGGAAAAAAAGAAGATATCTGTGCATTGTTATAAGAAATACAAAATATAACATCCTTAAAACTTGTGATTAATGTTTTAAACATTTTGATCGCCAACAAAGCACTGAGAAATCTCACCAGGGCGAAGGTTAGAACTTCTGTGAAGCCGGCGGCTGCCACCTCCACTCGAAGTTTGTCCGTCAACTTGTTGATTAGGAACTGAAGACAAAAAGAAACACTTTACATTACTCCAACGATTCTGGTGGTAGAGATACTGCTCAAATAGCGCGAACCATTTGTAGTGACGGATTTATAAACTATGCTAGCAGTAGATACCCTTTTTTAACCAAATCACTCTAGACATGCCCTTAATTAATGGCGCCCATAACGCAACTTTTCCAGGCCACCAGCGCAGAACTTAGTTAAGTACAGATTGGAATTTTAGTGAAAGTAAGGGATTAAAAAAAAATATTGGTAAGGTGTGCTAGCGGTGACGAAATTTGGGACTCAGCACATATTCAGATGTTAATTACGCAGTATCTTTCCTACCTGTTGGGCCACAGTGTTCGTCTTAGGCACAGTACGTTTGATGTTGTTGTAGCCGAAGGCAATGGCAACGTCTTCAATGATGTCACACGGATGAATAACATCTGACAGCGGAGTCAAGGGTTGATAACACGAACGAACACATATCTCAATACTACAGAGTTGTAGTGGGGACAAGGGAAAACCAGGTCTTCAAAGAGTGTGGCACCACGCGGAGATGTATAAATAAACTATAAGAAGGCTATTTTTTATGTAAACACACCATAGGTTTACCATATCATATTGGCTGTTTGTTTTGTGTATACATTAAGTTTTTTGTTAACGTTACTGACTACTACGTTTCTACATTAAAAGATAACCTTGTCATGTTGGTTGTGTTTGCATTGTGTATACATCACAAGATTGCCGTGTCATATTGGTTATGTTTGCATTGTGTGTATGCTACAAGATTACCATATCTTATTGGTTGTGTTTGTGTTGTGTCTGTGTTATAAGATTACCCTGTCATACTGGCTGTGTTTGTGTTATGTGTACATTATAAGATAACTGTCTCAGGTAGGTTTTGTTTGTGTGTCTGTGTTATAAGATTACCCGGTCATACAGGTTGTGTTCGTGTTGTGTCTATGTTGTAAGATTACCCTGTCATACTGGCTGTGTTTGTGTTATGTGTACATTATAAGATAACTGTCTCAGGTAGGTTTTGTTTGTGTGTCTGTGTTATAAGATTACCCGGTCATACTGGTTGTGTTCGTGTTGTGTCTATGTTGTAAGATTACCCTGTCATACTGGCTGTGTTTGTGTTATGTGTACATTATAAGATAACTGTCTCAGGTAGGTTTTGTTTGTGTGTCTGTGTTATAAGATTACCCGGTCATACTGGCTGTGTTCGTGTTGTGCATACATTACAAGGATACCGTGTCTTGTGGGTGGCACCTCTACGCTGAGGTTTTCACCATTAACTTCTGCCTTCAGACACATCTTTGTCAACAATGATGCAAGTTTGGCTCCAGGTTGGCTGTGGAAAAAATACCAACAATGATTTTCTTTATGAATAAAATACATGTATTATATTCTACAACGGTAACGATTCCACAATACAGTCCCACTATTGCTGGCATACGTGGGTTGAATACTCATTAGTTAACTCCTGGTATAAATAGTATTTGTCTCTAGCCATTTCTAAATTAAGGTGTCTTGTCAATGTTTTCTGTAGTTTTACATGCTGGTATAGCAAAGGATAATAACTGAAATTCGTTAACATATTGGTAATTGCTACGTCTTATTAGATACAATTTTACTACATCTAATAACTGTATCAGAAACAAGAAATGGCAAACGGCAGAAGAAACCTTGGCTTACTTACTTGATTCCGACTTTTTTATTTATATCAACCACTGAAACGGATTCTGTCCTGTATGGCAATTCCTGAAAGATAAATCACCAAAGTCAAAGAATTAAAGAAAGACAATTGATTTGCATGGCAAGAAATATTTCTCTCCTAGATTTTTTAATCCCATTTATGATGTAACGTGGTTTTCCTTCACAGTTGACATATCAAAGTAGTTTCTGATGTGTCCTGTTTTCTTAGAATAGACACTTTCCATAAACAGTTTTATGACGGTTTGATAAATATTTGCAAATATATTAAACGTAGATATTGCGTTAAAATGTCCATCACCTACCGGGTATTTCACTATAGAACGATCTGGTGTCGTCACCTCTGCATATTCAACACTAGAGAAAAACAAAACAGAAATATTACTGTAATACGTTTTGAGTGTGCAAACTAAATGTATACATACACGTGTTAACATTATTTTTTCTAGTAAGAACTTTCATTATATGGACCATAAGATTCTCAGGATAACGTGAGAGGAAGATAACCGAAGACGATTCGCAAAGAATACAATTTTCAAGTAACGATACAATGCTTTACAGAAATTCCAGCAAGGTCTTGTAAAAAAAACACTGTGCGAATTTTCAAAACTCTGGTTAACTCATCTCTGATTTTAAATCAATGCCACAAATTCCGTTCTCAATGACTGTCTAACAGACCATATGAATGTTACTTTATTTTTTTTTTTTTTTTTCCATTCTGGAAATATGGAAATATAGATCTCAATGACTATTCCAAATGGCTAGAAATGCCTGACGGATCAGTTGGATGTACAATAACAGCAAACTCAACGAGCATTAACACTGCTGGCTGGAAGAAGCAGCAGTTATGTAAATTGATATAGAGGCTAGTCATTAACGTCAACAAATGCTAACTCACGTGAACTTTTCATCACAGTATTCGCTGAACATCGTTACAATTGTGTCAAGTACGACCTTGGCTTTGGTCAGGTCAGTGGCTGTGCACTCTATGAAGACGTTCCGTGTGTTCAGTGTGATCTTTGAGTGGTCTCCTAAAACAGCAGAACATGTGACATAAACCGACCCTGTTATCGTTGGATCCCTAAGAACATGCTAAGCCTGTTTATCTACTTGAACATGATTACAATACTGAATTTTACTCCTCTCTAACCAAAGCTGAATTACATGAACTGCTAGAAACGACCCCAGGAATATGACAATTTGTCTGTTGCAAAAATGACAAGATTATATACGATACTGTAGGTGAGCAACCCTAACATGTACACAGTGTTGTCGATATTATAGAGGAAACCTATGAAAGTTTTGGATCAGAACTTGTATCCCATTGAGTTTGAATCGCATTGTAATTCACAAGGCGAAGCCGCGTGAATTACATAGAGATTCAAACAAGATCAGATCAAGCTCTGACCCCAAACTTGAATAAGCTTCTGAATTCATTTCATCCTTCACATTGACTAATAGGCTGACATTTGTGACACAGTCCCCCCTTGGATATTTTTCCTTAATATCTCATGGGCGTTGGATACGAGTTCCCAATGTTAAGTCTATGGAGAAAAAATACCAGGGGTGAGATAAAAACATGTACTATAGGTTTGTATCAAAATACTGACCATTGATAATAGGTGGCATAGACAGTACGACACCGTTACTGTCTGTGATGATCGGGTAGACAGGCTTATCGCGGATTATATGGAGGTAGTGTCGAAGATGACTATCGGTCTAAAAGAATTGAATAGTAAAATGAGACAAACATTTGGTAAAAAACACATCTAAAACCAAAACACAAGTTATATACAAATTTGTATGTATAAGGACAATGTTCCATCATTACGTAAAACACTGAATCCAAACAAACATAAGCGATTTAGTCACCTCTCGTAAAACTTATCCAGTTTAAACATGCGTGAGAAAGAATGCAATTAGAAAAACGCTTATCGCAAATGATTGGATGTAGTGTGTAAGATGACCGTCTAAAAAGACTCAAATAGTATACTATATACCTATGGGCAAATGTCTCACTTTTACTGACCATTAGTACAAATTCAATTCGTCACTGAGTGACAAAAGAATATCCATACGTACCTCTGTACCACGTGACCAATCATTCTACTATTTAGTGAGTTATAGAATGGCACTTTTGATGATTTCTAGGTATATGATAATAAAGAGACACAGTGAGTGTGACTGAATTGCATCTGTTCCTCGATATGTTGGTCAGAAATACTCACCTCGTTCTTCAAACTCGGTGAGTATTTCTGATCAAAATATCTCTGAACAGATGCCATTCAGTCACACTAACTATGTCTCTATATATTACTTAAACGAAAGCCAACATCCAACATCTGGAATGGGGGAGTTCCCCTAAGCCAATGCACTACTTCCAGTGACTTGAAAACATAACCAATGTTGTGCACAATAGATTTAACACAGATGAGTGCTACAAATAATGATAAAACTCTCTGTACAATTCACAAAATGAACGTAAAAATTCTGCTGAAAACGCGACATAGATCCCGTCAGATCACCGTATGCACACAGTAGAGAGAATTTTACATATAAAATGAACTTCAGCAGGGTTTTCCAGGTCTGACATGTTTGTCGACTTTGTTAATTTCACAAGGAAAAACGACAAACAAAGCGCGACAAAACTTCCAGCACGAAGGCTAGGTCCCTCCTGGGGGCCCGACGGCTGCGGTGTGGCCGGGCCGAGTGGCTTGGGGGTGCAGGTAGCGACCCCCGCCGGTGCTTCAGGTGGCGCCCCCTTACATCAATAAAATTAACTAATATATAGTTCACAACCATAAAATGAACATCACTTTATTAGAAACAGAAAAAAGATCATGCTTCTGTTTAGTGGAAACTGATTATATTACAAGGCAGAACAATTCATTTAGTAAGTGTGTTCATTCATTCAGAAAACAAGTGTGTGAAACAATGAGAGAAATACAAGTAATTTAGTGACCTGGAAAAGCTCCATCAGTTCAGGTGCCGTCATCTCTTTGGTCTGGTTCAGAGCCCGGAACTTGATGTCGGCGGGAGGCTTAGCATCAAAGGTGAACGGTCCTTGGATAGTGTCCAAGTCGTGCGTGCCAATCGCCACCAGAGAACGCTTCCGGCAGATGTTCTGGTGGAGTTTGTCTTGCAGGTCGATGAAGCTCTCGTATCGGTCCTGCATGCAGCAAGCTCAGTTACACTTCAGTCCAGATTCTTTTACAGGTCTTTTTATATTCAGATCATTACACTTAGACATTGATACCAGGGTGTGTTGCCATCACCGGGCCTTCACAGGCAATGTTTTAAAACGGTTCAATGGGCTATAATATGTACCTTAATAAAACTGCTTAGTCATCCAACAAACAAAGTCAACTCCATTTCTATATCCGTATTTTATGCAGGATATCGTTTCATACCCCAAATTAAAAAACTGTAACAAATTGGCACTATCAAACTCTATAGCAAGTTAATGAGCGAAAAGTTTGTCAATATTTATTCAATTATTCACAAATGTAACCTAGCTAGAACGACCAAAAAGACCAAAAATCTATTCAATTATTCAAAATGATTCTATATTCAGCACTTTGAGATTATCTCTAACGATGATTTGAATAGAACTCACCTTAGTGAAGGTAATATTCCTGAGAACAGCGGCCACAGCATGAGGACGAACTTGGGCGGTCTGTAAAAATACAAACCCAATTAACAGCTACGGATTCGGTGTTTTTGTGTAATTTTCCCCAATTCACGAATGTACACGATGTTAACCTACCATATATAAAAAGGGATGATTTCAACAGGATCTACTTAGAGTTGCTCCCCCACGGAAAGACAGGCAGAACCAGACGTTTCAATGGAGACTGAAATGCTACGAGAGTGAGATTCTTATGTTTGTGGAGTTGTTGTGCAACTCTTTTTTTATATAACAAAATGAAGTTTTACTTACGGCGGGTGTGATGATCAGTTGCTGCGGTTTCCCATTAGGTGGCGGCACCAGTTTGTACCGAGGTACTTCAATTCTAATTAAAAACAAGAGTTCATGGATAAGCAAAGAGAAATACCAAGACGAGCACGAAGGAAACTACTCCAGTTCTGACTACTCCTTTCAAAATATGCTAATACACTTGAATTATGTAAAGAAAAAAAAATTTACGAGGTACGTATATTTCCACTAAATTTTGCTAAAAGCTTGCTAAACAATCTTAGCTAAATCCTAGCTCCCATAGAAAATAAACGAGGTTTTAGATCAGACGTGGCTTACTAGTGACCTACCCTTGATCCTGATGCCACAAAAGCCGTGTCATTTTGTCTTAAATTCTGTATACATATTGAAAAGTAAAAAAAACCAAAACAATTTCAACAGAACGTGTGCATAAAAGTTCTTTAGATTTTTCATGTCTTATTTATATGATGACATCAGCCCAAGTATGATGTTGCCTAAGTAAATAGTTGATGCAGTATTTACATATAGTTGGGTGTCAATGCCCATTCTGAACTTCTCTATGAGAGACATCGGATCACGTCTTAGATCAATGATTAGGAGGGTTACTCACAGTTGTTGGAAAATAAGGAGACCACGCGTCAGTCCTTCAACACAGAGCAGATCGTACCTAGAGATAAAATGAAACAAACCTAGCACGTCACCTTTACATTCTAAATCGGGAAATATTAGATAGGCTTTGCTTTTACTAGTTTTGTTTATAACCGCGGTAATGTGCACTTGACATTTTCCCAATTATTGGTGGGTTATTACTTGACTAGACCACAGATGGGAAAATGATTCAAAAGGGATTTAGTAAGATTGTATGCTCCTACCCTATCAGTAGAAATACCACGATATGAACTCCCATATCTCGAGTCAAATCAATTCGGTTCCTTATCGTAGCTGGAAATTTTATGATAACATTTCAGCATGGGAGTACTATTTACAATTCAATTATAAAATGGGACTAGGTTTCCTTCTCAGCATTAGATTCCCTTCAGACGATGGTAAAAAGTCTATGAAAAGTGTAAAGTTGAATTTGCAGACCTGTTTGCAGGCACCTCCACCTTAAAGATAACCACGTCAGATGCGCCGTGCGCTTTGTCAGCGCCTTGCTCCTTGGTGATCATTTCCTTTTCTGAAGTCTGCAAAACCAAACGTGTTCCGATCATTAAGCATCAGCGATCATACAGCAGAATATTATATCCTATATTCCCATTTTTCTGGAACTAAATATAATACTAGAAATATATATTTCATGTCTTCTCTATGAAAACAATAATTCCTTTATTGATTTATACAAGACATGCATCTATCACACAAGTTATAAAAACTGAAAAAAAAGATAAGACTTACGACTTCATCCAGTTCCAGTCCGAACTCAAAGCATAAATCTTGGAATTCATCTTCAGCTATTAAAGAAAAGTAAACACATTAATGAATACCGTTATTAGCACCCTGACCAATTATGGTTTTACATTTGTTCATGTGTAATGAAGACTTAAGTTAAGATGTCTTTCTATAGTATCTATGAGGAATAGATCGAATTGTACTATAAGGTACCACTCTACTCGTGGAAGCGCTGGGTAGCCACGGAGGCTTCCCCACAGGCTTGACCCCGGGTGAGCCGTCGTGTAGACTTTAGGGCTGATTCCACCAACAGGATGGATCTGTCATGGTATGTCTGGGTATGTCTCGTAATATCGTACAGTGTCGCAATGTGTTGTACCTCCATTGTCGCAAAACGTAGGCGTGCGGTGTCGGGTGTATATTTTGGTGTTCCACCACCACGACACCTCAAGACACATCCCGATAAATAGGCAGGCGATTATTCAAACCTAGCCTGACTTAGCAAGACACCCAAATCGGAACTAATCTTGCTAGATCTTGTGTGTTGGTGGAATCACCACTTTAGGCCCTACCAGGTGTGGGTGGTGGCCTGTGACCCGGCCAACTCATGGCCGTCGTGAACCCCTCCCCGCAGTCATTCTGGTCAGATGTAGGCGATGCCTGGTGGTGGGAGCTTTCAGGAGCTGCTCAGAGCACTCCCATTGCTCTGGATTGGAGGAGCTCCTCCAGAGATGTCGCCCAGCTTCTCCCGACCCCCAGACTATGGGGTCATCCCGGCTCCTGCGTCGGAGGCCAGGCCTCCAGGTGAAGGAGGGTGGGTCCATTTGGAGGTGGACATCTCAGTCGTTCTGTACCCACCGCTGCCACCAATGCAGTACAGAACAACGATGACACACAAATACAATAGTCAATGTTTATTCTACCCCTAATAAAAAAAGCTATAGGCTTAACATAGGGTCACTGTATTCAGGCGAGCGCGCAGTAAAGTGTTAGATATTGCCATACAGTAATAATAAAAAAGACCAATCAATGGCCAGAACATGACAGCTGTCACACTTATGCGGTCTATGAAATGTTGACGACTTATGGTCTTACTTCTTGGGCTCATGGAGTGTCACTGAAGCAACACTTGGGAGCCCCCTCGAACCCTCTGCATCCTATGGCACCACCCTGGACAGCTCCCCACAGTATCTATGGGAAATAGATCTAGTTGTACAATAGGGATCTTATTTTGAGTTGACTCTATTCTAAATTCAGAGATGATCCTACACTGTAGAATGAGGTTGAATCAATGCTTATGTCTAATTTTGTTATTCATACAAAAAAAAAACCCCACATATTTCACACTATTGAAATTGCATCAAGCCATTCAAGGTGATGTTATAATACAGCTGGATTACAGTGAACCCTACTACCCCCTCAACGATTCTACCAATGACTCTAAGTGTAAGACCCAAGGATGTGTGTACTGTTAGTGTTATACACCAGATTTGTGTGTTGACTAGCACACGTTACTCACTGGCACTGGCAGCTGTGTCACTAAATATATTTCAAAGTTGTTTTGATCGACCATAACACTTGTTTTTCTTACTGTAGCTTTTCCCTAGTGCCTCAAAGAGGGCATCCCTGTTCAGTCCGACAATCGGCATGGTGATCCCGTCGACTGCTGCTGTTTCTTTCACAGTTCCCTGACGCAACCAACGTGAAAACGTGACAGCCCGGCCCGGAAGAGAAGCGTGTGTGTAAATGGTAAAACACAGTTCTAATGTGAAAAACCGTTCTAACGCAGATAAAATCGGTTATGTCGATCACTGTATTTATGTGGAAAATCAACTATAATGTAAGAGATTACAGCCTCATGTATTATGAAAATAAAATAGATGAGGGTGTGTCGACCGCTTTGTATCCAAATAATCTTGGTTAAGTTCTTTCTCTATTTTTTTACGGAAGATTGTTTTGATCGATCTCTGTCTTGCTGGTTGTATCATTTAGCTAAGCTTTCGTCACTGATCTTGTACTTTATTCGCGCATACTGTACAGCAAATACTGACATTCAGGTACAAGCAAACACCGTAAACGGTGACGTAGTACACAATACACGACATAGTACACAAGCACCTTGTGCTGTGCTGTTGTGAAATTTTCAGTTGAGAAACTAGAACACACCTATAAAGACGTAAACATCTACAAACGCTTTGACAGTCGGTAAAATGGGGAGGAAAAAGGCTGATCACGCTATTGGCAGCAGGATCATTAAAGACAGATTCGGCGCACGGATGACGAAATCATCGGACAGCTTTGTGAGTAATTTCCAAGTCAGGCACGTGTGACTTGTGATAGTTGTGTCACTTTGACAATGAGTGACAGTGAGTGAGGATGTTTCAGTGAGTTGAGAATGGGCTAACGCTCCAAACTATGACGGATTTTACAGAACCTAACCCTTGACATCTTATACTTCTATGATCTATGATAGATGTAATGAAGGTCAAACAGTATATCGCAGGCCAAAAGTCATATTTTATATAAGTTAAAACATAATTATATTTATTTTATAACAAAACTAGTTAAGATGTTACAATAGAGGGATTTAAGGTTTCCCAAAACCCTTTGCGTGCAGCCAGTTTCCGGTGTAAACAAAGCCGCTGCGACACCCGCTGCTACACTGGAATCAACCCTACACTGTTGTGTACTCGGCAGACACCCTTTCCGAATTTGGTCTGAATATTATTACAAATTTCCAGCAAGATAAGACTATTGGCATGATACGGCTAAAGCATTCCTGGATTATGATTGGAAATAAACTTAGATCTTTACAATTCTAGCTATTATAGAATTAACATTGGATTCCTGACAACTCGGTGGCCACCTCTCCCGTTGGGAAAGGGGACCCGGAGAGCGTCCGGGGATGGGACAGATGCGTTTACGTTATTTCAAGTAAACTGAGTAACATTAGTATGCTGGTGAGAGACTGAGGAAGTTTTTATTGTCATATATTGTTATCAAGGGTTGCTAACACTTAGTGGCCATCGTCTTACATTCAGTATCATGCCGCATCTGAACGGGTGCAAGCGGCGAGCAGCATGGACTGCACTGAACCGACTGCACCCGCCCTTGCTCCCGCCAACGTGGGAGTTGTGAGGTGGAAATGTGTAAACCTCGACAGTACTACTTTGATATGCCGATATTACATCTGGCCGACCTCTGAGCCGGGCCGATATTACTCGTATTCCTTTAACATATATAGCGGTATTGCAGCTATAATATTTTTCTGTCTCAGAGAGTAAGCCTGGCCCCGGGGTGCAAGCGAAGGATACGACAGGTAGCCTTGTGTACACTGACAGCCTGTGTCTCTCCCTTCCCCGCATAACCCGGCGCGGGAGCCGATGCCGAGGCTTCGCTGTCGGCCGGGGGCAGGCGGGCTGACACCTACTTAGTTCTCAAAAATCAAATTCCGAAATATTAATCAGGACACTAAAGACGTATCTGAATTCCATGTTTGGGGTTTCTTGAGGTCAAAATATTGGACTGATAGGCGGGACTGGTGGAGTTTATTTACATCATCTTTGCATTGACAGTGCAGTGCAGAACCGGTATCCGATTTGACAGGCTGAGTTAGTTGTGTCAAGCACAACATAAATCTTAGAAAATAACGAATATATGACGACAATTGAAGGAGATGATGACTGACCACATAACAATGTATCTGATTTACATCAATTCACTTTTCTTCATACGTAAAACAACCTGTGAACTCTATGTTTACATCGTGCGAGTGGCCTTACGACGGCCGCCCGCTACATCGGAACCTGGTTGCGAGAGCACGAGAGAAGGCGAGACTTGGGATTGTAAATGGGCCTATGTTAGTTAAAACATTAAGTTAGCTGTTCTACTTCTAGGTACCTGTATTTTTTTAACGCCCATTCTCTGAGTCATCTGGTGACTTCCGGTTCAAAATACCCTCCGATTTATGCAAATTTGCCTGGCAACGGACAAAGTCTGCCATCTTGCTGGTGACCACAAAGCGCTGTCAGAGTCTAAAATAGTGAAGAACTAAACTAATTGACTTCCTCATGGACAATCGTTACATGTAATAATTAAGATATGACTATTTACACCATCCATGCATGATTCAAACGTTCCCACTCGAAGAAAAGTGGTTGTTTTGAAGATTTGTTGACATCGCATTTAACCCTTTCCCTACCGCACCTAGCGTAGTGCCTAGTGCGTTAACGACCGCGCACTCTGCAGCGAACGTTCCCACCACTACCGCACGTCGCACGTCATACAGGTGTCTAAATACCGGCCTATTCTGCAGGTGTCAGAAAGTGGCGCAAACTGCAGAGGGGTGCGTCACTAATTGGCAAATTTCAATAACTTAGAAAAATAATTAGATAATTTGAATGATACCGAAAAAAAGAAGAGACTTCAGGCTTTATTTTCATACCAATCATTATGAAATAGATCGATATTTAATAATTATATTAATATTTCCAATTGCAGGAAGAATTTGAGACTTTTTTTCTCCATTGACACAAGCCTGCCCATAGGCCCAATATAGCACTGCACATACAAAGGGGTGTATCTTTTTTTCCATCGCGATGACATCATGTTTTTTTAAAGTAAATAATAATAAAAAGTTGTGGGGAACACATCTTTGAAGTTCTTTTTTTATGTAGAATTAATATATTATGAAAAAATCATGAAAATGTGATGTGCCTGATAGGTGGCGCCCACAGCGCTCAGTGTTATAGTAGACGTGAGGCTTTGTTTTCTCAACTCGCAGCTATTTATAGCAGGCTTTAAACATCACCATGGCAACTATTCTTTAGAAATTCTGTTTAATACGATATATAATATGTTTTTTCTTTATCTAGTGAAAATCTTTTTCAAATCGATACATTATTTTCGGAAATATAATGTCTCACATGTTCTTGTATCAAAATGCTGCATTTATGCAGCAGCGGTACTGCCATGGTGCTGCATTTATGCAGCAGCGGTTTTCTTATGGTGCTGCATAAATGCAGCAGCGGTACTGGCGTGGTGCTGCATATATGCAGCAGCGGTCGTGAAAGGGTTAAGTACTAAACTGAGGCGATCGTATTCTTCGATCCGGATGGACACTTCCGGTTCATAAAAACCTCCAAAATATGTAAATTCACCTGACAACGGATCGATCCGCCATCTTGCCTGGTGAATACAAAGCGCTGTCAGAGTCTTAAATGGCAAAAAACTATATTTATCAACCTTCTCCTGTGCATTCTATACATGTAATAATTGAAATAGGATTATTTACATTATTCAGATATAATTTAAATGTGCCAACTCGAAGAAAATCGCTTGTTTCGACGATTTGTTGACATCGCGTTTATAGCCTTAACTGGGGCTACCAGACAATCATTTGATCTGAAATTACCAGGGAAGCCTGATTTTGTCTGGGAAATTTCTTCAGAATTAGTTAAAATATCCTCACACATTAAAATGTAATATAAATGGACGTCCGAACGGGCCATACGTTTAGCATTGCGGAGGTGCTTCTCGAAAATGGCCGACAAGGGGGTTCGGAGCGCCACCTACTTCCTGGCCGGATCGGAGATATCGATTGATCTGAAATTGCCAGGAGAGCCAGATTTTATCAAGAGAATAACTTAAGAAGTACTCTATACTTCCTCACTCGTTAAATAATATAGTAAATGAACGTTCGAACGTCCCATAGGCCTAGCATTATGTAGTTGCTTCTCCAAGATGGCCGTTCCCCTGTCAAAAGCTGGGTTCGTAGCGCCACCTACTTCCAGGCTGACTCGACGAATATGTGTATGATCTATTTAGTACAATTACCCCCTTGTATTGGCGTAGGTAGTGACAGTGTGTATTTTTCTACCAGTTGGCACTATCTGATCACCTGCTATTAAGTGTAGTAGTTCTGTGACAGTCCTTGGTGCCATGGCCAGTGTATTCTCGACTCTATGACTATGGAGTCTATTCTCTATGGATATGAAGCCACCCATACCTAAGTGTGAGGGTGGTGTTTATCTATGCTACAGTGACCACAAACAGCCAATAAAACAGTGGTTTGAACTCCCCATAGACCCTCAGCCCCGTGCTGTAGTCGAAACAGATGTGTCTTTCAATTTTCCTTAGTCTCATTGAAGCAGCAAATTCCAAATGAAAAATATTTCCTCCTGTTTTTCATGACCCCCAACTGACATCCCTGTTGGTCGCTTGATGTGTGAACTTCATGCTGACATACCAAATAACAAAATGCTCTTATTCTCGGGAGCGGTGCTGACGTCACGAAGGTACACTGTGTTGCTCGATTTTCTCGCTCTGTTTATTTTCCCGAAAGCGGTACAGTGCACTCTCGCACGCACGAAGGGTTAAACAGCTTTTCACCCCATTGAAACCAATGTTAAATCCACTGTATATCTCTGGTGATTTCTCAGTAAATATACAACATAGAGATATCAAACAAAAAATGTCATATGGCTGAAGAGCTGGGGAAGATGTTTGGTGGGTGTTTTTCTATCAATTCGTTTTGCCAAGATGGTTATATTTGGTCTTATTTTCAGCAATCTGCCGAAATTGCAATGACAGGCTGCTACAACTGTCAAAATAAAAACTTGCTCAAAAGTAAATAAATCTTTAAATTTAAGCATTCATACTTCTATCCTGCAAAGATTTTTGATATATCTTGTTAGGAACACATCAAACTACCTTTAATTACACATATTTATCATGTACAGAGGGTTCAAACATCGATTTTCGTAACGCTGGTCGAGCGATAATAACAGAAAGCTAGGGTGATCGAAACTGGCAATACCCTTTGCCCCTAGCGGTTGTGAAAGAAACTAAATGTTCCGCTCCCGAGAATGTGTAGAATCACTTAAAATAGAGAAAAGATCACAAATCAAAGTGATTCTAGAAAGATACCGGTTTATTTCAGCTCTAGTCTTTAGCTTGGCCGTTTTGAGATCTTTCAAAATCTGCAAATTTTCATGATTTATGACTGAATGAGTGTGACGTGACAAAAAGTATTCTTTTTGTCAAATTACTTACATTAACGATAGAATCTTAATTCAAAGGGTTATAGAATGGTCTATCTCGGCTGTACCCATTAGTTTCTGAGAGTCAGACATTTGAAAACTATTTTAAATCAGAGTGCTAATTTTATGATCTATGACAGGATCAGTGTCCTTGATAAAGCGAGTCTACATTTGATATACCCCTTTTATCAATCTTTTGATATGAACATGTGATTCATATTCTGTTATGACTTGCACTTAGTTGTAGTTGTTCACAACACCGCCTCACCACATCTCCCGGAACTACTCAGTGACTTTGGCACCCGTTGTGGCTTGGGGGTTCGGCTTGGGAGTATAAATCTCCAACTTCCAAGTACCCCACCTAGAGTTAATTATATGGGACGAAACTCTGTTCGCTTAGGTTTAAAACCTAAACCAGGGTTAGCGTTCCCATGATCTAATGATTAAATTGACGAAGCGAGTACACACTTCTTAGCACAACCGATGTCTGAAAAAAAGGTAATGGATGATGTGTGTATATTTTATTAGCTGCATACGTCCGAGCTCCAGGATGGCGTTGACTGGGGGCGACTCAATCTACAGTCTGTCACTGAACAGTCCAATCTGGACGACTTTCTTGCCACAGCCGAACTCGCCGGCACGGAATTTACTGCAGGTTGGTCCTTTTCTACTGATAACGATTTTTTTCTTCTAAAGTATAAATACTGCGAGTAGACGCTCTGCCTTTCACTCTTTTGCGGTAGCTCGAATTGATAACTTCGCCATGACATCATAATGATGATAATAATAATAATAATAATAATAATAATAATAATAATAATAATAATAATAATAATAATAATAATAATAATAATAATATAGAATGTCGACTCCCTTTGGTAAGATCGCGGAGATATGGTGACACTTTGATCAACGAAAGAGATCAAAAATATTTTGATAACCGTTAAGTGAATTATTTTAGATAATTTATGATATGTTGATACCTTGATTCACAAAGTTGTGATACTGATTTTCATGTAACTTAACACTGTGGGAAATCCCAATAGAACGAAAGTCAGAAGAAGTATATCAATGAATGTAATATGAATTTCTGCTACTGAAATTGTGACACTCTGAATATTTGTACAGAACGGATGAACGTACAGATTGTCGGGACCCAACACCACACCGGTTTACCGACATCCGAGGAGAGAAAACAGACAAAAGCTGCAGAGGACGAGAACAGAAAGTTACTCCAGATACCACGAAGGTAAGCTTACATTAGTAGACACAAATGTTAATCAAAGAAGACATTCCTTCTAAGGCTGGCAGACTTCTTACGTCCAACTTTATTCTTATTAGTGATCTATTCTAAAGCTATACGAGCTGAGGCTTTGTTCGAAAAGCCACATTTAATCATATGAAAAATATTAAAATCCCTTGCTTTCCACATGATTTCTAACCTTCGTACAGGAGGGGAAAAGATTTCTATTTTCTTTTGTGAAATTAATTGATATGGTCATGAATGTATAGTCAAATACACTGCTCATGTTACGGCTGATATGTGAAAATGAATTGATGCATGAGTTATTGTTATATTTAGGCCGCCGTGGGACGAGACAACAACAGCAGAAGAGCTCGACTTGTTGGAGAGAAATGCCTTCCTAGAATGGCGACGACAACTTGCTGGGTAAAAGCTTATTCCCAGTTCTCTGTTAACTCTTATCAATAATATTGATAAGACACATGGCAGCTTTCCACGTTTGCGTGGAAACCCACGTTCTCATTTTCAGTATATAAAATTCCTTTCCCTTTGGGTAAAACAAAGATAATATTAATCAAGCCAATAAAACAGTAGTTCGAACCCCTCCATGGACACTCAGCCCCATGTCGGGCTGGCACTGCCTTATTTTCCATGTTTTCTTCGTCTCTCTGCAAAGTCTGAATAAAAATTATTTTACGCTTTTTCTTCAGACATTTCTCATTATATGAGATTTATCCTGATGTTTGTCTTGCCAATAATCATCTACGTTATGTAATGGATGGCATACTCACTTTGTGCATTTCTTAGGGCTACAGTATCTCTCTATAAGGATATATGGTTGTGTGGCATCCCCTAATAAAACACAACTTTGATTCGCTCATCTCTAACGCGTCTTTATGTTTTCCGTTTCAGGTTACAGGAAAACCAGCATCTGACACTTACTCCATTTGAGCGGAACCTCGACTTTTGGCGGCAATTATGGCGAGTTATTGAGCGCAGGTAGGACACCTTTTATTTGTACCACCCACCTTATATATTTATTCTCCCTCCTTCCCTCCTCTTCTTCATTCCTGAGAACATACATTAACTGTTACTTCAGCTTATATGTTGACTAAGAGGTAAGACGTTACAAATTTTGCAGGCATGGGATTTCCCCAGAGGTCATTTTTGCCCTCAGCTGAGGTCAGAAATTCACTTAAAATAGCTGAAAATATTGTTGATCCCCGAGTCCCCCAGACACCGACACATTTTTTCTGATTTCTTATTGTTTCCAAATCCCGTGCCTGAGTGTGATAAAAGACAAAAATTATGTATTCTGGATATTTTCTTTTGTGAGTTATGATGTGAGTAAGGGCCCTGTCCTGATCATTGACAGCAACGTGAATTTTCGGATTATGGATGTTCTTTATATATGACTCTATATTGTTGACAGCGATGTGATCGTGCAGATCGTGGATGCACGTAACCCGCTCCTGTTCCGCTGTGAGGATCTCGAGGCGTACGTGAAGGAGGTGGGCCAAGACAAAGTGAACGTGGTGCTCATCAATAAGGCTGACCTCCTCACACAGGAACAAAGGTGAGGCTAGCCCTGAGTCCGTTATATTAACGTGGTATTAGGGGTGTATTTACGTGTCATATTAGATAATACAGTCTTCATTAACAAAAATATAGTGCTCACACATACCATCAAGAAACGTCACGAGTTTGAGTCTGAGTTTATTCATGTCATGCATTTTGTTGGCTCTGTAATTTCACGAGTCGAAGATGAGTAACATTACAGAGACAACAAAATGAGTGGCATAAATAAACTCAAACTCAAACGGGCGGCGTCTCGATTTTATCCTACATTGTTTCCATATTTTTTCAGTATTAGAAAGTAGTGACATAAACAACATTTTATGTCACACCTGTGACATAAACAAATCCCATGTTAAGCCTATGG
The DNA here is from genome assembly GCA_950022655.1 of Alentia gelatinosa. Taxonomy (NCBI): domain Eukaryota; kingdom Metazoa; phylum Annelida; class Polychaeta; order Phyllodocida; family Polynoidae; genus Alentia; species Alentia gelatinosa. The sequence continues at coordinate 11,962,560 of OX465590.1, forward strand.
CGTTTTTTATTAGGGGTAGGATAAATATGCTACTCTAATTCACATGTACCTTAAATGATAACAAGTGCGAAGGTACATATTCAGTCAAATTGAATATTGGCAGAAAATAAAACCAGAATGAACTAAACTGGTATAACACATCTTGTATTTGTATTGGGGGTTTGGAGGTACGACTTTTTATAAAGGATCATGACTTACGTTTGCTAATGAGAGTGTGTGTGTTGTGGACAGGTGCGCCTGGGCAGCCTACCTGGACTCTGTGGGAATAAAAGCCGTCTTCTGGTCGGCTGTGCAGGAGACTGAGCGGTGCAAACTTCTCCAGGTACGTCCTCTAAATACCCCCCCCCCCCCCCACCTCCACCTCACTATGGGTAAATGTAAAACGAAAGCCTTGGTAAAGGAATGCAAAAACATTTAGAGTTGGCAGCTTTCCACTTTTCCATGGAAATCCAATTTTTCAATATATAAGATATATTGTCCGTGATTAAAGCAAAACTCATTTTAATTCAGCCTCATTAATGCCAATTAAACATTGCTTTGAACCTCTTCAAAGACCCTGAGACCCATGCCATGGCCTACACTACCTTTTACTTCGATTTTTCTAAGTCTCTCTGGGGCAGCAAATTCCACATGAAAAATAGTGCCACTTTTTTTCTGCCATAACTAACAACGCATTGGTCCCATTTCCGAGGATAGTACAGATAGTTGAGCTGTTATGTTCACATATCTTATAGTAATGTAAATGTAGATTTCTCTCCAACGACTCTAATTTTCAAACACCTCCAAACAACTGTCAAACAGTTTAAATGGATCGTCTTAAGGAGGCTGACATCCTGTATGCCAAGCTAGTTTGATATCAAAGAAAAATTCTCATGTGATGGGATCTTTCTGGATCTAAGGCTCCTGAAGGAATGAGTCTAAGAATACTTTCATATCAAATATCTGTGTTTAGGATAAAAAGACTTAATAAAATAATATCTTTGCAGGAAGAAGAAGCTGAAAGATTGAGGGAGGAAGAAGAAAAAGAAGAAGAAGCTGACACAGAAAGTGACGATGAAGAAAACGAGGAAGGTGAAGCACCCGAGGAATCACCAATTGAGCCAACGAAAGAAAATACAGAAAACTCCAAAGATGCGGGAAATGAAAAAGACTCCGAACTCCAAAGGAGTGAGGAGAAGAGAGAGGATACAGACGCGTCTGCATCAGGGGACGTGGTTCAGAGTGTGAGTGGTGACTCGGAGAGCAGAGACTGTGAGTGTGGTGCTGAGAGCAGCTCAGCGGATACCGGTGTGGACAATGGTGTGAGCAGCTCACCAGGCACCGTCAGTGAGCAGAGACAGGACGGGGCGGTACCGGAGGAGGGCCGGACAGACACAGAGTCTGCGGGTACAGGAGCAGCGTCATCAGGTGGTGGGTCAAAAAACAACCCGGACCTGCTGACGGGCGATGAGCTCATCCACATCTTGACGAGTCTCCATGAAGGTTCTACGTACACGGAAGGTGTGACAACGTTAGGGCTGGTAAGTTAGCACTTGTATAGGGGGCCATCCATAAAGTATGCAGGCAGAATTTGTAGCTATATTACATTGTAATTATATATTATGACCAATGGCACAAAAAGGAATTGTAAGACTTGGAACGCGCCTGAGCGAAATGTAATACCGCCAAATATGGTGAATTTTGTTCGTAATAATATAAAAAAAAAATCCGAAATTATTTACCCCCACCTCACCCTCCCGATCTTGTACGCAATAGAACAAAGTAGGAGCATACGCAAAATTTCCTAAATTTTTTAACCCCCCCCCCCCCCCTGTACATACTTTATGGATGGCCCCATATTGTTTTCAATGTTTGGTAAGTTCGTGTTAGCAATTGTAAATGTTGCATTCAATGTGCTTAGTTTGCTCTTCCATCTACCTGATATATTGAGTCACCATGACTAGTCATCCATACTAAGACAAATCACTCAGACTAATAGCAAGTTACTCAGACTAAGAAGTCAATCAATATATTATATGGAGGAGACACAGAAGTAAATCATAACCTGGAGAAAGTTTATTTACCACAAGTAAATAAGTACAAACTATTTATGGGTAAATTGTAAATTCTAAACATGAAAGGTCAGAATTCACATATCACCCCAGGTAAGAAAAGTAGCATCACTGCAGGAATCGGTCAATTTGTGTTCACTTCATTATCGAGTTGAGTCTTCAAGACAGTTATCTAGCATTCTTGATTTTGTTTCTTCCCATTCTCAGGTTGGTTACCCCAATGTTGGTAAGAGTTCTTCCATCAACGCCATCCTGCAGGCTAAGAAGGTACCAGTGTCAGCCACACCGGGTCGCACGAAACACTTCCAGGTAACTATAACCACCCCAGCACTGGTTTCACAGAAACGTATATGTTACCGATTTATAGCAATTTTCAGTAACTAAATATTTCTCTTTGAATGATGAAACTCTCGTTTTTGATGACAAATATTTTTGAATGATGACTTATGTAAATGTCTAATTATCAGAGATGCAAGTTTTCCAGTTATCCGTAGAAATCCACTTTTGCTTTTCCCTGTTTAAAAAAAGATTGTATTGATTTAGTATTATCTACGCCAATAAAACAGTAGTTGGAACCTCCCCACCGACCCTCAGCCCTATGACATGACCAACAAGGACATATTATCCAAGTTTTCCCGGTCTCTCTGATATAGAAAATTCCACATTTAAAATATTTCCACTTTTTCCCCTGACCCCAACTGACATCCCTGAATTATGTTAACTAGAATACTGGGCCTTAACCCTTTCCTGATGAGAATTCCTGTAAGGCAGTACGTCAGCTGCAATTAGGAGGGGAATAGTTCATGTTATTATATACCTGTAGTACTTAGTATATACTACACACACGGCTCGCTCCTACCCATGTCATATTTATATCCATACGACACCTAGGTGATTTACGGGGTATGTATGTGGCATGTGGGGCATGTACGGCAGCAAAATCCAAAAACTCGCCCAGAAGCAAAGTTAAAAATTGGATATTTTAAGGTATAAAATAATATGAAAACAGGTATACTGTGTCTGTATGTGGTAAAATACTTTGTAAAATTGACAATAAAAAGAACCTCTGCCTTTGGCATTGGTTCACTTTATCGTCAATTTTACTGCATATTTATCATGTACAGCCACAGTAACCCTGTTTCCGTATATTACTAAGTGATTCCTTTGGATACGTTTGTTACGGTGCTAACTGTAGGAGAAGTTCTCACTGATGTAAGGGATCTGTTTCCAGACGTTGTACGTGGACAAGACGGTGCTGCTCTGTGATTGTCCTGGACTCGTCATGCCAACCTTCGTCTCCACCAAAGCCGAGATGGTCATCAGCGGAATCCTGCCGATTGACCAGATGCGGGACCACGTCCCGCCCACCTCACTCGTATCCTCTTCACCAAAACCTCGTCTGTCGCGTAATATCAGAGATATCAGTTCTCCATTTTTCCATGGAAATCTACTTTTTCATATTCAATATATGTAATTCCATTTCCTTGCGTCAAAGAAAGATAATGTTTATATAGCCTACTGCTTCAATAAAACTGTTGTTCTCCGTCTAATTCGGATGGGGCTTTTCATATACGGAAATTCAAGCCCCGCCTCACTACAGTAATATGGACTATGATTATATCGTTCAATCTAGATCAAGAAATTATATTACAAATACCAGTACTGGACCACCCTCTCAACCAGGACTGATTTGATTGGAAGGGAATCATCGATTCCATATTTATTTTCACTCCAATAAGAAAACCTTAATTTTTTTTTTTTTTTTTTTTTTTTTTTTTAAACCAAACCTTAACTTTACAAAATTTAATAAAGTTAATAACAAGAACAGACAAGAGTGTATGTGGATCCCTATCCACAAACTTTGATCTATACATTAGATTACTCTAAACTTTATTAAATGTGTCACTCTCCCCAAACTCTGGACCATTCTGGAGCATTGAGTCATATTTAATTGCCCACACCCAGTGGGATACCGCCTGTCAAGGTGCCAATGACACTAACCCAGTGTCAAGCTGAGCCCCTGACACCAAATCTAGAGCAGCCTGATGATTCCCAGTGATGAAACCGCTATTTGTTGCCCTATAGCCGGTGCTATAACAACAGACCACGCCCCCAACTCATGACATCATGACCAGGGCGCACGAGAAACGATCTCCTAGCGATTCACCAAGAAACGCGTTGATCCACATGGATACTGTTCGATAGCGAGTAAATGATGACGTCATAGCACTGTCTCGTGACAGCCCATTCAAGCGGTAGCTGCACTAAAGCATACATGCCTCGTCCCCTCTAAGCTATTAGAATTGAAACAATTAAAAAAAAATTATTTATTCATTATTTTTTTAATACAAAATTCAGTAACTAAGCAAACTATGTGTGTGTATATAAATACGTGCACATTATATTTACAACAGAGATAACAAATTTTCAAGGAATTTCACATTTTTATTCTCAGTTCATGAATTAGTTTTTCCTTGTCTAGAACAAAGATGATATAAATTGAACCTTAGGCTTGTTCATTTCAGTAGAAGAGTGGTTTGAGCTCTATAATCCTTGACTAAGCTGTAGGTATGTTGCTACATCCCACGGGAGACGTTAGAGACAACATACGGCCTGATTCTACCACAGCCAGGAGAGGATGAAGACGAGAACCGCCCGCCCTCAGCACAGGAGCTGCTCTCTGCCTACGCCTGTGAGTATCCACACCATCATAATGTAGTGTCTGTCACTGGGGCATTGAGTCATTCATATTCAATTGACGGAAATCAGAAATTTCTGTATCTTGAAATATGATCATTAACAGAGTATGAAAATCATAAGATGAAACTAAATTCCAAGAAATTCTGGCAGCAGGCTTTCACCGACGGCGTATAAACCTCCAGACAGTACTTGGGCCGTTGACACTGCCGTCAGAGTTCCGTCAAGTGCCGAAATTTTGTTTGACGACCCCCCCCCCCCCCCCCCCCGAATACGCCCCTTTTTTTTCTTTTCTTTTTTTTTCTCTGTTTCCGACTTTTTCATCAGTCCCGACTTTCATCCCTGCATATTGTAGCAGACCAATGGTCGTTGAGAGTGTGCTATCACTCTCCGCTGTATTTCTACCTCACCAGTGGCAGAAACAAAGTCGCTACCCCGTGCTACCGCTTCCGCAGAGGTTGGTTCAGAATGTTCCGAGGTAGGCTGTGGAGATGCGGGACCTGCTACCTGGCTTAGCCTAGAACAGAAACCCAGACTCCGGACATTTCAGGTATATAGATAATATTAATACCTGTTTGTTACAGTTCCTTGGTGCTGCAGGGCACCAAGTAAAGCAAGGGAAGAGATTCTGGTCTCTTCACCGTTGAAAGGTTTCTGGAGAAACCTAACCAATGCTGAGGCTCCAGGCGTTCACCCAACTGAGAGGCACCGTTATAAGACCTGTCGACCTGCTGCGGACTCAGCCTATATATTGACTAAGTTACATAATGCGGGCGACCCCGTAGTATTTGCATACATGGGTCCGCCAGCTTTACCGCACAGCGGGAATCTGCACTCGAGCCACCTAACGTGAAGTGAATCAAACGCTGCTCGACTACCCTGACCCCTACATTTTCATGATGTAATGTCTGATATTGGTCATTCAATAAGGGAGATCATTAATACCTGATGATTATTGTGCATCTTTAAAATATTTGTGAATTAAAAAAGAGAAAGACAAAAATTGTATCATGCTGTGTTGTATGTAGTATTTATTGGATTCAGCTGCATGGAAGAACATCTCCGGATAAATGCCTCTGTCCTAAAAAGATAATAATGAAGTAGGGAGGAATGATATGTCTTAGGAACTGGTTGAACTTTATCACAGTCTCAAAAACTTGAAGTTCACTGCTTACATGTTCATTGTATACTTTTAGATGTTATCTAAATCACACAAATCCCTGGTTTTCAGACCTACGAGGGTTCATGACACACAAAGGTGTCCCCGACATGTCTCGTGCTGCCCGACACATCCTCAAAGACTTCATGAACGTAAGTAAATGCACCCGTGTCAGCACACAGGTATCTGTACTCACCATGCAAGTCCAATAGAACATATTGGACGTTAAACTACCCTAATAAAACAAATAATCTAATCATGCCATTGCCTCATATTCCTACTGATATCTTTATTTCTTCAGAGGTGCCTGATTGTTGTCATATGTTTATGGTGAATTTTCATAAAGAGAGGAGATGAGCAGGATTCAGAATGTAGCTTTTGTATTTTGTTATTTTATGACATGTGAATCATTTTCCTATCTATAGGAACATAATCTCATATTAGATTTTAATGTAGTATTCATAATGGAGATTTATTTGCTTCTTTCATGAAGAAAATTGTTCAAACTTGCTCAATAGCCGCGGTAGCCACCACGTTTTGGCACGTCAAGCAGGGATGCCAGTTTTCCACTTTTCAGTGGAATTTCAGTTTTTCATTCTCAGGAAAAAAGAATTCAGTTTAAGTAAGATTCTGTTATTTGAACTTCATTCGGCTGTCAAGATAGAACTAATCTACCATTGATGTGTAAACCCTGTTTCGACATTAACAAAATTTCCACTATTTTTTTCTGACCCCCAATTGGCACCCATGGTCAAGTAAGTTTTGGTCCTCCCATGACTATCACTGTGCGTAGTAGGAGGTAGTTTGCGTGTAGTTTATTCAGGTATTTTTATTCACAGGGGAAGTTGCTGTACGCTCACCCACCACCTGGTATCGGCAGTGAGGAGTTCAAGTCGGCGGCGCCTCCACAGAAGACGGTGCGAGTGTCGGTCGCCGACCACACCGGACAGAACAAGAAGGTGACCTCAGCCTCCTCAACAGTATCTCACTCCTGGTCTTTCTGTTCAGGCGTAACATTGGGAACTCGTTCTCCATGCCCCTACGAGTATTGCAGTCCATTCTCCATAGTTTATATCCTGTGTGATGTGCGTTCTTTTAGTGCATACAGGGGTGAGGTAAATACAGAAAGCAACTCGTTTTGGTCAAAGTCGTTGTTCTCCAACTCGTTTGAACGCTATGTCGCCTCGTTCATATCACTTCGCATCAAACTCATAGAGAACAATAACTGAGACCAAAACTTGTTGGTTTCCTCTTAATTCTCTCCTCCTGATGTCTACGGTATTCAGGGATAAACGAATCTCGATAATTACGGATATCAGTCAGTCAGAATTTTGTCTATAAATCGGCCGCATCCGTTTGCCACTTGGCTAAAAATATATATTTTGAAAGCGAGTAATAAAGAAGAAACACACAAGTTTTGGTCAAAGCTGTCGTTCTCCATGAGTTTGACTCGGAGTGATATAAACAAGGCAAAGCCAAATGAATACCACATAGCATTCAAACGAATTGGAGAACCACGACTTTGACCAAAACGAGTCACTTTCTGTATTTATCTCACCCTTGTACACACTCAAAGAATAGATGACACACTGGATATTTTACGTCATACACTATGGAGAACAGACTGCAATAATTCTAGTGGCATGGAGAATGAGTTACTAATGTTAAATCTATGGGACAAAGATACCAGGGTTGAGATAATCTCATAGCTCAACACATTTCATATGTCTGGGCGTATTTTCCTGCCAGGCCCTACAATTTCCAGTGATTTTTTTCCCTCTAGATTACATATCTGGTATTCTTTCTAACCCTGACTTGCATCCCTGTCTCCTTTTTGATGATTGATAATCGATAGAATTGGAATAAAAACACTAGAATATAAAGGCCTTTCTAACACCTACCTTTAGATTGGATTTTTTTAGTTTTTTTTAGATTGTTTATCCAGTGAAAAGCTGAAACTTATTCATGCTCTTTACTTCCAGTCGACGGTAACATGTTCCGCGAACTCTGTGGACAGACAGTTCTTCACAAAGGTACGTTCCACAACTCTCTCTGTAACTGTCATATTGTCAGAATCATGTTGGATTTTAGTTTAGCTATACAGACAACAGATACATTATTAGCAACGTCCTACCTACCAGAGCATATGATACTCGAAACTCCATAGACCTCATTAGCAGGTGGACGGTTGGTCTTTAAGTTATGGCTATAGCCTACAGTATAGACTTGCACAAGTCTTTGACTATAAATATTCATTAAATGATTAAAGAAAATCGGAATACAATTCATTATAGCATGTGTCCTTCTCTGACTTGTCCACTCTGACCAGAATCTCCTGTTTATGACCCCTAGCCACTCCCTGTAACCCTATACCTGCCTCTACCCCTCCCCCCTCACCTACTCGTTATCATAGTAATTAATTACTAGTAGACCTTTGAACTCTATTGAGTTTTAAATGCATCCACCTGCTATGTGGTCTTTAAAGGCCAATATTTCTATTTTAAAATGCTCATTTAGCTCTTGTTTTAACCGCGGTCATCCCGCGTAAGCGGTGTCCGCTTATGCTGGGTTCTACTGTATGTATGAATGCCTGTATTATAATCGTGCGTTATACCTAAAAGTCAGTATTAACTGTGAACTATTTCTTGCAGACTGAGGTGAAGATGGGTGTGAAGGGTGTGAAGTCTGCCCTCGGCTCGCAAGCAGCGACAGGAGGATCGTCAGCGGAGGGCACCAAGAAACACTTCAAACGGGGAAAGAAGGAGAAGCTACGACGTATACACGGGCATGCCGACTACTAGAATCATATATAACTGGCCAAACATATATCAGAGTAAATCTAATACTAAAGGAATCGATCGATACTTAGGTGCCGATTAATTTCCTTGTATCAAAATCAATGTATAAATGATGTAATTTACTGTAATATATATAAAGCAATTTTCACAAATATAAAAAGTGTGTTCCAGTCTTATTTGATAATTTCAGGATACTGCTGTGCCTCAGTGGCGGAAAGAAGAGCAAGTCGAAGTTCTGTTTTATGATTAGTATTTGATCTAAACTTTTATGTTGCTACTGACTACGCTTTGATTAAAAGATTGTCCCTAGTTAAAAGTAGAGCTTAAGAGGTTGTTTTTTTACCCATCGCATGCTTCCTCCAGGATAGATTGGTCGAACAGCGCTCCTAGCGTTGAAATGCATAGCGACCCCTGGATTAAAGGCCCCCCCGATTTTTACAATGAAAATCTCTTGTTGGAACTGCTACACACCACCCATGTTTAAAAAAAGTAACATTTGCTATTACTAGATACGTTTGACAGACAACTGACGACTCGCTTTTCGTATCACGTCCTTTATTTACACACGGCGCGTCTCAGGCCGCGTCTTCCGGTCTATGACGTCACCACATACTGTATACGGGAAACCATGGCCGGTTGGCTGTAGGGTCAAAGGTCACAGACCTCCTAAGTTTAATGACTGGCCTGTCCTTGAACGACCTTGGGCTATTTGTATCTTACACTGGAGACTTTCTACAACATAAACTAACGTACACAAATACTTGGTTGTGAGACCCGATCAAATTCATTTCGGAACATACCAGGTCACTATCGTCACGTCAAGAAGATATGACGTCAGAGGTATGACGTGAACGGGTTATGTGACGTATGTATAGTCTGTGACATCACAAGCTAATGAAAGCTATATTTTTATGGCATTGTTGGTGACGTCAGCATTGACATCAATGTCATGAGTCTCTGACGTCATTAAAGTTTATGACGTCAGTCTAGCCAATGACGTCACTCAAATCCATCAAGATATGCACATATCGTCACTGTTTCTTTGTCATCCGGGATATTCTTGATTGGTGAAGGACGAGTAGTTTCCCTCAAGTTAATTGCAACTAGAAAATCCATAGATCCTGATGAGACAGCCCGAAGACCGATCATGTGACCACTCACGTGACCGGATCAGTCGTCTGTCAGCGTCTGACGCCACCCATCGTAGAATTGTCGTCAGGCTCGTATCCTTTACTCGCGACACACTTTCAGAGAGTCGAACATAAAATATAGAATGAAAAAAAACAACCCAATATGCGTCCACAAAGACCATGAAGGTTGGTACAGATTGCATATCGTCGGTTGGTCCAGTCTGAAATAATCTATTATTTCTTGTCCGTGAGTCTTGTTTGTATGTAGAGATACAATGGACACCGATGGCCAGCCAATATTTCCAGCTGACAATCATGATAGTTTGACTGGTGTTCTCGAGACAAACAAATGTCATAATAGTTTCCGGGGGTCAAAAGATGCTGGGAAGAGAAACATGGCTGCCCTGTACTTAAAATTGAAGAAGAACGATAGTAGTGTCCAGTTCATAGCGATTTTTTTCTGGATTTTAATGATTATATCAGTTACTTTAAACTATTAAAACAATTGTTTACTGCCTTGAAATGTCCACTGATGCGCTTTATATCATGGCGATTTTTTCATTCTTCCTTCCTAACATGCATGCCTATCCTTTGTCACAAAGTCACCTTTAGAAGGAGAACAAATGCCGCTTTCTCAGCACTAAACAACTAGCTGTACACCTTGCAATAGTAAATCTCATTTACTCAAAAATAAACACTTTCTCTACTTATAAAATTCTGTAATAATGCAATGTCTGTCAGTTAAAAGACACTGGAAATCTGTAGATTACTCATACGGATAGAGAGGAGTAGGAAGTGTATTTTAAGTATTTTTTTAAACCAGGGAATACCTGTTTTGCCCCCCACCAGAACCTCTTTGTAAATATCGCCATATTTATTGGACCACTATTCCCAATGTCAGCGTTTTCTATGTTGTTGATAGCAGGAACTCGCCTCTCCGAAGTCTCCTTAAATCCCAGCAACAACAACAACATGATACACCAACAACATGTCTCAGTGACAAACAGTAACTACGTGTATATATATATATCAGTGACCGGTGCGTCTAACACGTGTAGAATCCGTGGTCCTCGAGTTGAGTGGTGGTGGATGGGGGTAATATACGGAAACAGGGTTACTGTGGCTGTATGTGATATATATGCGGTAAAATTGACAACAAAACGAACCAAAGTTGTAGGTTCGTTTTATCATCAATTTTACCAAGTATTTATCACATACAGACACAGTATACCTGTTTTTGTATTATTATATACCTTAAAATATCCAATTTTTAACTTTGCTTCTGGGCGAGTTTTTTTATTTCGCCGCCGTACATGCCCTATACACCACATACATACCCCGTAAGTCACCTAGGTGTCATACGGATATAAATACAACATGGGTAGGAGCGGGCCGCATGTGTAGGATATACTACCACAGGTATATAATAATGTGGATAACAGGCTGACAGGGTAAGTTCTCTCCGGAGACTCAATAGGCGGGCAGTGAAGACGTCCTGGTGGAACCAGCATGGTCTGTGTGTGTGTTGTCAGCGCGGGGGGGGGGGGGGGGGGGGGGACTACCACCCCCGGCCTCGGCCCCCGCGCCCCCGGCCTCGCATGGGCGGCCGCCCTGATCCCCGGTACTGCCCGCCGCCGCGCATACCGCCGCGCATCGGGGGAGCGCCGTGGTAGGGGGGCCGGGGTCCGGGGGGCGCGTGCTCGCCCTGGTAAGTCTCCTGGCCGGCATCGCCGCCCTCCCCGCGGCTGTACTTAGCGGGGTGCCCCTCCTGACCCTCCATGCCGCTCCAGTTGCCGCCGCCCTCTCCGGGCCCCGTCTCCCAGGAGCGCTTGTGTACGGGCAGGTCGAGCAGGGAGGGCATCTGGTCCCCGTGGTACCCTCCGTGCTGTCCCATGGGCGGGCCGCCACGCCCGCGGCCCCGGCCCCGGCCCCGGTCACCCCCGGGCGGCGGCCCGTGGTATCCCTGGTTATTGTACCCGCCGTAGTTGCCGTTGAGGCCTCCGTTGGGGTCGGAGTAGTTGTTGCCGTAGCCGGACATCTGTTGCTGTGGTTGTTGCTGAGACTGTTGCTGGTGCTGCTGGCCCGTGCCGGTCGACTGACTCCAGCTGTCGGCCCCGCTCCACTGGTCGCCGCCCGCCGCTGACTTGTCCGCCTGACCCGGCGGAGCGTAGCCCTGGTAGTTCTGGTTCTGTCCGTACTGCTGTGGCGGAGGCACTGCAAAGACACATCCACAAACGTCAACTTGTGTGAAGGCACCAAGAACCACACCATGGACATACAACTCTAGAGATACACTGTCCATGACCACACTTATGGTTAGATACACTGGCAAAGGAAATATTTGAGAATTTATAAAGGGATTAATTATTATGAGTTGAAAAATACATAAATCCTTAGTAAGGCATAACTATTATTTCCGCACATCAATGTGAAGCATAAGGAACGTAACATCCATATATGTATTATAAACTGTATCTGTATTGCTACTTATGTTACATTGAGCTGTAGTTATAGCACTATTTTCGTATAATACTATGTGATTGTGTAATCTTGATTATCTGTATTTATAAGACTCTGTGTACTATCATGGTATTGCAAAAATCATGGACAACGTGTATGAAAGTCTGAACTGTTGGCACATGGAAACCAGCTATATAGTATACTGAGTGCTTCACAGTATGAATAAAAGTATTAAAAAAAACCAAGACCACTCTAACCTTTTATATGCAACGTATATAGCACGTACGAGCACGCTCTAATAAAGTAATACGCTAGTGACTTACTGGGCGGTCCCTGCTGGTACGGCGGCCGCACGCCTCCTAACGCCTGCTGTGGCTGCGGTGGCGGCATGCTGTGGTTGGGCTGCGGCAGACGGGGCGGCGGCTGGCTGTACGGCCCTGGAGGTATTCCTGCGTGTGGTCCTGGTGGTGGCCGGTAATGTGGGGTGCTGGTCGGGGCTGGTGCAGGCATGCTTCCAGGGGCTGTTTGGACATACGAGAGTTACAACGATGAATATCAACAAAAAACATTGGCGATTATATGATGTTTTAGGTGTCTTTGTGCATCCTTTGGTATTTGTGTTTTTTCTTCCCGAAAGTATCAGTAATTCAAGAAATGTCATAAGAGAAAAGGCTCGTCTTGCAGGTGTCAATAATATGCCCTCGGACAAGTATGTGAATTATGTGGATTTTTTTTCGGAAAAGAAGGAGAATTATTAGAATCATACCAAATGTAGTCAAACGAAGAACAAATGAAAATCACCCTTCTCCAAAGGTCTAATAGTACGGGTAACTAGAGGCAGATACTCAAAAGCAAGAAGCTACTTCAGTATTTAAACGGGTCTTTAAAGACATTTACCATGACAGCAAAGACTAAATCTATGTTGGTATCAAACCCTAAGAGAGTTGAAGAGTGTGCTGAGGGATCGCTAGGGTGGCATCGCTATAAGATTAAAAGTATAAGTAACCCATCTAACTACCTTCACACCATCATTGTATTCATTTTGTAAGGGGCCATCCATAAAGTACGTTCGCACTGCGGGGTGTGTGTGTGTGTGGAACTGGGGGGGGGGGGGGGTCAACAATTTTGGAAATGTTGCGTATGCTCCTTCTTTGTTCTATTGTGTACAGGATTGGGAGGGGGTGGAGGGGTCAAACATTTCAGAAATTCTGCGTACATGTACATAATTCACTTTGTAATTTGAAAGCCCTGAGGAAGGGACGCAAGTTCCGAAACGTCGGCGGAGTTATCAAATATAGAAGTCCGTAACATGAAACCGTGATTCTGGTGTTATAGTTTACTTGTCAAGTTTGGGGGTTGTTCTGATTTATTCATGTACATAATTTATGTATGGCCCCTAATCCATAATCTTTACCCTTGCAAAAGACTATGTGATAGTTGAAACGTCAGTTCTATACAATAAAAAGCCTACATCACCAACGGTATCTTTGGTAGTTGTACTATTTATCACATTAGAATATTATTCTTTAAAGTAACTGAAAATACCATTTGAATAAAAAAGAGAAGATATTTTTCCTTAAAAGTAACAACAAATGATCTCTGACCTTGACCTGCAGCCTTGGAGTCGGCCTGTGTGCCGGGTTGTGCGCCCGATTCCCAAGCCTGCTCGAAGTTCTTGGGGATGGGCTTGGCATACGGTACTTTCTTCACGGGTACAGGTTTTTTAGCATTGAGATCGCTGGGGTCCATGCCCAGCCCTGGGATGCCTCCACCAGAATCCGTGCCTGAAAAAATAAAGTTCAGTTTCCTCTGAAATTTTCAGATGAAAAAGCGTACGAGGCATTTTTTTTTTTATATAAAATTCATTAAAGTTCAGTTTCCTCTTGGATTTGGAATAATTTCTTGTATGTTTTTCCATCGGTTACGCCAGGAAGACTTGAGCCTTGTCCCGAGAAATAATGTTTTAATATTGACCCACCTTTGAATAAAATTTCCCCTTTAAAACACAAAGATTATTCTGCAGCCTGAACTAGGCATGACCCAATGACTCAGCCCCTACAGAGTTACTATAGGAAGGACATTAAATTGATGTTTGCACTTCTCGCCATAGATGCTTGTAATGAATAAATATAATTTTAACCCTTTAAAGGCGAACGATGCCTTGAGGCATCAACCGGCCCAGGGCAAATGATGCCTTGAGGCATTATTTCTAAAAAATATACAAATTCGAATTTAACAACGAAATAATAGAGCAATATCAATCAAATTTTCACAAAATGTAGGTCTAACACCTTAAATAGCAGTTCAATTGAGAAAAAATGAAATATTTAAGATTATGTATCACAACACGTGATTAAACGCTCAAATTATGGGTTTTGACGACTAAGTGCTCCTAGCAGTATAAACTGCCACCAGCACCCGTCCTTAAGGCGGTAGCTCGGCCGCAGCTGACTGTCCTTAAAGGGTTAACGTATCAAAGATGCAAGTGATGTCTAGAAAAAAAGAAAAATTGTCCGAACCCCGCTTTATTTCTAACATGAGGAACATTTAGTCAACCATATAACAAGGGAAATAACTAAAAGAGCCCCCCGTGTACGATGCGCGCGTAGGGCCAATGGAGGCGGGACTTACTGGAGTTGACGGGAGTGCTGGCGGGAGCCGTTGATGGCTGGAGGTGCTCCGGGAGTCCAAACTCAAGCCCCATTCCAGGAATACTCGGCATCGCGTAGTCATTATCTATAAAAAAAACAACGTGTATATGTGATAAATGTTATCAAGACAAGGCAAGAAATATGTATCATACACCTGTGCACATCGCTCTTATACTTACTGACCTCTGCTCCCTGGGGCCCGTTGAATAATCTAGGATCGTACATGGAGACTCTTTTTTGTACGTCAAGGAGACCCAGGGACAAAGTGGGTCAACTTAATTCACCACTTATGGTCAACCTTATGGACGGCTAAGACTGTCTTTGCGAACAAACTTATTAAACAATAACCCTTGTACGAGGTACAGAAAAGTTTTTACTTGTACGATCCTAGATTATTAAACGGACCCCTGTATCGTATAAATCATGTACATCACACTATACCGTGCTGAAGAATATCCCACAAATGTCTCAAGAAATTTTCCACTAGATAATATTCACCTTTCAAGAGTGAGAAAATTTTCACAAGAAGGTTATAGCCTGGAAACAGAAATTCCCCATGAAACTGTAGGTGAATGTCTGTTCTGTAAGGAGTATTCACGCTCTCCTGTTTCACTTAACTCTGCTCCAATAACAAAAAATACCGCAGACAGAAGCAGACGACAATCACTCACCGTATTCCAACATGTCTTCCGATGTGCCGAGTGGTAACGTGTTCAGGTTGTATTTGTCACGCATCCGGTCTCCAACGCGATTCCGCGTCCAGAATTTCCTGAAAGATGAAGGCAAACATTCCGTTAATACCGGCATACAAGTAGCCCCTTTTGATATCATTTGATAGAAAACGTATACGTTTTAAAAAAATATATATTTAGGAATCTGCATTAGATAATGGGTGGGTGGGAAGAAAGGAAGACGATAGGAAGGAGTGAAGGAAGGAGTGAAGGAAGGAGTGAAGGAAGGAGTGAAGGAAGGAAGGAAGGAAGGAAGGAGTGAAGGAAGGAGTGAAGGAAGGAAGGAAGGAAGGAAGGAAGGAAGGAAGGAAGGAAGGAAGGAAGGAAGGAAGGAAGGAAGGAAGGAAGGAAGGAAGGAAGGAAGGAAAATAGGCAAATAGGCAAATAGAGGAACACAGATAAACAGATAATGAGAAGACATGAACACACATAAATCAGAACAGAAAGCTGATGAGACACATTTGAGGATGATTCTGCAGTGAGATCTCTGCTGGGAGAGTGACTCACGTGGTGTGGTCGTTGGAGCCGGAGGAGAGGATGTGTCCCAGTGGGTGCCAGGCCAGACTCCAGACCATCGTCTCGTGAGCCTCGTCTATACTGCCCACCTCCTTATCGTGCCTGTAAAGTAAAATATGCTTAGTTTACCTGATTGTTAGAACATCTTCGATACATGGCTAGGTCTGTATAGTATCACAGCTACCGCTTGAATGAGCTCGATGTCTGTTATCGGCTATGTCATCGGAGACGGTTCGATTGAGACGACCATAGGGACAGCAGCGTAATCATGGCGATTTGCTTTGTTTCAATTGTTGACAAAGTGGTTTGTGAGTCACAAATTGGGCTTGTCATGTTGTTATAACATGTAGGGTTTTACCCCTTTATGTTGAATGTTGGATAGATTATTATGTATTTTATTAGTATATCTACTCCTACCTACTTCACTTATCTCACAAAAACACCAATTACATTTTAAATGTTTCAACTACATTATAATGATACATTTGTTGATTTAATGTTGAATGTTGTAAATTTCACCGTATATTGCGATTGCGACCATCAGAATCAAGCCCACTGTGTTAACATGGTGACCTTGTGTTTATTCTCCCGGTTGAGATAGAACTGGACTAGTGTGAAACACTTTCTCAAAAGACGGGTAATTTTATATCATTATACATTGACTGTACTCACCCGACTAACCAGAACATGATGGCTCCGTCTGAACCTCCACTCGTGAAGAGAGATTCGTGTATCGGATGCCAGGCCACCGCTGTTAAAGACAACAATTACAGTGAACTCTATGAGGTGCTAGCCTCCACTCTAAATGACAATGAATTTACAATGAAGCTTTATATGGAGTCTCTATCAGACCCCACGCCACCGTTGTGAAAGACAACAAGTACAGTGAACTTCTATTCAAGAAAGATGCATAACAGCAAAGTGATGCTACAGTAGAACCCCGCGTAAGCGGACACCGTCTGTTCCGGACCAAAGTGCCCGCTTACGCGAGGTTAAAATAAACATCTAATAGTAGGCCTATGTTTGGGTAGAATAGTGATATGTATTGGGTGGTCACTAATAGTGACCGTTTTAGTGATCATTTTCGAAAAAGTCACTAGTGACCATCATGACTATGCAACGCAAAACGGTCACTCTCAATCGGTCACACCTGTGACTGATCACTGTTAAGTAATCATCACGACTATCAAACGCGATCCGCTGGAAACGATCACTATTAGCGATTGTCACAACTATAAAACACCTCCCTAATTCCAAATAAAAAATGTTGAAAAGAAAGTTTGGAGACCTACTTGTGGCTTCCTTTTTGTGGCCCTTAAATGTCTGCAGCTCTTCTTTCATTTTACGAATGTCGAACAGTTTGAGCAGATGGTCACGTGATGCCGTGAGGAGCCAGTTCCCGTTCCGGTTCCACTTCACCTCCATCACTGTGTGTTTGTGCGCATGTCTGAATGAAGGACACCATTTGTCAGTTTTAATCCATACCAGCTTAATTCTCAACGGGACTATTATCTACTACGACACAGGCTTGTCTCGGAGGCTTCTCTCAAGGTAAGGAAATAAAAAAGATCAAGGCATTAAGTTCAGTTTTCGGATGTCTGGAAATATATCATAAGAAAATAAGCACATCAAAGTAGGGAAGTGGAAAAAGGAAGAGGCTCTTCAAGATTTTTCCAGGCTCTCTGTGAGAATTCCAGGCTTTTCCATGCCTGGAAAACCCAGAAGCATAATCCCAGGATTTTCCAGGTTTTCCAGGCTCTGTACGAACCCTGTGAAAGATTGCATGTACACGTAGTTGTACAGAGAGTAGAGAACTGTAAAACTCACATTGTAGCTAAGCTGGTTCCCATGCGTGCGTCCCATAGTTTGACTGGTTGCTGTGTGTCTTTACTGCCAGACGCCAGCAGGGACTTGACGGGGTGCCAGTCTACACACTTCACGTCTGCTCCGTGGCCTGGAAACGAGAAATGAAGACCATATCAGCTCTAATATATAAGTCGGTGCAGTGGAGCAGGCGACAAGCTTAACGGCGGCGGCCCCACGGCGGTGGAACGACAGAACTAAATAAATTAGCGTTTATTGGGTGCCAGTGAGTTTGTTCACTCTTAACATGTTTGGGGGATACCCGATGACATCAAATTCATGGTCGACCTGATGGAACAGGCCAAATGATACTCAAATGATATATAAAACTGAACGGGCACAAATAAGGAAACTCATGTCAAACTCCACTTGGCATAAATTAGCCAACTCATGTCATACATAGAATTGACTTGGTACAAGCTAGCCAACTCATGTTATACATAGTCGACTTAGGAGTCATGCCAAACATAGAGCGGACTCAGCACAAATCACCTGACTCATGTCATCTATAGAGTTGACTCGGGACAAATTAGCTGACTCATGATATATACAGTTACGATAAATCTGGAAACTTATGTCAAACAAGAAACATACTTAGCACAAGATAGCTGACACATCTGAAACCTAGATTACAGTAATGACAACAGAATATAGCATTAGGAAACTTAACTTATACCGAGATGGAACGAGAAAGACATACCTTGAGGCATCATCTGGTCTGGGGTGACTGATGCCTCAGGGCATCAATCTTTTTAACAAGGAGGGACTGGATTAATAAAGAGGACATTTTTACTAGCACAACCTCCAACCTTGCCACAGGCCAGGCACCCATCCTTAAAGGATTAACATGGCAGAACACTGACTAAAGCGATGCTATTGTAACAAAGACCCTACCTCTGAGAATGCGTTCCTCGTGACACCGGAGGAAGTCCCACACGCGAACTGTACCGTCGTCTGAGCACGAGGCAAACTTCGTGTCGGTCGGGCAGAAACTGTTGTGGGAAAAAGAGACGGTGCCGTCATCAAGTCAACTTGTACAGGATCATCATCAATTTTCAGAACTCATGGTTTTCATATGATTTTCCCCAGGAGGGCTGGAAGAGCTGAAATGTGTAGGATACACGAGTCATTTAAAGATGTCCCTGAATATAAAGTTGTGTCAGTTTATCATCATGGTAATGGGTTTCTTACTGCTACTAAATGTTTCCAGAAGATCATCGGAGTGCGTATTTGAATCAGCCCAGGAACTACAATAAAGAAATGAATGGGTTTAGACTCTTTTTTTCTTTGTTAATGTCGACGTGGGTAAAACACATGGATAAGAAACACAGCTGCAAGCTTGCCAAACCAAAGACCAAAACATCTCAATGACAAACAGGAGCTACGTTTGCATTTTGAAATAGAAATATTGGCCGCTACAGGTCAAATTAGCGGGTGGACGTATCAAAACTCAATAGGAGACACCAGTTACCATATAAAGTGTTCTGTTTATGGAATGTACCCACATACTAACCTTTTCGGTCCAGATTATATTTATGTAGGCGATTTCAATTGGCAATCAGCAATGCCCTAACTACATATGAAAGGTAAGTAAGTTCCCTGATAGACACACATTAACGGATCAGTGCACACAAGAACTGACCATGTGCCTCAAAATGGGGGTCAAAACTCTGCTCCTATGTATACCAATAAAGTATGTCAAGTTAATATCTAGTGGTAAATGATATTGCGAATAATTTTACAAACTAATATCATAGTTTCTAACCATTCTGGCTTCTTTTTGTGTGTAAATATGCTGAATAAACCATCCACTCATACACCTACTGCCTCCACCCCCTCACATTATGAAATTTGAAAAAAAAAACAAAAAAAAAACATGAATAGCACATCAAATATATGTTTCACCTAAGTAATGACACCTCCTAGGGTCTAAGCAACTGTCAGTGCCACCTATGGAGATGGTAAATGTAGCACCAATGCCAAATCAATATTGAGTAAAAATTTGTTTGAGTGTGGCTATTTCACCGAACCCCCAAAAAGAAATACAAGGAAAATCCAAAAATAACCTGAAAAGTAGCATTTCAGTGCTGCTGTATCTGCGAAGCTGGTGTTAAAAGGAGGACAGCGTAACATATCTATTTAAGTGACCCAGGTATTGATCAGTGTGGCGCAGTAATTGTGTCTGATCACACCAAGGACCACCTTTGGTTGTTCCATCCACGTAAAGACATTGTGTAGAATTTGCTTGCTCAGATATCAATAAAACATGGAATCGGCTACGGCATGGGAAGGAGGGTCTACAGGGAAGTTCAAACCATTATGTGATTGGCGCGAATAAGGTTCAGTCAATATCTTAGTTTTTATACAAGGAAAGAGAACGTGTTAAAACGATAATGAAAACATAAATTTTCTCGTAAAAATGGAAAGCTGCCATCTCTGTAGGATGAATTTCCACAGATCCAGAGTACAGTAAACGGGGTGAAACAAACAGGAAAGAGAAGATCCCATGGTTTGAGTTGTGGGCTGTCCACTCATCGACATGGTCCACTAGTGTATTCACATCCATAGGCTTATTATCAAATCATTTTTGAAACAGCAAACGGTTAGAAAGAGGTGTCAGTTCGGGTCAGAAAAAGAAGTCTTGATATTTTTCAGCTGAAATTTGTTCCCCAAGAGTAAATATGGAAAACATATCGGTGTTAGCCAAGGTGTGGGGCTGAGGGTCTGTGGAGAGATACAACCCATTTTACTGGTGTGAATGTTATATTTGCTCTGTACTTTATAAACTGAAAATGAAAAGGTGGATTTGAATGCGAAGGGAGTCACTGGGTGTGAACCTTAAGCATTTCCCCAGCATGGTCATGCCTAAACAATGAAATAAGGCTCATTATCTCACCCCGTTATTTTTCTCCATAGGCTTGATATTAGGAGCTCATACTCCACGGCCGTGGAAGTAATATATATACCCAGTACTCGATGCTTAATTAGTCGAGTTATTTCATCAATCAACAATGTTCCTGATAATGTATACGGGGTAAGATAAAATCAGAAACCCACTCGATGAAAATAACTTGGTCTGCACTCCACCTCGTTAGACCGCTACGCAATTCACTCAGCTTCTCTTCGTGAAATACTCAACAGTCAAATTCGGTGGAGTTTGGACAAAGTTATTTTCATCTCTCCTTCTAAGTGTGTCAGGCCTGGTAACCTAAGACAGGGCAGTAGGCACCTTAGTACTTTGACCGATGTACTTTATGCTGTAAACACTGCCCCTGCATCCCTATGTGAAACAAAGGAAACTTTGGAATCCTTACATGCCACGGAATACCTCTGAGAGTGTATGGTGAGGTTCAAACCACCATTTTATGGGTATGTATGTGACTGACACATGCAGCCACATAAAATATTAACAAGACGATATTAACAAAGGAAGAACATCGACAAAATACAAAAGAAATACAACAGTACACCCTGTGACGATTGGGATTATCTCACCCCGGTATTTTTCTCCATAGGCTTAACATTAGGAACTCGTACTCCACGGCCGTGAAGTTCATGTACCTAATACTCAATGGCTTATTGGGTGATTCATTTTATCAATAAGGGTCCATCCATAAAGTATGTAGGCACTGAGGGGTCAAAAATGTCGGAAATTTTGCTCATGCTCCTTCATTGTTCTATTGCGTACACAATCTCGGGGGTGGTGGGAGGGTAAAAATTTAAGAAATTCTACATACATTATGGATGGCCCCTAAATAATGTTTTACAGGGTGAGATAAAATCAGAAACCCATTCAATGAAAATAACTTGGTCCACACTCCACCTCGTTTGACTGCAGAGTAATTCACTCAGCTTTGCTTTGTGAATTACTCTGCAGTCAAACTTGGTGGCGTACGGACCAAGCTATTTTCATCTTGTGGGTTTCCTTCTAATTATTAAGTAGTTGGGGGTTATGCACTCTCTCCATCCTGATCTGCTGCTCTTATCTCTGCTCCAACCTGGTCACCTGACATACCGGGGAAGGAAGGGGACCAAAATCAAATAAAATGTCAAATAAAGCGAAACTATTGATGTATTGAGTCGAGAAACAAAGTGGTAAAAATTAAATTACTCTGGGACTCGGAGCTAGTAAATGTGCCCCTAGAGTTGCCAAGACTGCCACTTTGAATGAGCACATAGATCTTGTTTACAAATCCAAACCCTGCAACACAAGAGGTATTTTCAACATAAGAAAGTGGTCCCAGATGCTATGCCAGATTTGGCACCATAAACAACAGAAATAAATGTACAATATATGATTATACATAAGATATGAACTCTTAATGTGACATTTACAATAGCAGTACACTGCGGAAGAATGGCCTCAAACATAATCTGGTCAGGCCGAACCTTGTTCATGTCTCCACTAAATGATTCTTCAAATGTTTTATTACCCACCTGTGAAGAAACTACAGGAGAAACCAATTATATGGGTGCACATTATGGTTAGATGCTCAATATATAGGTCAATTGGGATTCTCATATAATCCAATGGTCAGCATCTTCAACAATTGTACCACTTTGGTCTGGAATAAAGGGTGGTGTGCTAACGGGTTTATACTCTAGTTGAAGAACGTTATGTCACAAATGCTAAACCTGCCCAGCACTCTGGATTATAGTCAGCCTGCAAGCATGTTTAATGTCTAATATTTTACAGTGATGTCAGATGGGGCAGAAAAAGAGGAAAGAGTGGAATTATTTGTAAAGTAGAATTTTCTGCCTCAGATAGACAGACAATGGGGAATGTTGAAAACATGTCGGGATTGGCAAAAACATAGGAATGATGGTGTATGGGGAGGTTCAATTCACTGCATCATTGATATGAACGAGGCTCGGTGAATATCATTTCAGTCTTACACACGGGAAAAAATATACTGAAAATGAAAACACGTATATCCATGGAAAACGGTCATCTCTGCCTCGATACCTCCCATTTAAGCTCTGTAGGATCCCCTAACTTGAGGCATGTATAATACACCCACACTTAACCCCCCGAAGTTAATGAACGGAGTCACAGTTAATAGGATACAAATAGTCAGGATCCACTGAGAAATATGGCATTATGAGTCCCGGGTTCCTTAGACGAGGTGGCTCAATTGAACCAGGCATCTTCAAATGATTGGGTGGCCAGTTTATTAATTGCAAAATCTCAACACGGGTTTTCCTTTTCATAATCTTCACTGTAAACTACAGAATTCCAAAGATCTCACGAGAACATTTATTATCCAACTTGATTATTTCACGTTCTCGAGGAAAGTTGCCGAATCAGGACTTCTTTTGTAGTTAAGATTAATGAAACGTGGAAGAGACACCTCTGTAACAAGCCGATGCTACCTTGATAATAAAAAAAAAACAAAAAAAAAAACTTTTGTTCTTCCCAGATAGTGTCATTCTGTATCCAATCTGCAGATTGTTGGCAATATGATAACCAGAGAACCACATTCGCAGTTACGTGTTTAGATTAAGAAGCTCGAACTAATTGTGCAATCGTCAACGTTCAAGTATGATCTGACTTATATTTCAAAGTAGCAAATCTGAAAGTGGATCACGGCAGTTACAAATGGATGGAGAGGAATGTCCATCTCCAGTTTTTATACACGTACTTTAATTCATGTGCCAGAGGCTAAACAAAAGACATTCTATTCGAAGACGTTCTGGATTGATAAGGTAGAATACCTCCCGTTCACGCCGATGCTACTATAACACTCTCCTGAAATAAAACTCTTTAAAAATTTAGAAAAAAGGCTATACAAATTTAGTAATTGTTTTTACAAATCATATGTGTAGCCAGGTATACCTTTACTGAACAGGAACATATTTCCAGATAAAATTCATACCCTGACCCAGAGGGCCCAGTCTGACTAAACCATAGGTATCTCCTATCGGCCCATGGGCAGAGAAATGTTGCACGTTTGATGCTGAAGTTCTTCACAAAGTATCCGCGAATATATTCTAAAATGTCATGATTTATTTCCTAATCATTGTAACAAATTTTCGTTAGCGATGTTCGAAACAGTATTTAATCTGAAAGCAACGTGGCTTCCAACAAATTCTAACAAGGAAAAAATATATAAGGAATTTTGCACAAGTATTTCAAAAACGTCCAAGATAAATTAGGGGGGAGTGTTTCTGATTATAATATCCGCATATTCTGCCTCGCACAAACTATAACAAATGACATATACTACTTCTTGTGTTGGGAAAAGACTTTTATTTCGAAATTGGCCTTTATCCCAATACAATTGTGGACTTGAAGTTGTGCTAAAAGTAGGCTCGAAGCCTTTATTTTCACACCACTATCCTCGGACGAAATATGGCCATCAGGCTTTATTTAAAATATCTACAATTTCTCTCTCCAGGCCGAAAGCCGTGGAGCTTCCAATGCGGGGACGAGGTCCACATTTGGGATTCAAAAGATGCACTGGGCTTGATGCCTTTATTTAGCTTTTGCGGTTAGAGGGCAATGCCTTTATTTGTGAGAATCGTCCAAACTGAAGCTGCTTTACTTCTCGATACACGAGGCAGAACATGAACCACTCGACGGCTCCGACATGCTTCTCGGCAACACGGGCTCATGCCTTTATTTACTGAGAGTTTCTGGGCTCTGGGCCTTTATTTTTGCCGTGAAAGGCCTTCGCAGTATCACAGAGATAAGGCGAGGACTGTGTCAACAGGGCAGGGGTTACTTTTATTCAGATTTACACAAAGAGTTCCCATCTCTCCTCCAGAAAGAGTTTGAGCATCATCCTACACGAATTCCTCCAGCTCTCAATAAATGCGCTTTTACGGCATTTTCCTTACTAAAGAATATCTAGCATTAAAAAAAAAAGCCAGCCCCGTTTCTCTTCAATTTGCCCTATTTTCTCTGAGGTTAGATACTTTGGGTTGACTGCGCTTTTACGGCAAAAACACCCAAACTGTTTGTGTGCTCGCTAAATTCACTTGTTCTCGAGTTGGGTATCTGAGTCTGCGTTGAGTAGCTCACAGTCCTCCCATGTCCTCCCTACACGGGTAAAAGGTTTATGGAGGTGTGTGTACGACGTACTATTAGCAGACGACCAAATCTCATCTTCACTAATCTAGGAGTTCTAACCTACGTAGATTCTTGTCGGGCTGGTTTTTTAATTAACACTATGAACCTGTGAATGTTTCCCTAATTTTAGAGCTATTCTTCCTGCCTCAGAGCACATTGGCTCATCTAGTTTAGATGCTTTCAACAAAGCACGAATCTGTGAAACATGAGGCGAGTACGTCACCAACATGTGAAACACGAGGAGAGTACATCACCAACATGTGAAACATGAGGGGAGTAGGTCACCAACATGTGAAACATGAGGCGAGTACATCACCAACATGTGAAACATGAGGCGAGTATGTCACCAACATGTGAAACATGAGGCGAGTATGTCACCGACATGTGAAACACAAGGAGAGTACATCACCAACATGTGAAACATGAGGGGAGTATGTCACCAACATGTGAAACATGAGGCGAGTAAGTCACCCACCAACATGTGAAACATGAGGCCAGCCAGTCACAAACATGTGACGCGGAACCTCCTTCGACTACTTTCCCTTTTCACTAATTCTGTAAAATATTTACAAAGTTTTGTCGGATGTTCAGCTGTAGGTTTTATGAACTAATTCACGCACAAACTGAAGTGCACTTATATTGGAGAAATAAAAATTACGCACATTACATATATGCTTAAGATATTGTTTCACTTTTCCTTCAAAATTATTTGTAATTTGGTGAATAAGACAAAGTAATCTAATAGGCAAACTAGTATCCTTACTATCAAATCTAATAATGACTTTAATGGACAGAATCCTATTGTTAGTAATTCCTTTAGCAGGGGAGAACCTATCGCCTTCCCAACAATAATAAATACCTGACAATTGCATGAACTTGCACGCTAATACAAGTAAGAATCTAATAAATGCTAACAAAGTGTATATTGATAATAGAAAATGGACGATTACTAACTGAGCGCTGACCAACATGACAGAGAAGGGTATACGAGAACCAGGCCTGCCAGTGAAGGCGGCTCGAGGTACAGGCTGCGTAAGAGTGATTACAGAATGTGACGACACGAGGGCACGTCTGAGGATGTCCCACCTTAGCCCACGCACTGGGTCCTTGTGCGCTTGGTACATCTTCACGTTGTTCATGTTGGACTGCCAGTATTTGATGAAGCCGGCATGGTCTGCAGTCAGCATCCACAGGTCGTTATGAGACCACACCATCGACCGCACTGAGGAATCGTGAGCCTGCAACCAACAGTAAACCGGTGTCAAAAATAGTGCCACGAATATTTGAAAGATTTTTTTTTTTTTTTTTTCTCTCAAGGTAGCATCGGTTGCCCATAGAAGTGCCATAGCCACGTTTCATGAATTGAATATTTGAAAGAGGGGCGTCTGTTGGGGTCAGAAAAAGAAAAGTGAAAAAGAAAAGTGTTGGTTGGGATAGATAAAAAAAGGAAATATTTGTTCAGTTGGAAGTTGCTGCATCAGGGTCTGAGAAGAAATTGGACGTTAACCTGAGAGTTGCCTGGAACCAGTATGGCGGCCGTTCTGTCAGCGCATGCGCAGGTAGCAAAATCAAAACAAACAAGATGGCGTGTCTGGTACGATGTATCGAATCGTGTTTAGATTCGAAATATAGAATTGAGTGAAAGAACTGTTTAGATGTTGAATGATGAATTAAATCACTGTCTTTGTTGTGTAATATGTTACAGGAACTGACATTGAATCCCTGGGTTGTATCCACTATCTGTACCATTGAGGAGGGGAATCCCGCAATTGCTCCAGATTCGAAACAAAACAGAAGGAAGTTAACTGACAGAAAGGGAAATTATACACTAAATCACATTCAGTTTGAAAATTTATACTTGCCGATGATTAGTATATGTACAGATGCACATAGTGTCAATCGGTTTTAATAATCAGAGAAGTTTATTCATCTGACAGCTCACACTTTCAGATTTGTTTGGTATTCCACCCCCCCCCCCCCCCCCCCCCCCACCAATCAACGCCCAGCTCTGGTAGACACCTACAGACCCTTATCGAGCTGCCCTGTGCGCTTCAAGCGGTCGTGAAAGAGAATAATTGTCAACACGCTTACTCTGCTAGCAGATTGACCTACTCGTGGTAACCAATGTAATGTAAGATCTCTGCTGGGAGGGTGTTAAGACAAAAATCACCATGACCATGACCCTAGCATGCATATCGGATGTATTTACTCAAAGGTAGGTGATGTTTTGAGTAAATAAACGTGGCGTATCCTAATCAATTTTTTGAAGTTTAGAAGTGGTACTCAAACAATGTCACATTATACCAGTATCTATATTTTACATACAAACAATAAGGGCACTAATCCTACCCTAATTCTTCGGCCGTCCGCTAGGGGGTGAAAAACGATTTTTACATACATGTACTGAGAATGAGAACGTGGATTTCCATGGGAAAACATAAAAGCTGCCGATGGGAGAAGAAACCCTCGGAAATCAATGTCAATGGAATACAACATAAAAACGGAACATAATTATCACCAATGCTCTTAATTATCATGGTTTCCTAAAAAGGACAGGAGACCTACCTGGAGGATTGTTTCAAAGTTGAATGTGAGTCCGTTCCACAGCGTGAACTCGCCGCTGGACGCTCCTGTGATGAGACGTCGACCTTCAGGTGTCCACTGTAACAAACAGTAAACACGTCTTCAATATAGGCATATGTGCTGGACTTGCCTTTTATTTTATGTATAAAACCTCGGCTCATATACGGCCACCGACATGCACTTGTAGTCAGCATAACATATTGTTTTTATATTTTGTACACAAGCATAACGATGTATATACAAGTATAGACGTCACGTATTGTCACCTCTCTCCTCTACAAACCCACAAAAGTTTATAATAACATCCTGTCATATTTTTCTGTTTACATACCCACCAAATTGTAGAGTTAGAGGGAAACCCACGCGATGAAAATAGCTTGGTCCTTACTCCACCATGTTTGACTGCAGAGTAGTTCATGAAGCGAAGCTGAGTGAATTACTCTGTCAAACGAGGTGGAGTGCGGACCAAGTTATTTTCATTGTTATTTACTTGGTTACGCAATGCCTGCAGCCAAACATAGACATGTCAACGTA
This sequence comes from Alentia gelatinosa, assembly GCA_950022655.1. Classification (NCBI taxonomy): domain Eukaryota; kingdom Metazoa; phylum Annelida; class Polychaeta; order Phyllodocida; family Polynoidae; genus Alentia; species Alentia gelatinosa. The sequence continues at coordinate 11,990,805 of OX465590.1, forward strand.
TTCTTTAGCATTGAATAACTGAGTGTATTTGGCCAAACTCCGCTGTGTTTGTCCGAGCGTGGGCCTAACTAACCAATGCACCAATTTCCCCGTTTCTGTCCTATTCATTCTCAATCTTTACAAGTAATATGATTTGATACACGATTAAAAAATATACCCTGATGGTTGTTGGGGCTATAAGCATAAATTAGGAATGTGTTTTTAAACAATTGGCCTAAGTGGTTATTCACATCTCCCACTCAAGCAAAAAAAAGACAAATCAGATGTGCTGTTAAGAACAGAGTTGCCGACTTACGCAGACACAGAAGATAGGGCAGCGGATTTTGTTGGTGGAAGTACGGATGAACTTGGTCGTCACGCAGTTCATGGGCGACTTCTTTAAGTAGGGTGGCGGCACCATCTGAAGAGAAGACAAGATAGAGTTAACGTCAGTAAAACTATGGTCATTTTTTAAAAATAGATTGTATGAACGAGGCAGACTCATTTTTTAAAATAGTTTTCCAAACTCGTCGGGAATTTGGATTTCGACGCATCTTTTCCTGGCAGCGGTTCCAATGGTACCTGATTATTACATATCTGATAATTGGATCTGTAGTTACAAGCAAGTGAACATCATGTCAAATCTGTATCGCGTAGCGCCAGACAGCCCTATCAACAGTGGATTCGGCCGTTTTTTATCAATATCAACTGAGAGGTTCAATAGTTTGACAGACCATTTACACACAGTATAATATCCATCTACTTAACCTCCTGTATGGTGAAGAACATCTAGTTTAATTTTGATCGGAATCCATGATAGTCTGATCTGTTCGCAACCAAAATAACTGACACCAGCTTGTAACCATCGCGGCTCGTGATATACACATTCGTGGTGAGTATACTGGTGAGAAGTAAACCATTCGAGGTTGACGTCGTAATACACTCGCTAGCACTCGTATATTACTACGCGTCAATCTCTCGTGGTTTACGGCCGCCTGTCCACAAAACCATCGATGATTGTCTATGTATATATTTAGAGATGTTCCGTGGTGTGGTGAGATGACTGAAGAACAAGGTACTTGTACAGATCTACGTACCTGCACTGAGTATAAAGCGTCTGTGCCCAGCATCCTCTGATCCCGATAGTCGCGCTGCCAGATACGGTTCTACAAGAAAGACAAGGTTCTTTATTATTCCGGGATGCCAAGTGGGGTCAGGAAAATAAACATTGAAATGTTTTTTATCACAATACAGGGTCTATTTTTTTTATATATATATATTTTTTTTTCATGCTAATCGAAATGTTGCCGACTCAAGGGACCTAACCAATACTTTATAGTTTCTGTACGCAGTCACACACTGCTTCAGATACCATCTGCCACCTCGTGACAGTTACACACCTCCAATATCTTGTTCATTAACACTAATAAACAATGAAATCTGGACTCACTCCGAATCCATACATTGTAAACGGCTTGTCACCGTGCTGCTACATAGCAACCAGACTGACTGTTGACAAAAGCCATTCTTTACCCATAATTGGCAACCGCACCCGAAACGATCGTCTTTACAGTCGTTTCTAGTAAAATGCAGCCTGATGATTCTCATAGATGAAACCGCTATCCTCTTTGGGGCCCACACTGGTCTCAAAAACACACAGGGACCCAAAATGTGTCTGTTGACACGGTTGTCAATGATACCAGAACCCTGACAAAAGAACAAAAACAAATGTCGTCCGCAAACGACATCTGCAATCTGATTGGCCAAGAGAGGTCACATGGTACAAAACTATAAAAAGGGATGACAGCTCCAACTGTCACCATTCCGCGGTTCCTACTGTGTAGATGTTAGATCTAGCCACGTATCAATTGACAATACAGGGTTTATGCATTACATACCAATTACAGTGGCTAATTAAGGGAAAGCTCAAGTTTTTACATGGGTCAGTGAGGAGGTTCAGTTGGGGATCGTGGGCTGTACATTGAGTTATTTAGCCACTGTTATGTCCATATCATACTAGAAAAATAATTATCCTATTCTGAAAATGAAAATATGAATTCCACAGGAAACATTGAAAACTGACATCCCTGATTATTAGAGTACATTTAGACTCAGAATTCAAATCTTAATGGCAATTCTATCTTAAGTGCTGATTCCACTAACACACAAGATATAGCAAGATTAGTCCCGATTTGGTTGTATTGCTTCATCGGGCTAGGATTGAATAATCGCGTGCCTATTTGTCGCGATGTGTCTTGAGGTGTCGTACCAAAATAGACACACAACATCACATGGCTGCGTTTTGTGACATAGGAGATATGACATATTCCGACACTGTAAGATGTAACAAGATACGCCAAGATATATCACGGCAAATCCATCGTGTTGGTGGAACCAGCCCTTAACACACGGGGATGTCAGTTGGCGTCAGAAAAAAGTGGAATCATTTTTAATACCGAATTTACTGCCTCAGGGAGACCGAGACAAATGAAAAACACATCTACATCAGCCACAGCGTGGGACTTAGGATCTGCTGGGAGGTTAAAATCACCGTTTTATTGGCTTGAGTCACATTCGATTAATATCATCATTGCTTGAAAAAAGGAAAGGGAATTCTGAGTATTGAAAATAAAAAAAGTGGATTTCCATTGTAAACGGGAAAGCTCCCACCTTAGATTAACAGTTGTTTATCAAATGTTGAAAGTATAGATGTCTCTTTAAGTATTTCATCTGGCAACTACGACTCACCTCTAGATACGTCATCACTGACGAGTTGTAATCCACAGTCTTTCTGAAGACTGCCTTACGCATGCGTTTGCCATCATAGGTAACGTTCTGGGCGGCCATCATCTGCTGCTGTTTGCTGGCGTACCAGCCCCCCGCTGACCGTGGCTGGTAGGTGCTGGCGGGATGGCCGCGCTGGAAGCCGCCGCCGCCGCCGGGACCGCCGCCGCCCCGCGGGGAGGACCCGGACATCCCCGGCGGGGCGAAGCGCGGTGCCCCCATCTGCATCTTGACTGCTGTTCAAGATGAAGAAAAAAACTCCAGTTATGTTCAAGGCATTCTTACACAAAGCCCAAAGAAAAAAACAAAATTGTTTACACAAAGCCCAAAGAAAAAAACAAAAACACAACAATTTTGAATCATAGTAATTTTATAGAAAGAGAATATGGGACTAGGATAATAGTGTTCTGATACCCAAATCGTGTGCATTTAAAAAAATGTAATATTGGGTAGAACTTGCGGCAGAGGAGTTCAGGGCTATGACCATTTTCCCTCTATGTACCTTATTATATAGTGCAAAATACATTTTTAATCTCTAATAGGCACGAGTCAGGTTTGGTGCATTTTCTAGGCATTACCCCACCCCCAAAAAAACCAACCGCGGTGAAACGGTAGGCACAACGTGAAGGCTGCGGATTGTAAACATTTCCATTTACTTTACATTCTATTACGTTTCACAACATACGTTGACGTCTCTAAATGTTTCTTTACATATTTTCACTGAATTGAACGTTCGTTTATTGATTTATAAAGTGTAGAGAGAAGTTTGATATTATAAAAAAACACCATGTATTTTTCACACAGGTCTCGTCTTGATATACTATATAACTTTAAAATGTGCCATTAGTAAGACAGTAGCCAGTGAACCCGGCCCTGTCCCATACAGGGCCGGGTTCCTCTGCCATAGAGCTCTCCACCGGAATTGTCATTTCATACTGCGCAAACTCTGACATATATGAAAACAAAATCTAATCGATAAATATATACCCATTTGTCGTTGCCAACCTTCAAAACAGGTGTCTCTTATGTTATAACTGTGTATTTAGAGGTAGCTTTCAAGTGGAGCTTGGCTGGTTCTTAAGTCAAGCCATTTTATTCAGTCTTCCTCGCTGGTTTCCTAACTACCAAGTGCCTCCCTGATTTATATAGAACAGCTGTTCACCCCTGAATGGAGATCAGGGGCGAACAGTTTACCTAGTAAGACAGGGATGTATTTTAAGTCGGGACTGGGGAAGAGGTCGGAAATCAAATATTTAAATATGTATGGAATTCTCTGATAGTTCAGCAAGAACCAAGCGGGTGCTTTGGTTGGTTGGTTTGATTTAACGTCCAGTTAACCACTGCAGGTTGTCACCAGACTTTCTCAAGGTTCTTTTACACCACAAGGGTGGTGATCGAATCTATGAAATGAATTTAGGTGGAAACCTCACCCCTACACATTTACCAAGGTGAGAGTTCTTTTACTTCCAACACCACATAAATTGGTATGACAAGGATTGGCCTTTGATATAGCAGTAAATCTACCACTGCTGGGGGTGAAGGAGAAAAGTGGCTGCAGTGGGACCCTAATCAACAAAGTCCAGTGCTCTTTACCACTACTAGATAGTAACTCCCCACCCCGGTCGCTTTTGTTATGCTTGCATGCAAGCATATCCAAAAAGTGTCTTACGTTGTCATGTAATTATTTGTGTATTTCTTCAACGTTTAGATGATTCAGACACAATTTTCGCGGAGAGGAACAACTCTTCAATGGAGCGCAGCTCACAACTTTGGAGTTGAAGAAACCACTCCATTGGGCTCAACAATCCCTTTCATTCATTGATTCAATGAGTCAATAATTTGAATAAAGATACTGTTTGAATCCGTGGGTCAGGGGATGTGATCAACAAAGCCCAAAGCATAACAATCATCACTGAACATTTGAAATCACGTGTAACACAAAATGAACAGTTATTCTTTAACACAGGAGCGGCACCGCGGTGTGGAAAAATGTGAACATTAGGAGATGCCTTTTATTTTGACCGGCCTGGACGACACCATGTTGACCACCCCACGCGCGATGCCGGGCTAATGTTAACATGCTCTCTTCTTTGTTAAAATGTACATAAAATAGATGTGTAGAGTAAAGTAACAAAGTCTACACTAACCTTGAAGTATTGATAAAAATAAGACGATAAATATGACACTCAAGTTGAGAGATTACTGGAAATATGATCGTTTCTCAATTGTCACCTTCGCCATGTTTCAGCCATTTTGAATTGTCGCCAAACCGGAAGTAGATTTCGGCGGCTATTTTTGAGCAATTTTCACTATTTAGATATATATTAACGAAAAACTGCCATTTTACAATACTTAATATGAAAAATAAGGTAAATATTTGAATAAACTAAAAAAATAATGACTTCTCGTTCAAATGCGCGATTGTCATTGCTGTTTCACCAGGCCATTTAGGTCGAGGAATAAACATAACTTTAATTACATCAATTTCTTTATGCCAGCTATTAAGTGATCATGAAAGAACCTCATCTGGCGGAAGTCTGAAAAAATGTATGTCAATATGAATCATGATGACATATGTATTCAAAATTTAAGTCAAAACAACAGGCCATTGTTCGACTACACTGCTCGGCAACGAGAGTCTGGTATCACCTCCACAGCGAGTCTTAGGTGGTAGTCTGTTGTGATTTGGGAAAGCATAGTGAATCCAGCCACATCCTATCTATATTGACGATAAGCAGCATACTCGAACATAGTTTGTGCAAAAAGATAGTTCATAGGACATTTGTATACACATTTCACTGTATATTCTACTTATGTACACAAACATGTCTGAATTGAAGATCGCTGTCATATGTTCCAGTAATCAGAACCGCAGTATGGAGGCTCATAACTTCCTCAGGTACGAAAAGAAGACGGCGAAGTTTCACCATAATGGGAGATAATGTTAACACTTGAATTATGCTGACATCGGGAATGATAGCCTAAGGGCTTGTTATGCGAGATGAAATGATTTATCTCAGAAGCACTTCATTTGTGGGAAATATTGGCTGTGAGAATGAGCGATAATAGGGGTATTAAGAATCATACGCTTTGTTTACGTTTGGTCAAGAGCGCTGTCACAGCACTTCAGTTTCGGTTTCCGCTGTTTTTATTTCTTGAGCACTATCTGCGTTGTAAATAAACTTTTCAGCATCAACATACTGTTCGACTAGCTATATGTTGCCTGGAGATTTCTAAATAAAAGACAGTAAAGATCTTCATCGAATTTTGACACCAGTGACAGCTCCCGACACTGGCGACAGTAACTCCTGTGAAACCACTCCGTCAGTGTCAGGTGACAGTTCAGCCCGAGACGTTGCTGTTAATGCTCCTGATTGCACTAGTGTGGGATCCGAGAGGATTGGGAGCAGTTGCTCAGACATGAGGGTATTATTAAAAGTAGTCAAGGGGTTGGTACTGCCCTCACCTAGAAGCAGCCACCCTCCCTGCATATCCCTCATTTTGTTTTATGTATGTGGGGGAGGGGGGAGGTGAAGTACCTGTATATGAACTTTGTTTTTGACCATCCGATAGTAATGTAAGGATCTACTAAGTTTCAGGGTCAGGGTCACTTCCAATTAAGGCCCTTTCTCACAGGGAGTTTATAAAATCAGCAGGGGATGCTGGGAATCAAATGTGAATTTTATTATTTTCATATGAAATAAAACAGGATCTTTCTTTATTTTGCAGTAAAAAAGGATTTAAAGTGCGTTCATTTGGCTCGGGTTCGCACGTCAAGTTGCCGGGACCGTCTCCAGACAAACCAAACGTGTACGACTTCAACACGACCTACGAAGAGATGTACCAAGACCTCATAGACAAGGACCGCAACTTGTATCTTACACTTACAGTTTTATACTCAGCTTAGATTTATAAAAGGAATGTATATTGTCAGTTCGTCAGTGAATCGACAGGTTGTTTTTAAAAGAGAATCCAAGAATATGCTGGAGGGAATGGGCTTAACAAGATCTGTTATTTCTTTTTGTTTTCTGTAAATCATGTATTTACTATTTTTGGAGGGCTTGGGAAAAGATAGTAGGTAGGGGAGAGTTACTGCTGACATTGTGGAGTGATTTTCCATGAAAAGAAGTTGGACACACCTGGTGAGTATTTTGAATTTTGTCTAAAGTGTTTTCAGGTCGCTATCCGCTGAATGAAGATGGAAGGACGGCCAGAAGAATCTGAATGGAAGGTGAGGTATATTGATAATATTATATTACAATTAATAATGATAATAACTAATAGAATTGAAAAATGGCCAATTAACAAAATTTGAGTCTTTAATTTCAACATTTCTGCCACATAAGGATTGTGCATTAGATTCAACATTGATTTTTATGATGAAACCTAGCCAGTGTACCAGGCCCTGTACAGAGCCGGGTTCCTCTGCCTAGAGTCCTCCACCCACTCTCCCAGCAGATATCCTGCGCTCTATTTCCTGTGGTCGCTTTGTATCTCTGCCCCAACCTGCCTGTTTGGGCTCAAATCTGGCCCATACGCCAGTTATTCAATTATCCTAAATTCTGAGAGATTTGCAGGGTATTTTGTGTTCTACATGTAAATAGAGATGTACATATTTATATGGTAAACAAAATACTCTCATTTCTATTATTATTTATGTCAAACCAGACACAGCCTCTGGGATTACTTTCTACAGTGGAAAGCACCTCATGTGTTGCAGGGCTTTGTTTTGTCAACAATGCCATGTGCTCAACTGTGAATTCCCATTATAAAATGGTTTAAGTCTGAAAAAGAAACAGCTAGATTTTCTGTCAAGCTCCCTTAACAGTTCCCATATTTCCAAACTCATGATATGTGGGTTGTTTGACTTGTATAACTGTCGACAGCTGCCTTGTTTTGAATCTGAAATGCTGGCTGGTTCCCCCTGTACTTAGTTGATACCCTGAGAACCAGCATATGGCGTCACTGGGTTGGGGCAGAGATTAAGCCAGCGCTAGCGCCGCGAAAGATCTGGGGGGAGAGTGCCCTCCACCGGGTCGTCATTTCTCACTGGTCGCTCTCTGACATGTATGAATGCAAAATTGAATTGATAAATATGTACCCATTTGTCTTTGCCAACCTTCAAAATAGCTGTCTCTTACTTTATAACTGTATATTAGAGGTAGTTTCCCAGTTGATCTTGGCTGGTTCTCAAATCCAGCCATTATGTTCAGTTTTCCTCGCTGGTTCGTAGATGAAACCAATTTCGAATACATGGACACAATTTGCAATACAAGTTCTGGTCATCATAGAAATAAGGTTCCTTAAATCAGTCTTTATCTTACTTCTCCCTAAATTTAAGTTGAAACAAGGTGTTCCTTGATGTCCCGTTTAAGATCAGGCAATTGCTGGAAGCTGTTCATAGAATGGTATTTCTGCTGCATTTACATAAAACGACCTGACCATTATGAACAAGCTACAAAAGAGGTTATATTTTACAGTTCATACGGAACTCTGCGTTTATACAGTAGGCATTTACACTAAGTTCTGTACGAACTTTAAATTATAATTGAGTTTATAGCTTGTACAAGCATGGTGGATTGATCTATATTTACTCTATGCCCCAAATACTTGGAACAGTGTTCCATATTTTGCAGTGTTCTGTACAGTATTAAGTGATGTGTATAATTTACAGTATATATGGCATGAGTATATAGTAATGGGTGGAATTGTATGGCATCAGTTTACCCAGCAGTCAGTTGAAATTGGTGATAATTAAGATCCGTTGTGCCTACATTTCGGCCAAGGAGAGGTGTGGCCATTTTCAGGGCTGGACTGTTTATATTTTTCTACTCAATTAACACTGGTGGTGCCATCTGGTTTAAATGTAGCAGCTGCCCATAGACACCAATAGATAAGCACTTACCTTCTTCAGATGGCCTTCCCATGGAAATCAACATGGTGACATAGTATTTTCTTAGCATTTCTCATTTGTACATGTTCCCAACTATCATAATCCAGAATTAGTTGAAGATAACAATAGAACATCAGTGTCATTTAGGAACAAAGTCAAAATATTGCATTTTCCCATAGACACCAATAGTTAAGCACTCACATTTTCAGATGGCCCCCCCATAGAAGTTAGCATGGTGACATGCCATTTTTTTGCATTTTCTAATTGCTGATATATGGAACTTATATTATCCTGAGTTATTTGCAAAACTGAATAGAATTTAGAAATCGCCCAACTACCAGCATTTGTCTTTAAAGAAGTTTTAGTGGTGATGATACCTCGGTTATGATGTTTATTTGATTTGGTGTCGTTAATACACAGTGAGATAATTATAGATTTCTGATAATGAGTGTAAACTCATGTCTTAGTTCATCATTAAGAGAAACAATTTCTTATGATTAAAACCACCATTGTTACTTTCAAATAAAAATAACGCTGTCATGCCATATAGAAATGTGCACAAAGATAGCTGATATCATATTTTTGCAAAAAAGTTTAATTTTCGTCCCTCATGCATCGAGTCTGATAGGAAATAGTTCTTGGTTTCTACAGAAAACCAGTTATTCTAACAAAGTCGATACCACGTTTTCATATTATTCTTCCTTCTTTTCTTTGTAGGTCTCCATTGACTTCTTGTTGCTGTAGGTTTTATGCGAGTTTTATTCTCTGTACCAGAAAATTGTAAGGTAATTTTCCATGTTGTATGACTTCAAAACAATAAAGATTTGTGTCAGAAGTAAAAGTTGGTCTTGGTGTGAAATCTCTGTAGATGCTCAGTTCATCAGAGAACGTATATAGAGACCTGGAAGAAATAACACAAGATATTCATAATGGTCTAGAAGCTTTATTACCCAAACCAGACCCAAAGTATAAAATATTTTGAGAAAACAAAAACTTGCAAAGTTTGAAATAATTTTGTGAGGGTACTTCGTTAACCAGCCATTGGCCGAATTTGGACTTCAGACTCGATCTTTTTTCTGGCATAAGATCTATATTTAAATCATTATTATGTCAGGATGTCTGAAATATTTGAAAACATTATCTCTTAAAGGTATTCCAGAACTTTTTCTGAATTGTGTATATTTCTTCCATGCTTCGATTCCTCTCAAGACAATAACAGGCCTCCCCGTGAAACCTAAATTTAAACTTTTTAGCAACTATCCTTTTTAAAGTAACCTATATAACATAAAAAAAAAGTTTTCATTGCCATGCAGGTTGATGTATACAGGAAATTTTAGAAGTTGATTTGACAAAGATTGTCAAATGATAAAAAATTCTCATTATCCTTGTATCTTAAGACCAATGCACACTTAGTGACATTTTCCCTTGTGATATGGAGAAAATTGTCATTGCAACTTTTCAGTATGATTTCTAATTTTTCTCGATTGAATGAGCGACTCCTATTGGTTGCTCAAGGGGCCCAATTTCAAGGGCCAAAAGTCTCAATGCAAGGCCACCTTTCAAATACATGTTTGTCAGTGATACACAGAACATGGTGAATGTTACACTATGTTTGTTATTATTGCATATCCAGTAATATATATCTAGACAAATTTAGCACTGAAACTAACCATTGTGAACTTTCTAGTCTTTTTTGTCGGCTGTGTAACTTGCGGCTATTCTGAGATCACAAAAAGGTTGCTTGGCATAGTAGTCAGTTTGCTGGAAGAAATAAGCTGCAGCCATTAGCCAAGAAAATCTGAAATTATTTTACATGAAAGATAAGTATTAATGTACAGGTGTCAGATTTCCCCAGAATTCTGGATTATTGACGTCCCAGGGGCAATTCACAAGATCCGTGTATGTTCGAGGAGACCGTATAAACGGGCTATTTTAACTCTCAGCTGATGCCAGAAATTGACTTGAATATCTGAAAACTAAGGGCAGGCCATCAGAGCCAAAGCACTTAACCCGGATATTTCATTTCCAAATCCGATGCCTGAATATGGCCACAAGGAAACGGGAAATTTAGGCTTCTATTGAAGTATTTGAGAAAGTTTTTTGTTGTTGTTTATATTTGAGAAAGGAGAGGTGTCAGGCGTTAGTCGGATTTTTGTTTGCGAAATACAACCGTGTTAGCGTACAAAAGAAAATAGAAAGATAAGCAATGATATCAAATCTCACAAGCTTAGCCCCATAGTTTATTTTTGCATTAAAATCACATGCCATAATAAAGATAAGGCGATACTTGATCTCCTATTACAATAGTTGATCTCAGCCATGACATGATAAATTTATATCTTTCGACTTTTCTTGATTCATAGAATTATTCCAGATCTATTAGATTATGAATGCAGAGAGAATACATTCGACATTCACGGATAGAGGTGCAACTTTACTACGATAAAAAAAATATGCAGTTTGTTGGGCTGGTATCGTTTCTTGGGGTAAATCTTCACTTTAGACTTTGATATCTGTAAATTTTGAGTTTATAAATTGTTATTTATAGAAAACTGTATTTCAAAGACATCAGTTTTGGTTTGGTTTTGTAAATAATCAACGTGTGCAATGGAAGACCTTCATTTCTGCAGGGATGTCAGAGTTCAGAGAAATCCTTGTGATTTTCCATAAAATCCAGAAATATTGTCCATACTATTCAAAAGCTTTAATGAAACCTGTGAATGTCAATCCCATATTATCTCTAGAACCCCATACAATGTAAATGTGTCCATTGTTACTTCCATGAATTTCAAGATTCTCCCTGACAAGCTGCTCATAGATAATGCATGGTTGAGAATCCCTTAAATCCCTGGAGCCCCCTCAGGGGAGACCGTTTCATTGTTTGTTCTCAGTGGGCCTGTTCATTGTAGTGGGGGAGAGGGGTAGTGTGGTAAATGACTTCAGTGATTTTCTTAAAGGGCTGCTGACATCCCTGTTTCTATTGCAAGTGGTAATAATTTTCACACACCTAAGTATCTGCAGTGAGAATCTTACATCACTCTACTAACGATTGAAGCTAGCTTTTCATGTTCACGTTCTAAAGTGTCACTAGAATTCTCAGATTCAATTCACTTTTCCTCAATTCCTTTGATGCACCTCTAATGTTACTGACAGACAATTCGTAGAGTTAGCTGCAAGTCGTAGGAATCAGGCATGGGATTCTTCCGGATCTCCATATCTGTTTTACATCCAAAGGGTCGTTCTTGAGAATATGATTCCGAGAATTTATTTTTTTTGGTTGGGGGGGGGGGGGGGGGGTCAAAATTAAAACCTGAAAGATGGTGAGCAATATTAGAACTCTAGCCCCGTTGGCTCTCAGCTGAGACCAGAAATTAGTTTTTGAAAATCTAAAAGTAGAGGAGCTCCCGAGGACTGAGGCCCCATCCCAGTCACTGCCCTAGGACCTAGGTTGTGGCTTAGGCGGCCTCTAGTTTCCCTGCCCATTTTATCCGGATTCTTTGTAATTTCCCAGTCTCATGCCTGTGATATTACTACAGCAATGAGGGACCTGTTTCACTAGTTTCGTGATAAAACTGCTAGACAAAGAAGCGGCACCAACAGTGCAAGCAAGAACGGACAAAAGTAAGTCACGTTTCATAACGCATGTCGCATCTAATGTCGCATGTTGTGTCACGGTTGGCGACGTACCGATCGCGACAAGCGAAACTCACGCCTACTAGTGAATCCCAATCTGTCTGTATGGTATCACAGATGCCATCTAGACGTCATGAAACTAGTGAAACAGGTCCCTGGACAAAGTGTGATGGTCTTACCGTGTGGATGGGTAATCAGTATCAGAGATGGAGAATGAGAAATTAATCTTAGGCGCATCATACCACAGTCTAATGTTCATTGGGCTTAATCGAAACCTGTCCCCAAACCAGGACATGGAAATGCTTGTATTTGATTAGACACTCAATGAGAAGGTAAAGCTTTTGAAAAGAAAGCATATGGTGCTAACTATTTCATTAAGATTCAGACTAGATCACAACGACAAGGGTTTGTTGCAGTTTGCCCATTTGTTTAAGCACTGGACTAGTAAATCCAAAGTTGTGGGTTCGAGTCCCACTGCAGCCACTTTTTTCGTTCATCCCCAGCAGTGGTATACTGACTGCTATACCAATCCTTCTCATACCAGGCCTATATAATATGGAAAGAAAACTAACTTCGATAAATGTATAGGGGTGAGTTTCTTCGATGCTTTCTGATGTGATCTTGCTGTTGTTAAGGTGCGTTTAGGAAGCACCTCTCGACCAATGGATGGTCTTGTGACTAGATCACTTTGAAAATTTCTTTAAGAAATTCATAAAGCTCAGTCTGATTTAAGTTGATTCATATTTTGAGTCATGTAAGGAAGTGGATACACTGGGAAGCAATCAGGAGTGCTACAACAGAAGACAACCTGCAAGTGACTGACATGGTTATAGTGGCGAATGGGCAGTTGTCGACATGACCACAATTTGATCCAGTCTTCGCATCAGGTAGACCAAGCTACTTTTTAAAATTTGAACGTGTGATCATTATTCTTTTACAGCCAGGTACACCCATGCACAAACAGACAACAACACATCAAGCAGGTTACAGTGAAGTAGGGAAATCTAGTTGATGAACTCCGCTCATACACACATTTGAACAGATTCTTCAGAAGCAGAGATTGTATCGCTATTGTATATTGATGAATTACATATGAAGATGTTTGCAGGGGTATACGGTACAGATATTTCTAGATTTGTTGGTGGCAGTTCCTTTTGGAAGTACCACATTTCCATTCTCTTTTAACCTTGATGTGACCATGCTGAACAGATTAGTACCCATAAAATGGACTCGCCTGCACATCCAATATAGGAAACCTATTCATATAAAGCTAGACCATGAACCCACCTGACACACTCACACCACAGAACCCCCTTATTACAAACCACTTTCACATTAAACCCCCGACATTACAAACTACCTGCCATATAGCACACCCACATGATAAACCACCTACACACTATACTGTCAACATTTAAACCAACTATGCCAGAAACCAAGTATCACGAATCACCTACGTCATAAATCCCTCACCTCCAGACCTAAGAATTTCCTTCTGGTTTCAGGACATTTTGAGATGAGTATAAATCTGACGAAACTATTAAAAATATCCCCTATATCTCAAACCACCAATATATAGAAATTCTAGGAAACCTCAACTAAACTGCCTACACAATCAAGGGGGGCAGATTTTCTCTTTTTCTTGGAAATCCCCTTTTTCATTTCCAGTTTAAGAATTTATTTTTCTTGTATAAAACAAAAGTTAATGTAAATTGAGCCTCATAACGCCAATAAAACAATGGTTTGAACCTACCCATAGACCCTTATCCCATTCCTTAGCAACAGCGATGTGTTTTATAAGTCTAAGACATTGAATTCCACATGAAAAATATTTCCTCTTTTATTCCTGACCCCAACTGTCATAGCTGCACGATGAACCCACAATTACATCCACTATCAAATCACAAATCACAAACCACCCACACCATAAACCCCATATAACAAACCACCCACACCAAACCCCATATAACAAACCACTCACACCATAAATTCCCACAACACAACCCACCTTTACCCCCCCCCCCTCAACATTACAAACTATACACACCATAAATAACCCATATCGCAAAGCATTTGCAGAGATGACAGTTTTCTTGGTGTTCCTATTTTACTATTGTACTAAGTCTTGATCATGTGAGAGATATATTGTGGATGTAATCGGGATACATGTATTTTCCCGTCCCCACCGACCTCACTGGAATCTCTGCACTTACATTATAAACCCCTATCTTCTAAATCACAAACCACCTATGCCATGAACCCCTAAGTCATAAACCACTTTAAACATAAATATGCATATATCACAAACTACCTATGCCATAAAACCCCAATATCACAAGCCACCTACACCATTAAATCCCATATTACAAACCACTTATTCCATAAATTCCCACATCACAAACCACATACACCTTAAAACCCCTACATTACAAACTATGCCATAAACACCTACTTCACAAGCCACATACACTATGAAACTGCATCACAATCTACCTACTTCAAAAATCACATACACCATAAAAACCCCAACATCACAATATACCTATGCCATAAACCCTTACTCCACAGACCATATACACCATTAAATCCCTGCATCACAATATACCTACTTCAAAAATCACATACACCATAAAACCCCCAACATCACAATATACCTATGCCATAAACCCTTACTCCACAGACCATATACACCATTAAATCCCTACATCACAATCTACCTATGCCATAAACCCCTACTTCACAGATCATAAATCTCTGCACAACGTAAACCACCCAAATGATAAAAACCCTCACAACATAAATCCAATACACAATAATCCTCCTACGTGGTTAGCCTACTGCCCCATCACACGCTCAAATACCCCAAATACTTAAATGCCACATTGCAAACCACCTACACCATTAACGTCATACATTGCACACCCCCATACACCATAGTCCTCACATCACCTCAAGTTCTATACTTGTGTAATATTAAAGTGCTTCCTGTTACTGGTCGCTCGGAGGTTAACAGAGATATAGTTCCCGCTGGGTACCAGCAGGGGCTTCCTTGCAGTAGAACCACTTGGCAGTGACTCACCTCAGTCCCATCTTTTTAAACGAAAATTAGGAGGATTTTACGAGTTGAGAAGCAAGTCATCGGTCCCTCTAAAAGCATTATACTCCGTCCCTAACTGAGTAGCCTTTTGAAGTCTTGACACAATGGGTTTGCACTGTATTTACCAAACTGAGTTTTCGGCCCATGTTAATTAGGTCAAGCAGCTCACCAACATGGCAGATGATCAGGGGGACAAGGTCAAAGGCAAACGTGGCCCGCCTAAGACCAGGACTGTGAAGCCTAAATCTCCCTCGAGAGAGTCGGGTGCGGTTTTAAGCTTCATGATGGTCTTAACATTGCAACCCAATGGGTAAACACAGGCGCGGCATTTTGTCAAATAACAAAACTAATCACCGGTGCAGGACCCTGGCTGCTGTTAGGTGATGAACCCTTATCAACCAATCATACAACATAAAAGCATGCACACATTGCAAACCATGACCATAGACAACAAATCTGCCATGGTACACTCCACACCCAAAACCCTCACTTTAAATACTGCCGTGAATAGTCAAAGTATCTGAATTCACATGCCAGTTGATAACTCAAACCTCTCATAGCATGATTGTTGTTTGATATTAAAGGAGCTGGCAGAGGGTCAGGTAAAAAGCAAGATCACACATGCTTTAAGACTTCCTTAAGGACCTGCCTGCTATATGTTGTCAACAACCAGAATACGTTAAAGTTAAGAGTATTACTTTTATGCAGTGCACGAATGAATTGATAGTTAACTCTTGAAAGTTGAGGAAACCCAATAGCGCCAGGGAATTTTGCAATTTTCAGATTTCAAAGGTTAATAATGAATGTTAATGAAAGTGACCCTATACCTGGTTATGATGGTTCCATGTGTATTGCAGTAGGACCCGGTTGCGGGGCACCCTCCTCAGGGGGCACTTTGACCCATTACGGGATCCCCTTTTCCATGTTCATTCTACCCCGCTAATCGGGACACCCTGTAACAGAGCACGTGCATGGTAAAGCATAGAGGGTGTCCCGTTTACAGGAATGGCATTTCCGGATATTTTGGTCATGCGTGAGATCGATGTGAATCCGAGAACAAAATAAGTTAACCTAATGAAAAATGATTAAATAGAGGACGAGGCGACGTCCTACCCCGTACGCGATGCTACCTTGAGTGAAAAAAGGTTGAATTATGCAGGGACGCCATTTTTCAATGTTTCCATTGAAATTCTTGTTTTCATTTCCAGAATAATATATTTTTTCCTTGTGTTATATTGACATACCAACTGCTAAATTACCCAATTCAGCCACAGCCCAAGACTCTACCCATTGACCCATGTAAAAACTTCCCCTTGATCCCTTAATTCCCCACTGTAATGTGCAAACCCTGTTTTGCAATGAAAAATATTTCAATATTTTGTTCTGACCCCAAGTGGCATCCCTGATTATGTTAGATCTCAGCATAGTACATAATTTCAATGAGAGTTTAAGCAAAAATACAGGCACTTTTTTTTCCAGATTGTTTTGATTACTAAATCCAATGCCTGCTTTTAGCAGACTTCTACTAACACTTCCATCTTATGATGGCTCCATTGTATGTTTAAGGAATAGGATATTGTTTTTTATCTCACCCTGGTATTTTTCCTCATAGATTTAACATTGGGAACTCGTATCTAACACCCATTAGGAAAAATATCCAATGGGGGATTATGTCACAAATGTTAGCCCATTAGTCAATGTTAAGGGTGAGATAAATTCAGAAACCCATTCTAGTTTAGTCAGAGCTCGATCCCAGCTCATGTAGTAATTCACAAAGCGAAGCCGCGTGAGTTACTACATGATTCAAACTAGATGGGATACAAGCTCAGACCCTAAACTCTCCTAGGTTTCCTCTATAACATGTGTTTTATCATTGAATGGGCATTACGAGGGGGTAAAGTGGTCGTTGATCACTACGTATTGTGATGAATGAGGGCGATTCAGTTGGCTGTAGCGTGTTGAGCAGCACGTTAAATCCTTGACCAGACACCTCAGATACACACAGAACGGAATCCTCCACATGCTGGATCGTAACCGCCGCATCAAATCCAAGCCCGAGCGCTTCCAGAAGTGCAAGGAGAAGTTCGACCTGATTGTCACCTGTGAGGAGCGTGTGTATGACCAGGTCGTCGAAGGTCAGTCCTCTCTGCCTCACTTTTATAACATTTTTATTGAATAGGGGTCATCCATAAATTACGTATGCACTGAAGGCGGATGGGGGGGGGGGGGGGGGTTAAAAGGGGTAAATATTGCGTATGCCCCCTCTTTGTTCTATTCCATACAAGGTTGGGGGGAGGGGGAGAAGTTTTTTAGGAAATTTCGCTTGCATACTTTATGGATGGCCCCATAAGATTATCAGATTGTTACTTCCATTGTATTGGGGTTCACGGTGTAGATATTCGTTACCTAAGAGGTAAGTGCTCTTCTGTTGGTGGTGGCCCCTTTGGGCGGCCAGATGGTACCCTCATTGTAATTGTTTATGTCTCTAGCCTCAAGGATTAACAAATCTTATAAATTAAGGATATTTTATATTTCAAGATTTTCATGTATAATACCCAGCGGCACCAGGCCGTCGAAAAGTGCCGGATTTTGTTCTTCTTTGTTTTTTTAAGTCTCCTTAATAGATATTTTCTTTTCTCTGAATTTTCTCTGAATTTTGTTCCCAATGTTATGTTCATCAATTACTTCCTTAAAGTTGTCTTGCTGTTTGACTGTAATCAACTGTACAGTTATGGTTTCATCATGGTTTCGTCTGCACGCTGTTACCCATTATCTCACGGCCTAGTAGTATATAAAAAGCGATACCTTTTCCAGGTCAAATAGTTAAATTCCAAACACGAGGCAAGTTGCAACAATTCCGATAAATTACGACTATATGAAATTTTATGGTGGTATCCTAGGGCCCAAACCTAGTGCCCTAGGCTGTTTAGAACTCTAATTCCCCTTCAGTACTCGGTAAGTACCTCGGGTAATTAACTATTATAATTATCACAACTTAATGATATCTACAAGTCAGCTGCACCTAGCCATACCCCGACTGGACCCCGGTGGCACCAGGCCACCATTTTTTTTTGTTTAAGACAATTTCTTTATCGACCCATAAGTGGTATTACAGCATCTCGACAGAATCTCCTTCATAAGCAATATTTCATTTGTTGAACAATAAAGATGGCTACTCGTCAGCTGCTATTTATGCTTGCTGGTATCCCTGAGATTGGAATTCTTTGTGTCCGTTATGGTTGTTGCCGCTGGGGACCGTTTAATAATCTAGGATCCTACATGTAGACCCTTTTCTGCATACCATAGAGACCCCAGGACGATGTGGATAAAACTCTACCAACACTTATGGAGGGAAAATACAGTCTTAGTGAACAGACTTAACTATCATTAACACAATAACCCTTGTAAAAGGTACAGAAAGGAATATTTATGTACGATCCTAGATTATTAAATAGACCCCTTTACTCACTGAAGTCGGTAAATTCAGAAAATCCTCAAAAGCAGTCCTTGTCTGACCTCGACCCTTGCCTACTTACAAGCATGGTCTTGTAACCAGGAGAGTGGATACATTTAACGGGTGTACCTTTGATCATTCAGATCTGGAGAACCGGGACAAGGATTACAGCCAAGCAGCTCACGTGGTCAACATCGACATCCAAGACAACCACGAGGAAGCCACCATCGGCGCCTTCATGATCTGTGACCTCTGCACCTTGGTAAGACAGTGGGCCGACCTTCATCATACACCTTGCTTACTGTAGATGGACCATGACAAGACAGCACATGTACTTCTAAATTTATGTTTTTTTGTGGGTTTTTTACGTGGCTATGTAAGCTGTAGCTTCTCCCGGAGCTTCGCCTGAACAGTGTCTAGGCCCAGTGCGGGTCCATCACATTAACCATTTCAGGGTGGATAATGCCTTGAGGCATTCCCCCGCATAGACCTGAGAATGCCTTGAGGCATTCCCAAGCGTAGACCTGAGAATGACTTGAGGCATTATTTATGAAATTTAGTAATATTTACAATTTTCAATTATTCATGAAGAAATAATCGAACAATGAATATGAACTTTCAGGGAATATACCTATGATATAGTATTTAATGATATTTGGTTAAACAAATAATATAAATAAGGGTGATGTGTAATATCACGTGATCAAATAATAGAATTTGGATTTAGACAAAAATGGGCCCGTCCCCTGGCATTATACCAGTCTCAAGTACCCGCCACGACCAACAGGGCTCTGCCACAGACCCCCGTCTTTAAAGGGTTAAGGACGTGATGGACCCACACAGGGCCTAGGGACTATTCAGGTGAAGCTCCAGGAGAAGCTACAGCTTACATAGCCACATCAAAAATTTGTTACCATCATGTAAGCTGTTCTGCCGCCCTCCTGACCTAAACCTTACACACTTTCATCATCATTTAATGAACTTACCTTTGAGTTTGTCCGCCGCCAAAAAACCCTCAGCAAACCACCAGGCTAGCTGTCAAAACATACAAAATAACATGTTTTCTATGTGGCCTAGACCACCTGGCTAGGACCGTGTGCTTTTAAGCACCTTTTAACTTGATGCCTGAAGAGACACTTGTTGAAACCGTGTTATCTGGGAAAACCATCCACAGAAACCCTATAAGTTACCCCATTTTGTTAACGCCCTGCTCAGCTGCTTAGTAACTCGCCCCCAAATATCGCTACTATAGCTATGTCGGCAGTGTGACATCAAGTCACTAGGCAAAGATTCAATCATAACAGCGCAGCCGACTTTACTCGAAAATCGGCATTCATATGGTAACATCTAAAGAGAACAGTCAGGCCTTGCCTCATTCCGCCAATAATTCTAATTTTATGCAACTGGTTATGGACATGGTTATTTTCCGCTGATTGGCACATTTTCTGTAGACAAGGACATTTTGGATATCAGTGTAAATCTGGTAAGAATATATATTTTTGAGGGGGTAAATCTGCATACCCCAGCAAATTGATTAGATTAGCACTCAATTAAAACACCAGAATCTCAGGCACTATGTACTTCTCATCACTCTGCCTCATATGGCGCCACCGTAGATTGTAGGATATGCCTTTAAGTTGCTCAGGAGATCCACATGGTAAATCGGGCGAGCTCTGTACTGATAAAAGCGTTTTCACTTCTTTCCACACAGTTGGCCGATGCAGATGACCTGGACAACGAGATTGATGAGATGCTACAAGAATTTGAAGCCCGGTGCCAACGATCTATCTTACATACAGTAGTATTTTATTGATCCTGAGTGCCACGTATAGGAATACTGACTAAACACTGGACAGGGAGGGCTGGCAGGCTGCAGGCGTTACGTCCACAGATGTTTGTCGGAGGTCTCCTCCCCCCATCTGGACCTTGGTTCACAACCAGAACACAGGTTCAACTCATGAACCCACCCACTGACCTCAGCCTTGACCGGACTGAGCATCGCTACCACGTGACAGCCTTGTTAACGCTCCCACCAATAATAACCTTGTCAGTCACCTTTCTTCAGCTGACGTCATGTACATATGACGTCATGATACCCAACGTGTGACGTCAGTGTGACGTAAGAAGTCCGTTGCTGACGTCAAGAGTCTTGTCTGTGATGTAAGGAGTGAGCCTGGATGTCTAGACTGGCATCAGAAAGAGCTGGTTGAGAAATGTTTATGTCTTTATTTATATCCATTATAATGTGAATGACATTAATCTGTATATACAAACAAACAATATATATCAGAGTGGCATTTCTCTCTGGAGAAACGAAGAGAGTAGTGCCAGTGTATCAAATTTCATAGCCGTTTCCCAAAACCAGGGTGTACAATTTTTTTGTTTGTTTAAAAGATACAAAATTCCATGTTGGAAGAAGATCTGTTCCTATCCTCTCTCTCATACTCTCCTCTGAAGAGCAATTCCGGACAGTTAAGTGACTATATATCTATGTATATATTACATAGGTATCCATGTCATTGGTTGCCATCCAACTTCGTTCAACGGAGTAGAATTGCAAACCAGGGAAAACCTTTACTCAATAACTGAAAAAAAGACAATCACTAGATCATTTTTCTTATCAGTAGGCGTTCGTCCTTGTACAATCATTATTTTCCTAAGTAATTTCTCTGGGATGATATTAGGACCTGTCAGTGGATTTCACGATAAAGGTTCTGCACAGGGACACAGTGGGGCCTATAAGATAACACATAGTGATCCCTTCCTCCTAAAGATAGCAGGAGCTAGTTAGAAATAATATGAGTGTTGGAGAGGATGCGAGTGGTCTATTCAGGGTTCGTACAGAGCCTGGAAAACCTGGAAAAGCCTTGAATTACGCTTTTTGGTTTTCCAGGCCTGGAAAAGCCTGGAATTCTCACAGAGAGCCTGAAAAAACCTGGAAGAGCCTGGAAAACTTAATTTCACATAAAAGCAATTTCTTTAGTCAATGAAATTCTGGTCATTATTAGCTTTCCATAACTACGGACCTGACTGCCTATGAAATATCAATGACCTGGATTAAATAGTTCCAAAAATCCTTTCTTTGACCATGTATAGCAAATTGCTAATAGTATAGTATGAATTTGATTATTTGTCTTCATATTTAAAAATGGCTAAAAGAAAATTTTAGGTAGTAAGAAAGATAAAGAAGATTTAAACTAAATTTGCTGATAAAAACAGTGACCAGATGTGCATGGAAAAAGAATATTAGAGCCTGGAAAAAGCCTGGAATTTTATTGGGCTGTCTATGTACGAACCCTGTCTATTGGATTACTCCCATGACTGGAGACTAGTTCCCTGCTACAATACTAAGCGTCCACTTGGCCTCACAGGTCTTTGTATTCATGTATTCATAGTTAAGTATTTATATCTGCAGTCAATGTCTTATAAAACTATACAAGACGTTGGGATTCAAAGAGAAGAAATGAGGATTTTTGAGAACGTTTTATTACAAGCTTTTTTCTTTACGTTATGATATCTGTTTCGCTGTGGGTTTTTTTTGTGTTTTTTTTATCTTTTCTATTTCGGTTGAATTATGTTATATGGATTGATTTACCTTCCCTCAAACCTTGCGTGTAAATGAAAACGTAGCCAAATATCATCTTCATTGTGATAGTTCTTGAAGACATTCACAGTTGTCTTCACTCCCCACCCTCGATGTACTATTTATAAACAGGTAACGAGGACATAATCAAGGTTTTAAAAAATCATTATCTTTAAAAGATAGGGGGAGGGGAGAGACATAAGAAAGTAGTGATTAGTACAAGATGAGAATCATAGTATGGTTTCTATCCTTTTCTGTTTGTTCTTTCGTTTGCCCACTCTCCTCATGTTTATTACCTCAAAGGCGGTAATC
Source organism: Alentia gelatinosa (assembly GCA_950022655.1). NCBI lineage: Eukaryota > Metazoa > Annelida > Polychaeta > Phyllodocida > Polynoidae > Alentia > Alentia gelatinosa. The sequence continues at coordinate 12,013,540 of OX465590.1, forward strand.
ATGAGAATATTAGGAACACCCAATTAATTGTACAGTGAAGTTTCCGTTGGGATGGGAGGTGGCGGATCCAGAATTTTAAATGGGAGGGTTCAGATTTTGTTCGGGGTGGACATCCTTCTGTACTAAAAACGAATAAGTGGTTCAGATGGGTGGACATTATTAAACTCATGAATTTTTTTTAAAATTATGTTAACACGAATGCAAAATATTGTTTATATGTGTATTGGGGGGGGGGGGGAGGGTGGGGGGGGGGATCCGCCACTGGTATGTTTGCGGGACACCACATACAAGGAGCAGTTACCAAGCTGGAAAATACTATGCTGGGTAGATATTAAAACTATAACGGATACAGGCGGCACTGTATAGTATTACCCACACTCTGGGAAATGCACAGTTAGGATACCTAAAACCTATATCAATGTTTCCTCAGTGTTCGATTTCTCAAAACTAATATCAAGAACCAGGTACTATATTCTTAACCGAGCATTGGAGTCAATGTGAATATATCTGAGATATTTTTCTTCGTACGATTTGATAGAAAATAAACGCATTTATCAGAATGTTCTAGGAAATGTAGAGTCGTTCCGGGAGCGGTTGAGAAGAGTGTACTTGTGGGTGGCACTGAGCTAACTCTAGCGAACCTCTGTGATACCAGGGGGTGGAAAACAGGAAGACTTAGGGTGTAAATGCAGATCGGGTATGCTTTAATATTAGGGTATGGAGTGATGCTGCATGTAGCATTCAGCTGAGAGTAGCGATTAGACAATAATCGATTATTTTGTGAACAGGCGGTCGTAAGCTTCGTAACATACCGGCTAACGCTCGTGTGTTACCACGCGTCAACCTCGAGTGCTTTACAGGCCATCGTTTGTGGTATTTATCATCCATCTATTCGAAAACATTAAACCCAGGAATTTCCATGTTATTTTGTGTATCATAAGGGACACACGGAGGGACTATTTTCTCGTAATCAATGGCTTTCAGGCCGTAATCGGTAAACTATGGATATGGTTTCTGACATTATAGAAATTATGGGTAATGGGTTTACTGAAACCCCATACATTTTCAATGGGGACTTTGTAATCGATGGATAATAAAAGTTGAGTGACTGAATGTATGCTGGTCATGACAATTACTGTATGGCATAATGGTATCGTATGAGTACGAATAAAGTATGTGATAATAATAGAGAAAATTACCTCTTTGTTTTGTATTTTTGTATTATTTTATCGGTATGATTCGTAAGTACATGACCTCAATCTGCCACTATATCATTTATGACTCTTGTATTCAGTTACACCATTCTCTTAATTTGATTGCCTCACAAGTCTATAATATATTTTATGTATGGAGGTATTCAGTCTCCTCAACCATGTGCAGACATAAATTTATACAAGCTTTTTCAAGCATTAGAGAAAAAAACAAGTATATAAAATGTGACAAAAACATCCTTAAAACTACAATAAGGGGATGACGAGTGATAGCAGAGGGCCCCGGGGGGGGGGGGGGGGGGCGTCAAAGACCGTTGGTTTACATGAACATTGAGTTGCACAATGTCTGGTCACAAAATCTTCTAGTTCTTTTACTTACAGTCCTAGGTCTTGGAAGCATGGATCTTGATCTGATATTAAGTGTGCCTTTGATTCTTTTGTCCCATAGCTGTTTCGGGAGACATCTCGGTTGTACTTTAATACGCCCCGTTATCCACCCTCATAATGTTTAGTGTGCATTTTATTTTTTAAGGATAATACGCGGGCTACCATCGTACCCATTTTCGACTGAATGGAATTATCAGTTTATGCTATATTTGCCAGATATGCAGCATACATATGAGCACTGACAATCTAATGCCCCATTGTCAGGTAACAAAAAAATACGGGGGGAATTCCTGAAGAAAACAGCATCACTTCACAGTGCCTCCCACAGGACTGGTAGAAAAGAGCATCTTTGATCCTTGAGATAATCCAAGAGATTACAAGAGATTTCAACAGGAATTGAAGTCTTGATATCCCAGGCAACCCACACACAGAGTTCGCAGCTAATCTACCTCTGTTTCCACTCAGTTCCCAGCGTGGACTACCTCCTGGTGTCAGGATGTGTCACAGTGTAATGGCCTGCCCCCTGGTGTCAGGATGTGTCACTGTGTAAGGCCTGCCCCCTGGTGTCAGGATGTGTCACAGTGTAATGGACTGCCTCCTGGTGTCAGAATGTGTCACTGTGTAATGGCCTGCCCCCTGGTGTCAGGATGTGTCACTGTGTAATGGCCTGCCCCCTGGTGTCAGGATGTGTCACTGTGTAATGGCCTGCCTCCTGGTGTCAGGAGGTGTCACTGTGTATGCGAGTTGTTATTTCATAGTTATATCTCCAACGGATAATCTAGAAACAATAATCGCGTAAAATATAAAATAATGGCTAACATACACGCCATATTTTGTTGGCGATCATGGATATCGCTACGTTTCTCACTTGGTGTGTCCATGGATTTATCAGGATGTGCCACTGTGCAGTGGACTGCCCCCTGTTGTCAGGAAGTGTTATTTGATAACAACAACACACAAAAGGAAATAAAAACATGGAAAATGGCTTAAAGAGTAGTGCTGTGATATTTCTGTGATGTCCGAGGTGTAATCATTGAGTCCTATATATATCTGGGACTGATTGAGATGGATAACTTCATCAAATATCTCTTTTCTTTTAAATGAAAAAAAAAATTTAAGCAAAGAAAAAAGGCATATTCTCCAAACATTGGTACGAGCCATACGAAAGATCTGCAGGGAAAAACACAGTTATAACAGGTTAAGGCTGCCACGGATTTGTCCCCACCAGAGTTTACGTAGTGTAACTCTGGCGGCCAATGTAGATGATGGACTGCCTTCACGTTTGATTTGGAGCAACGCTAAACTTTACAAATCAAACCTCTCTCCTTCTCCAGGTCCCCCAGCACCTTATTGACATTGATCAACATAAAATTTACTCCTTGATTAATTCTACTCTATATGCGGATGTGGGCCATTTGAAAAAAAATTCTTCCAATGGCTCGCATCCCCATGGCGAGGAGGACTGGATTGGAAATATATCTTATTAGGATTCATCTCACCATTTCCACAAACCAGCAGCGACCCAAATATGTGACTGGACCGGTCCATTCCCTCAAATAGTTCAGTGTTCATAAGTTCTACTATGTGTGGAGTATATCCTCCAATGATCCTTAGCTCTACAAGATATGTTGACATTTACAGCATCCAGTTTTAGGCTATTAGTCACATATACATATTAACTATGGAATTATGGTAAAGTCGAGTCAATATCAATGGTTCATGCAAGCTTCAAGACTATAGGAATTGCTGGAAAGAGTTTCAAAATCAGGATTTGAAATGTGCTTTAATTTTAGTCAGGTAGTTGCAGTTTAGTTTTCAGCTTAGCTTTGGAGTACAATCTGAAGTGGTCGTAATTTGGTAATTGTCTCCAGTCTGCAGGTAAGGCGTTATAAGATTAACTACATAGGTTTAAATTCCATGGATATCTTGTATCTTTAAGTCTTTACATATTGTTCTAGTTGCAGGACAGGGCCTTTAAATTCTAGGCTGATACCCAGGTATGAGAAGGAGTTTACTGCCGGTCATTCTGTTTGGGTGCATTTTGTGTTGGTGGCGCACCGGGTGACCCTGGGGTCAGCATATGTCACTGTATAGTCTCCCTCGTTCCCTAGATTGGCAACCACCTATATCTCCATTCTGTTCCAGCTCAGGCAGTTTCCACGTATTTTCACTCTTGGACTAATGTTATCTTTTATACGTGGGCCCCGAGAGCTGAACTATTTATAAAATAATATTCACAATTGATAATGAATCTTATTCAAACTACACACAAAGGAAATAAGAATATGTGAAAATAGCTTCAAGACCAAGAAATATCACATTCTCCAACCAAAGGTGTAGGTAAGCTGAACAATCTGTTGAGAGAGTATTTATAACACATCTACAGGTAGTAGGAAAAGATGCCGCAGATTTTACCACTCTCATAAGATCTCACACTCTCTAAGTGGTATTCTGTACAAGGTTCTCACTGTATTCTATGGGAGAACAATTCTCAACGAACTAGGCGTACAGCCTTGAGAATCCACTGGCACACAGTAGTCCCGCTAGGTGGCATCATTGACCTTATATGAATCTTCCGGTTGCATTGATGTACGTCTTTAGCACAGGAGGCAGGCAGTGGATTCTCAAGGCTCTAAGCCTAGTTCGTTAAGGATTCTTCTCCATAGAGCGTAGTGAGAGTACAGAATACGACTTACCGAGTGTGAGATCTTATGAGAGGGGTACATATTTACCCCAACCAGAGGTAATGTAGTGTAGCTCTGATGGCCCTGGGGGGTGTTTAACAATGTAGTCCTAGGAGAGTTATGCCTGTAAGACAGTTCCTAGGACAGTTTGCGTTTAACTAGTAAGACAATCATAGTGAGGGGCTGTCTTTGCCAAGGATCCAGCATGCTGTGTAGTGTACTGCCCCCTGGTGTCAGAATGTGTCACTGTGCAGTGGACTGCCTCCTGGTCTTAGCAGGAACTTAACAATAACAAAATGAGACATTGAAAGACCCCACAGTACCTGATGAGACTAGAGAGGGCGAAACTGCACACTTTGATATAACTAGACTAGCTAACATAATGACAAGAAAATAATATTTGGAAGATCATCTATTCTTAATGATGAATAACCATACACAGATGTGTATTTATAACATATATTCTAAATAGCAAAGTACAGTTTCAATAAATTCTCAACAACATAAAATCACATTCACTTTTGTGGAGTATAAGTCCTGTTGGTTGCAGCCTTACTCACAGTCTACTCCATTCAGTGATTGTCCAATATCGTCCTTATAACCTGTGGATAGAGATGATCCATAAGTGGTGGGTTATGGTGGTAGCAGTCATCTATCCCTGTTTCTGGTTTCCTCTAGTACTGGGATGTTAGCAGCTTGTGGAGAAATTCTACCCTCAGTATAGGTCTCTGTTTTGGTATAGCCCAGAGTCCTTTGGTTTTCTAGCCTCTTCACTGTATGGTGGTAATGCTCAGCAGTCTTGTTCGAATCATGTGGACAAGGTAGTCCAGGAAAGGAGGGGATGATTTTGTTGCGAATGAGTACGAAAGGTCTGATGATTGTTTCTAAAGCAGAAGATCATGCTGATTTAAAAAAACCTATTTCTTACTCGCTGAATCCCATGGGTTCAGGCTGTTAATTGACATTATTTACAAAAAGTTGGAAAATAATTTAAAAATCAATAAAAGATACCTTCAATTATCTTATATTTCCTATGCCTCTAATGGACACTAATAACTGAAGTTCCTATGAAAGTTTTATATATATTTTAACATCTGTGACCTTGACCTGGACCTTAACCTACATTTTAGAGAGCAAAAATGTTGTTTCTCATCAAAATATGTCTTGATAAATAAGTTTGAGAAACTAGGGTATCAAAGGTTTGAGCAGACTTATATTAAAATCTATACTTGCATTATAAGTAATTTGCCCTTGACCTCTATCAATATTAGAGTGGTACAGTATTTTGAATTGTACATTTCAAATAGCTAGTTGTGTAGACTATAAGGTATAACACAGACCATAATTTATGCTTATCTGAAATAACTTTCTCAATGCTACATCCTTTAATCTTCATATCTGGATGTCTTATCTCGAAGATTATCATATGGTGATTTAATCATATTTTAGTCAAATCATTTTCAGATTTGTGAGATGATTCACTATAAACATAGTCGGAATGCACTTCTTCCTTGTAATCCAAAGTTGTCCCCAATCAGGTACTTGTGACCCATCAGAACTGACAGACCATGTAGAGCTGTCAAGGCAGAATGGCTGAAATCCCTGTGAAGCAGGTATATCTGTTTGGATTTTTTGCTGAATCTGCTGCGTTTGTCCAAATATGAATACTGGATAATGTTGCTGCATGAATAAGAAGCACACTCACAATATCTTTATCATTTGCTCTTATGCGTACTTTATTATTGATGTATATTAAGTTCATTTGTTTTATATGCCAAAGTAGACAAGTGTCTGCTTCAAGGTGATTGTATCTTAGTTAAGCAACTGTTTCTTTTGTGAAGTGACCATCCTGCACCTGGGAAAAGTAATAGTTCTCAACATGTGCAAAGAGGAGTTTGTGTCCTGTTGTGATTTCAGAGTATATATCTTTCCCCCACTCCTTTCCAATAAATTCAAGAGAGATATTTTGCAACACATATCGTTGAGGGCATTCTGAAGATGCCTTGGCATTTTCTGGACCATTAATAGAAAATGTGCGATTGTGTGCATCATGAGAGGATCTTTCATAATCTTTTATAGAAGCTGAAGCATAAGTATCAGCCACAAAGTCAATATGATTTGCCAGAGCACACACTATTTGAGAATTATACTTGTAAAACCACCAAATGTTGAGGGCATATTCACCTGGGTAAGGAGCAGAAACATTATATCAATTGCATATACTCCATCAGATGTAGTATTTTGAACCCTACTCTCTGACTTTGCAAGTAGCTTTGACTTTATGGTCTTGTTTGACATTCCATACACATGTGCATTGCAGAGGCGATAACTGGTCAATTGGTAACTGAAAGCTACAATGAGATCAACATTTTGCTATGCATGGTACAGATGTTTCCACTATTTGTATCAGGTTCTTGTCTTTGTCTTTCAGCTGCACTTTTGGAACATCTGCTAGGAAATTCTGCACCACCTTCAAATCTGTTGCTTTCAGACAAGGACCCTTGTCTGAATTCTGTTCACCATGTCTCACCTTTTTTAATGCATTGTAAGAGATCCTCCACTATTGAAGCTGATAATTACTTGCTAGTGCTTACACAGTAGAGGTTATCATCTTGCTACCTCTGAGCAAAGGGGTTCATAGTGGGCTTGGAAGTCTCAAAGAATCTTCTCTAGGTCTTCATTGTTTCTCGAATGATTTTTGTTTGTTGACTCAATGCTGCATTGGTCCACATCAGCATGTGGTAGCAAATGACTGACAACAGCACTTCTCATTTTTTGTTACCATTCATCTTTTCCTTGCATTTGTAGATTGTAAATGCATTTATCCCTGTGATTTCAGAGGCTGCATCTGCATATACATTCTTTTCTAGAACCAGATCTACAGGGCTCCTAGAGAATACATTGGAATCTTGACAGAGAGACCTCCAGACTTGAGTATGTTGCTTGCCTCTGGTTGGGGGATCTCCAGGTAGAAAATATTTTTTCTTTAGTGCTTTTGTTTTTGACTTGGAGGGATGGTGTCATTGATTCCAACCTTTTGATAGCAAATCTGAAAAGTATCATGCAGTGTTCTCAGTCCAGATAAGGTTTCAGTATTTTCATCATAATTATTGCAAGGATGACCTGCCACCTTGCATAAGCCATCAGGATAGAAATCATTATCTGAGACTGTATCTGCTAAGTCTGTTTCTAGTTCTTTTGAAATGTGACACCCAATAGAATGACCAAAGCAACATCAGGTGTTTCAACCTAGCAGCCCAGCAGCAATTGCATCCACAGTAAGAGGACGATGTAAAGGTATAGGAATAGCAGCCAGTACTAAAATTATTGATTTTAGGTGATGAACATAATGGTTAACCTGCAACTCCGGTGAACTCAGAGATTCTAAATTGCTTTTAAGCTGATTTGGTTGCTGTTCATCACCATAGTGTTCTTTTATCTGTGCCAAGTTTTTCAAAATTGAATTCTCTTTCCCAGTTTTTCAATAATCCCATCTATTTTGTATCTAACATTCTGTATGCCCTTTTGAACCAAGAAAGAGAGATATTTTCTCAAACAAAACAATAACAGTGCCTCTCTCTCCTGCATAAATGTAACTTCAACTTGCTCTTTATGTTCCTACTTGATAATGGCATAGCGAGATAAGGGAATAAAGATTTGTACAATATTATGGCAGATATTCATTTTCAATAAATCTTTACATTTTAAGAATGAAAAACATTTCTGACAACATTTCTGAAAGGATAATGATTATCTGCTTCCTCACCGTTGATGGTGCAAATAGGAACTGCTGGTATCAATTTAAAAGCCTCATGCCTGTTATACAGATCAATGAACACATTTTATTATGACAAAAAAAGTTTTATATATTGTCTCAAGGTCAATGTCACAGACTCTCAAACCTCAAGTTGTAGAAGAAGTGAGAAAATTTAGACATTTATCAGTCATCATCACTACTATAATTGCACAAGCTAGCTCTTTATTGTCTCCATTGAAGACACCGAAAATATAAGTTGATTTTAGGCATTTTTATAGATTTTGATGAGACAACATATTTGCTCTCTGAAATGTAGGTTAGGGTCAAGGTCAAGGTCACAGATGTTAAAACATACATAAAATTTTAATTTTCATAGGAACTTCAGTCCGTAGATTCCACTAAAGTCCAGAAAATAGAAAATAATTGTAGGTATTTTTCATTGATTTTTTAAAACTATTTTCCAACTTTTTGTAAATAATGTCAATTTACAGGCTGAACCCATGGGCTGTGGCAAGTAAGAAATGGGTTTTGAAATCAACCTTCAGAGCTTTCATACTCATTCGCGACAAAATCACCCCCTCATCTCCTGGACTAATAATGCTGAATTTTATTAATGAATGCTTATTGTTATTGATATAGACCATAGGAATACTTCCTCATGCAAAAGGAGCAATACTTAAACATGACGGCATTAACACTGCTTGCTGCATGGCAAATTTAAAGAAAAAGAGAGAAGCAAGACAACCACTTTAAATATGGATTCTATGTGTAGAATCAAGTCTACAATTCAACGCTCAATTACACACGTTCATAGATGTTGTATTGTAATGGGGATAGTTTTTCGCAGCAGGAGATATTGAATTACTTTATAATTTTCATTCATCACGAAGACAACGTAAAGCTATGTGTTGGATCGGGATTAATGTGGATGAGAATGTTATGAGCATTATGCCCTTATTTGGCATCAAGTGTGCCCTTTGCCCAACTAGAACGATAATTGACACTGTCATGGCAGGTTTAGGTTAGAGATAATTTTTGACAACTTCTTGTATCATGGCCTATATAACTTGATAGCGTGGATAAATATAATTAGCCCTACATAAATATGTACTTTGGTCTAGAAGTAGATCTTGCTTTCATACAGGTTAGACTACTAGAAGAAACATTATCTCGTTTTGTTGACATTATATGGGAGTGTAGGTATAGGTTGGTCTCCTACACGAATCCACGTAGCAGTTGGCACATCTTAGCAGGTAGTTTGAGCGAAATGACTCTAACTCCGAAAAGATTGATATATCTATGTTAGAAAATTAAATCAGTACTAGGAAGTCCATCATGTTGTTGTTGTTGAGGAGGAGTTTTATTAGGATCTAGTCATACACTACAGACTTCCAGGCTCGGCCTTTGCCGTTCTGCCGCCTGGTCCCTCCCTGGGTTATTTGGTATTCCTACGAAGTTACTTAACACTGATCTCCCTATCAATGTTTTGCTGCATATCCTGAAGTCTCTGTTTTGCAGTTTCTGTAATTTTGATAATACGTCTAGGTAGACCTACCAACATGATGGCTTAAATAGCTAAAAAAACAGTTGCAACCAGCATTCTATAGATTTTAATACTCATTCAAAGTCGATGAAACCCTATTTTAACAATATCATTGATAAAAGAGTTGAACAGCAGCCAGCACGCCAGAAATCACTGGTAGGATATCTAACAAACAAAGTGCTGCCTATTTGATAAATAAATGTATCCATTCTACAGCGTTTAACAGATATGGAGTTAACTTTTATAAACTGCATGATCAAAAGCATTAATAAATAATTGAAATCATGAAATAAAAGACGTCCATTGGCTCGGCTTTCATAAAGGTCCTGAACCAATCTTAATACGGCATTCTTTGAATCTCTATCCTTACGGAAGCCAAAATAGTAATCATCAGAAAGATTCGTTTTTTTTTATATGTGTACTAATTTTGATATGAAATAACTATTCCAAAAGTCTTCCAGTTTTCATTTGTACTGAGCTTAGTCCTACAGTCCTAGGTATGGGCAAGACTTTAGCAGTAGCTCATTGGTCCTAATAGTTACTGCACCGTGCACTTTGCCCAACTTCAGTAAACTATACGGGATACCACCGTAAATCTGAAAGGATTATACCATAAACTTCTCCACAGTTCCATACCGTATATATTTATCAATAAAAAGTATTATCACAGATATTATTGATCATCAGGAACAATGACAGATTAGCCAATATGCTACTTCTGATGAATTAGGAATTTACAATTGATAAATTAGGAATTTACATTTGTATCCTAATATACATAAACCAACTCAATAGAACTTTTTTTTCTTTTATAATTTGTATTATGGGAATTGTTTTTCAACAACACTGGATTCGGCATATAGTGCTGTTCTTCCATTGGGCCCATTAACAAATGGCTAGTTATAACACTCATTAATACTATTGTGGTGGTTTCCGGCTTTGACCGTGTGGAAGAGTCTATCCTCGGAAAGTTTCCTTCCTGGAGATATCCCACCCTACGTATAATTATGTAGGTCGGTTTGGTCTTTTCGGTAAGTATGAACAAACACAACTCCACAACTTAGATAAACAACAGTTTGTTTATTCATACTTTCCAGAGTGATCCCAGTTATATCAGCCCCAAAGTACAGTACCTTGGCACAGTGTGCCAAGTAATGCTGGGGAGGCTAATCCAGAGACCAGAGTCCTAGACTCACCTGACCACGAAGAGGGTTCAGAGAACCCTACCAGTTTGAGGATCCAAGGGTTCACTCTTCTCAGAGAGTATGTGTGAGGAAAGCCTGTTAACCCACTACAAACCCAGCCTAAATACATGCCGAGTTACATAATCCCAGGTTCCGCCGCACCACTCTTGTGTTTGGCATTACCTGGAACCACTACACAGCGGGGATTGACTCCCCGTGCCATCTCCCGAAGGGTAAACAAACCTCTGCTAGATCAACCTGACCCCTACACTATTATCTGTGTTTCGGGTTAACAACTGTTTTAGTTGGCCACAAGAGGGCACTATGACATTTTTCAGAATAGCTATAACTAAGTGAGAACCAATATCAGGGACATTAACCCTTTCAGAGAGAATAATGCCTTGAGGCATTCCCCAGCATAGACCAGATGATCCCTTGAGGCATCATTTATGAAATTTGGTAATATTTCTACTTCATTTTTTTAATGAAAAAAATGAGCGATCAATGAATATGAAACTTTCAGAGAATATACCAAGTCCCAAGTACACGCCGTGACCAACAGGGCTCTGCCACAGCCCCCTGCCTTTGAAGGGTTAAGTCTAATTAGCTCAAGGCGAACTTACAGATCAAGGGAGTGTGTATTTGCAGGGATGCTGGATTCATTATTTCCAGTTTCAATAGTCCAAATGTGATGTATCTATTAAGAATATGACAAGGTGCCTCCTAACAGGTCCTCGCTCCAGATAGTGGTTATGGCCAACTGTTTGTACTGCCACCCCTAGTGTTTGAACCGTCCCCTATCTTTCTTTGGACCGACCCCCGATAGGGTATATAAGGAAGCAGATTTCCACTCAGAGCTCACTTGGAACCAGAACACTGTGGCATCAACATCTCCAGGCTGCTCAGCATTACCACCACTACAGTGAGGAGGCTTGAAGACCATTGGACACTAGGCTACAGAGGCCTTTACTGAGAATTGGGCTTCTCCATGAACTGCTATCACCCCAGCACTGGAGGAACAGAGACTGATGACTACCACCACCATATGCCACTGCTTTTGGATCATCTACATCCACCAGTTAAAGAGACATTTGACAATAACTGAAGGTCATAGAATGTGATTACTGCTATAACAAAGAGGACTTGTATCATATGAACACTACAGAAGTGAATGTGATTTTGTATGTCGATGAGAATTGTTATGTAACTGTATACTCTGTTATAATATATGTCATAAATACATATCTGTGTATGGTTATCTGTCTTCTTAGAAGAGAAGATATCTGAATTCTCTTTTCTGTCACAAGGTTAGCTAGCCTATAAGATTAGGCCTCAGCTACTGTATGTGACACCAAACCAATATGCTTGGTCTTTTCTTAAGATTTTCAATCATCTAAATAATATTCTGAATCTAAATGTCACAATTTGATTCAAATAGTAGGAAAATAACACAGATATATATCCAAATAGAAGTGATTTATCAACCCATGTCAGGCGCCTGTGGCAGGGTCACATGTTCAGGGGTGGGTACTAATGTCAGTGCATACTTCTAGGTGGCAGGTTACTAGTTGTAATAACTTGATTACTTTATTATGTGAAAGGAACAGGCAATTCTTAATATTGTTATTCATTTCACCTTAACCGGGGTGTTATACCCATATTCTGTGCAAACTTTAGACAATTAATCAGGTTAAGGTTTATCTGAAAATAATATTTGCATCTACCCAGGACAGTTGATGCCTGTTGGCAATAACCAACCCAATGCAGATGATGCCATATCAGATACTTTTTTATATTCAAGTAAATGACGTACATTCACTCTATTTGGCGCTTTTACATGCAGTCGTACTTGATACAGAAATTAAGGTTATATTTGATACCCTCACCTAGTTTATCCACTTGGTGATTTGGGGTGTGGACATTGCCATGCAGAAACAACTTTTTGAAGCCATCTGTTAAAGTTGGATGAGTTGTGAGGACCAGTGCCAGTAGTCTATTTGAGTTAATGGCTTACTGCTGACACCAAGGTGCTACCTCTACCACCAAACCTCACACCCCACAACATTAATGATAATGTCTGGTGGCACAAATGACCAAACAATTAAAATCATATAAAATTTGAGTGAAAATGACTAAGCATTAATCAATGTTCTAGGCCCTTAAAATTGAAAATAATGAATCCAGCATCCCTGTAAATATGCAGATTTACTCTACGATAACTCAAATCAAGCAAGTGGATGCATTTCTATGAGGATCTTCCTGTCATCATGATAACCATCTTGAAAACTGGATGCCATCTTGAATTTCGTAGTGGCTCTTTTAAAACCTTTGCCAAGTCTACCAAAGGGAATCACCACAAAATTTAGTGCATTTCTCATAATTTCCATGATCTTATGGTTATCTGTTCCACTACATGGAAAAGTTGGTAACTGGCAAAAATCCTTGACCTGTCAGATCCCCTTGAACTAATTAGGCTCAATCTGGCTTCTAGCCTATCAGGCCAGTTATCGAGAATGAGCCTGCTAGGCTCTCCCATTCCTTCACACCTGTTATTGAAAGTGAGTATGTTTACAGGGAAGGATTGGCGATGGTATTTGTGATTACAATATTAGACAAAAAGTCCATGATTTATGTAAATTTCGGCTGAAAATCCAAGATGGTTGCTCTACATATGTTATGAATGGATTCCTGTATATGTTTATGTTCATATTGCACACATTTGAGGTGAGTAATATTGGTTTTCACTTGGTAATAGGCATTCTGAAAAGTGCCATAGTGCTCTGTGGTGGCCATTTTAAAAAATGGCTGCCACACTGCTCCTGGGGCTTATCGTTAATGCCCATCTATCTAAAAATATGCATTAAGGCCTCCCCTAGCTATAATTAGCAAAGCTCATGCTTCTTTCATTAAGCATACAATCTTGTGGTATAACTGCCCCGCTATGTTAAGATGGATATGTCTTATGTTTGTGTTTTCTATTTGGAGCAACCTGGAACAATTAGATGTATGTACAGATGACCACAACAATCAATTCGCCTCATCTCATTATTTTTCTCATCCTTAACTACTATATTGTAACAAATCTGGCTGATACCGTAACATGTTCGTTGTATCTAGATGTATCTCAATTGGAAGAACTCCTCTAGTAGGAGAAATTGAAATAAAGATGAACTAAAAAAAAAAAAAAAAAAGATGTTCGGTTAGAAACATTACAGTACCTGTGAATATTAAGGTATTTCCCTAGCACCCTTATTACCAGGAGGAAACTTCAAATTCTACGGGAAATTGTTTACAATGTGGCCAATTTAAGGAATGTATTTTGTGTCCTCGATGACCTATTTGGCCACTGTCGTCAATAAAAAGGAGGGACTAGCTCTTAAAACCATAATTTGGCTATAGTATCTTACTTATGTCAACGCAGATTCAAATCATCATTACTCAATATGGAGACTATTCACTGAATCAATTCATCTCAAACAAATACAACTTCATGAGAAGCATTTTTCCTTATATCATGTCCATTATGGGCCTCGAAAAGTGTGAGGAGTGGAGGAGTCGGAGGAGGGCCTAAGGTGGATAATTGTATTGACTAGTGTCTAGAGTGCACCTCTATAGAAACCTCGGTGGTAAATAAAATGGGCTAAACTCTTATCGTGACTTTACTGCCTCTTACAGATAATAAATCAAGATGATCGGCATAAAGGACGTTGCAGGTTATCGGGGCAGAAATAGGCCATCTAGACATCAGTATTTTAATTCAGTGTGTGTCCACCATTTATTATGGGGTGATGGGGTACAACTCCTGTACTGACGTCAACACTTTGATGTTCACCGCCTAATGTACCTGGAATCATCGGTCTCCTTTTTACTAATTATGATCGAGGTATTGTATGAATAACGAATGCTTGATACTGTGCACCCATAAGAATACAAAGACGTACAAAACACCCAAAGCAAGAGAAGATGAGTTAGAACAATTACGAAGATCCCTATTGATATATTCTTTGATATGGCAATTCCTGGACTTAATGTATTAATGGATGAATGATAAATACAACAAACGCTGGTTATGTCAAAAAGGAGTCATAATACTGTTACACCAAAAATGACCCGTAACTAACATCCTGTCTGAACTTTATTGTCCAAGTATCATACCTGTAGAATGATAATGTCTTTATCTTTACTGTTCTCATATATAACCTAGACTGTTATTCTTACTCGCCATAGGAACTTGTTATTATATGTTATACAAAATCCAATAACCAAAATGTAGACTATGAAAAAGAAGGGCAGCTCAACCTTGATATATATTAGGATTTTTAGAAGTGCTTGCATTGATCTTACATTGTACTTAGAAATGCGTGAATATCTTACCATGAAAAACCCATATGCTACCATGTAAAATTTCTCTCAGTGAATGAATAAACGCTGCTTTAGTAAAAAAACAACAAATATAACCACTCGTCTAGACACTTATCTATATAACAAAACAAATGTAAAAGCATAACATTGTATTTTATAAAGATAGTAAAAAAAATCAATATTGCAATAATCGTATATCAATCAGTCACTCTTCATTACCTATGTAACAAAATAAATGTAAAAGCATAACATTGTATAAAAGATAGTAAAAAAAATCAATATTGCAAAAATCGTATATCAATCAGCCACTCTTCATCAACTTCACTTGAACGTTGTAAGTAATATCTTACGGCGAGAATTTAAGAAAGAAACAACTCGGCTTATATGTGCTGAAATGTAAATATGTTATAGTAAACAAATGTCGACATTGGATGTTAGACCGATGTATGAACATTGATTATAATAAAGACAATTTAAAACAAAACAAAAAAGTCGTTATAATACATTCGCTAACGCTAGTGCATTACGATAGGTCAACCTCTCTGGGTTAATGGCCGCCTGTCCACAAAACTATCGATTATTGTCTATCTATTCATAGCATTGATAAGAGGATATATTTATACTATGATCATTTATAAATGAAAATAAGGAATAGATAGGTTATGGTTTATGTGCTTAATTTCAGCCATTGGTTAAATGTGAAGGGGAGTCCGTAGAATAAACGTGTGTGTCTATTTCGCACTCTCGTCAATAACCCTAACATTCTTTCTGTTCTGCTGCAAAGTCTGTCGCCATCTTGACCGGCTAAATCACAATGACAGGTTTTTTTCAAAGAAGAGGAAGGAAGTGCAATTCAACAACTTCCCAAACTTTGTTACGATGATTTGACTTGGATTAGTAACCTTTTTCTTGTATGTATTGATTTTCATTGAAGTACCGATATCAACCTTCTTTCTCAGCAAAGTATTAGTAAAATGCCTTTGTTATATTCACTTAATTCTCGATTTATTCTACATGATTCTAAGATGTTCACAGCAGGATTTTATAGTTTTTAAACTGGAAATACAATGAAAACCTAGTTTCCTCTTCATTAATGCATGACATGACCTTGAAACGTCTGCTACTCACCTCCCCCCTGAAGATATATACAAGGGGCACTCCTATCAGCCGTGCAATAGAGACCAGTCCAGAAAATGGTGCGTGCCTTTAAATGTGGGTCTATACGTGTTGAGACGAGAGGTGAGTGAAGGAGTCACGCCGTTACGGATACCAGGCATCCTGGAACACGGTAAGTGAAGTTCCCAGAAATTCCTGATGGATTTATTACACACTACAACTTACATACAGAAACAATAAGCTTCCTCTTATATATATTTCACAGCCGTCTGTATTAAAACCAATGACAAATTCTAATGGTCCCGAAATTTGGGGAAATGCGCGGAAGGCAACAGGTCCGTGTTTCCCATACTCCAACACTTAAAGAGAAAATAATCTATGTACTTTAGTTTTGCCTCAGGAGGCCTGATAAAACAGGCTTCAATTATTATACATTTATACAAGTTGTACAATGCTGTTTGAGATTTGAAAAAAGGTAGCTATAGGAAGTGAATACCTTGATAGATAAAAATCATTAACGTTTCTGAGGGTTATGGATGTAACTGAAGGTGAGGGCGTGTCTGAGGGTCAAAGAGTGTCTGAGGCTGAGGGTGTCACTGAGGGTCAAGACGTGTCTGAGGGTAAGGATGCCTCTGAATTCTTTTTATTCAGATAGATAGCAAACATTCACACTCATTGGGCGTTTTACATGTCGGCAAAAATCAACGACAAGATTACATAGAACACAAATTGACAATAGCAATGGGGCTATATAGTTTAGAAGAGGCAAGAAGAGTTACGACACAGGACAAACATAGAAGGAGGCAAAAGATGGAGAGAAGATGAGCAAAAAACTCAAAAGGTACAAAAACGAGAAATTGTGAATGCTGGGCCATAGGATCATCCGTGAAACGCATTTATATGAATTTGATGTCAAAGTTATTTCCATGTTTGTCTTTTTTTTAACAAGTGTGTTTTCACATGTATCTTATAGTGTGAATTGTCTTCAGTTTCTTGAATATTTGTTAATGCCGAGGGTATTCGGTATGTTGGGTATTCAGCTAATAGTGATCTTTTCTCCTATGGGGTGTTTCGGGGTACATTGGATTTTCCATGTAGTCTCTGTAAAATAGCTGAGGTTAAATCAAATTATTTGACTAAGGGTTTGCACCAGGATGTTACAGAATGTTGCATTTTAACTTGGGAGTAACGTTGTATGTATAGAACTATAGGCTAAAACACTACACAGGCTCCAGTAAGATGGCCGTTAAACCTTACGTATTATTCATAAAAGAGTCAGGTGATCCATATGGATAAATAGCAATCTCCCTGGGCATCACGCTAAATTCACCGTTTCAGTTCCCTTCCGTTATTGGCAGTACATTTAGGATTGCAACATTTACCTCCAGGTAAGAATTGGAAGATATATACCGTAAGCATTAAACGCCACCGACATCACACGGGTGTATAGAAACACCTAAAGATAGCACATAGTATAGGTCTTTTATCTTGACAATATTGTATATCATATCTTAAAAAAAGCTGAATACATGCAGGAATAACAATAAGAAGCAGAATAATGACATGTCATTTGGAATCATATAATAAATACCATTCAAAAGATTTCGTATATTCACATAACCGTGGAGATTATGTAAACCATGCAAGCAGAGTTAATCAATTGGATGAACTATTAAGAGAGAAATTATATTCCTATATACCTATGGCTGTACACTCTATGCTTACACCACGCTCTGGGGGGTGGAGTAACTATCTGATACTACCCAAGGTTGGTATACTACCCAAGGTTGCCGTATACTACCCAAGGTTGACATTTAGACCAATCAGATTGTCTCTTATTAAACCACATTTGAAGGTATATAGGAATAGGGAAACCAAGTACCAGTGAAAGGAAGTCAAAATTACTCGGTAAGGCTTGGAAAAATTACTGCCCGCGGCCAGGGCCTTGGGCAGTAATTTTTCCAAGCCTTACCTCGTAACTTTGACTTCCTTTCACCGGAACATAGTTTCCCTCTAATAAACCCTTCAACAACAAAAACTATAACTCTGAGGCACGAAACAGGATCAAGGTATGGAGAGGGAGAGGGAAACTGCAGAGAAGTACATGCACAACCTATGAATCCTTCAGAACAATAAACACTGATCATGAGCTACGGCTGGGGGTCCTAGAGCATTTTACCTGTGTAGTAAGTTGGAATATATTATGCATACGAGCATTCTCCCGCCAAAAAGTTTACCTTGAGGGAGAGCACATTTCTTAGGCTGCATCAAATGCAATACTTATGAAGCAGGAATGAATGCAAGAATACACTAAGGAAAACTCACCAAACTTCAGCAGTAAATCTACCACTGCTTGGTCTGAAGGAGAAAAGTGGTTGCAGCGTGACACCAACCCAAGTCCCACAACCATGTGATTGTGAGTCCAGTGCTCTTTACCACTGAGCTAATTTCCCACCTTGGTCACTTTAGTTATGCTTGCATGCCAGCATATCCGGCCTGCACCACGCGGAGGCAAGGTGACCAAGAGGGTGAACAGATCACTGCTGTACACCCAAGCAGGCCTAAGGTTGGTTTTCAGCTTGGGTTCCTCAGGACACCCATTCCTGCATTGGCTTCTCTAGAGCATTCTCCTGCAGCTCCTGAGAGCTGTCTCGGTGCACCCCTCTCACAAGATCTTACACTCTCTAAGTCGTATTCTGTACAGGGTTCTCACTGCGCTCTAGGGAGAAGAATCTTAAAGAACTAGGCTTAGAGCCTTGAGAATCCACTGGCACACAGTATTCCCGCTAGGTGGCATTATTGAGATTATAGGAATGTATGGGTTCCATTGGTGTACGTCTTTAGCACGGGAGGCAGGCCTCCTCAAGGCTCTAAGCCTAGTTTGTTAAGAATTCTTCTCAATAGAGCGTAGTGAGAGTACAGAATACGGTTAGCTGGTGCACAGGCTAAAAACCATGATGCACATAGAGAAAGCCATCACCAAAGTATATTCCATCATACTATCCATGAACCCATAACCCTAACCCTGTCCCTATCCCTAATCCTGACATCAAACTGATCTCTATCCCTTACCTAAACCCTATCCCTCAATCATGCTAGCCCTCAACCATACTATCCCTCCACCATACTGCCCCTCTGATATACTGTCCTTCCACCATACTGCCCCTCTGATATACTGTCCTTCCACCATACTGACCTTCCGCTATACTGCCTCTGTATCATATTGCCCTTCACCATATGCCTCTCACCTTACTGTCCATCAAAATAACTGTCCCTCAATCATACAGCTCCTCCACCATACTGCCCCTGAATCGAATTGCATCCAACCAGAGTGTCCCTCACTATACGATCCCGAAGCTATACTACCCCTCAAACATACTGTCATTCAACCATACTGCTCCGAACTATACTGCCTTCTAACCCATACCACCCATAGACCATGTTGCTCCTCACCATACTGTCTCTTAACCATACTGCCCCTCACCAAAAATGCTCCTGAATCATATTGCCCCTCCACAATGCTGCCCCTCTACCATACTGCCCCTCCAACATACTGCCCCTAAACGATACTACCCCTCAGCATACTGCCCCTAAATGATACTGTCCCTCAATAATACTGCCCCTCACCATAGTACCCCTCCACCATTCTGCCCCTTAACCACATTGCCTCTAAATAACACTGTCCCTCACCGTAGTACCCTTATGAGGGGCAGTATGGTGATGAACAGTATAGTGGAGGGGGAGTAACTTGAGGGCCAGTATGGTTTAGGGCCAGTATGGTTCAGGTCAGTAAGGTTGAGGGGCAGTAAGGTTTAAGGGCAATATGGATTAAGGGCAGTATGGTTGAGAGGCAATATTGCTGAGGGACAGTATTGTGGTTGAGGGGATGTTTGGGTGAGGAACGGTACAGTTAAGATGCAGTATGGTGAGGAACAGTATGGATAAAGGGCAGTTGGTTGAGAGGCAGTATTGCTGAGGGACAGTATGGTGGTTAAGGGAATGTATGGCTGAGGGGCAGTACAATTGAGGGACAGTATGGTTGAGGGGCAGTATGGGTGAGGGACAGTATGGGTAAGGGGCTGTACGGTTAAGGAGCATTATGGTTGAGAGGCAGTATGGTTTAAGGTCAGAAAGGGTGAGGGGCGATACAGTTGAGGGGCAGTATGGTTGAGGGGCAATATGTTGGTTGAAGGAATGTATTGGTGAGGGGCAGGATGGTTGAGAAGCAGTATGATGGCGGGACAGTATGGCAGAAGGGCAGTATGGTGGAGGGGTAGTATGGTGGAGGGGCAATATGGTAGAGGGTCAATCAGGTAATAAGATGGGATTATGAATATTCAGAATCTTTCATGAATTTTCCCTTCTCCAATGATATCAAATAGCTCGCCATGTTATCAGAAGTCTCAGTTCCTTATCACAGCTTTAAATTTAGCCGCTGCTATTTCCTTACCGGTTTTTTTTCTATATTCAAAGACATTTTATTTCAATAGTTCCCCTCTTATTTACATCTAAAGATATTGGTTGGAGAGAATGAGATTCAGTACCAGACGTAGGGTTTCCCACAACTACCCTCAGTTTCATATAAAAGAAAATTCCCAGTATTAAAGAAAACAACCCCTAATCTTTTTCATGTGACCGAAGGCAGATTTTACAAGGTAGGCAGGTAGTGAACGTGATAACACCCGCTATCAGTACTTAACCTGAAATCTTATCTCAAAACCAGCCTTAGTCACTCACTTGACCTATGAAATAAATCAGACGTGTTCTTAACATGTGCCTGTGTCCTGATGCGTCCATCCGCATGAATACCGCATTAAAATTTTCTCAAATCCGTCTTTACTTAAAACAAAGAGAAGAGAACACTTTATTACCCACCTATTATGGAGTCTCCATATGAAATATATAGCGCATCTCGAATTAGCTACCTGGAGATTCTGGTATATCAGAATCTCCTACATGATGTCATGTCCATAATGAGGTCGAATCATCATGTACTTCGAAATAAGTTTCTTGAATGTTTATTCAATGCTAATTATTTAGAATCAATCATAATAATCTCATTTACCATCAGAAATCACTTACATAACACACTTTGCGTGCTAAAATCACAGGTTAATGGTAAACTATATTATTCGTGTAAGTCTACACCGAATTACTGCCACGCTTGACAGTGCTGCGGTGTCTGAAACTAAATGGCTTACAGACACTTTTTAATTGCAATAGACTTGTTATAAATTTTGTAGGTGGGTAATAAATACAATAACAACTGGTTTTGTATACGAGTGACCGTAATTACGGCCACACGTACACAAAACCAGTCATTATTGTGTACCTGTTAAATGAATTTAGTAGAATCAAGTTGGTTAAGCAGATGTTATTACCAGTAATTGAATATGGTGATATTATATTTATACTAATGGGAAAAACTAAGCTAAACGAACTCTAAATATTAGTGAATAAAAGTCTACGAGTAGCACTTGGGAAAAAAACGTAGTGAGAATATGTATTCAACTGTATGACTATTGCAAGCTTAGAAGCCTTGATCACAGGAGATCTTGCCATTTATTGTCAATAATAAAATGGTGGAGCCTAGATCCAGAAAACTGTGAAATGAATCCTGGAAAGGAAATAATAAAAACAAAGAAATATTTGTATAAAACAAAAAGGCCAAATACTGAAAAGTACAAAAAAATCAGCTCTTCTCCAGGGAATAAAATCATGGGATATTTTACCACGAGAATTACAACTAAAAAGCGATGGGAACGACTTCAAAATTAATGTGAAAGAATTCATGATCAAACAAAAGGAATTGGTTGAATAAAAATAAATCTTGCTGTGATAACGGAAAGCAAGTTCAATAAAACATTATATATGTTCTGTGGCGTTGATTGTCTTGTCTAAACAATAATTACCTTTTTCATTTCTGTGAAATAAACACGTCTTGATCACAAAAAAAAAAACTCCAGGCAAAGGTAAGTGTGAATTGAATAAAATCTATTTGATCAGGATGTTGATTGATCCATCTCAGCAAAGGATACGGCAGATGGGTCGGTGAAATTTATCCAAATCCTGATGAACATTTTAGAAACAATCTTTTAAATTGCCTCTCCATTTAATATATCTCGGAATGGGTCACATTAAGCGAGGCACCTAGCTATACAGGCTTCCAGCTTGTGGGTCTGGTCCTCGAAAAGAAATGATGATTTCACCCGAAACTAATACACTTGGCAATATGTAGTAGCTTGGCGTTGGGTACGTTTTGCTATTCGTGTCATTATGCACTCACGCTCTAGGCATAGGCACCAGTCAAGCAACCTGAGAAGTCGTTGAATTCATGCATGCAACTGTTTCGGTCAACTGCCATCTGTGGAGGTATTCTTTCCACTTACAGATTTTTGGCGTGGAATTGTAAATAAAAGAACAATAAAAAGTGTTGGGTTTCATCCAGTCACTCGGGCATTCATGTAACCCGTTGGAGACCCATCAAACAAACCAGTCCTAAACCAACCCAAATAAATCAAGCACCAGTGGGTCTGTAAGGTATTCCGGTCGGAGGCGATTGGTCATGGAACTGGGTACCCCTCCAGAGACGCTGGTACTCTGCACCTTACCAATGTCACTGAGTTGGCATGCAGATAGTGAAGGATAGCTTAGGGCCCAGCGTCCACCTACTACGATAGAAATTTAGACCTACCGATATGGCACCGATACAAAAAGCAAATATCGAAGACATATCGGGAAGGTGCAAAATCGTAGACATATGTCTAGACATGCCAATCCACCACGTATTGTATGGGTTTTTTATCGGTGTCTAATCGCAGAAACGTGGTCAACTGCCCCGATATTAGGGGACCTTCCGACGCGATTTTGATTTTGTATCGGGAGGTGCATCGTAGACCATATCGGCGCCATATCGTAGTAGGTGGACGCCGGGCCTTAGGCTCAGAGTCTATTAAATGTGGACATGTGGCGGTGGGTGGTGGATCAATGCTAGACTTGCTCAAGTCTTTGATAATAACCATTCAATGAATAATAACACTAAATCAGGAAGAAATGCA
Source organism: Alentia gelatinosa (assembly GCA_950022655.1). Classification (NCBI taxonomy): domain Eukaryota; kingdom Metazoa; phylum Annelida; class Polychaeta; order Phyllodocida; family Polynoidae; genus Alentia; species Alentia gelatinosa. The sequence goes on from OX465590.1 coordinate 12,036,842, forward strand.
TAACAATAAGTACTCTTTCACTGACCGGCCCAGGAATCAATCAGGGCGAAAAGGGGTGGAGTAGGTGCAGGGGAACCATAACATGGATACAGGTACTGAAGCAAGTCTAGATCAACGCCTCCTTACCTACATCATAGTATAAGGGGGTTATCATTTTTCTCGTCTACTATTTTAGTTTTTCAAAAATAGTTTTTGGAAACATTCTCCCTACTAAATCATAGTATCACCTCTCAAACGTCTAAGCTTATTAGGCAGCGTATCTGAGCGTGTTTTCCCATACTCAATGAAATAATTGGAAGGACCACAGGTTGGTCACGGACTTAGATAAACGTCTGTGGTTTTGGGTACATGAAAAAGTCTCAATAGTAATTTTGGCATTGATGGACAAGAATATCAGGGAACACTTCACCAATGAAGTAAATCAGACTACAAGGAAGCAAATCAGGCTACGATGCGAAACCAGGTCCCTCTTGAGAGTACAGTAAAACACCGCTTAAGGGGTCAACCTCCGTTCCGAGCAAAGTGACCCCTAAAACGGGGTGTCCCCCTTAAGTGAGGTGTCCAAGAAGCAGGGTTTTACTGTACTTGAATAATTCAGTATAAAGTGGTAGCCTACACAAAGAAAGTACACATTATATTATTCTGTATTTATGGGCAAATGGCAAAACGTGACATATGCATATTTGGTGATAAGGGGAAACAATTTGAAATAAAATCAAATGTCCGACCTGCATGGATAAGCATTTAATAGAGACGGGCAACTGTTGGTGAGTTACTCAATGTCATTAAGTACAGTTTTAAAATACAGTAAATACCAGCATAAGCGGACACTCTCCGATCTGGGCCAAAGTGACCGCTTACGCAGGGTGGCCACTTACGCGGGGTGACCGCCTACATGGGGTTGAATTAAACATCTAAAAGTGGGGAAAATTCCGTTCCGAGCAAAACTGTCTGCTTACGCGGGGTGTCCGTTAGGCGGGGTGCCGGGAAAGCTCACGCACACATCCCGGTTATCATCAAAACCATCAGCCAGACTCACACTTCCAGAAGGCTAAAACTAATAAATTAGTTTTCTTTGGCTGGAAGAAATTCTGCCTGGCTGACGAGAATTGCTAGATTGGGTGGGACGCCGGGTTGAACATTTGACTAGTGGAAGTACATTTCAACCACCAACAGATGGCAATTGCACCTGGTAACTTAGAGCCAGCGCCTGCTGGAACATCTGTTTGGCGATTCCACCAGCCCGGCCGATGGTTCATATAAGCTAGATCTGCTGGCAACCACTGTATGGGCGCTGTATAATATTTTTGTCTGGTTGGTGGAATACCCGCTTTACTGTGGTGCCATACTGGAGAATTGTAATCGATGGATATTAAAAGCCATTAAATGTACAGTGTTCATGTACTGTGTTAACAGAAAAACATATAGTCTACACATGGTAAAAACAAAGGCTTCCAGTATATTGTACACTTTCATAGTATGTATCAATAACACATCCATATGTAGGCAGAGGGTAGAAAAAGCTAGCTGACAAGAAACCCTCTCACGGCAAAGTTCCAGAATATGAATATACATTGAGAAATCAGACTACTTTGCAAACTTCACCAAACGCCTCACAGGCCTGTTTCTTGGCGAGGAGGTTGTGGGGAAAATATAAGGGTAGGCATAAGACACAGGGAATGAAACTATTCTAAGCCTCCTGGCTTGTCTTACGGTCTGTAAGGGCCTAACAGACCACGGTTTCATTCATAATACTTTTCCATAAACCATAATACACCCTATATCACTCAATCATAATCTCATAGCATTCAAAATACTTTTCCAATCCTCCAAGCCTATCAAATCCTGGATCTACTTAATACAACGCACAATTTACCTTCCAGACTAATTCACACCCGGATCCAATTACTACAATTACCTCAATTCCATAATTCAGCTGAATGGGAATGTCCTGCCCCTGGGGTATTTAATTTGTGCACATGCTGTCTAATGGTGGCATTTTTAGTCAACCTAAAACTACCAGAATCTGAAACCCACACCCCATGGTAGATTACAACATGTCAAGTCAATGATAACCCTTCCAGACAGTGAAGGTTAGGGAAGGCAGTTTGATGATTATAAACTGGGGGCACAGATCGAGAAAGCAGTTGCTGCTAGATATTTGAGTCTGAACTGATGGTTCCTTGAGTGAGGACAATTTATGTTTCGATTTGTTCATTTCCCAGTTAAAAGTTTTGTTGTTATAATTCTCCTTGGTTAAATGTTATAGTACATAAATACTGGTTGTTCTAGTCATGAACACTGATAACCTATTGACACCAAATTGATTAGATATTCCTTATAGAAAGCAGACAAAGCATTATTAAATGTCCAAAAGGGCAGGGTACTCTGGTAAAGAGATTCCATTCACCTCTCTCACATAAACGGCCGAATTTTACAATTAAAACATTGTTAGAAAGCTGAGGCTTAGACCTATCTGTTGGTATATATATAAGATATACCTGTGTTATGTCTATGGTTTCCTGTCATAGATTGAACATCGGTAAAAAAAACCCACAAACATGTTACCTTCCTGCTTTCACACTGATTTAATGAAAAATCTATCACAATGACCTATAGAAATAAACATCCTACCTTCTTAGGCATTTCAAGACGATTAAAATGATACACTGCTAGAGTGGGTTGAAGCTTGAGGCAGACAGACAGGTATGTCCCTGGGTTACAGATGGGTCTATGGTATGTCAGATGATTAGGAGCTATTGCCTGAAGATGGTAGTCTTTCTTGACAAAGCTTTTGACCTTGGGGTTGCTTATTCATATGACAAATTCCTGACCATCATGGGTTACCATGCCCCTTTTCTATTGCATGGTGGAGACCAGCTATTTTTCCTAGAGTAAACCAAGTGAGGTCTCTTTTTGCATCCTAAGAGATGACTATCACGCTTTTGTTCCTGAATGCCTGGAGGGCTTGGACAAGACAGATAACAAATATTCCTTCTCGCCTGGACCATTCACCTACTTATATATATATGATTTTTTCAAGTGCCATTTTGCGGCTGGTCCTTCTGATTGCCATAGTTAATGTGTCTTGCCCAGTTTGCAAAATTGTGACCACCTCCCTTTCAGCATTAATGTTGTATCTGATCCATTTGATGGACCTCTCAGGGAGAGCTGACACGGAGAAGTGTAACTTAAGTTGCTAGAACAAAAAAAATGCAGCTTTTCACCATAGAGGTTATCTAGATAGGCCAGGATGTGATATCTTAGGCCTGCCATTATACATGTAGACTTCTTTGAAGGTTCTCTTTCCTTAGTCCCAAAGGGTGACAGAAGTTAATGTATATCCTGTGAGTATCTGCAATGGTGAGGAACAGATAAGTGAGGGAGTATGCACAGAGCTACCAGAAGGTATTTGTGAGGTCAGCCTTCAACATGTAGGATTCGGTGATATGGGCCATCCCTAATAGCAGGGAGGGTATATCTGAAGATGGTGCTCTATAAATCCCTAGGGAAAGAAATTCCCTGGGAGAGCTGTAAAGTTTGGGCAGTGTCTCGAGGAATGGTGGGAGAGGTTGTGCTTGGAGAGTATTGGGTTATGGTCCACCAAGTTGGTGTGGCCATGTTGGGCTGGTACCCATAGTTTAATGGCTTTTGCAGGCATAGGCTTCAAAAGGCTTAAAAGCAGGTTGCTTCCAAGCGTCAGGGACAGTTGTGCTCATGAGATGGGGGCTAAATGTCTCTGTTTAATCCCAAACTCAGAGCAAGGGTGTTGTGATAAGAGGAAAGTTTAAGAGACATTCAAGACATTCAAGTGCCGGTGCAGGTGCCCCAAGGCACATGGGCCTCCCTCATGTCCTCCTTATGCAATTATCCATCTTGATTTTTGTTTTTAGCAGAGGCTGAGGCCTGACTTTGGGAAGGCAACTGGCCAAGTGGGGAGTGAGAGAGTGATACTAAAGCAGCATTTGTATGTGGTTGACATCTGCCTAAGCAATAGACAACTGTGCAGTATAACAGTGTATTGCACAGGGTTCAGTATACAATGTATATTGCATTGGGAGCAGCAGTACGTAATTATCAAATATACTGCATGGGTCTATAATAAAGTAAAACTTCCTTAAAGCAAACTTGGTTAAAAAAACAAGCATCCCTACAGATATACGATTATTTTCTTATGGAAATAAAGCTGCTTTAAACACACATAAAAATGTAGGCCTGATAAACTTATATTCCACTACGGTGCGGACATTTAGCAATAGATTGGTTAGATCAGGGTGAAGTGATACTATTAAAAGTAAGAACACACGTCATTGTAAATCAACTCTCGGGTTCCAAGTCAACGTCACCCTACCGTCGCCGTCGGCCGTGTTTGCTCTCCTACCTTCCGTCAACACGGTAATAGCGCGACCCGTTCGATATGGGATCAATACGAGTCACCCATGCAAATCACACAACAGGTAGAAATAAAATCACCCAGTTAGAAAAGCAGCAGTTTTCTCTTGTATTCGTTTTTGAACTTGTTGAATCTGAGAGAACTGAAGTTAGGAGGCATGTCATCCATAAAATACGTAGGCCTACGCAGTTTGCGTGTGCATGCATGCGTGCGTGCGTGAATGCAAGTATGCGTGTGTGTCAAAAGATTCACCAAAACCTATATGTTGGAACAAATCCCTCAATTGTAGCCTATATATCTGAGTCTGTATTAACTATCTAGATGTATCTTGCTATTTTACGGTACACTTTTATCATTAGACTTGGGGGCTGTTGTGGTTCAGGCTCCTTGATTAAGCATGTTGTTAACAGTTAACAGTTACCTCAGGAAACCTGTATGGGTTTTTCCTTAATAGTAAGAGGCCCAAAGGGGTGCATGTTCAGCTTTGTAATTATCTGTAATACTAAAGAAACAATCTTGATGAAGAGTATCACTGATATTAAAACTAAATGCCCAGGCAATGAAATCTAGCTGACAAAACAGCCGATGCCAAAGACCGCTTATCTTGTCCCCGACACCATCTAAAACACCAAGTGGCAGGACCAATTATCAATGGATTTTATCAAAACTATTGTATCGGAATTGCCATGGAGGAATTTTAGCCTTGTCTCAATAATCATCTATAGATCATTACAACTTCAGGGTAACAGCGGTTGCCCCCTGACTACAGTGGCGCAATCATACAATTTCTTGCCGGATGATGGCGGAACTAGCGATCACTCTGTGGCCTATAGGAACATCATGCAGTTATATATAGCCTAATTCTACATCTATAAACTGCTGGAGGCCTATAATTGTCCGGACACGCTTATAGATAACGGAAACAAAGACCCAATCGAGCACAAGTAAAATTTGTTTGATATTCATCTCATTAATCAAGACCGATCTGGTTGTTACTGACCATTTTATCTGATCTGCTTCAAGCTATGTACACGATATCATCTACAGACTCAATTAGGTTGATAAAAACTAGGCCTTTTTCGCATGTCAAATATAACCGATTCTGCAAGGCGGGAACACTCTCACTAGGCCTAGCCTATATAAATACGGTATTAGACTCATATTGCACATTGACAATTCAGGTCATCGAGATAGTATGGACCTAAAAGTACCGTATTTACATTTAAACTGATCTGAACAAATACAAAACCGAATATCTTGATCAACTCCCTGCTGTATCTAGATAGTCAGAATGAAACCCACGAGATGAAAATAGCTTGGTCCATACTCCACCGAGTTTGACTGCAGAGTGCAGTAATTCACGAAACGAAACTGAATAAATTACTCTCCGGACAAATGAGGTGGAGTGCAGACAAAGTTATTTTCATCGAGTGGGTTTCTGACTTAATTTCACCCTGTATTTAACATTAGGCCTATCTATTGATAAAATGAATCACCAAATTAGCCATTGAGTATTCGGTATACAAACTTCACAGCCTTGGAGTATGAGTTACTAATGTTTATCTTACCCCAGATATTCTTTCTCCATAGACTTAACATTGGGAACTTGTATCTAACGCCCATTAGATATTTAGGAAAAATATCCAATGGGGGATTTTGTCACAAATGTTAGCCCATTAGTCAATATTAAGGGTGAGATCAATTCAGAAACCCATTCAAGTTTAGGGTCAGAGCTCGATCCCATCTCATTTGAATCACATAGTAATTTGTGCGGCTTCGCCTTGTGAATTACTATCTGATTCAAACTCGATGGGATACAGGCTCAGACCCTAAACTTTCATGGGTTTCCTGTAGGCCTATATAAGTCTATGGAGAAAAATACAGGGGTGAGATAATGAGCCTTATATATGAGAAACACCCCTTTTAATGATGTCAATGCGACTCCTGGAGTTTTGGCTCCGGATATCACTTGGCTCCGCCTCGTGATATCTCTACGCCAAACTACAGTCGTCGCATACGGGAGCCCAGATTAAAACTCATCCGGTTTTACGATAATTCTTGGCTGAGTGCACCAATTAGACACCCCCTTTTCACAATTTTCTTTTCTTTAAAAGCATATCGGTTAATTTGGCTTGAAAATTAAAACCCATGTCAATTTCCTGAAAATTCTTCTTATTTAGGTTGCAAAAATCATAGGTCACCGTCCTTATTTTTGAAAAAAAATATTTAAAAAACATTTTTCAGTAAATTTCCTATATAAATCAAGCAAATGTAAATTGGCCAATTTTACCTATAGGAATCGGAAAAACTGGACAAAACGTTGGATTTACTCATGTAGAAGTAGAATGAATCCCAAGACACCAGTTTTGGTTAATATTTCACATTATTCAAAAATCACTAGGTGGCGCCACTGTGTATTGTAGGATATGCCTTTAAAAACTTACCCCTCGTTTTCGTATTTCGCGGGCTTCAAAATTGACTGCTTTTACCGCGAAATTCAGTGGGGGTCCCGAGAAGTCACTACCGCGTACCGGTAGGCCTATACCTCCTTGTATTTTTCCAGTAGGCCTTCATTTCCTCTATAAATCAAGCAAATGTATTAAAGTAGGCTAGACCCTTTTTTTTTTTTTTTTTTTTATAATAAATTTCTTTATTGAGCGAAAGTCATTACACAGTGGAGATACATCTCCCATTTAGCACTTATGCTAAACAAAGTGGTAGAGGCCTCAGCCTTTTTTTATAAGGGTTTTAAGGCTGGTCTAAACGGCCTAAGTTACCTTTTTACGGGTGGTACCACCAGTTAATATGAGTTAGGGCTACCTAATTTGCTAGAATTCCATATCTTAAATTTCCTCATCTGACGTTACAATAAGTCACAATTAAAGAACCTGATTATAATCATGGAACCTGTCAATAACTCAATGACCGGGTGATGTTCCGTAAAGTTGAAGTTTGCCAGCGCCGCCTACAGTCTTTATAAATTATCTATGAGGCTCCACATGAACAATTACTGGGGCCTAGCCTACACACTGTTGCTTATATTTCAGTTTCAGCTAGAGTGTCGACATTGATGACGCGCATTGCGTTGGTTACCATAATTGGCGTAAATGTACTAGGCTACAGTTCCAATATCTATATCTACGAGAATTGACTGTGGCCAGATTTGCTCGTCTCGAAAGCCTGCCGAGGTGTGACCGTTCCGGGAGTTAGGCAATCGCAGCCGGAGTTCCAGCAAGGAAAGCCGCGACAAGTTGGGACCCGTAAACGCGATGTTAGTCCGACGGCTTTCGGGAGTTGCCGGCGTTCACAGTTGTGCTCAGGCCGGCGCTTAAACCGTTATAAACCCATCCAAACTCACCAACAATGACATTACTGACAGATTGACAAATTTAGAACGGACTCACTTTTATGAGACGTCAATCACTCCAAATAGGACTACCGTTACCGTAGCTAGTATTGAGAAGCATCTTCAACTGTAGATTCGAGACCTACTGAAACGTGTGAGGACCGATTACTTCAGCGGGGCAACTTAGCAACTGGTAAGGTGTTCGCGATTGAAAACGTCTCTTAACTTAGAAATGATAAATGTTTTCATACATTCATTTGTGCTACTAGATCTAGATCATAGATGTTTTGCGGTTTGTGTCATCGACACGGTATTGCATTCATGTTTTACTGCGTCCGACAAAAAGTTCTATAATGCATTATTATGTTTGATAGACATTCAGGTAAGCCTTTGCGTTAACGTCATTGGGAATTCTCGGATCTATACTTGCCAAACATGACCCACATACCTTGGCTTAAGTCAAATGTAGACAGAGGGAATTGTGTACTTTGTTAATAATCACCCGTCTTGCAAATAAGGGTACCAAAGGCTAGTACTACTACTAGTAGTAGTACTTTAGGCCTAGGCTAGAGCATATTATCATAAATGGTTGGCCTATCCATGATGAAGTTTGATTTCTAAGATAACCATCTGCGTGTTCAAAAACCTTCAGTTTTCAATGTGTTCTAGTGCCTAGAATCATATCAAATGGTTTAATATTTCAAAACGTAGGGGTGCACTTAGCTTAAGCTTGGTGATCTATAAGAGATGAGCATAATTATCAACCCCGCTACGCGTGGTGCCATCTGGTGCCATTGAAAACCTATCATTCCGCGAAGTCTAGCCTGAGTTCTTCAAGCAGAGATTGTATCGATCAAACTGCGGGTTCACTCTCCCAGCCGAGGTTATATTGATTGCTGGTATTACCACATACATAATACAACATCCCAAAAGTATTTTGCCATTGATTACTTGGTAAAAATACTGTCATTCCGGGATGGTTGCCTCATGCTGTGGTGGGGGGCATATGACAGCTATTCCTAAGGCTGTGTGTATCATATTGTAGAGGTGTTTAGGCTACGCGTCGGGGCATGCCGCTCCCCCCCCCCCCACCTTCCCCGACGCCCCCCGCGGACAAAACACCCTCTAATGACACCCCTCTAACCCACCCACCCACCCATCCACCCATCCACCCACAGCCACCCCAATTGGCACTCAGGTATAAAGTGCTGTTATGCAAACATATCCACCGAATCCGATGTGGATAGGGTGGGCCCCATAATAACTTCAGATATAGATAATCTCCATAATACCATTCTCATTTTAAATAACGGGGTGCCCAATATTTAGTAGCCAAACTGAAAATGTTACATGTGATGTATATACCGCGGTATAATAATTCAGAAAACCCACAGGCACTTAAATTTCAGAGCTTAGAAAATCCCCTAGGAATTCAGCCATCGTAATTGCAGTGTAGGCCTACTTGGATGCAGCAAAGTTTAAACTTTAAAATTATCAAATGATAACCCTTGTACAAGGTACAGAAAAGGTCTTTATGCATGAGCCTAGATTATTCAACGGGCCTCTGGTTGGGGTTTTTCGTACTAAATGACGCATAACACCTTCAGGCACATCTTTGGTTTCTCACAAAGGTCATAAGTTTTACAAGGCTCAGATGGTCAGATAAACCTTAAAGTCCGACACTTGACTGACCCGGTTTAGTGCGTTCAGATTGATTGCAGTTTAAAGTCAATAAAGATAAGTCAAATCTTATAGAGATAATCACATTTCGATTCGAGAAACTGGAAATTTAAGCAAACAGTAATACCGAAACAATGCAGTGCTATTCGTTTGGACATGTTACGTTTATACCAAAATGGCTAAGATGTTAACTAGAAATGACAACGACGAGGCTGAAGGACGATATTATACTTAAACATCAAAGCTACTATAAAAACCGAAAATATATTCATGTATTCTTTTCATAATGTTCACGTCACCAGCTGAGACATAATCAGTTTTCATTGCCCAAATTGAAATACATACAAAATGTTTGATAACGTTTCTATAGGGCATATAGCCTATGATCCATGGGGACGCCCATGACGCCCCCCTCAGTAGGTGTTCTTCACTAATGGAGGTGAAAAAAAGTAGGTGTTCTTCACTAATAGAGGTGCAAAAGAAGTGAGGGATAACTAGGAAGTGTCGCAACTCTAGCCTTGCTCACATATGTATAGAAAGTGTTCCATATGAAAAACATCATGTCCTCGGTTTAATCATTATCTTATCCCTCTCTGGGATGGGTGTAGCGAGTCAAGGGAACCATGGTAAAACATTGAAAGGCAGTTGAATTTGGTAAGAACAAAGAGCCAGAATAGATCTGTCCCCCAAGGGGCCCGCCATACTGCCGGCCATCTAGTAACTGCTTCATGAACTAACATTGACTCTGTCCCCTATACATAAAACTCGGATGTCATGAGAACTTTACAAAGGTGCACGTTTGTAATGGTGCCATAATCTCTGTTCTTAAAGGCATATCCTACAATCCGCAGTGGCGCCACCTGGTGATTTTTAAATGATGAAAAAATATTAGTAAAAACTGGTATTTTTGGGAATCATACTAATTATACTAAGTATATTTAACATTTTGTCACGTTTATCCAATTTTGATGGGTAAAATAGGCCAATTTACATGTGTTTGATTTACATAGAAATTGAACTGAAAAATACGGTTTTCTTCAATTCTTTCAAAAACAAGGATGGTGACCCATGTTTTTTAATACCTAAATAAGAAGTACTATATACTATATTCTGTGAAAGTTTGAGGAAAATGGGTCTTACTATGTGAAAAAATACATTTTAGAATTTCTATCTATTCTAATATAAAATTATCATAATATTGATCTATAAATCAAAAACTAGCACGGTGACCCCCAATCTTTAAGTTATATTTTTGTTCCACAACACTTGTAGATTATCATATTAAATTTTCGGGAAATTGACATGGGTTTTAATTTTCGAGCCTAATTGTCCGATATGCCTTTAATGGCAGTTGCTGTTTGCTTGAATATTGAAGTTCAACCAAATTTGTGAACTGATCTACTTAGGCAACCTCTTGTGTTCGAATGTCATTTATGCTACGGAGGTTCCATGTGACCTTTAAGATAACTACTTTGCCAAATATATTTTATTATATCTTCAGTTCGTGTATTGTGCTGAGGAGTTACGTTTAGACTAGTATAGGGCCTCCCAGAAATACCTCCCCGGCTATTGTATGTTCATGTACATATATACATACATCTATACGATTTCTTCTCTCTCTTTTTGTAAATCGTTATTGTAACTCAATGTTAGTACACTGTTCGCTATGATTGTGGTTAACCGTAAACCGTTTAGGGGAGTTCATATTGAATACGAGATGGGACTTAGTATGATTTAATGTCTATAGAATCTTTGAATTCCTCTTTAGAGCCTCTTTTGTGTGTAGTACTTGCCAGGTAATTCTAAATGATCGATCATGACAGAATGGGGCTTTACTTGTGGCTTCAAATTCTATACTTAGTACTGTGCAGAAGTATACACCGGGGTGAGGAGTTAGCTCAGCGGTAAAGAGTACTGGCAGCTGTTTCAAAAGTCAAGTGAGGTCTCGCCAGCGGCACGTCACATTTTGAAAGCGGGAGGCCGCAACAGCGAGCGGCACTTTTAATCAAAGCGGCAGCAAAACTGCTACCAATACCCAATAGCGAGCGGCACCTCCACCTCGACAGCCACGCCTCGAAGTGCCATTGTTAGCTCTCACTTTAGCGATGAGTACTCTTGTTTAGCACCCTCCCGACTTTTGAAACAGCTCCCTGGACTTTGTTGATTCGGGTCCCACTGCAGCCACTTTTCTCCTTCACCCCCAGCAGTGGTAGATTTACTGCTATATCTAAGATTTACTGCTATATCAAAGGTCAATCCTCCTCATACCATGTCTATGCGGTGTGGGAAGTAAAATAACTCTCACTCTGTAAATGTGTAGGGGTGAGATTTCTATCTGAATTTATTACATAGATTCGATCACCACCTTTGTGGTGTAAAAGAACCTTGAGGAAGTCTGGTGAGAACCTCTAATGGTTAACTGGACGCTAAATCAAACCAACCAACCAACCAACCAACCGAAGTACAGTGTAAATGTAGACAGAGATATTTTCTTGGACTTTCGCTTTCTGAACAAAATCTTCATTCTCATCTCTATTTTTTTTTCAGAATAAAATACAACGATCCGGACAAGGACAAGGCACGTGGTAAAAATGGTGGACCTCTGCCGTCCTAGCACGTTTTTAACGAGGAGAAAAATGATGACGTCATTCTTCTACCTGATCACTACAGGGGCGTTCCTGTATTTTTTAATGCAGACGACAGTCCACAGAACTGAGGTCGTGACCAAAACAGGGCTGAAACATCAACAACAACAGACCAGTAACCAAACTAAAACTGTGATAAATGCACCAAATGCAGTTAGCAATAAGGCCAATTTAACAGTTAAATCCACTGCAGCAACAAATAAGTCTTCTTCAGCGAATACAACTCCAACACAAAAGAAAGTGAAAAATGCCACTCAAGCATTAGCTCCTACTAAAGCGACAGTGACAGAAGAGCCAGAAGTGCCTGGTTCCTGTCCAAAAACTCCGCCCGGACTCGGTAGGTGTATTTTTTGTTATTATTTATCTTCGATACATTGACAAGACACACTGTAATTTAACCTATCATATTTCTTAAAAATCAAATCGCACGTATACATAGTTGGCGCCACAAGCGTTACAACAATCGCGTCGCATCAGTGGAGCATACCAATGGATTTACTAAAAATGCCGCTCTTTAGAGTCCACTATGTCCTTTATCTATACAGAATTCTATTCCCTTCTGTAAAAAAAAAGGATATTAAGTGAGCCTTGTTCATGCCAATAAAGAGAGTCTCTCCGAACCTTCCTCCTCGTGACTGATACCGATATGTTTTCCACATTTTTTAATTCTTTCTGAGGTAGTAAATTCCACATGGAAAATACTTTTCTGACCTCCATTTATAATACAGCGAAGAGAGCAGCGGTACTAATTAGAGGTATAGGACTTCTATGCATTTTAGGGTGTTTTTTATATCCAAAGAATCATTCTTGAGATCAATGTAAATCTTAAGAAAAATAAGTAAAAAGAAATGACTAAGCTGAAAGCAGAAATTCACTGAGAAAAAAAACAAAAATGCAGTCCCCAGGAAACATTTTTTCAGGATTTTATTGTTATTTTCCAATCTCATATCTGTAACTAAAAGACATTCCGTAAGAGTTATATCATGAGGTAATCTTCTTTACGTTCACAGAGGGGAAGTGGGTGCCCCGAATGGAGATTCTCGACTGGAAGACACAAGAGGCCAAACATCCTGAGCTCTCTATAGGGGGTCGGTGGCGCCCCAAGGACTGCCATGCCAGACACCGTCTGGCTATCCTTCTACCGTACAGAAACCGCGACGAACACCTCCACATCTTCATCAACAATATGCACGACTTCTTGCAGCGACAGCAGCTGGACTACGGCATCTATGTTATAGAACAGGTGAGTTTGGTTATTACTGTGAGATAGTCAGCTATGAATCAAACAGCAGATTTTAGGGAGCGTATCATATTAGCACCGTTCATAGCATGTCTCTGTGCTGGACAGTGTCTCTTCTTGCTATGGAGGCCTCCATTGGGAATTGAATAAGAAAAAAAAGACCTCAATGCAATCTGGCGCATTTGGAGAAACTATATGGAGATTTCTATCAGGATGGCTGATATATAAAATACAACTTTTGTCATGGCTTGCATAAATCATGTAATCGTAATATCAAGTAACTTTTAATATCATATTGTGATACCTGTTTGTAAAGTTCTCATTTCAACGTTTCTTTATGACAGTATTTAGAAAGGTAAGAAAAAGTGGCAAAAGTAATACATTTCAACATAAATACCATGCAGTTGTAAGATACAGATAAAGTGAAAGGTTCATTATGATCAAAACAGTTTTGGAATAAATTGAGGATAGTTTCCAATATTACGTGGACTTTGTACTTGACCAGTGTCCTATGCTTAGTTAAGACCTATGCTATGAAGATGGTCTTAACTAAAATACATTATTAATTTGTACTAGATTATGTGATATATATAACTCATAGCTGTAGCTGCTGCCATGGTACCATTTTATTGACAATTCAAAACAGTGCTGTCAATGGCTTCATGGATTAATTATCTTTAAAACGGACCAAGTAATTAGTTCCAGAATAATTTATTGTGGTGACGACAGTAAAATTACCATACCTAAATAGTTTCTGAGTAGGATGCGTTCAGCGTAGTTCACCTGGTTCTGGTGGCCTGTAAATAATTCATGAACCACACGAGCTCGGATAACATAGTTGACTAAGTTTATACATAGTTCATACATGAATGATACAATTACTACTAACAAAACAACTTACCTTTCCCAGCCATAATATGGACATAGGTAGAACACACTCGATAATACATGGTCACTTTTAACATGGAACAATACGCAACACACAAATAACAATGTAATTTACCCGTGTCAACAAACAAAGGCTTAACACGTTTAAAATAAAACAAAAAACACAATTTATCTACACTGGGGATGATACGTACTCATGCAACGGCAGGTTTCAAAGTAGACCAGTTAATTTTCAAGTACAAACTGTATTTCGATAATGCGATCTAAGGCCATAGTTGGCAAATTATATTACACAAATTCAATTTAATACAGAATTGAGTATCATAGCGTAAGAGTCCACTGATGAGAGTATGTAGAGTATAGCACCAGGGTCGTCAGTTTGTAGACTTTTATGGTTATTGTTCAGTCATTTTATCCTTTGCTAAATATATCAAGCTATGGTACTTGATTCTTAAGTATAGTTTTTGAATATTTCTAAGGACGTCATAAATGTGAATGTACCTGAGATCTCGTGAAAGGTTGTTCCAGGAGGTTGACCCATAACGTGATACACGTCTCATACACACATGTTACTACTGTTGTCGGGTGTTACAATCTTAAACAAATTGGTTTAAAACAATGTACACAGCAGGCTTTAGATCTATATTCGGGTGGAACTAAAATACCATAGGGGTGGTTTGCAGGGAAGTCCATTGCACGCATTATGAGCCCACAAGGAGACAAAGAAGTAGTTTTCATGATATAGCATCATATGTTTTTTAGATACATGTAAACCAAAAGTGATGTAACAAGTACAACTTAATAGCTTCCGAAATTCGATTTGATGGTTGACTTTATACAACAGCAAATTAGAGCTTTTATATAATACACGTGATCCAACAAATCGACACTCAGAGACGGCCAGATGCGGGTGGCCGGCTGGTTTTTACGCGGCCAGTTGGCTAGAGGCGACGACCGCATGAGGGAAACTTGAATAGAGAAGTGGATACATAATACAAAGATCAACTAGTTATATATGTGATAGGTCAAACAAATAGGTTTCACACGAAAATGTTCTGAAGTAACTATTTTAAGGCGGGAATTCTGTACCACAATTTCCCTCAGAGACATTTGAATTTCGTATAACTTAATATCAAAGCGAACTCTTTCTGTTGCATCTCATGTTTCTTTATACCATCGTTTTTCCATTCATGTATTTTGAAAGTAAAGACTAAAATCGTGATAGAAATTTCAAGAGAGCAAACCTAATTGAAAATTATATTGAAATTGTTTTTGTTCATCTTTTTTTCTACACAGGCAGGAAAATCTACGTTCAATAGAGCCACTCTCTTCAACGTCGGGTTTAAAGAAGCGATGAAGGATCACAGCTGGCACTGCATCGCCCTGCATGATGTTGACCATATACCACTAAATGACCAAAATCTCTACTCCTGCCCTCCCCTTCCACGCCATCTCTCTGTCGCAGTGGAAAAATTCCGCTTCAGGTAAGTCACCAGCAGTTTATTATCTATATGGCACAATTGTGTTTTCCGTTTTTCTAAGAAAATCCTTGTTTTCATTTCTAGTAAAAAAAAAATCTCAAGGTAGCATCGGTTGATGACAGAAGTGCATTTGCCTAGTTTTCTAAATATTCATTTCTAGTAAAACGAAGCTAGCATAAAATGGGTCTCATCCAATCTATTAACAGTGGTTCATACCTCACCACACACCTAGGTCTATTCCATCGTCAATAACGATGTGTTTTCCGTGTTTTCCCAGTCTCTCTGATGTAGTAAACTCCATATGACCACAGATGACGTACCTGTCCAAAGTATTGCTTAAGGCCAATGCCCATCTACCGATTTCGGAACATTCATGTATCTTTGTCGGTCACAAACGGATGGTAATTTGTCTCAGCCGAGGCATCCTAACAAAGTCAGCCGTAGTCGGTAGATGTAGGGTGAGCCACTGATTAGTGAACCATCTCCTGTAGACGTCCTTTTGTTGTTGACATGGCGGTGAAAAGTTTATCAACATGTTGATAAATCTAGTCGCCTGGGTGCATAATTGTATACCTGTCGGTAAGTGTAGACTGATTTGCTTACGACTAATACCCACCACCTCCTCTCACTGATGGCCGCCGTTGGAGCGAAGGGTTACATAATTTGCCTGCGATAAGTTGACCGACTCCTATACGATTTTGGAACTAATTGTTCAACCATTGATCGGTAGATGGGCATAGGGCTTTACTGAGGACAGGTGCAGGGTTTTTGATAAACGGTAACTAGTGAGTCAATTGGAACTTCTCACCAGAAACATTTAAACCATTATCTCACCCCTGGAATAAATGTCCATAGGCTTAACATTGGAAACTCGTTCTCCATGGCCCTACAAGTATTGCAGTCCGTTCTCCACGGTTAATATCCTGTGTGTTGTCCATTCGTTTAGTGTGTACAGGGGTGAGATAAATACAGAAAGCAACTCGTTTTGGTCAAAGAAGTCATTCTCCAACTTGTTTGAATGCCATGTGATATTCACTCGGCTGTCGCCTCGTTCATATCACTCCGCATCAAACTCGTGAAGATCGACGACTTTGACCAAAACCTGTTGGTTTCTTCTTTCATATGTGAAGAAAACAACACCTTGTAAGGAGACTATTGGTATTTGTACGTTGTATTCAGTATGTGTTTTGTTCTTCCAGGATGCCATATTCAAATTACTTCGGGGGAGTAAGTTTGATGAAGTCTGACCAGTACACCAAGATAAACGGCATGTCGAATCAATACTGGGGCTGGGGCGGTGAAGATGATGATTTCTATCAAAGGTGGGTCTAATTGTTATTATCTTTTAATTCAGTTATCAATACAGGTAGGGTTTCAACAAGATAACATGAAATTAAGAATATCATTAGTGCAGTTTAACAAATGCCAAGGAGAAGTGAAATAATTCATCAACGAACACCAGCTTCAGCTTAACAATTTTAAAACTACTTCAGTGTTTTAGTCGACTATATTTCGGGAACATTTCGTCTGTATATATCACCAATTTATCAAAAGAGGTGTACAGTATTTATGGCCGTACGTCACACTGGGACGTACGGCTATGTGATCACGTGGTAACATTTCGCAACATTTAGGTATATCATTATACGAAAACAGGCTGACTCTCTTCGTATGTCAAAATACTTGGTCAACTCATTGACCAGACATATCCCGATGTCTTATTAGGGAGAGGAATATATCTGATCAATAATTTTGTAAGAAGAGATAAATTATAAATATAACACATTAATAATTAGTTGAGTGGCTACTGACAAGTTCAGTACTGCTTATCTTGTAGAGAGGTACGTGAGTTAGTGAAGATGAGGCTAGGGATGAATAATACAAGTTGTCA
This sequence comes from Alentia gelatinosa, assembly GCA_950022655.1. Classification (NCBI taxonomy): domain Eukaryota; kingdom Metazoa; phylum Annelida; class Polychaeta; order Phyllodocida; family Polynoidae; genus Alentia; species Alentia gelatinosa. The sequence continues at coordinate 12,054,406 of OX465590.1, forward strand.
TTCAGCTTTACTGCCTGCAAAGACCACCTGATAAATAAGGCATTCCCACTCCACGAAATCCTGCTCCATGCCACGGGTGGCTACACAATGCGACACTGCTTTTGCACATAAAAAAATTATGCCAATAGATCTAAGTCTCTGTACACATAATAATTAGTCAGTCCCCTGGGACTTTAAACTATAAACAAAAGAATTTGTGATACACCAATTAAGCCAATAAGTTCAGAATTTCCGAGTTCATTATTCATGCTGTGTTTTCATAGTAGCAGATATGTGGTAGAGTCTTTGGCTGACTTTGTTGGATACTCAAGACATCAAGTCTAATAGAACATATTGGACGTTAAACTACCCAAACAAACAAACTTAGTGCATCCCACGTTGTGCCTCCATAAAAAAACAACATGAGAAAGAGAAGAATAAATGCGGCAGCGACTGAGGAGCTGTTTCAAAACCATAGACTTAACCCACGTTTTGAAACATCTAGAAATGTCTACGCTTGGTAATTTTCAATGAAATAAGGATATCTAAGAGCAGCATAGAGAGTGTTTTGGGCATTTGATTGCACAAAGAACTGAGTACCATAATTTCGTAATTTGATCAATGTAAACAGAAATCATGTATGATGGCCCGTTGATAATAGTTCTTGTCTGTCATTTCAGGTGTGCAGGAAAAGGTCTTTTACCAATCCTACGTTACCCTGCAAAGATTGGAGCGTACACCACGATACAGAAGTATCATCAGCGGGCACCAGCTAATCCGAAAAGGTAGGTATTACGCAAAGATGGTAGATCTCCATGGAAATTCTCGTTTCCTTTACCAGTTTATGAAACTCTTGTTGAAAACAAATAGTCTAAATTGAACACCATTCATGCCAATAAAATATTGATTCCAATCTTCCCGCATACACTCAGCCCCACTCCGTGACCAACACCGATGTGTTTTCCATGTTTTCTCGGTCTCTGAGGCAGTAAATTCTTATTTCCTACGGCATAAAACACCATCAGCTATGCAAATCCTTACAGTGTTTCGTAAATTCTAGATTTCCTCTACTCAGCTCAGAAACTTTAGATATTGGTATCATAAATGACTATTCGAATCAGATGCTCATTATAAAATGAATATCACGAAATTCTTTGATCACACAATATGTCCCCCCCCCCCCCCCATTTTGAGCATTGCTCTCTTTAATTATGTTTTTTTTTAAATGAAGGTTACCTGTGTTCATCCTACGTTGTCATGTATGTGATCATCGACCAATAGTTAACATATGTGTCAAAGTCCAATACTGACTTACCATCGTTCATCCATCTTAGTAATTTTTTTAAATACCAATGATCATATTTCAGTAATGCATCCATTTCTAAGAGTAAGAAATATAGATGATACATCATAAGGGTCCATACCGTTTCTTAATTTACCGTACATTACTCTAATGTCATTTGTTATTGACTTTCAGAATGGGACTACTAGGCGGAGCAAGGAGACGACAGGACAAAGATGGCTTGAGTGACCTCAAGTATACAGTTCTTAAAAAGGAATACAAAAGACTCTACACATATATCTTAACAGATGTCGGTCGTATGGCTCGTAGATAACAAATATCAGATTTTTAACATTTCTTATCAATTTCCTTCTGGGGTTATTCCAGACATGTACGGAGTGTGTAAACTAAGGAAAATGGGTATGTATTATGTGGTAGTACTCTCCCCTATCTAAAGGTATATCGTTCAATTCACATTGGCATCGTTAATCAACCAAACCAAACCCAAACAAACATACTAAAAAAGTATTAACCACAGCAGTCTGATAAAAGTTAGTTATGATTATCGGACGTTAAATCAACCAAACCAAACCAAACATTGGCATCACCTGCCAGATGAGTATGAATATCAAATGATGTCCAATTTATCCTCATTTAGTGGGAAATGCTTGTTTACTTTGGTTTGATTTATGTAGGAAATGAACTGAAAAATATGCAGTTCTTAAATCCATCCAAAACAAAGTTGATTTATAGTCTTGGCACTTAAATGTGTGGCATGACACATTTACTATATTCTGGTAAGTCGTGAAGAAACCAACACATGAAATCTAAATATTTTCATATTTCTAGATTATGGTAAAGTAATATCAGAATTTCGAACTATAGTTTGCATTTCAAGATTAATTGTATGATATGCATTTAGAGGCGCAGGCGCTAAAGGGGTTAGATATGATGACAAAAGGAAAAGTGGTTGAGTTTTCGTTACCCTACAGTATTTTAGAAGTGTTGTACATAGATTTGTTTTCGTTGGTGAAGAATGTTTTAAGAACATTGTTACCGAATCTTGACCTTTAATTTCGAACTGTCCCTGTTGTATTTAATAAACCCATTGTGTATGATTTACCGAGTATGCATGATAAATATACAGTGTATGATGATCACACGGTGTGTAAAGTACACCGTGTTGTGTATAGATTCACAGGCTTGCATGATTAATACAAACCAAGGCCTTATCATTTTTCTTTTCCATTGAGAAGTAAAACGCGTGTACATATGCTTGTATAACAGGGTGGTTGTGGTATAAACAAAAATAAATGATTTTTACAGAAAATGCTCCTGAGTGACTGACTTATAGCTATCCAGTGTATATGGATGACATTTGTACCAATGGAGTTATCTTTGTTTTGAAGATAACCTAAAGAAATTTGCAATATATAGTTTTACTGTGGATTTCTAGGTCCAAGCCTTGCCTGAATAACATAAAAAGATCTACATGAAATTCATGGGGGGGGGGGGGGGGGGCCCAAAAATAGCGCAAAAACTCGATCGATTCTTGTTTCATATTTCTGATCTTTATCGCAAAAACACCCAAGTGAATTTTTGTTTTGAATCTTTTTGAGAGCAATAACTCATTGGCTGGTTTCTGCCATTCCTTTTAGGACTTATTTACCATAGCAACCAATAAATCACTTTTTTTCTGGTCGCTAGTAAGGAGTTTATAGTGATCTTAAACAGACAGCCAAATTACAGAATTCTATATTTACTCTGGTATTTATGAAAATGAGAATATATATCAACTGGGTTACCTTGACCTTTCTTATTATAAGGTCAAGGGTCAAATGAAATGTTTATCAAGAGGTGAATAGCATTCTCAATAAGATTCTTAAGTTTCATTACTGTAATATCCAATGCAACTAAGATATTAAGGAAAGTATATTATTGCCCTGGGTCAGTATGATCCATAGAAAATATAGCATTCTTATACAAGCTATTTGTGCAGAACAGACCTGACAATATGATGCCTCTAATTCCTGGTGAGTTTCATGAAAATATAAATCTCATATAAATAAAGAATATAATTGACCATGTATTTAAGATTAGATTAAAAATGAATGTGCAAGATAGAATACAGATCACTCCTTTAGAAGACACATTTCAATACATTGAGTATTAGCATGGACATACAACTCTCCATGGTATTAGGTACACTACCTTCACGGCCGTGGAGTACGAGTTCCTAACGTTAAGCCTATGGAGAAAAATACCGGGGTGAGATACAGTTGAGAACTCCATGTGTGAACTCCGCCACTTAATAATAGAGAATGTATGGCAGCTACACCTGTGATTTAGGGGCCTTATCTTACATTGTTCTAGTAATTCGTCAGTATGCATGTTTTGCCTTATCATTTCCAATTACAAAATGAAGTCCAATATTGGACATTTATAACTTTTTCAGTTTAGTTGTTTCCACTTACAATAGCTAGCATATACACATGGATTTGTTTTGAGTTAATATAAACAAGTATTGTTCATGCTGGTCACCATGCAAACTAATTATCTGAGGTTATCTAATCATTCCAAACATCAATTGATTTTACAATGAGTTGCCATGACGGTAGGAACTGATCAATATGTCGACACCGACAATGGGTTACTCCAAGCTACATTCATCACAGTACGGACCTCCATACACATCCAAGTCCGTGATCACACAGCATAATCTGTGAAACGGTGAACCATTATTACTTATCCTACCCCCAATATAAAATCCCATAGGCTTAACGTTGAGTTTCCGTATGCCACGCTAACTGGCATGCGGAGTTATATATGCCAGAGAATGGGCTCGAACATTATTTATAATGCACCCCTAGCAGCGGGTAGTATTGTATACATACGTGCATAGGTATATAGTAATATAGAGAAACAGGCTGACTGTCTCCGTACGGATAAAATACTTGGTAAAATCGGCGATCAGATGAACCTCTGCCTCCGGCATCGGTTCATCTGATCGCCGATTTTACCGCGTATTTTATCCGTACGGAGACAGTCAGCCTGTTTCTCTATTATTATATACCTTAAAATATCGAATTTTTAACTTTGCTACTGGGGGAATATTTGGATTTTGCCGCCGTACATGCCCCGTACGCCACATACATACCCCGTACGTCACCTAGGTGTCGTACGGGTATAAATACGACATGGGTAGGAGCGGGCAGTATGTGTAGGATATACTACCACAGGTATATAATAATAGTCTAAACATTGTCAACCTCGAGTGGTTTACACAGCCGAACGTCCATAAAACGTTGTATTTCATTAATCATAATTTCTATTCCTAGAAGCCGTAAAACATAGGTGTGGTTTATGGCCACTAATTAGTAATGGGTTTTGGTTTATTGTGGCCCCATACATTTTCAATGAGGACTTTGTAATCCATGGGAAAGAATATTATCAAGAGACGTCACGAGTTTGAGTCTGAGTTTGTTTATGCTACACGTTTTGTTGTCTCCATAATTTCACGAATCGCAGACGAGTGACATTACGGAGCCAACAAAATGAGTGGCATAAATAAGCTCAAACTCAAACGAGTGGTGTCTAGATTTTATCCTACCCCGTTTCCATATTTTTTCAGTATCAGAATGTGGCATAAACAACAGTTTATGTCACACTTGTGACATAAACAAATCCCATGTTAAGCCTATGGAGATTTTTTTATTAGGGGTAGGATAAATATCTATATGAATGTACTCACGTAGGCCTAAAAATCCGTGAACTATTGAATGGAAATGCAAAGAGAAAAAGAAGAGATTTGGTACGGATCTATATATATATATTTGTTAATCTAATTAAATTTGGTGGTTTTCACTACAGGGAAATGCCAATCAAAATCACTCAGACCACACTGTCTGGCCTTACTTCTCTGCATAAATCTAGACAGACCCACTTAGAACTCTGTTCTCAGTTTGGCTAGTTTACCACATGGCATCCATCGTTCCTTCACCGCCCCTACTGCTACCGGGAGCCCCCTAGCGGGTGACTAGGGAACGCTTGAGCTCAGTGTGAAGCCTCAGTGGCTCAATCTGATGTAGGAATAGAACTAAAACAACCAGATAAGCTGGCTTTCTCACAAACTTGATTTTTATTGATACATCCAGTTTCAGAGAACTAGAAACCCCTCTCTGGTTCTTTGGACATTTCCTTTGCTTGCCTCTACGTTCATGAGGAGCAAGAACAGGCGACTTTTTTTAGAATTTCTATATATTCCATTGTAAAATAATCGTAATATTGTTCTCTATATAAAAAAAAACATGCATGGTATACCGCAATTTCTGAGTCAGATATATACTCATAATACTCGACAATACTCGGAAATCGCCATACCGATTTCCAGTTATCAGGAAATTGTCAAGGTTTGATTAACATGACAAATTGTCCGGTATGTCTTTAAAACACGTGCGCCCAATGTGGGGCTCGAACCCACGACCCTGGGATTAAGAGTCCCATGCTCTACCGACTGAGCTAACCGGGCTCTGGAGTGAAGGGAAACATTTATGTAATTGGACCAAAATACGGACCAAAATACCTTTTTCTTTCATCACTATGTAAAGCCCCAAACACTACCTGTTGTGCGACTCGCACACGATCGTAAACAAACTGATTATGGAAGTATTTCTGTGCAAACAAGATACACCAGTGATACGCTGATCTAATGCCACACCACAGCCTGTATCATTTGCAGGCCTAACTCAGCAAATGTGTGTAATTGCTGAGCTTATAGGGAGCCAAAGTCACCCTCTTGAAGTCTGACAAAAAAGATGTTTTATCTAGCATCAGTCAATTCCTAGAAAGGGAATCTCCTATCCTATAAAGGACTGAGGACTAAGCATACATGTATTATAGCCCTTGCATGTGTATTAGCTTGTCTTTTGTGTGTTTTTCGTCAACATCTTTATTTATGGTATGCTGTGCTTGCATCTTGTTTATTTTTGCTTTTATTCAATGAATTTTCTGTTAATCATAGACTTGGATATTCAAGTCTATAATACTCTACATATAACGTTAAACAATGGCTATACAGTTGGTTTGCCAATTTTAAACGGATATGCTTTCAAAGTTTCTTTACACTACCTTTTCAAGTGCCAAACTTCTTTGCAAATGACCTTGCCCTCCCACAAGTAGATCAACAGGTGGTTTAAGGTATATTGAATCTTAATCATATTCAAAAGGATATATACATTCCTCACTGGTGAAGATACAGTACAGAATCATTTGTCACTTTAATAATAAGGCGTATGGAGAAAGACAACTCTCGGACATTTCACCATTGGCGATTTTATTTAGTGACAGTTACAAAATTCAGATTGAAATTTGAATTAACCAGAAATAGACTGTTTCCCCTAATTTCCACGAGGAGGCGTTAGTGTCACAAGTCGCTCGTGCCATCTAGTGGCCTTGGCGAGAACAAGTCAGTACATCCAGACATGCCAACGCTGCACTTTCACCAGTCACATACTGAGCAACAGGGAATAATTAAAAGTACAATGATAAAAGACACACTGATTATTGTGGTTCTTACAAGTCAACCACACTGTTAATAAACACCAAAGACTTAAATTAAGTGCGTTAAAGGTGTACAAGTTTCGGATTCCCTTAGATTACTCAGTCCGTCACTGCAGTACCCTAGGCTATAATGTAGCCCGGAGTTGTTAAATTAACCTATATTACACTTAATAACATTAATATCGGTCTACAGCATGGGTCGATGTTTTCAACATCTCAATCTGTTACTTTCGCCGATACCTCATACAGAATTCCAAATCTTGGTAAGAGAAAAGCAAGAAATGAATTACAAAGAGAAAAATGATTTGACATCGTCGCTAAGGGTCGTAGCACATGGGAGCTCTCGGATGTGTGCACATGAATTATTTTCGGAGATCAACTCGATTTTCGAAAATAAAATAATTGGTAAATTTCAAAGGCCCGGTGACCTGGTGCAAAGTGATCCAGCCAGGCCCGACTGGGGTACGGAAGGGTGCGGCCGACTTTCAATATATATATATTATGGAATTAAAAATGAAAATGTATAAGTTTAGGATATTTGTAAAACTCATCGGGATACTTTCTTTAATTCATGTGTATTACATATCAACTGAGAGATGATTGATATTTTGACAAAAGTCTCCTCCCATGTTCCTTCTTTTAGTGTTATTTTATATAGAACAATAGGGACAAATTTGATAATCTGCATTAGGAGTTGCTATGATGAACGGTTTTGGCGCCATGGTCACGCCTGTATATAATTCAAACTTTAATGAGAACTGGAGAAGACCAGTGTCAAGCCTTGAAACCCATCATTCGCGACTGTGTTCAGTCCAAGGAGTTGAAAGCTGTTAATGTTTTATGCCGTAGCAACAGCCAGGGTCATATCACGACGAGATAAAATCTATGAGTTGAAGATGACAGACAAGCACCACGGCTGAACCTCGAACCCTGGATTCCATGATCTGCAGCCCAGAGCGCTACTAACTGGGCTATCCTGCCGCCTTAAAGGTGATGCGGTCTTCACTATTGGAACAACCAACGAGTATAGAGTTCTCTATACTCGGTGCAACAACACAAGTCTTTGAGAAACAGATCATCCAGAGTTCAAATCACAAAAAAAATTCTGTTCGTAGAAACCTCATCTTAGTAGGTGGGTTGTTAATATAACCTGATACGAGTTAATGAAATTCAATACAACAGGCGACAATAGTTTATGAAAATGAGATGGTGCTTTACCTCTTTGGTAGGTTGCTCACAACAGTTCCCAGTCTACAAAATGCCCTACATTATTTCCAAGTATCACAAATACCAGTTATCTTGCATGTAAACAATGTAAATAGCTTCGGCTATTAACACATGGTAATCTTAGAATGGACACTGGGACCATGGCTACAACCTGCACATATATGTATAAGAAAAGACCTTTTCAAAGACGTGTTTAAATGACGGGTGAAATGGTTAATTCACCCTTTAATTTGACCGAGGACAACAGAAGTGGTGATAACTTCCCATTTCAAAGACTCAATCAGATTTATATTTCGCTCTGAAAGAGAAAAACATTCAACTCTACTCGACATCCATAATCAATTCACCCAAGGCTGCTCAGTTGATTCAAAGAACTGCATGAATACATGAAGAATATTCCACAAAACATCACTTTTTCATTAAATGAAACCAAGGCATATGTTTTCAATAACTGAAATAATTGGTTCAATATGGAAGATAAACAAATAGTGGTTGCTCAGTTTGCCCAGTTTGCTCATATTTCACCCAGGTAAATTTCAAATCAACAGATGTGCGAGTTCATTTTCATTTACTAAACTTTGACAAGAAAGTTAAGTGTAAAGAAAGGGAATTAAAAAAAACCCAATCATTTTACCCATTTACCAACTTCCACAGGGTCTTTGTAAGGTCTATCAACTTATTCTCTTTACATCAGGATCTTTGGATTGTTGACCTACATATCATTAATGACTCATACAACATACAAAGAACCAAATGAAATAGGACCTTCATAATATATCCATGGACATACATACATTTAGTCTTAATTTGTAGGTTTCAGACTATAGTATTTCGGGATGCAAGTTACTGTTCTGGGTCGCCTGTCTCACATTGACTAGTCCAGGGGTCTGTTAAATAACCTATGCCGTTGAGAGTACAGGGTACAAGGAAACCTTCTACGAGGGTTATTGTTTAATAATATTCAAGCTCGTTCGTTAAGTCCTACCCCACTTGAAGGTCGTCCATAAGCGTTGAACAGAGTTGACCCACATCATGCCTGGCTCTCGTTGGCATACAGAAAATGGTCTTCATATACGAGCCCCTGTATTGCAGTAGTCCTGGCATTTTGCGGACTGCATCACTGCTCTATCAACAATTAGCATTTTGTGTTATATCAGTCATTTGCTATGAGTAACTGACATCTTACGGGATGGTTCACCCCTCTGTTCTGTCATTTCACACCCTCTATCACCCTATAGCAATGGCTGACATAGAGATTGCATCTCCCATCTTTTTTTTATTTCGTCTATCAGTGACAGGTGGTTTATGGGCCCCAAAACCATTCTTCTATCATTCACTGGTGTTGTCAACTGCATGAATCTTCTTCTATCCAACAGAAAAAGTAAGAACATTTTTCATGTGGACTTTGCTGCCTCAGAGACTGAGAAAATATGGAAAACACGTTGGTGTTGGCCATGGAATATGGCTGAAGGACTGTAGGAAGATTCAAACTGTTTTATTGGCGTGAATATGGCTTATTTTCATTTTTGCCTCACACAACATTTATTTTTCCATAAACTGGTAATGAAAACAAGGATTTTCAAGGAAAAGTGGAAAACTTATATCTCTGCTCCACCAGTGACTGGTGTTTTGTTGATTGTGAGAGCATTTGTCTATCTGTAACTGGTGTTTTATGGATTGCAAGACCATTTGTTTAGCTGTAATTTATATTTTGTGGACTATAAAACCCTTCGTCCATCTGTAACTGGTGTTTTGTGGGCTGTAAGACCCTCCATCTGTCAGTGACTGGTGTTTTGTGGGCTGTAAGACCCTCCATCTGTCAGTGACTGGTGTTTTGTGGGCTGTAAGACCCTCCATCTGTCAGTGACTGGTGTTTTGTGGGCTGTAAGACCCTCCATCTGTCAGTGACTGGTGTTTTGTGGGCTGTAGACACATCATCTATCTGATACTGGTATTTTATGGGTTACTGGAGAACACGACCGTAGTTGTCGGGGGAACTCGACCCGTTTTAGAGAAATCAATTGGAGAATTCGACCCGTTCCAGATACCTATCAATAAGACATTTTCATATACAAGTAAAGGTCTGATTATTTAGCTTTTAGACAAATAAACCAGCACATATAGAAAATAAGTCCAGCTAGGTTTAGGGTTAGGGTTGGGGATAGGTTTAGGGTTAGGGATAGGATTAAGGGTAGGGTGTTCTGTTTGTTTTGTTCCCCCGGAGAAAACCAATTTTGAGGTCAAGCTAACATAATTACTACAAAATATAGTATCAATTCACAGTTAAGATACTTGAGTAGGGAAGAATTAAAACAGGTTGAGTTCTTAAAACGGGTCGAATTTTTTACGGGTCGACTTCGTTACCGGTCGAGTTCTCCAGTATTCATTTTATGGGTTCCATCGTCCCTCCTGTCTAAGTGATTCACAAAATACGGAGGGCATCTCCCAAATCTATCTCTGACTGACATTTTATGTACTTCATTCCCACTTGACGATAAGTAACTCGCGTATCACTTGCTGCATTCCCCCTTGACTTAATGACGAGTCTTTATGGCACCACCACCCCTTGACTATCGGTGACTGATATTTTATAAACTGCATCACCATCCATCGTTCAGTATCTCCCTTATGTCCTGCATTCTCCTTTTTTCAGTGAATGACGCTTTAAGGACCAGGGATGTCAGTTCAGGTCAGAAAAAATGTGGAAATATTTTCCATGTGGTATTCAATGCATCTGGAAACCCGATAAAACGTGGAAAACATGTCAGTATCAGCAACAGCCAGGGGCTGAGGGTCTGTGGGGAGGTTCAGGTCACCATTTTACTGTCTCAATCAAAATTTTCCTTGTTTTTAGACAAGGAAACACAATTTTACGTAGTAAAAAATGAAAACATGGATAGCCATGGAAAAGTGGAAAGCTGCCATCTCAGAAGGACGTAAGTATTCTAGAGACTGGCATTCTAACAGTGATAGACACCCTAGCATGCTTCATTGACCGGATTCATACTTCAATGTCATCACCAGAAAATTTTGAGAAATCTTCAAGTCACAAAAAAATCTTTGTAGACAAAATATTTCAGAATACTCGACAAGTCACGCTTTTCATGTCTTAACTTACTTTGATGTCATTCTCGTCCGACACACGCCATAAATTAGTGAAGAAATTATTATCACCCCTCCTAAAAATCAAGGGGGGGGGGGGGGCTGTGGTAGGAATATGCAGGACTTCATGAACATAAAGAAAACATCGGTGCCAACTGTCACATTTTAAATCTATTACCTAATGACTACATATACACAAATGGTTACATATATACACTGGTTAATATGTACACGTCCCTATATCGTAATCTGTACAGAGGTCAGGGGGTACTTGAATTCTGAGGTGAACGGTCATTAGCATTGTGGGTTGGACAATTACACCTTAATGATCAACATTATACCTCAGGGTCAGCTTTCATATAAAATTCAAGGCTGTTAAAAAGTGTATGTTGATTTAGTTTCCATCTTATCAACATCTGTTGCATGCAGGTACTAGACTATGAAGCGTTTCTTTTTTGTTCCCAATGAAAATAATAATAAGTATCATGATAATGATAACAATAGTGATTCGTGAATATCACATTGCTTGACTGCACGTCAGCGGATCGTAAAAATATATTATCAGTGTTTGCTCAACACGCCTGTACATATATAATATATGGAATAAGTTCATCTCTTAATGGCCATAGTTCGCAGCATGAGCGACCATACACAACAGTAAGATGAGGCGGATAGAACAAATTCAGCTAAAATAATAATTTTTACATCACAATCAGCCTTATTAACATCTCACAAATTCATGATAATATGCCGGTGTGATGCGAAATTTGGTTACCCTGGGAAAAATGGTAATTATCGCCCACTAGTATCTTGTGCGCATGCGCAGTGTTGAAATCCACGATTGGAGAGTGAACAATTTGCCGAAATTAAGCATATCACAACATGTCATTCTCATGTCTAAATACTATTCTTTTCATTTATTTACATTACATCACATCAAAATAGTAGTATGTCCAAAAGTCCGTAATATCTGAATGGAAGAATGTGTTCAGATGTACATGCGTATTGGGTGGGCGATAATTACCATTTTTCCCGGGGTAACCAAATCTCGCAGCACACCGGCACTTGGATTATCTAGGGGGCCTGAGGGAATTGTCCATAGAGTCAAGCTCCCTCAAATACGGATTAAATAGCATTATGTAAAGAGGATTCTCTTTGGTCCATAAATACCAGATAACCTAGAGACATAGCAACCTCAGGAGTGAGTAATTATATCATAGAACAGAACAGAAAGCTGAATTAGTTAATGTTGAAAGAAACGTGAACTGATTTAATAATTTGAATTAAATTAAAAAGTATTTCCTTTTCCTTCTCCCCATAGGGGTGTGGGCTTTTGGAAAAAAAATAACCGTGAACTAATTCAATAATATGAATTAATTTATGTGGACAGCGATATGAATGAATGAATTCATCAAGGGCAGAAATATGAATTACGACACAAAAACCGTTCTATTTCATAGCTGAAAAAAAAAAGATCAGGCCATCTTATGGCTTCTGGGATAGACAGACTTCACTGCCCTCTTGTGTGAAGTAGTTAGACTACAACTGTGCGGTATAATGCTGTACAAGTCGAGGTTGAGTCTGTTCTATCAAACAGGGTACCACTGGCAGTACACGGTGCTGTGTAACGTGTCGGCCGGATTCTGGCTAGTTCCTAGCCTGGCACTCTGAAGTGCCCACTGAGTCAGTCTGCCTCTCTCTCCCCACTCTCTCAGTGGTACCTAGTTTTCTTCAAGTATCACATAGGAGCTCTTTCAGCTGTATTTGCTAGCGCTACAGGTTCATCAGGCTTGTTATCTGGTGCTCTATATACTTCTCTACATGTTGTTTTACATGTCGTTTGAGTTCATCGAGGCTCACATATCCCTGAACACACTTGGAGCATTCGGGGAAGGAGAGGCCGAAGAGGTGACAGTTACAGTCCGAAGGGTGCAGCGGTTCGTTCGCAGGCCGAAACACATTAGCCAGCAGACCAGCATCCGGACACTTCTCCGAATGAAACATGAGGTGGTCTGCGAACAGGGCAGGCGTGGGGAACTGGCGATAGCAAATCGGGCAGCAGAATGGACCGAATCCGTTCGGATGCCCGATGAGGTAGCCCAGCACGTCGCCATCCTGCGAGCTTTCGGACTGTTCGGGCGGGGCGTGGATGCTGCCAAGAACGAAGCCGCTCTCACCCATCTTCCTCTGGTGTAGCACACTCTGCTTGATCGTTCCCAATGCCTTGCTGTGACGCTCATCAGTCAAACTTTTCCTGGACAGGAGCTTAAAGGACAAAGGACTTTCCTCCACCGGGGGATCTATATGTTTAGTTTGGTAGCTCGTGGAGGGCCCTGCGGAGGAATCGGTTAAGTACGAATCATTATCACTAACGAAAGGCTGCACAGAGTCCTCTTCATAACCAAGCCCCATCCCATTGGACTGTCCATAATCCACTGATTCTGTGTCACTCTTAGGTTCCTGTTTGATCTTCAACTGTCCCTGTCCAAGAATCATGCTTTCACCGTAATTGTATGAGCAGTTCTGATTGAAGGCGTACCCGTTCACCTCTGTGTAGCTGTTCGCTTTTTTGGGATCAAACTCTACATCGGGTTCGTAGCTACTGGGTTCATCATACATATAATCATACTCGGCGTTGTTATAGCTTTTATCATAGCGCTCCTCAGTCCTGTTCTCCTCCTGGTAAGTCGTATTCCCTTCGTTATTATTCAAATCGTCTTGTTTGGTTTTGAGCAGCGGGCAGTGCCTCTTGTGCCCGTTCAGGGAGTAGTGGCTGGTGAAGCCCTTGTGGCAGGCCTGGCACCTGTAGGCCCGGCCCCTGCCGCCTGTCGGGGTTTTCTTCATGTCCGACGTGGCGAAGCTGGGATGCACGCGGTGTATGTGGACACTGAGCGTGCCCGACAGCGCGAAGGTCTTCCCGCATACGGGGCAGTCGTAGGGCTTCTCCCCCGTGTGCGTGCGCTCGTGCCTGTCGAGCATGGACTGGCAACTGAAGGACTTGTGGCAGTAGGTGCAGGACCGCGGGCCGCTGGGCGTGTACGCGGCGCCGGCCGTGGTCGGGGCGGGGTCGGCGGCAGGCACGGCCGCGTGGGCCGCTCTCCTATGGACGGCGTGCAGCTTAAAATGCCGCATTAAATTGCCTCGATTTGAGAAGCTCTTATTGCACATGCGACACAAGAAATCCGCCGACTCGCTCTTCACCATGGGAGGGAGGGAGTCCACCTTCACCATTGGCGGCAGGGACTCGGCGCCGTCCGCACCCACCAAGGGCGGCATCATCTCGGCATCCCGCTTCCGCACGTGCGACTTCTCGTGGTTCTTGAGCGTGCCCGAGTTGGTGAATCTCCGCGGGCAGTAGCGGCAGTAGAACGAGCGCATCATCAGCTTCTGTTTGGGCAGGAAGTTCTGACCCGCGCCGTGGTACCTGTTGATGTGTCTCTTCAGTCGGCAGTAGTAGTGGAAGCCTTCGTTGCACGTGGGACAGAAGTAGCGGTTCACGCTGGTGTCACCTTTCTTCTCCACGGCCACGTTGTGGAATCTCTCGTGAAGTTTGAGGTTTTTCGCGGTGCCGAAGCTCTTGCCACACGTTCCACAGGTGTGCATTTTCTCCTCTGGGGGCTCCATCTCGCTTGTGCTCGTGGTGAGCTTCACATCGGGATGCGTGGTCATATGCATCCCCAGGCCCGAGTTGTTGAGAAATTCCCGACCACAGACCTCGCAGAGAAATTTCCCGTTACTGGACCTCACTGGGGTTCTCGGTAACATGAAGGGTCGACCGGTGAGCTTCGGGTGGCGGTTCCGCACGTGGCTACGCATGTTGGAGTACCAGGTAAAGCACTGCTTGCAGACAGGACACTTAAACAGCCCCTTACGACTGGTGGGCGATGTCCGTATCCTCTTCTGTGGCTTCAAGTCATCTGCACTCTCTGAAGGGTTCTCACTGAAGGAACCTTCAAATGAGCGTTTCCTTTTCATAGATGTATTCTCTCCATCCGACGACACCTCAGACTTGATGCCTGGCACCTTGACGTCATGTATGATTTTAATTTGCTCTGATTTGCTATCGGAATGGTTCCCACTGTCGGATGAGAGTCCCTTTTTGAGCAGTTGCAGGCTCTGCAGGCCATGGGCGATCTTCATATGTCTGCGTAGATTGAACAAGAGCGTGTATTTATTTTGACACACGGGACAAACACACACCGTACATCGCTCCTTCTTTCGCGTGTGCCACGACATGTGACGAATGTAGGACAGACCTTTGGGGTAACATTTCTTACATATGGGACATTTCATGAGGTTGTTCCTCCTTGCCGCTGCGGCGCTGTCGTCGCTTACCGCTGGTTTCTCCGCTGGTACCGGACTCTCTCCGATGACGTCAGCGTTGGCGGCGCTGCTTGAAGCGCCCTCTCCCGGATCATACGGTTCCACTTTGGGGGTGGATAATGGCGGCGTTTTGAGAGCCGCGCGGATTGCGCAGTCAGTGTCACATGTCGTACACGTGTGCGCAGGTTTGTCACGTGGTGACTTCCGGCTCTGGCTATCAGGCGTTTGGCTCTGCGCATCGAAAGGTTCACTTTTGTGACTGAGCATGTGCGTCTGCAACTGGTCTTCATCAGGGAATACAACCGAACATGTTGTACATTTGAGTTCAGTTGAGCCGACGTAGTGGCCCTCCTGTTTCATATGGCGCTCCAAGATAGAGGGATAGTCAAAGCCTTCCTTACACACGGGACAGCTATTTGTGTGTTCGCTCATATGTGTGATGAGCACTTCAATATCAGGGAACTCCTTGGAGCAGTGTGGGCATGTAAAAGGACCAGTATCGCCGCTATGAGTCGCCATGTGTCTCCTCAAACTCAGCTTATACTTGAACACCTTCATACACACTGTGCAATTCAGTTCTGGATATGTGGTAATTTTCATGGGCTTGTATGGAACTCGCACTGTCTTTTTTCTCTCACTCGTCCATTTTACGGGCTTCGCTTGGTTGTGGAACTTGTGCATACGCATGTGGCCACCGAGCGCTTTCGGGTTAGGGAACTTCCTGTCGCAGAATCTACAGTTGTAGCGCTGCTCCTGTAGTGGAGGCAACTGCTCGGTTGTTGTCTCTTCCATACTGGTGGTGTTGGACTCATCCTCAGCGGGCAGCGACCTTTCCTTCGAGGGGTCACCGACAACATCAACATCACACGCATGGTCCTTCAAGGTGGCCTCGTCCCCGAAGGACTCCCCGCAGTCCGAACACGTAAACCTTGGCTTGTCTGGTTTATGCCTTGTAGTCTTGTGCATCTGTAGTGCCCATTTGGTGGTGAAAGAGTTTCCACACTTGTCACACTCAAATGGTTTCTCCCCAGTGTGCACCATATTGTGTCTGAGAAGTGCCCACTTTGAAGAAAACCACTTCCCACAGATGTCACATGACTGCTGCTCGGCCGTGCGTTTCATCTTAGACCACTTGACTCTACGTTTCTTTTTAGAGATAACGATAGTTTTTTTGACACCTCGATTGACCAAGCCCTTTCTGAAGTGATGTCCAATATGTGTTCTCAAAGAGGTGGTCGACTTAAAGCTCATCTCACAGTAGGGACAGTCCTGCTCCTCGCTGGCGGCCATGAGGCTGGCGCTTGGCGGGATCTCCGGTTCCTCCTCCATGTTGAGAGAACAGCGACCAAGACCAGACCAAAGAGCAGATTCTCTGAAAGGCAAAAAGAGAAGAAAATCAGCTGATTTCCAATCAAGAATGACATAATTTGTTGTTGTTTTTGATTCGGTCTTGTGTGAAAGATCTTCTAGTGGACACCGTTATCCTATACTTAATCTTCATGAATTGTCAAATTTATTACCCACCCAATACAAAGTCTCCATACTAAGCCTATGGAGCCTCCAGATCGCTACTGAGTTGAATAGGGAAAGCCGTATTCTCCTAGGAGGATACGGCTTTTTCAGCCACGTGACGGGCATTATGGGAACTATCTATATAAACAAGGAATGGCACTTGTGTCGAATTTCTAATTATTTACAAGTTCCCCCCCCCCCTAATAATTAGATGAAAGGTGAGTAATAAAAAAAAAATTACCATGATTTCGATCTACGCAATACTCCTCGCTATCTCTTAAGCGTTTTACTTCGTGTCAACTATGCGGAGTATACGACCACTCAGATCGAAATCATGGCGATATTGTGTATATATATTATCATAAGACTTTCATGGACTCAAGGTGTCCCTCAGGGTTTTTGTAGTATATTAAAGGTACAAGTTTTTCTATTTCCTTTCAAATTGTAATGTATGTATGTAAACCCTGCTTGTTATTCTGCTGCTACAAAATGATCTCAGACTGAACTTAATTAAATGTACCGCTATGTATTGAAATCATCACTACAAGATGCTGAACGTCGACAGGGTAAATAACAGATTGAAAAAAACCCACTCAAATTAGTTTCCTCTCACTGAATGATAAAAATGTTGTCTACTTAAACACGGAAAACAGGAAAAAAATAATAAAAACTGATAACTTAGGAAAAGGTAATCTTTGAAATGTAACATTTCATCTGGAGAGAATTTTATGAGGAATAACCTAAAATTCCATCAAAGAAAATCAAGATTATATTGAATGCAAGTAAATTTTCGGGTGGTATTATTCGTTGCAAAAAATAAATTATGGCTCTGTTTGTGTTGGGTAGATTTGTTCTAAGTAAGGCAACCATGTTGGGGAGTTTAGATGAGCGAGTCCTTTTTTTGGTACGATTCTCAACTCTATACAAAACCTCAGTTATCACAAACATGGGGTCATCATCAGTATTCTCGCAGAGTCACAGATAGGGAAACTAAATAATATTTCCTAATAAGACACATGTAGGGACCTTTTTTTTACTCTGTTGATGTTTTGTCTTCAGAGACAAATCTATGATTTTACAACAATAGTGGTCACTTTGCCTGATTTTTATTTCAATTTTTCTCAGTGTCTGCTTTGAAGAGTGATGACGAATGCATTACCGTGACACAAAAGTAACAACTGTCAATATCATGTAATATATTATGTAAGAGATATTTGAGTATTTGGATGTCTTTGACAAGGTGATTCGACTAAAGTCATGACTTTCCTTAATTATAGAATCTCTATGATTCTGGTCCAGTTATGTAGGTTACATGAAGAAAATGTAACATGCCAAGATCTATCCACCTTTTCAATGAAAAAAAGGACAACTAATAGTCTTAGTACATGTGCGCTGTATATGAATAATAGGTAATCATGACCTACACAATGAAGGTAGTTACGCTTCACTTTCCAAATCCTGTCTCTATTTTCTTTTTCAGAGCTAGTGTCCATTTTTGCTTTCGGTTATAAACATTAAAAAAATTATCCTTTAGTCTAGGAGACCCTTTTATTATTCATAACACATAAGAGAATTAATGAATCACCAAAGATTTTTTTAAAATAGACATTCATCTATACCAGTCAAGATATACTAGCACTCAATAGACCTCTTTGTGAATACCCTTATTAAAAAAAATTGAGGACCCCCACGAACTCTTGATCCCTAACCTCTCTCACTACCAAAGCCTCAACCCTGATCTAGTTCACATTGGTCTTCCCATTGGTTTAAGGTAAAATCCTGGTCTAAATGTGTCAAGTGACATCACTGTGCAACTAGGGACGCTAAAAATATGTTAGTGCTTTGCACTGATTGAAGATGATGCAAAACAGAAATTGAAAAAAAACCCGAAAAAATTGACAGGTGGTTTGCGCCGCTGCCTAGGCCCCCAACGATGTTCAATGACAGTTATTCTAAATGAATTCCTTGCCTCAACTGAGATCTAAAATCGCCATGGCTGTGCATATATCGATCACAATCTTTCATATTGTCATTTTGAAACTCCTCCAACATAATATTCTCCTCGGATTGACAAATATCTCAATAATGACCCTTGGGATGTTAAAAACAATCTGGAAAAATTTCATGCATGCATATTTTCGAACCATGATAATAATAATAATGATAATAACAAAAAACAAACAAAAAAACATGAGCCTGACTGAGTTCATGATAAATTGCAGCTCTCTCAATTCAGTTTTTTCAATTCAATATTTTATTTTAGACGCTACAATAATTGCAGATGGTCCAAATTAGAAGATGAAAAAGATTACAAAGAAAAAATTTTGCAATTTAGGGTTTCTCTGAGGTCACATTTGAGAGAGGGTAGGCATACCTCCTCATGGATGGCATACAGCTGTAAATGGCTTCAACGCCATACACATTTTGGATATACCTTTCATTAGAAATTTCTTACCGGAGAGAGACCGAGAAAATGGGGAAAACATGCCAGGGGTCTGCAGGGAGGTTTCATTGGTGTGAATGAAGCTCTATCAATATTGTCTTTACTAGTTTAGAAAAGGGAAAGTAATTCTATGTACTAGAAATGAGAAATAGAAAAGTGGAATGCTCAATGTCAATAAAAAAATTAATTATTTTGTCAATGTTATTACTAGGTCTATATTCTCTACATTTATTCACATCTTTAGTTCAGATTTACTTGCCACACACAACACATGGAGAAGGATGATTAATATGATAATAACAGTCTAACGAGTTAACGATTCCCAAATATCAGGTCTGGTTGATATTTCAAAGGCTGAACATGTAATAGGTCCTACTTATTTATTTGTTATTATCAACTGAAATTGCCAACAGAGTTGTTAGGGTGCAGGTTTCATGATGAATTTCATATTGGATTGGAGGTCTGTGAATAATGTAGCACACAATATGACAATCAAGGAACAAGTTTGTGCTTGACAGAAATGATATTGACACCAGACAATTCCCGTTTTCTGATCATCACACAAGGAATAAGCT
The DNA here is from genome assembly GCA_950022655.1 of Alentia gelatinosa. Taxonomy (NCBI): domain Eukaryota; kingdom Metazoa; phylum Annelida; class Polychaeta; order Phyllodocida; family Polynoidae; genus Alentia; species Alentia gelatinosa. The sequence goes on from OX465590.1 coordinate 12,074,408, forward strand.
TTCTTTTGAGCTCACGTGTTACTAGGCGTATAGCTCAGTAGTCAAATATAGTCACACTGTAGGAAGCCAGTTTCTCGACCCCTTGGTGAAGCTGTAGCAAAATCCAAACATTACAACAAAAGCAGCACAGCACCCTTCCAAATATGAAGGAGACGTAATGGCAAGTTCTTCTTCCTTGTCGTACAGCGCGCACTGTTTCCGGAGTCTAGGTTTACTGGTGATCAGCACTAGTTCACTGACACTGAGTGAGTTGTGACAAGGCCAACTCCCATCTGCCGACAGTCGTGCTAATGGCAGAACCTTGCTCAAACTATTTTCATTTCGTACTCGTCAATCTCCAAATATGCCTGACCAACAGGTCTATATTAGGTACATATTAATAAAAGAACCTCTTCCCAAAGTAGTCAAAGCGTGATCTTGTTGTAGATGAATGAAATATGACCTACCAGGGCAGAAAATGATCAGCCTAGCAGATCGTTTGGCAAGGTGCTGTTTGGAGGGAAGTGATGGCGGTTCTGCTATCAGAAGCTACTAAGTTGCGGACGAACTTCATATCAGAAAAACAATTTCCTTATACTGATTTCTAAACACTTTTTAAAATTACTAATGTAAACATCTTATTTTATTTTCCAGTATCCTGAATTGTTTTATTTATCTAACACTTCCTTAATAATTACGAAACTAAAATGCTAGCAAATAAGTAGGCTGTTAGATTACCGGTGCGTCATGCTCCATGCTAAATGTTTAGCTGGCTGCTCTTGAAAACATTGAAGATCTAGTAGTTTACTGTCACCGGGCAATCTAAAGTCATCTCAAGATATATCAGTCCATGCAGCGTGAATAAGATTGAATAACAAGCGGGTTATTTAAATCTAACATTTATTCGTGGTGAAATCATTCATCGAGATATAAATTGTTCGACTTTTCATTACCGGTACCGGTAATACGTACCGGTACATGCACCTAAAATGCGAAAGTTCTATACAAAAGCTCAACACTCAAAGGTAACATTCTTCTTAAGGTGGATAGACGGATACACACATTGCAGCAAAACAGGCGGTGATGTAGTTTACTCTAAAGTCTATTCACGGCTTGAGGTTGAGTACTCAACCTTGACACTTGAGACGCAGTCTTTTAGTAGGTCATTTTCTTTCCTTAAAAACAACAACAAACTAATTGAATATTCGATCTGATTTGAAAAGTAATGTATCAAAATATAGCAAAGAAATGATCGGGTTATGATCCAAGTAACATTAATAATGAGGCATATGGAATGGTTCATTAAAATGACGTTTCACGTTTATAACAGTTTCAAATTCATTACAATTAACTTTCATGACCAAGACTCTCTTTATTTATAGTCATCTGAAATCAAATCACGTATGTATACGTTATTATCAAGCAGTTGAAATTTATGACGTCTTATTTTAAAGGTTTCACTGTAAACACGTCGCGTTTGTCCCCAGGATTATTTTAGCAGTGCGCATGACGCAGCATTTTCCGGCAGCCACATTGGAAGGAGAATTTCAAGAAGTAGCCCGCGAAACACATGAGGAAGTGGCATCGCCGTGCGTAGGTTACTAGGTGAGATGACACATAATAAGTATTATTTGGTTCTTTAAAACGACTTGTTCCTGGTTTCTATAAACCCACCAGGCTATAACAAATAGGTTCTATAAATAATTTCGCCACGTACACGGAAACGGATGATGTTTGGGATGGTGTCACTTCACAAGCTGAGCCCCCCTTCCCCTCTAGATCTATCTGAGTATCTCTATCGTGAGAGTGGAGCTAGTCGCTCCCTCGTGCACCTTCCCTGTTTTCCGGGTCGCTCAAGCAAGTTTTGTAAGTGCTTGCGAGCTGTGCTAGTTGTGTTTGGTGGGTTCGATGGGCTTTAAATTTTAATTGTTGTGTTCTGATTGTTTTGGGTATTTTTAGGATTTTTTAGGTTTTCTTCTATTTTACTTTTAATTTTTAATGGTTATTGAGGATTTTTGTTTTGTTTGTAGGGTGTATCACTTTGCATTGGTTGAGTATGTGGTTGGTTGTTTCCTTGGTTAGGCCACACCGCCTGCATTCTTGTGTTTGGAACATCGATTTGTAGTTTCCTTTGGTTTGGTACATTCTGTTGCAGAGCTTGAATATTTGGCTCGCCTGTTTCCTGGTTTATTTGTTCAGGTAGTCTGGTCTTTGTATTGTTTCCCAGTTAGCTCTGTTCATTAGGTATCTGGTTTTTGTTTGAGTTTCTTTGTTTGTGTTAATGTTTTCTATCCATTTTCAGTGGGTTTTTTGATTGGTGAGTTTGGCCCATTCTTTTTTGGTCGTCCTGGTGACAGTTTGGGGGTTAATGTCTAGTTCTTTGATCAGGTTTTCTGTTTTGGTTTTCCAGTTGCTGTTATTTGATATTTCTGATATTGTTTTGTGGTTTTGGGTTTTCCAGTACTAGTGGTGTAATCGTTTTGTTTCTATGAGTATTGCTGGTGTAACTGTCGGAGAGGCCCGGGCCACAAATAACAACGGAACGTCCGTCTTGTTTCGATTCCAGGTCCAAACTGTCTTTATTACTCCCACAGTGTTACCAGCTCCCCCACGACGCTGCCAATGTGCCATGCGGTAGCTATGGGAATTGAAAATTGAATCATTCATCTACTATAATATTTAAATGGATTTCTAAAGGAGCCGGATCCAAGGAAAAAAACTCTTTTGGAATTTTGAAAATCAGAATAAAACTCTAGGAGTAATTGGTGAATGACCATCTCATTTTGGGTCAGATTAAGGGAATTTCATTAAATTTAAAACAATAGAGAAGTGGATAGAGGTCATGGCACTAGAATTATCCCAGATTAACAGCATTTATTCAATAATTCAGTTACAACATATCTTATTGACTTGAGATTTTCACATCAGGGGTTTCAAAGTATGCCGCATCCAATCGAAATATTGTCTTTTTTCAAAACCTGAGATTTCATACCTAATTAGCATAAACTATGCCAATGCGGTGCCAATTACTCATTAAATTAATAAATGCTAATTGTCATTGAAGTTGATACATCTCAATTACAAAGAACTATAAGGAAAATATAACTCACAATTATCTATTCTATCAAAACCGAAGATTTCATACCTAATTAGCATAATATATGCAAATGAGGTAGGCCTACTAATTAGTCATTGAAGTCAATAAAATTGATGCTAATTATCATTGAAGTGAATAGATCATTTATAGTGGTCTGTAATCTAATCATTCACCTCTAAAACATAGTTGATGATAAATTGCATCAATAACAAATGAACTTTGACCTAGTAATGATTGACATTTGACCTATTTCATTTCATTAATTTTCACTGACTTTAATTTGATCAACCCACAGAATTCATACTCAAGACCAAAGTTTCAACACAATTGCATTAATAATAATAATAATATCATATTTAGAACAACCCTAACTATATGTTTAAAAATCTGTTATAGTGCATGACCTAATTTTGCATGACCTTTGACCTAATTATAAACTTTTCCTATGATATGCTGTTATAGTTTGTGATCAGTGGGCAAAATAATCACCGATTTATCAGGAGTCCTCATTTCAATTCAGAAATAAATTACAGTGATTAGTAGAACCTGAGTGTTTTATACAGTTCATATATACTCTCAATGTCCTGAGCATTAGAGATAAGGAACCAACGTCCATTTGCGATGCTTATCGGCGAGAAGTCAGTGGCAATGATGAACTCAGTTTCAACAAGTTGAACATCTCTGCCACTTGGTGCCTTGAACCAGTCTGACGACCCTTTGCATTGGGACCGTTTCATGAAGTCTACCCTCAACACATCTTTATTTGCATTATTGCTGTCAGGTTCAGGTACTTGTATCTCAATTATGATACCTGGGTACCAGTTGTCCTGGTAGGCTACTGCAACCCACTGTTCCTCACAGTATGCAGTATCGGGTTCAGGCATCCTGTCCAATAGTTCCTGGTCTTGTGATGCTTGTTCAGCTGGTTCTGGTGTTGCCAGTCCTGTTGTCTTTCTCCTTTTTGGTGGGGGGTGCATGCAGTGACTCACTTATCATCTTCAGTTCCACCGACTCCTGCACTTTGTGTTGTGCACGCAGTAGGCTGCCATTCCGTCGTGCATCTGCTCAAAGCTGTTTCTGCTGCTCCCCACTCATCTCACCATACCACTTTTTGATGGCTTTACTATTCCTCTTGAGGAGCTGAATGGTGGTGTGGTGATGCAGGGTGCAATTGGGCCGACGTTTTTGACTTGAGTCCAAATTACCAAAGTGGTGCTCTGGTCCTAGGTTGGTCTTCGGAGCGCAAGATGTCCGCTTAACTTCATGATCAGATGCTGGCTTGTCATACACCCCACCTGGAAGAAAGGCAACCAACTGTCTTTCATTCACCTTGACCAGTGCAGCAGCAATGATGGATAAGCTGTGCTTAAGGAGGGGAGTCCAGTGATCCTTCACCTCTTTCACCCTGGTATACACCAGCCAAGCCGGGTCACTGTGCCTATGAAGGAACTCTGGAGGGTCTTCCAGCAGTAGCTCAGGGTTACCGACACAGTCCTTGAGGAAGTAGACAAGTGGCTGCACAAAGGTAGCTAACTTAATATAGGCCAGATCTGGATGTTGAATAGCTCTCCAAAATGGCCCTGTTACATGCAGGAAAGTGAGGGCTATAGCTGGGAGCAGTGTTACCACGACTTCACATCCCAAGTCAGCCTGCAGAGAGTGCAGCTTCTTGTTTGCACTTAGGTTTTTCAACAGGACTCTGTCCAGGACAACTTTGAAATCCATCCCATGATGGACAACCTGTGCTGCAGTCTCAAACAGGCAGTTGAACCTGTTGTCTTTATAGTTTCCAATCTTGGATTTCACACCATTTCTAGCACATTCTGCCTCTCAGCCCGAGATGATCACCTATGGGCCCAATTACATCTGAGGCCAATCTTGTAACTCGTGTGACAGCACAGTCAGGGGTCCAATTGGTAAATTTCTCAGATTTGTCTCCCTATCTTTCCATGTGTTTCCTGGTACTCCTTCTGTAGCTTGAATGGTCCCTCACTCACATCTTTGTGGTAACCCAGAAGGACATGGGCCATACAGTACATGTGATGCACTTTCTGTTCTGCTCGGTCACTGTCAGATGTCTTTAAGATATCATCCCCCCAATGCATTACTTTTTTTCTCGTTAGACGCCCGATCACTCATGTAGAAGGATAGTGTTTCCAACACTTTCTCAATATATGAACCTGCCAAATCTCCTGAGTCTATCTCGGCCAGCTCAGTGAGGTGCTCTTTTGTAACTGCTGCAATGGTCAGAGCATCTTCCTTGGCAACACACTTGAATCCCAAACACATGATCTCCCCAGAGTCTAGTTTAACACTTGTGTCAAGTAGCTTTTTTTTTTGCCTTTGGGTACCATCCTTAAGTATACCCCAGTGCTCAGCATTCCGTAACTGTTCTGCTATGAAGCGTTTGGCAATATAGTGGCCCTCGTCATTTATGTTTCGAACTGTCTTACTGCAGGGCAGGTCACTCTTTGGTATAATAACATGGAAAACATCCCTTGCCATGGTATCCAGTGCTTCAGGTACCTTCTCCTGTGCCAACTGAATGGCTGAAAGATTGTTGATGCATATCCTTGCATCTAGTGTATACCCATGTTTATGCCGCATTTCTTCTCATGATGTGCATCATATTTACTTTTAATTTTTTCAAGTTCATTCTCTAGATATTTAATGTATTCTGCTTATTCTGTTATCTTGGAATTTAGAGATTCTATCTCAGTTGGTGTTGCTTCTATTTTGTCTTGCAGCTTAATCATTGCTTTGCTTTTAAGTTTCTGCTCTGTTTTAACTTTTGATCGCAGCTTGTCACTTTCTCCTTTTTGATGTTTTTTGCTCATGGTCTAGCACTTGTTAGAATCCACATAGTTCATTCCCGAGTGTTTTGTGTGACTGTTTTAGCTCTTTAAGTTCCTCTCGTGTCTTCTTGGCTCTGTTATCCCGCTTGGTGACATTGAACTTACCATAGTGACCTGTAATCCCAGTTGCAGCTATAAGTTTTTCTTTTTCTGTGATGGTCTTTTCCTTAAGCTGATCTATTTTTTTTCTGCTTCTTTGTTATTTCATAGTCAAGAGTGTTGCCTTCCTTCATATGTCGACTCATGGGCACATGTATTGAAGATGGTTTGGGGTTTGGCGTTCTGGGCATTGTAGGCTGGTGATCCGGGCTTGGGATAGGGGGATGAACATCTCGCTGACTTTGTTGATCCCTTCCTGATGATGTTCCCCTACATAACTTGAAGTCCTGGCTCATTTTATCATTGTACTTGTCTGTACCTTTTACCCATGTTTTCTTTTGGTTTCTCAAGATGGTAATCATTTTACATAGAGTATCAGGCTTTACAGATGACATTCGGTCATCAGGAGCTGCAGCATGCAAGAAGGTATTGAGCTTGTTAGAATCCCACTTCTGTGATGTGTAGCAACAGACTTCAAGAACAAATCCATTGGTATACAGGTGTTCAGGTACAGATGGAGGTTTTCCATTATTTATCTGCTCCACTGTAACACCCGCTCTCTTACAGAACGGACCTATGTTTGACCTGAAAAAAAAGAGTAAAATCTAACAGGTGTGGATATATGAGTTGTGACACTCAATCGATCGGGCATGCATCTCAACGCTTTTCATCTTCAGGTCTGCTGGGGTGGACAGAAATTACCAATCTGTTCACCCTCTTGGTCGCCTCGCCTCCTCATGGTGCAGACCGGATATGCTTGCAGCATAACTAAAGCGACCGGGGTGGGTGGGGAGTTAGCTATGTCTATGTGGTGTTGGAAGTAAAAGAACTCTCACTCTCCCTCACCAGTCCCTCACTCTCCCTCACCAGTCCCATACCAGTCCCTCACCAGTCTGTCACTGTCCCTCACCAGCCCTCACTAGTCCCTCACCAGTCCCTCACTGTCCCTCGCCAGTCCCTCACTGTCCCTCGCCAGTCCCTCACCAATCCCTCACCAGTCCACTCCCTCACCAGTCCCTCACCAGTCCTTCACTGTCCCTCACCAGTCCCTCACTGTCCCTCACCAGTCCCTCACATCTCATGCTATGCTGTCAGGCCACCAAAAGAACAGGAAGAAATTCCTTAAGAATGCGCCAACAATGCGCAGTGTTTTCCATAACACTGGCAAGAAAGAAATTCTTGACTTCCTCAGGGAATGTGAGATTTTCGATAAGATATGATTGAGAAAAGTAAGATGCCTGGATTAACCAGGCAGCATAACTTGTTCTCCCAAAAGGATATGCAAATTTGAGTAAAGTAAACCAAAGTAAGTCTAATTGAACAAATTGGACGTTAAACTACCCAAACAAACAAACAAACCGCACTGTTCCTCAACAGACCCTCACCAGTTCTTTTCACCAAGGTATACAACTAGTCAGACGGGGTCGCACCCAGCGACAGTAGTATATTTTTATACAGGTCAAACAGAAATAATAAAACAAAATATTTTCCTAGAAATATAAAATTTAAATCATCCCCCCCCCCCACGAAGGGACACTCTGAACAAATAACAAAATTAGACCAAATTGTTGACTGTATCAATCAACAGGGGACGGGATTTGGGAGGGGGGTAGGTTTCACTTTATTGGGGGAGGGCAAAAGGTGGGGGGGCGCATCATGTTTGTGTAGTGGGGTGGGAATCCAGCAGTGTTCGTTTGTTTTACGGAAGGTGGCGCGACATGCCGATCCTTACTGTGTAGTGATTCCGGACAACGTCGCACACGAGAGTGGCGCGGCGGAGACCAGGATTACATAACGCTGGGGGTATATACTCAGCGTTCACAGTAGGTCGACAGGCTGTCCACGCGCGTCTCTTCTATGGAACAGACCCTTGGGCCCTCACTTTGCAGGTGGGTTCTCGTAACCTTCCTGGTGGTTAGGCGAGTCTTTTAGATTAGCCTCTCCAGCGTTACCTGGCACATTGTGCTGGGGTACTGTACTTGTGGGAAAGATCTTCCAGGTCTTTCCGGGAAGTAGATTGTTAATAAACATTCCTGTTTATTAAAGGTGTGTGTTTTGTTGTGTGTGACTAGGTCCGTGTAAACTCACCGAAAACCGAACCAACCTACGTAGAGTGTGTAGGGTGGGATCTTGCCTGGAACTAGCGTTCCGGATTGGGTTCATCCTATCCAGAACCACCGAATTTGTTTTAAATGATATTTTATTTATAATGTATATTAGAAGCATTACACATTAATTCTGATGCCAGATTCAGAATCAGTGATCATTTCTATGCTGGATACTTTCACTTTAAATTATTTGGTTGTTTAATAGTCACAAAAATCAATATATAGATGGCCCCTCACTTTAACTTAAGTTTAACAACAGAAACAGACTTTTTTAAGCATTAATTTGAAAATGTTATATGCCTTTTAGCTTAATTCTGAGAGTGGATTGGGAATCAGTGATCATATCTATGTCAGATACTGTCATAGCAAATTTTTTGGCTGTATATTAGTCACCAAAATCAACATTTACATGGACCCCACTTTAAACTCTGAAAAAACTGACTCGCCCGCGCACATCGTGAGTGTATTTAACCATTAATTTGAGAACGTTATATGCATTGTAGCTTAATTTAGAGGGCAGATTCGGAATCAGTGAACATTTCTACATCGGATCCAGTCTTGGTAAATTATTTGGCTGTATATTAGTCATCAAAATCAGTACATACAGAGACCCCAGTTTAATCATTGACTCGTCCAGATGCTGCACCACTTTGGCGGGAAAACATTTTGTTTTTCAGTTTCTTTGGGCAGTTAATCATGACTAGATAAGCTTTATCATATATCAATGTGTTCCCAAGACATCAAATTACAGCAATCTAGAGGTACTTCTCTGGTTCATCCATCACTGACAGGCATGAAGTTGAAGTTCTGATTTTGCTGCTAATCAAACTTATAGTCTTCACACAAACTTCGTACCAAGACGAAAATGAAGCTCTATGGCTTCTCTACATGGCAGAAAGCATTGCTTCCGGCTGGTGGTGCTGCCACCTGTCAAAGGACTGATGAACAACAGCAGTGTGGGGCTCCAAATTTTGCCATCAGGTGGTGTGGTTACCAGCTGGGTTCTTCCCAGAGAAATCAATCTCTACGCTAAAATAACTTATCCAAGACCTCATAAAAATACCACAGATTGCTAGAGAACAGAATAAGGAATCCATACATATATAATGTTTGATATTCAACCTATCTGGGGTGGAATAATCATGGTGGGAAGTGCAGATACTGCACAGAACTCCCGTTTTCACGCACGGCGACGGCCGCAGTTCGCGTAGCTACATGCGGGTTGATGATGCATTAAACGCCCGCGCTGCTCCCTATCGGAGCACGGCGGAAGCTAAGACATACACAAGTTTTCAACTGCTCCCTAACCAAGTTTTCAAGTATTTGAAAAGAGAAATCAGTTTTATACATTTTGTCTGTTACTCTTTTGTTTTCCACATTTTCTCTTAGTAATTTGTCCTCACAGCCCTCCTTTACTTTGCTTCATTACTACAGTTACATAGGGAGGACTAGAAATACTACAGCATAGTAACTACCACATAGCAAAAATATGAAGAACTACAATCTCTACACAACTGAATACTTGAATAACTACAACGGTCTGCTACACTTTGTACTCTACTTCGTCATTATAGCACAGGGAGGACACTCAGTATATCCTTTGTCCGGGTATTAGACTTTTCCTCATAGGTCTAATTTACTTCACTTCATCACTCAAGTACAGGGAGAATTACCAAATTTACTTCACTTCATCACTCAAGTACAGGGAGAACTACTACAACTGCTCCCAAACCAAACTGGAAACTCCCCTAAATAACACTCTAAGCAAAAGTTTAATAGTCATCAAGCCATCATAGGTCAGAGTCGCTATCCATGTTCCATCGATCTGGTCTCCGTCGTTGCGCCGGTTCCTTGACGGGCCGACCTGGTCTGTGATATATTTGGAGGGGGGCTTTCCTGCCAAGGTCAGTCCTGGTCCCCAGTCCTGTTAACACGGTCTCGGGTGTCGAACTGCTGTTCCGGATCAGCACTGCAAATATCTCACAAAGTATGGCACCCAAATCAATTCCCAGTGCTGAGGGAGTACCAACCGGAAGTGAGTTACCCGGAATATCGAGCCGCACGTGTTGCTCGAGCAGAGCACCCGGCCACCCCAACAGAATTACACACAAAACAGGTATAAAATAGAACTTCTCTACTCACCGAGTATCCTCTGTTTCACTTCAGGTCATCCAAATCCTGGCAAGATCGCCACTGTAACTGTCGGAGGGTTAGGGTCTTTTGATTGTTGTTGGGATGTGTCAGGTTCTTTTCCTTGCTTGTGTTTTTTTGGTTTGACCTTGTCTGCATAGTCCTTTGTCTCTTACCTCCTGGCGCTTCTTCATTGGGTTTGTGGGGATGCTTGGGTTTCGTTTGTTTCTGTGTTGTGATCTGTGTCAGTTGGTTGTTTTGTCCATATTTTGTGTGTTTTTGTGTTTTTGTGTTGTCTTGGGTAGGGTAGGTGTTGGGTTGATGTTGGGTTGCCATGCTTTCCCGCCACGCGGGTGGGCGATAATGGGTGAGTTTGTCGGTTGGGTTCTTGTCCTATCTGATTTGCAGGACTAGCTTGTGATTTAGTTCGTGGAGTGTGGTTTGGGTTGTTGGGTTTTTTTCAAAATAAGTTTTTTACTCACTTTTGGGTTACTTTCTGTCCTTAGGTGCGAGGATTTGCCTATATTTTTTCTGAGGAGCTATGGCGAGCGTGCTGCCGCGGTGAGCGCCAGATACCCTTCTGCCTTGTCAAACCCTCTAGTCTTGGCATGGACTTGAGAGTGATCCTAATTGCTTTCTTGCAATTAGGATCTAAGCTTCAGCAAGGTGTGTGTCCACTTGTATAGCGCAGTATCGTTTGGCACTCAACAATCAGGAGTGCCTCATGCCTGTGTGACGACCCAGGAATCCCTGCGATGACATCGCGCTCGAAGCTGAATCAGCCTCAGGGGGAATCCCCAGTATTTCTGCTAACGCTTAGACGGCCGCTAGCCTTCTTACAACACTCCTCCCCATTCTGTTTATTAAAAGGCCAGGGGCCAGCCTTCAGGTCTTCGAGGTGCCAGGCTTGAAGCCCAGCTTGTCGCCTAACTTGGGAGTCTGGACATTAAGCCCAGATATGGCTAACAGAACTACATGGTCTACATGCTGGGCATTGAGCCCAGACTACCGACTACATGGCCCAACTTGAGGGCTGAAGAACACCTCAGTATTCCTCACAGCCAACCTGAGGACAGTGCCACCAGGCAGGTTCCTTAGCTCCCCTATGATTGATTCTGGACAGTGCTGGCGATAATGCATTCCAGTGGAGCAGAGGTGTGGACTGTCTGTTTCCAGAAGCAGCTTGTCCAAGTGGAGGTTCTGCACTACCTCCTCCAGCTCTGCATGGTGATTGGGGTGCAACACCAGGCACCGGAAACATATGACCCCAGCCCCTCTGCTCTCAAGGCCCCAGTCGAAACTGTGAAGTTGGACCCTATGCTGTTTAGGCAGCACCTGCCGGCACCACGACCAGCACTGCAGTCCCCATCATCCTATGCGTGGATGATGAGAGGGAGGCCCCTTTGTGCCGTGTATGCGGCAAGGTTGTTGAGTGTGGCGGCCAGCTCTTGGGCAAGGACCTGTAATCGGTGGTGTGATGGTGCAGGTCCATGCCTATCTCGCCAATTGCCACTATGTCCTCAGTGGCAGCCTTGTGGACCCTACTTAGCAGTGCCTCCAGATGGTCCAACCCCTCAGGATCTACGGTAGAGTGGATGCCAACTGCTTGTCGCACCCTCACTCCCGGGAGGTCAGCCTTGTACCCCCAGTCTCCCGGAAAGCACTGAACATTGACCACTGTGAGAGTTGACAGTTTGGGCCGCCAGCTCTCATAAACAGATGACCAGGATGATTTCTTGGCCAGCTGCCGAAGGTGACAATGTGTCGAAGCCTGGGGGGACAGTTGCGTACTGGCACCCAAATGGATGGAATGAGGATCTCATACACTCTTGGGCTCTCCTCCCGCTAGTTGCCAACAGAGTGCCCAGTACACAGCAGTGTAGGAGGTTGTAGTGTGCCATAAGTGCTTCCTGTGAAGGCGTCACTGAAATTTCTCTGAGACTCTCCAGGTCCAAAGTGTAGTGCAAGTTGCACCACTCTACTCTCCAAAAATCTGCTAGGTCCTGCAGCATTCCGGAAGACAGCTTCACCCAGAGGGCCAGCACATCGTCGCTGAATGCCTTTGCCCTGCTACACCTGCTCATGTGGCTGATGAGCAAGCTTGCTCTGGTACACTGCCCCTGGCATCCTCAGCAGGTGGTATCTTGCTGGATGAAGAATGGAATGAGGGACTGTATCACATGGCGATGCACGTGGTTGGACCGGCCACACTTCTCAGACACCGGACACAAGCTGCTGATTCTCTGTTGCTTAGTTGTTTGGGTTGGTTTGCTACCTGGCTGCTGGGGCTGGTTTTCTCTTGGGGCTGTGTGTCCCCAATGGACACGGTTCTGATTTCCCCTTCTTCTCTGACCTTTCTCCTCTTCTGGTCTGGGGCGATGCTCACCAACCACTGCTCTTCACCTCTCCTCTCCAGAGACTAGCTTGAACCTCTCTTGATGGTGACTTTGATTCCCATAGGGACTGGACAACCACCTTGCGGTTTGTGCCTTGGTGGATGGACCACCCTATTCTGTGTTGGCTGCAACAGACTAGGGTCTTGTGCCACCCCTAGGAGTCCTGATGTTACCTGAGGTGTTGGTCCCCTGGATGGGCTCCCACTGCAGCCCCTTTTCTGCTTCACTCCCAACAGTGGTAGATTTACTGCTATATCAAAGGCCCATCCTTCTCATACCATGTCTATGTGGTGTGGGAATTAAAAGAGCTCTCACCTCGGTAAATGTGTAGGGGTGAGATTTCTACCTAAATTCATCACATAGATTCGATCACCACCCGTGTGGTGTAAAGGAACCTTGAGAAAGTCTGGTAAGAACCTGAAGTGGTTAACTGGACGTTAAATCAAACCAACATACAAACAATCCCCACTTCTGAAGGTATGTATTATAGGACTTTTGTGTGCTGGGTTGCCATGAGTCTTTAAGGAAAGATGCAGTTCCCTTATCACAATGTTAATTTTCTACCAAGTTTTTTGTTACAAAATCGAAAAAATTAGGGTAATGCCCTTTTTGAAATTCTGGAGTTGGGAGTATGGGATTTATTTTTATTTTTTCAAAAATGCAGACATTACACTTGGCGTTCTTCCTTGCAGGGTCCAGAACAACAAAGAATACAATCACAAGACAATTACAGAGACACATCACAATACTCACAAAGGACATTAACAAACGCATAACAATACAACACCACAGGTTTTTTGCCGACAAGTATAGTATAGTCCTTTCCTCTGTGTCAACCTCTTCTACTATGCCTAGTAATTTTCAATGCTCAGATTATTAGTTCGTATATTTGCACACAGGTATAGGCACCAAAGAGAACAGGAAGAAATTCCTTAAGAATGCGCAAACAATGCGCAGTGTTTTCCATAACACTGGCAAGAAAGAAATTCTTGACTTCCTCAGGGAATGTAAGATTTTTGATAAGATATGATTGAGAAAAGAAAGATGCCTGGATTAACCAGGCAGCATAACTTGTTCTCCCAAAAGGATATGCAAATTTGAGTAAAGTAAACCAAAGTAAGACTAATTGAACAAATTGGACGTTAAACTACCCAAACAAACAACCAAAACAAACCAGCCTAGACTGGCCTCAGTCCCTGTGTCCTACCCACCTCTCCTATTGCTGCCTACCGCCACCACACGCTGTCCCTACCCCTCCACCTACTCTCCCCTTGGCCTGGCTGACACAGGGACTAGTACAATATGTTAGCAGGACCAGTGTCTCCCTCTACACTGGAGAATCGGAGCTCCATGCATGCCCGAACAATCTCCATGCAGGTCACTGTATCTGTTGGGAGTTTGGTCCCTAGGATTTTCTGGGTTGACCTGACCTAAATAGGGAGCATCCCACCAATCCCCACTGACTCTTTTGTCATTGACCTGGAATTTCAAACTGTACACACTGAGTGAAAAACGCCAGGACTACTTGTGCAATTTTTATCGTGTTTGTGAGTTTAAAACAGAAGAATGGATATTGCCATCGCCTTTGGTTTAAAAATGACTAGTTACAAATCTACCAGGCTCCACCAGTAGACAATTAGAGCATATTTACAAGGACAGGACGTTTTTATGTGTGCCCCAACCGTCAGTGGTAAGAGCCTAGTGTTTGAAGTAGCTCCATAATAGTATATATAGTTATGTCATTTCCAGAGAGTTCCTACACTGATAGCTTGAATTCTAAGAATATCTATATTTATAATATACTGTCAGACTTAAATTGTCTATTCATTTAGTGAAAACTCCTCTGCTAGCTCTATCAAGACAGGGTTTACAAGTAATGGCATTTCCATACACACTTGGATTTAGCAATGTTTTCAAGCAGTTCTGGATAGAGTCTCCACTTGTGGAAAGTAGTCCTTTCTCAAATAATCCCCTCCTATTTCCTATATGAGGTATGTACCTTTGGCAGAACACACAGGCACCTTCATGTATAACAGGGAACCTTTGTGATGTTTTTGTAGGTGTCTCCATTCATAAGAATGTTTCAAACTCAACATGGTAACATAGATTGCTGTAGAGTGAGGGATCTAGAGCTCTTAATTACACCCTCCAAAGTTCACACAGGCCACACACTCAGGAGCAGGCGATTTTATTGCTATGGTGACCTAGATTGCCCTTGGGGACCAGAGGAGGGGGAGGATGGGGGTAGGCTTGAGTAGGAGGTGTAAGGTTCATGGAGCAGCTGTTTGGGGCATTAACGGGAAGCTATGTGTGTATGTGACAAGTCTTTGATTCCTGAGCCAGTCAGAGGAACCTTACACATTGTAATTTATTTTATTCATTCAATTTACGTTCGTAATCAAAGACTTGAGCAAGTCTAGGTCCAGTCTCCATATAACATAGTACTAGCCATTAACTTTTTACTTGTATTCAATCCCCATTTTCTTAGATGATGGGGGCTTTGTCCTCTTCTTCCCAATTCTCGGAACCGTTTTGCTTGTTGTAGTAACGGGGTGTACCAGACTGCACTTGGCCAGTCAGGTTTGACTAGGAGAATTCAGGGCAGTCTGTCTGATGTCTCTAGGATGAGGCTGAAAGGTGGGAAAGCGTAACCTTTAAATTCATTCCAAGATAAAGAAAAGGCATCAAAATATGTTGCTTCTTGATCTGGTTTCCAGGAGCAGAATATTTTGCACTTTGTATTTCTGAAGGAAGAAAAGAGATTAATGTCCAGTTTTCCTACCCAATTTTTGATTTTGTTGAATAACTTTTGGGATCATTACCCTATCCCCGGATAAAAGTAGAGAAGCAGTAGCTGGGAGGATAAAATTTTATTGAATTTTATGATAATAGAATTGATAAAATATTATGTCGACCTTACTGGACGAACATATTAATATGTAATATGAAAATGAAGGTAAGTAATATTACATAATGGTAATTGACATGTAGAATAAAGGTCAATTAATATAAGTATAAAATATGATATACAATACAGTTGTATGGATAATACGTAGGTAATTGTATATTATAATGAAATAGCCAAGAGCCAATATAAGGAGAGGGGGGGTGGGAAGAAATTTTAAGAGTTTTTAGTGAGGGACCTAATCAATGCCTGGTTGACAGCCTGGGCATCAGTGTCTTTGATGTAGGTCCGGTGGGCATTCGATCTCCAGCCGTCGTATTGCTGGATGGCTAGCTCAGGCATACCGGCCTGGAATGCCTGAGTCAAGGCAGCCTTCCGGAGGCTGTGGAGGGTGTAGGAGGGAGGCTGGTTTGCCACCTGGAGGAGGGACTTCCATTCCCTTGACAGCATTCTCGTAGTGATCACTTCCCCATTTGCCAGGCTGAGGAACGGAGCCGTAGGGGCGGCCATAGGAGCGGCCGCTAGCATTGTCCTGATAGCACGTACCGGGCACGAGGACGGTTCGGGGGATGCTTGTATCACCACTGTCTTATCCTGCCCCACCTTCTGCATGTTCTTCGCGGCTTTGATGCGTATCGACACTTGGGTAGGCGTGACGACCACATCTCGGCGTGACAGGTGTCGCAGATGGTGGTGCGACCTCGCTTTGTCGCAGCGCGGCAAAGAAGATGATCAGAATCGCGGCCCGCAGTCCGATGTGTATTGGGGACTCGGTCAGGGCCACGAGGGCTGCCCTGAAGACGTCCATCGGGACCGGCGGCTTGACGTTTGGTTGATATGCTTTGTTTCATTTCATGGCATCGAGGGCGCGCTTTACCCGGAAGTCCTCTGTCGGCGCGACATCGCCCCCTGTCAGCCGGAGGTGCGACCGCACGTGCGACAGATGATTCGCGACCGTCGCCGGAGAGGGGGCGTGGCCCGCGACATACTCTAGGTACGCCGTGGTAAAGCTCACGGTGGGTCTCTGTGGATCTGTTCCCATCCGCCTGCAGAAGGCTAGGTAGGTCGCGACGGCACTCCGCTGGTTCGCGACCGTTCCAGGGGCACGCGCCTCGCATTGCCGCGCAGATGCCCTCGTCTGGAGTGATCGTAGCGATGGATCTGCAGGCGAGACATAGAACAGGATAGAAGGAAGCATGAGTGCAGGGTATAACTCCAATAAGAGAGTGAAATTTCATGAAATTCACGGCCGTGGCATAGTCTCTCGAGGTCAGGTGGGCTCGGCTGAGGGCATCCGCTACGGTGTTAAGTGCCCCCGGCACGTGTGTGTAGACGAAGTCCACCTGGAGTCTGGCCTGGACGGTTCCCATGTTATCACAATACACTAACACACGGGTGCCACGGTCGCGATCCGTAAGGAAAGTGCACATGGCATACACGGTGTTGAGTGCCTCGAGCTCCGCGATGCAGGATACGGGGTCGTCCACGGGGCAGACTTGCCCGGAGTAGAAGTATCTGCCGTCTGTACCCACGTTCCATCCCTCGGTGAATCGCAGGAATCACTTGAGATCCTGCCGCATCTCGGAGTTGATGTTTATGTAGTAACCGGCCATGCCCCGGAGTGCCTCGAGGAGTTTGCTCACGAACAGTTGCGCCGGCCGTATGCACTTGGCGATGTGGAGGACCCGACCGAGGACCGACTGGAGCTGTCGTTTCGTGAGAGACCGTTTGGAGGACACGGCCCTAACGTGCTCCCGCACGTCCTGTAGCTTGTCCCCGGGGATACTGAGCGACATATCCACCGAGTTAATGACTATCCCAAGCCAAGTCACGACCCGGCTCGGGGGCTGGGCCTTTTCCCTGGCCTCAGGAAGTCGATCAGTTCCTCCTTCCCGGGGATGTCTGAGAGGTAGCGGATCCAAGCTGGTATGTTGAGATCCGTGGGGATCTTGATACGGGCCCTGAGGGCATTGGGCATCCCCATGCACCGCACCCGATCGTATATGTGGGCATGTCCCGGCGGCCCGGGGTTGGAGAAGTGGAGCCTGTGTCCGGCGAATGTTCCGGGGGTCGGTCCGGACTCCGGTAGAGGGGATTCCGGTTTCACAGAACTCCCTGACGGCAGCGAAGTTGATTTGAAGAATGTCGTCGCCGTCCTCCCGGGGCAATTGCTACCCCGCCGGCGCCCTTATACACGGGAGTGTATTCCCCGGGGGGGGGGGGGTTTTCTGTTGATGTAACTTCCCCACGTGGTCGGCATGCGGTGTTGTTGTCACGTGGGGTGTTGCGTCACAGGTTGTGCACTCCGTGACGGCAGTCCCCTCGGTGAGTGCACTCGTACTAAGTGCGAGGGGTGCCACACGCGCCACACTCAATCGCAGGGCGGGTCCGGTCCGTTTTTTTGAAGCCGCAGGCACATGTTGTTTCTGCACTGACAGCTCCGTAGTGCGCATCGTGTGTCGGGCGTGCGGCATCCGGCGTGGGGCAGGTGCGGGTGTTGGTGCAGCACTCTCATACCCGCCACCATACAACAGGTTCCTGTTGCACGCGTGTATGGAGTGCGTGCACATCCTGCCGACCGAGTCACAAAATGAACACGCGTGGAGCCATTTTATACTGCCATCCTGGTGGCCGTTGCGCTGGCGGCAACCCTTCTCCGAATTAAAGGCCCGGCAGGGCAGTTCCCGTCCCCCGGACTTGTTCGTGTCTTGACCGTCGTGGGGCGTCGTGGTTGCCGTCATGGCGAGCTGGACCCGCTCGTCTTGAATGCGGACGTGGTCAGATCAGTAGATCCTGCCGGCCTCGACCTGGTCAAAGATATACTGCGACCAACGCCTAACCCCGGCCCACGGCCGTGTCTGGGCGTCAATCGAGACCTGGGACAGGTGTTGGTACATGTTCCGCCGATCCTCCTCGGGGACAGCCCGGTGGTCCTCCATCATCACGAGGAAGGCACTCGTATATTCCATGGGGCCGAGCGTGCCCCTGACCTCGAGCCTCTGATTTACGGTAAACATGCCCTCCCGCTCCACAAACATATACGGTTTCGACAGTAACCTAGATGCATTTAAGTCTGAAGTAAACCTACCGGCCGTACGGTCATGGCGGAGTCCCTCACGGTCGATTTCTCTTTGCAGGTATTCCTCTGGGAGGTAGCCGTCGCAAAGTTGCCTTGGCGCCGGGAGGCGTGATGCCTGCTCGTGGGCCCAGTCCCTGGTCCGGTCCTCGGTCACGAACGTACCTCCCTTACGGTCGGCGGTTGGGAAGCCCTCGATGGCGACTTCGACCGTTGCAGTCCCTTTATCGCTTCCAGAATCTGTGCAACGTTTACCTCCTCGACGTCTTGACCATCGAACCGTGGTCAGAGACCGAGTCAACCTACTCGTTTGATGCCTGGGTCGATCCTTTCAGCGTGGCTTCCGAGCCGGCGGCCGCCTCCGGTGCCTGCGACGTGCTAGGCACGGGGGTATTCCTTGTAGTCGGCATTTCCACTCTTCTCTATTGTTTTATCGTACTGTATCGTAAGTATGGTGTGCTGGCCTATACTTGGGGAGTATTGGGCTGCGAGCACGTGGCCAAAGAGACGAAAAAGTACTGGAGTATGTGTGTACTGCAGGACGGGTGGAGAAGAAGTGAGACCGGGGCACTGACCGTGATGGCGCTCGTGACTGCGCAGTAGGTGAGAAAGCCGCTAGGGGGCAGGAGGGGCGCCTGTGGTGCGCGGTAGAGGGGGACACCGGGGAGGCAATGACTACCCCTGAGCATAGCTCATGAGTAACCAATTTGATTTCCAGGTTATTTTTAAATTCTCTAGAAGCTTCAGGAGGATGGGATGTCTTTTCTGCCCATTCCCAAATCTCTTTGGTAACAGTGTCACAGGCCAATGATCTGACCCCACCTTACTTTTTTACATATGTCATTGCAGTGGTGTTATCAGTTAGAATATGTAGAGTCATATTTTCTACTCTGCAGAAACTCTTCAGTGCCAACTCAATTGCTTTTGTGTGTTGGATTTCATGGTTTTTCCACCTCCCCCCTTTGGAAACCCCATTACAATGGGCTTCCCATTAATTAGGGGTTGCATGAGTGGAAATTTTCATGTCTGGTGTAAGTGAAATTTTTCGTTTTGAATTTTGAATATGCATTATCCACGAGTTTTTATCTTTCATTCCATGTGGAAATATTTCCATATTTTTGTCGAAATTTCCTGATTTCTGAACTAAGGCTTCGTTCTTGTCTCTTTCAAGAGACTTCACATGGGCTAGGCCATAATCCACTGAATATGCAGTCATTAACCCTACCATCATAGCACACTCCCTAATAGTAACAATTTCTTAAGAAATTATGTTTTCTGCACAATTTTTCAACTTTTCGAATTCTTTTTCCTAATGTAACAGTCAAATCTTCCGAATTGATGGTAGAATGCAGAAATTAGTTTCTTTTTTAGGTGTGCCCACTGATTTTTGTGGGTGTACAAAAGCTAATGAATCCAACGAATTGGCAAGGGTTGTTACAGTTTCAAAACATTTTTCTTTTGAATTTGCTATGACGTGTCATCAGTATGGCCAAAACAATTCCCTCCCTGTTTCCTGTCATAAGTAAAAACAGGGTTGAGCAAATTAGTGAAAATGCAAGGTGCACAGGCAAGCCCATCGGACAAAACTGTGAATTGGAACAATTCGTTTTTCCAACAAAATCTGAGGAACTTTATGTCAGATTTTTGGATACTTATGGAATAGTTAATTACCCGAGGTACTTACCTAGTACTGAAGGGGAATTGATGTTCCTACAAGCCTAGGGCTATGATGTAGCCCCAGGATAACAGGGAAGATGAATTATGTGATTAGTCAATACTTTTAGAGCAAGAATACTGCATAGATAATATAAAATTTCTTATGGGAATGCGATAAAAAATATTTGTGTATATAGTAATTGGTGGAAGATAGGGGTAAGGCTGGAGGGTCCCTGTTATCCTGGGGCTACATCATAGCCCTAGGCTTGTAGGAACATCAGTTCCCCTTCAGTTCTAGGTAAGTACCTCGGGTAATTAACTATTCCTACTCACTACGAACTATTTTCTTTCGCCCCAGAATACAGGGAAGATTTTTAAAGATGGAAATTTTATTTTATCTACCTCATACTCAAAATTAAGAAGTAAATAAACCATAATATAAAGCAAATGAACAGTTTTATTATCTTTTACTAAAAAGATTAAACAGTTACATTTTTGGGAAAAACTCCATAAAAAGTGGCTTACACTGCCATGTGGAATAATACAATATGTATTCCTGAGTTTTATGTAGGTAATGGTTTCATATGCCTACGTATGGTATGATATCATCTTAAATGGTTAGATACTTCTTAAAGTAGTAGTAATACTACGATAAATAGTCTTATTTTTATTGAATCACAGTTATGCATTAGGACCATGTAGTACAGAGTATAATCAGTTACTTGTACATCATCCATGTATCACAATTGTCTCATTGGACTTCTTAACTCTAAAAATATGTTATACATAATTTAAAAAAATTCTATATATTGGTTTA
This sequence comes from Alentia gelatinosa, assembly GCA_950022655.1. Classification (NCBI taxonomy): domain Eukaryota; kingdom Metazoa; phylum Annelida; class Polychaeta; order Phyllodocida; family Polynoidae; genus Alentia; species Alentia gelatinosa. The sequence continues at coordinate 12,095,526 of OX465590.1, forward strand.
TGTTAACCATGGCTTCTTAAAATCCTTTTTTAGCACCCATGATATTTACGATAATGTTTCCCTAATAATTCCTCTATGGAATGGGGAATTTTCTCTCTTCTGTCGTTAATAATCTATTCAAGAATCATACATTTTCTTCTAGTATAGCCTCGGCTACTGTTTTTTCTTTGACTAGTTTTTCTACCCACTTTTTGTAGTGACGGGCCATGGTGCATTTACACTTCCATGACCCGTACGAGAGCAATTTGTTGCTTCTAAATAGTCATTTATTAGTTGGACTATGCAGATGATGTTTGACTTTGGAAAAGGTTTTATAATGACCGTTTTTAGGGGCTCTCCTGTTTTTGCCGTTTTCATCAATTGAGTTAGTAAGAAAGATATACTTCCTTCTTGCAGCGTAGTCATGTTATTGATTGACAAGGCTGTGAACGCTTGGCCTTGTTGGCCGGATATGAGTAGAAACAAGAGAACTGTTTTCTTTGTGAGTCTTTCAAGGGAAAGATTTTTGTTTTCACCCCAAGATTTAAAAAAATAAATACAAGGGAAATGTCCCAGAACTGGTGATATTTCGGTTTTGGAGGTTTTCTTAAATAGGCTGATCTTATTGTTCTTTTAACCCAATAGGAGTATCCTATTGTTTGTCCATTTTCTAGCGTTGTTAGTAGGAAAGAAAGGTCACAGCGTGCAGTATTGATAGAGCCGTAGGCGAAACCATCGTCTGAAAGATGTTTTAGAAATTGGCACACTTCAAAAATTTTTGGATTTAGTTTGTCAGTTTTTTGTTTTTCACAAAATTTATCCCATTTTTGGAGATATGTATTGTATGATTTCTGTGTGCTTGGTTGCCATGACGCGATTAAAAATGCAGTTGTGTCCTTTTCACAGTTGTTTTTGTCTATTAACTGTTTGCTTACAATATTGAAATAACAAGCGGTAACCCTTTGTGAAACACCTTTTGTTGGGTTGTTGGAAAGATGAGGTTGCTTGTCTTTCTTCTGATTTATCTTATTTCTCTTGATTCATTTTTCAGTTGGGTGTACCAAGCTGCTGTCAGCCAATCTGGTGTGATGAGGACTATCCATTTCGGTCTGTCCATTCTGGTCCTTTTTAGGGCTTTCAGTATGAGGCTGAAAGGTGGGAATGCATAACCTTTTATATTATTCCAGGAGATTGAGAAAGCATCGAAATGGCTAGCCATGGGGTCTGGCTTCCATGAACAAAAATGAGGGCATTTTGCATTTCTAAAAGAAGCAAACAGATCAATATCTGGTTCTCCCATCCAGTTTGTTGGATAATTGAATTTCTAAGTTTTCTTTAAACTCTTTTGATGCTTTATCTGCGAGTGTGTTCTGTATTCCCGGTAAATGTGATACTATGATCCAATTATCTGTTTTTTCTGCCCATTCCCATATGGTTTTTGCAATGGAATCGCAAGAGATTGATCTGACTCCTCCCTGTTTGTTAACGTATGCAAAAGCAGTGGTGTTATCGGTGAGGATGTGAATTGTTTTATTCCTAATTCTGCAAAAACTCTTTAAAGCTAAATCGATTGCTTTTAATTCCAGCACATTGATATGTTGTATTTTGTGGGGTTCCCATCTTCCACCTATTGATGTACCTTCTGAATGAGCTCCCCATCCATCTAGGCTAGTGTCAGTTGATATTTCCATATTAGGGGTCAATGATCTTATTATTCTTTTAGAGTTTTGGATGTTTGTTAACCACTAAGTTACATCGTTTAAACTGTCTTGGGAAGTTTTGTCGAATTTTCCTTGGTTTTTTACAAGTGCAGCATTTTTGTCTCTCTCAAGTGCCTTTATATGGGATAACCCATAATCTATTGCAGGTGAGTAAGCGAATTCATGCTTTTCTTTTAGTTCATTTGCACATTTCTTAAATTTTTCAACTTTTGATGAACTTAATGTGACTTGTAATTTTTGTGTTTATCACAAACCCTAAGAATTGTAATTGTTTTGTTGGACAACAAATCGATTTTTGTGGGTGTAGTATTCTGAGAAATTGTTCTTTGGTATTAGCGATTACAAAGGAATCATCTATATAGCCAAAACAATTCCCTCCTCATTTGTGAACGTATGCAAAGACAGAGTTGAGGAACTTTGTAAAACTGCGCGGAGTGAAGGCTAAGCCATTTGGTAATACTGTGAATTGATATAGTGTGTCATTCCATAGGAAGCGCAAGTATTTTCTATCATTTTGCTTATACTGATAGAATAGTAGGCGTCTCTTAAGTCAATAGATGCCATAAAATTGTCTTTTTCTACCAAGTTAAAGGTGGTTGTGAAGGTTGACATTTTAAGATGTTGATATTCTATATATTTATTTAACTCGGTAAGGTCTAAAATAACTCTTATTTTTTCGCCAGGCTTAGGTCTGGTAAAGATGTTTGAAATCCATTCTCCAGAAGAGTGGTTTGTTTTCTCTATGATACCTTTGCTTAACATGGAACATATTTCATTTTCAACTTTTACCATTTCTTCGCATTTTAACCTATATGGTTGTGGAGGTTTTTGTTGAATGGGTTTAGAAGTAAAGTCGAGCTTTACCCCTTTGACATGATTTAAGACCCATTCATCTTCTGTAACAAAACACCAATTATGTAAATAATTCTGTCTGTCAAGCTCTGAAATTTTCAAGGGTATTGTTCATTTCAAGGAACAAGCTTTACGAGGGTCTTTTTGGTTCTTGTTGTTGTTGTACCAGGTTTCTGTTACTGGTATCCATTATTCTGGTTCTGATGGTTGTTGTAACGTGGCTGGTAGTGCTGTTGAGAGTTTCGAAACCCCATCCCTTGGCTGTTGTAGCGGCGGCCGATATGTTACTGTTGTGGTTTCGTGAGCTTGGCTTTATCAGGCTTGGCCAGAGGCTTGGCCAAGAGTTTCTTTGCCATCTTTTCTCCTTTTTCTACCTCTTTAACAGAGGTATTTACATTTCCGAAAAGACTCTTTGTGCGGAGGGGTGCATTGCAGTCCGCTAAGTCTCTGGCCAATTTTGTGATCAACGAGTTGGCTATAAACAGTAGCCTGATTCCGTCAATGGCGGATTCCGATGCTTTGTCTAAGTCTTGTTTTCTTCACCTCTTTGAAATGCCAACAGCATAAACGGTATCATCGCTGTGAATGAGGCCATCATAGCCTGTGTGGCGTGTATGAGTTGTAGGTCTATCTTCTTGAGAAGAGAGTGTTATTTCTTTCACATTGCGAAATCCCTCCTCCATAAGGGGCACTGCCATGTTATGCACCTTCTCCGGAGGAGGATACTTTTCTGTAAGTGTCTTAGCTTCTTTAGCATCCATGTTTGCATTATAGTAGGAATCAATGAGACTGGCTAATGAATCATCTATTGCTGGAGAGGATTTTGGTTTGTTTATATCTGCAAACCTGGAGATCTGCCATAGTAATGGCTCCGGGCTTCATCGTCCAGTTAAGGGGGGTGTCCACTGTGCTCCCGACACACTCCGACACACTACAAGCCTTCCGATAACTGTTACGGCACAGATTCGAACGTTTTGGGTTTTTGTCGTAGCGGTGGACATCCTGTTCCGACAAGACCTTCCTACACACTCCAACATGGCTACGACACAGCGCGCTTGTCATAGCCATGTCGTAGCCCTTCTGACATAATTAAACATGTTCAATTTATTGTAGAGGCCGTTTTGTGTCGTAGTGTGTCGGGAGCATTCTATACTATGTATAAGCGATCACCTGATAGTCGGTAATGAGACTGCTGAGGACATTGCAGATACGTTTGCAACTCACTTCAGCAATGTTTCCTCTGATGTGAACTATTCAGGAGATTTCCTTGAACACAGGGAAAGGCAGGAGCAAGGGAAGCTCAACTTCTCATCCAACAACCAGGAATGCTACAATAAGCTATTCACGTTGGGAGAATTGAAGCACGCTCTTCACCAGGCTAAGGACTCCTGCCCACTACCAGATGCTGAAACATCTACCAGAGCAACAACTTTCGCTGCTCTAGAGTATATGCAACAGTATCTGGACAACAGGCAAGTACCCACCATCCTGGTCAGAGGCAGTGCCCATAGTGTTGATGCCGTGGGGAGATTTATCGGGGCTGGTAATGGTGCGGCCCACGAAACCCCACACCTTGGTTGTAGCTCCTTTGATAGCAGTTATGTGTCTGCTTGTTTTGTTTTGTTTTGTCCGATTTTTGCTGTGGTTTCGTCAGGAGTTTCTTGGCCAGATTCCCTCATTTCGACATCTTGAACAGAGGTATTCATTATGTCCCCGAAAAATGTTTTGTTGCTAATCGGCGAATTTATAGTCGCCTCTGGTAGGTCTCTTGTCAAGCTTAGGACGGAAAGCCTCCCTCCTTCTCTTTGTAATGGCGGCGTTGGCTATGAATAGTAGCCTTATACTGTCTGAAGCAGATTCTGCAGCCTTGTCTAATGCACCATCCTCTTCCCCTCTCTTGAAAGCGAGTTTGATAAATGGCAAAATGGCGGTATATTATGCCAACATTGCCTGGGTTGCTTGCACTAAGTGCTAATCCACCTTTTTGAATTTTGCATCAATTTCTTTAGTGTTTGTGAACCCCTCTTCCATGGTTTGGACTGCCATGTTGTTAACGTTAGCAGGCGCTGGGTACTTCTTAATTAGTTGTTTTGCTTCCTTATAATCCGGATTTGCGTTTAGGTACGAGTCCAATAATCCAGCAAGCGAGTCATCAATGGCAGGGGACGACTTGGGTTTATCTATATCCGCGAACCTAGATATTCCCGTGGAAGTTATTGCTCCAGGCTTTGTCCGGTACGGGAGGTTGGCAAAAACTGTCAGCCGGTTTGACCTGTAGCCAATTACAGAGAGCAACTTCATACTCGTCAGCTTGCTGACCCGATTGGTATGTTGCAGCAACTGGTTTGCTGTTGTCAGTATAATGTGACCAGTGAAGTGTTGTGTCAATGGTCTGCGGCATAGCCCTTCAGTGAGGCAGCACTATAAAACGGGCATAGGGTCCCACTGCTACAAGTAGACCAAAATTAAGTTAGTATACAAACAAACAAACTTGAAAATCATTGGAGGAATCCATGATTGTAAACCATGAGGAAGTCTGGATAGGACCTGCAATGGTTGACCGGACGGAAATTACCCAAACAAAAAAAAAAAAAAAAAAAAAAAAAAAAAAGCCATTACCTACAAGGAAATGAAGCTGCAGATCAAGCAGCCAAAATGGATTATGCAGAAAAGTTGGAGAACAATGCGCAGTATTTTCCATAACACTAGCAAGAAAGAAATTCTTAACTTCCTCAGGGAATGTAAGCTTTTCGATAAGATATAATTGAAAAATGTAAGATGCCTGGATCAACCAGGCAGCATACTTTGTTATTCCAACTGGATATGCAAATTTGAGTAAAGTAAACCAAAGTAAGTTTAATTGAACAAATTGAACGTTAAACTACCTAAACAAACAAACAAAGATTCCTAGCACGAAGCTGATACCAACATTCTTTTTCTTTCCAGGTCATGTCATCCCCTTCACAAAACCTCACCGACACATTGAGAAGCTCCAAATTAGACCTTCTGAAGCTAATTGAACTGACAGCTGACCAGGATGATGTTCTGTGTCACACTCCGCATCTTCATATTGCCTTCATATTCAGAACCATCATTCGCAATCTACGAAAGGAGTTCACCCCGGAGGAACGATGGCAGAAGATTCACCAAACATTTGTCAGGGCTGTAAATATCCGGAACCCAGAGTTGCTACTGATCTCGGGGAGTGCTGCAGAGGATCTGTTTCTACCACTAAGCTTAAAAGTTTTAGGAAATAATACCAATGTCCAAATGGCTCCAGACATTGACGCTATGTTGGTAGATCCAACTATCCTGGTTGAAAACGATCCAACCAGCCCTGGGCCCTGTTTTATATTTGATACTACATCCTGTCATCATGGGTACACAAGGATCAGAGTTATTTCAGATCATCCGCTTCCCAGTATCCACACTCAACAGATAGGATCTCGCTCTTATCTGCTCAATCAAGGATTGCATTCGGAGGAAAATGTTGCAATCATCAATGCCTTTACTGGTGCAATAGAGAACGTAGATTTGAGTAAAGAACTTGGCATAGAAACTGAGAGCATCCTGAGCAGACAAGGTCCCGCCTTGACAGGTGAAGGCTCATTCTTCCTGTGGGGTAAGTCCATGGAGTTGAAGGTTGATGTTGATACCGTCCCTGCACTGAGGACAAGTTGGCCATCAATAGCGAACCCCTGGCAAACTCGAGAAAGGAAGCACAACTGGCCACCGACTGACCTTGTGATGTCCCTGATAGGAAAAGGCTGTCATGTTGTTCCTGTTGCGCATGTTCAGTCTGTCTGTGCTGCTGTTGAGTGGAGATTATCTTTCTCAAAAGCAGAGGTGTCCCTAGCGCACTCTCTGACACCCTTTCAAAGGTCTTGCTACAAAGTATTCAAGCTCTTGTGCTCTGTGGGGATTACTCCAAAGAAGGTTATTGCAACATACTTTTTGAAGACCACATTCTTGTGGGCGTGTGAGGAATTTCCTCAACCATTCTGGCAAGGAGAAAATGTATCCTTCATTGTACTTGCGTTGATAGACAAGCTTCTGGGTTTCCTAACTAAGAGATACATTCCAAACTTCTTTGTTCCGCAGAATAACATGATAGATCATATCCTTTCGGAGAAGATCAACATTGCACTGAAGAGCCTAGTACAAGTCAGAGCAAACCCTCTGAGGTATTTGATGATATTTTCATCTTTCTTCAAAGGAGGCATAACTTGGCATGTCGCATTTAAACCTGCCTTGAAAGATATTGAAACCTACATGAAATACAGGTACCTCCTTACGGCCCTGACTGCTTTCAGTCAGAGCATTGAAAGATGTGGTGGCATGCAGATCATATGGCGTAACTATACAGAAGCTCTAGATAACTTCAATACAATGGCAGATATCACAGAATTATGTAAGTCCAGGAACATTAATTATCGGCTATGGTTTGCGTCACAACAGTCAATTCACCTGCCAAGTGGGCTCTCTACATCAGATCTCTTCCGAATCCTTCACAGTGTACTTGCTTTCAATGAGTTCCTCCTCAGTTTGGCAGCTGCAAAGAAAGAACAAGCTGCCATTTCTTACAACCTTGGCTATGTGTACCTTGTTCTGAGCTCCCTGCCTACACCTACCTACGGACCTGACTTGAAGCCAGTGATTGACACGATGCGGAAAATTGATGCTGAGGATTTTGAAGAAAGCTTTCAGTCGCACAGAGCCGCTCATCTTGTGAAAGCATGTGAATTACTGAGGACGGCGAAGTTACAAAAAAGTTATAGTGGTGAAAAAGCATCATTTACTGATAAGGAATTGCCGTCTAAACCAGAAATAGCTTGTCGGCTGGCACAGATTGTCTTGCTTCAGGGAAAACTACAGGTAGCTGAAAAGTACCTCAGAGAAATAATCGCAGACACCAATGTGAGTGATGAAGTGATCACCGTTCTTTGGTTTGAGAAAAATCTATATGAGGTGAACATTCTAAATACAGCTATTCTTAATGTCTACTCAGTGAGCCCAGAGGAGAAGACAAACGAGCTGGAACGTTTTCAACATGAAAATGAAAGGTTTTCAACTTTAGTGTGTACAGAAGAGGAACAAAGAATCAGACACAAAAACGAATCAGATGGAATTACATTTTCTGAACTGTTGAAGAAAAAGATCATAGTTAGTGTACCATGTCAAGTATTTGCCCATTACCTCCTTGTTCTCACTGAGCTCGGCAGAGATATGAAATCAGCAAGGGTAGAATTCAAAAACCTTCACCAGCTGTGCTCCCATCTACAGACAAGTCCTGATTCTGACTTGAGATCGCTGTGTCTAGCTCTTCACCATGATTGCTGCCTTCTGATGGAAAAACTTGCCTGTATTAAAGGCCCTGTCCTCCAGACCAAATCAGATCCGATGTGAAGTGGTATTAATACCATCTAACTATCATAGATCTCCAAAGATTGCCTAAGATAAGCTATCAATAGTAAAGCAAATATTTTATTAGGCCTTCCCAGTACGCAAAATTTCTTAAAAAATTTGATCCCCATCTGTCTGTTCCATCATGCATGCATTAAATGAAAGAAGGAACGTACACAAAATTTCCAAAGACTTATACTGGCTCACACTGCATTTGGTCTATTCCCATTTTTTTAGTCACTACTAACCAAAATGTTTGGGTAAAAGTAAATCTTAAGTTTTTGGTTTTTCCTTATATGTTAGAGAACATATAGAAGAGACTTTCCAGAAAGTTGGGAACATTAACTATGAAAATTAACACTTCCAGCTCAGTTTGAAGAGGTAATGCCTGAAACAGTGATATCGAGCATATACATATCATCTGAATAATCTTTTTTTTAAAATTTTTTTTTTTTAAAAGCTTTATTGCTTCGATTCAATACAAATCGCTCTTCCAGCAACGGCATAGTATGAAACTGATAACAATTTGTATGATCATTACCCCAGATCCCCAATGAAGCAAAGAGAAAGCCGTAGTGGGCTAATAAAATTTAATTTAATTTTATGAGTCTTATTGATGTGAATAAGATAAATACATGAATATCAATAATAAGACAAATATTAAAATTGACATATATATGTGTTTGTCAATTTGTTATAAGATTTGTGATAACATAATGAAGATTATGTAATATTACATAGTTATAAAGAACATGTAATAGTAAAATAATAGAAATAGCCAAGAAGGCAAAAGTTATGGGAAGAGGAGGGTGGGAAAGTTTTTCATAGTCACTTTTTGAATGAGAGAGACTCAATGAGAGACTTGTTGACAGTCTCTTTATCTGTGATTTTGATGTATGCCCTGTGTGCCTGTGACCTCCATCCTCCATACCTCTGAATGTTCAATTCAGGTATACCTGCCTCAAAGGCCTGAGTCGCAGTGGCCTTCCTGAGGCTGTGGAGGGTGTAGGTCTTCACAGTTTGGCCTGTAGCCTGTAGAAGGCGATCCCATTCTTTCGTCATTGCCTGTGAGGTGATGGTCATCCCATCGGGCAGCGTCAGGAACGGGTCCTGCAGCGAAGCCGTAGGGGCCACCCGTAGCAGTCCTCTAACCGCGTCCACAGGGCATACTCTGGTATCCTCTGCGGCCTCGAGGCGCATCACCTTCTGTTCCGAAGACCACCGAGACCACGTGCTGCAGGTTTTTGGCCGCCTTTACGGTAATAGTCACGTGTCGGCGTCCGAGGACCATGTCCCCCCGCGTCAGATGCCGTGCCGGGTCGAACCTGGGCGCGGATTGAGGTGCCACTTCCCCCTGCCGTAGGGCCGCGTAATACATCAGGAGCAGGCCTGCTCTCATCGCCGTATGGAGGGGCAATGGCCCGAGGCCCTCGAGAACTGCTCGGAATACCTCCATGGGGATGGGGGGCTTCACATTTGGCACGTAGTCTTTGTTCCTTCTCATGCCCTCGAGGGCACGTTTCACGCGGTGATCCTCGGTTGGTCGCACGTCCCCCCTCCCGTCAGTCGTAGATGTGCACGGACGTGCGATAGCTGGTTGGCGACCGTAGCCGGCGAGGGGGCGTGGTCGGCCACGTATTCCAAGAAGCACGTGATCAGGCTCACGGTCGGTGCCCCGGTGTCCGCCCTCATCCGGTTGCAGAACGCCAGGTAGGTGGTGACTGCGGATCGCTGGTTGGCGAGCGTACCTGGGGCACGCGCCTCTAACTGCCTCGCAGATGCCTTCGCCTGGAGTAAGAGAAGCGCCCGATCTGCAGAAGAGATGGAGTACAGGTACAAATGAGGCATGGGTACATGGTACGATAGGGTACAGCTCATGGAGTTGAATGAGGGAGGTGGCCCTATCGTATTCCGTCCTCGACAGATGGGCTCTGCTCAAGGCATCTGCGATCACGTTTTGCACCCCGGGGATATGACTGAAGACGAGTTCTACCTGCAGACGTGCCTGCACCATCCATGCCTGGCGGGCACACTCTGCCAGGACTCGGTTTCGGGCACGCCCGCTGTTGGGGGTCTGAACTGTGCCGAGGTTATCACAGAACACCTCAATCCGTGATCCCCGATCCTCGTCCGTGATGAATGTGTGGAGTGCGTATATCGTGTTCAGAGCCTCCAGCTCTGAGATGCACTCCACGGGGTCGAGGACGGGGCACACCTGGCCAGAGTAGGAGAAACGGCCGTCAGTTCCTCCCACTCCCGACAGGCAGGCATCCACGGTGATCCTCCTTGTCGGCGGGCCTCGAGGGATGAGGGCGCGGCCGTTCCAGCCCTCGGCAAACTGCACAAACCAATCAAGATCCTGGCGCATCTCGGAATTGATGTTCATGTAGAAACCTCTCATCCCTCTAAGGGCCTCGAGCAGCTTCGAGACGAATGCCCGCGCCGGTCGTATACACCTCGCCACGTGTAATATCCTGCCCAGCACCGACTGCAGCTGCCGTTTCGTAAGCGTCCGGCGCTTCGCTATGGCCGACACGTGACCACGGATATCCTCCAGCTTGGCCGTGGGGATTGACAGAGTCATCGTACGGGCGTCGATCTCGATTCCCAACCACGTGACGTTATGGCTGGGTTCCTGAGCCTTATCGCGTGCCTCGGGGAGGCCCAATTCCGCAAAAAACTCACGTGCAATCCTGAAGTCCACGGCCGCCTTACCTCGGTCCTCGGAGAGGATGATGAGGTCGTCGAGGTACATCGCGGCCGTGACTCCCTTCGACCCGAGGATCCCCACGATGGCCTCCGCCACACACTGCATGTGGTAGGAGGAGGCACGGGCACCGAACGGCATGGCCGTATCGCAGTAGTGCCCGTCCTCCCACGTGAAACAAAGCAGTGGCCAGTCGAGGGGATCGCACCTGAAGTTCTTGTAGGCACGCGACACGTCGATGGACGACATGTAGGACGACGTGCCTGCCTTAACGAGTTTGGAGACAAACTCGTCCACCATTGGGAGGCCGTGATCTCGCTCCAGCCCGTAGACCGAGTTCTTAATGACGAACGAGTTCACGCTGCACTCCCGCGGGAAAGTCATGTCTGTAATAATCCTTCTCTCGTCCGACCCACGTTTTTCCCGTGTCATGAGTGGCGACACGTGACACCACGGGCTAAACGGCGGTTCGACAAAAGGACCCATCATATTGGAAAAGTTTTCCTCCTTCCTTAGGAACTTCTCCACCTGCACGGGGTGAGCGGTTGCGCTGGGGTGGTTGGCCACCCCCCTAGTATCGCTCTCCGGCCCGAGGTAGCCCAGGGGGAACCCGTAGTGCAGGAATCCCAGGAGCTCCTGCGCCCCATCCACCGTCCCCAGGTAACGGTCCCATGCTGCTAGGTTGAGATCCGAAGGAACCTCGATCCTCGCGCCGAGAGCGTTGGGGATTCCCGTGTCGCGCACGGCCCGGTAGATCTCCGCGTGTCTCGCGTGCCCCACGGCCGTGAACTCCGGCCACGTCTCCCGGCGGTGTTCCCTGAAGGCGTACGGGTCCGTCCTCACGCCCTCCCAGTGGACGCCGGTCTCACAGACCTCCTTAAGAACCTTGAAATCCAGAGTGTTAGATTCCTCCTGTTCTGCCGGCGCACTAACACTAACACCGGCTGCGTAGGTGGAGATGGCCGGCGCCAGGGAAAGGGGGCGTACCTCCTCCGGGAGTGTATTCCCCACGCCTTTGTTGTTGTTTACATGTACCGCTCGGCCACGTGGGGTTCACGTGAGCGGTGACGTCACGTGTGGGAGCCGGCATGGTTACATAACACCCCGTGCCGCCGGCCCCCCTTTCATCTGTTTCGCGCCTCGTCTACTGGCGGGGCGCGCCCTGCCCGTTTTTTTAACTCGGCTGGGCTTGCTGTACTACGCTCTGTGGTGCCGCCGGCCTCGTAGACGCCTGGAGTTGATACCCCGCCTGTGGTACCCGCCGTGGTGTGGGTACAGGGGGAGCCGCTGTGTTCTCATAACCGTGGCCGTAGGTAAGCTTTCGGTTGCAGGCGTGCACCGAGTGACCGCACTTCCTGCCGACCGAGTCGCAAAATGTGCACACGTGCAACCACCGGATGCCCCCTTCTGTGTGATCGCTGCGGTGGCGGCACCCCCTTTCCCCATTGAAGTCCAGGCACGGGGCCTCGCTCCCCCGGGTATGTCCGGTCTCCGTGTTGTTACTGGGGTTAGAGGTGTGGGCGGAGGTCATCGCGAGCCGGACACGCTCTTCCTGTATCCGGCCGTGCTCCGACCACCGCATCCTTCCTGATTTGATCTGATCGAATACGTAGTTAGACCAGCGTCTCATGCCGGCCCACGGCCGTGCCTGAGCGTCGACTGTTACCTGGTACAAGTGCTTAAACATGTGGTCCTTATCCTCGGGGTGCAAGGCGCGCTCGTCGCTTAACAGGGCCACAAAACAACTGATATACTCAAGTGGCCCGAGGCTCGACCGTAGGTCCAATTTCTGATGCAGCGTGTACACCCCGTCTCTGTCCATGAACATGTACGGCTTCGCTGTCGGCCTTCGGGCATTAAGATCAGAAAGTAGGGAGGTCTTACCCGTTGTCCTGTCGTGGCGCATGGCCTCACGGCCGAATTCCCGCTGTAGTTGTTCTTCACTTGTATAGGTCTCCCGGAGTGCCCGCGGCGGGGGAAGCAGGCGATCGGTTTGTTCCTGGGCCCAGTCCCGTGTCCGTTCGGCCGTGATGACGCCCGTGAGCCACTCCTCCGCGATGCCGGCCGGGAGATTTGCATGATCGCGTCCATCATGCCGTCCATTTGCCGAGATATTTTCGTAACATCTGTCCTTACTTCGCCGACATCCGTCTTTACCTCGTTCACGTCCGTCCTCACCCCCCTGAGGTTGGCCTCTAGGGCTGTGATTCGTGAAGCCCGAGACCGTCCGCTGGTACTCGTACCTTGCTGAGAGACCGACTCCACGTGGTCGCTCTCGGCCGTAGAGTTCTGCTGGAGGGTGATTTCGGAGTCGGTCTCCGCTGCCGCGGATGCCGCCATCGCACTTCTGGTCAACATAACTTTCACAAAATTCGCTAGACACTGTATCGCTTGGTATGCCTGTACCCGTCTGCCGATATCCAGGGGAATATGGAGACCGAGGTACGAAGGGCGATAAGCCAAGGAGCGGTGGTAGAAAATACGTGTGGAGTGTAGGAGACCTGAGAAGCGAATGAGACAGAGGACAGTGTCGGCCTCGCGCACTTTGATGTTTAGTGCGGCCGATGGTGGAGAGGTGGCGCAGGGGTGCGCTAGTGTAGAGGTGCTTCACCAGGGGGGGCAATGACCACCCCTGACCAAAGGCCATGGGCAACCAATGTACAATGCATCCAGCAGTTTTAGCAATGATCTTCAACAGTTACCATTTGAACTAGTACCAACCGTACCTTGGTTGCGATTTTATATAATATGGAAACAAGTAAATAACTCTAAGAGTGCTAATAGTTGACAATGCAACCCATATGGTAATCCAAAGGGATATTGATAACACATGTAAGTTTTGCAAGTGATATTCATTGCTGCATTTCACTTAATTTTGCGAGAATTCCCTTTTTGAACATGATTTTAGATTCGTTATTTTGAACTTCGGCGGATAACGCATTCCAGAGGCTGACTCCAAAGTAAACAGCAGATTTCCTAAACTTTTCTTTCTTCGGTCTTTGTAAATATAAACAACTTCGGCCCTGCGATCTGGTTTGGATACCAGTTTCATCCCTTTCCCTTTCCTGTATTTGGGATATATCTTTAAGCCTCCTAATAATTCCTGCCAACAGTAATCTTCTGCGAGTTATTGGGTCTCTTACTCCAAATTTGGAGAATAATTCTTCCGTCCCTATATATCTCCCACCCCGGAATGCCTCTTTTCTCAATGCTGTTCTAAGTACTCTATAAATGCCACGATCAACTTTTACTTTGGAATCCCGGGTAGCTCCCTCCAAAAGGAAGGAGCAGGTAAATATCTCCTGAGGTATTTTTTCTCATCTCATATTTTATTTCTAAGAGTACTATATCAAGAATAAAAAGCATAAATTCTCATTGACATTTCTGTTACTCCATCAGAAAAAGATATAGAATAGCAAAATATGTTGCCTTAGATTGCTAAATATATGGCTTTTGCCCTAGAAACTAGTTTGTATTCAGTCTTTATACTACCTCCACAAAATAGAACCTAAGATAATGTACAGGTAGTTTATCTAAGTTGAGATAATGCGACTAACCGTTGAGACAGAAACATTGAATCAATCAGCCAAGTCTTCAAATGACCCTTGCTTCAGTTTATATAAGAAAAGAAATAGCTGATCAATCAAAGAAATGTTTTCAAAACAAAAAGAATTAATTTTTTTGCTTGATGTACACCTGTCGGTGAACTTGTGACCATCAGGTCATTGTCTCAGCAGTTGCCATGATGCATGGGGAAAAGGCTGTCAGTAGTTTGTATGAACTAAAACCTGTGTAAAAACGCAAGTAATATGGATCAGATGAAAATCTATGCAAACATAATCTTTGTTTGCTTAAAGATTCCACTTGTTGCTCCAAGACTGAAATATGGGCAAGTGTGGCAGCAAGCTTGTCGTGGCTAGCAATTACCGATCTGTTCACCCTCATGGTCGCCTTGCCTCCTCGTGGTGCAGACTGGATATGCTTGCATGCAAGCATAATTAAAGCGATCAGGGCGGGGATCGCTTTAATTATGCTTGCATGCAAGCATATCCAGTGCAAGCATAATTAAAGCGATCCCCGCCCTGATCGCTTTAATTATGCTTGCATGCAAGCGATCAGGGCGGGGAAAGTCTAATCGAACAAATTGGACGTTAAACTACTAAAACAAACAAATCAGGGCGGGGAGTTATCTCAGTGGTAAAGAGCTAAGGACTTTGTTCATTTGGGTAACACTGCAGCCACTTTTCTCCTTCACCCCCAGCAGTGATAGATTTACTGCTATATCAAGGGCCAGTCCTTCTAATACCATGTCTATGTGGTGTGGGAAGTTCAAGAACTCTCACCTAAATAAATGTGTAGGGTTGGGATTTCTTCCTACATTCACCTCATAGAGTCGGTCTAATCCAAAGTAAGTCTAATTGAACAAATTGGACGCTAAACTATTCAAACGAACAAACCAATCACCCCCAGCAGTGGTAGATTTACTGCTATATCAAAGGCCAATCCTTCTCATACCATGTCTATGTGGTGTGGGGAGTTAAAGAACTCTCACCTCGGTAAATGTGTAGGGGTGAGATTTCTACCTACATTCATCTCATAGATTCAGGCAACCCAAAGTAAGTCTAATTGAACAAATTGGACGTTAAACTACCTAAACAAACAAACAAAACACCTGTGTCGGCAATTACTGGAAAATAAACCTTATTACTAGGTTATAAGTGTAGCTGTCTTGGCATAAGTATTGTCTTCAATTTGGGCATGGCTAAATATGAGAAGCTGTTAGGTTGCTCCTATAAACACAGAAGGTGCAAGTCTAATTGAACAAATTGGACGTTAAACTACGCAAACAAACAAACAAACAAACAGAAGGTGCATTTTCTGTCTTAGGTAATGCCTAAGAATTGTGTCTGCCATAAAAAAAAAGAAGGTTAAGATCACACAAATAGTCCACTGCCATTAGCAGCCTTACAATTCTTCTTACAAGAAGTGAGGTGACTTACAACGTGTGTGCCAGCAATGCGACATGGTTCTCTCAGTGAACCATCTCATGTTATCTTGTCGGGCAACAAAAAGGTCTAGGGACAAGTATCTGAAAGGTACAACGTCTATGCACAGTGTATTTCAAAACACTGATAAGAAAGAAATCCTGGCGTTCCTCAGGGAAACCAAGATCTTCGAAAAGCTCTAAAAAGTATATCAGAAGGGAAAATTCTATCAGAACGCCCCTTGCTCCTCCAAGGAGCACTTGGAAACCCAGTCCGGTACGGGAGGTTGGCTGGCTTGACCTGTAGCCAATCACAGGGAGCAGCCTCATACTCGTCAGCTTACTGACCCGATTGGTATGTTGCAGCGACTGGTTTGCCGTTGTCAGTATAATGTGACTGGCAGAGTGTTGTGTCAATGGTCTGCGGCACAGCCCTTCAGTGAAGCAGCACTATAAAACGGGCATAGGTTCCCACTGCTACAAGTAGACCAAAGTTGAGTTAGTATACAAACAATTGGATGAATCCATGATTGTAAACAATGAGGAAGTCTGGAAAGGACCTGCAACGGTTGACCGGACGTAAAATCACCCAAAAAAAACAACAAAACCTATTCTTTGCACGCTGCCTATCCTTCCGCCTGTTTTCTTTTGCTCTCCGTGCACATCATGATTGGTGGCTGCTATCTCTCTGATCATATCAGAGATCTTGTTTAGTTTTCGCCAACAGTACCGTGCTTTCTCCCCAGCCCAGTTCTTCAGCTTCCCATGATTATCCTTCAAACCATCAGCTTGTTCTATTATGCCAGCCTGTGCAGCTTCCACCAATTTCCTTTTGTCCTCCAATAAACTCAAACTTTGCTGTTCACCGTGTGATGGCAGCATGGGATTCGGCAGACCAGAGAGAGCTACTTGCTGTTGCCCATGCTGGGCTGGGCTTAAAAGAAAAGTATGCATATCAAAATCCATTGTAAAACATAAAAAACTTTCCATATTCAGCCTTTAATGGAAAGCTTGGTAACACCTCACCTCATGGTTCTTTTGAAATTAATTCTATTATTATTGTAATCATAGCTATTAAAACGATTTGGGTAGTTTTACTTATGTTTCACTTTAAGGAAGTACTAGTAATTCAAGCATTTTCTAAATGGACTAAATATGAAGCTTTCTTTATTAAATTTATGCTATATAATGGGAATATTGTTTAGACTTCATTCATGTGCACAGCCCTTCAGTGAGGCAGCACTATAAAACAGGCACAGGGTTTCAACTACTACAAGCAGACCATAGTTGGGTTAGTATACCTTTCCAGATTCAGATAGGTCAACAAATGAGTTTGTCTCAGAACAATGTAATTAGCCTAGTGAGACGTAAAACTACACAAACAAAGAAACAGAAGGAACCTCTTCCGGTCTGCTTTGCTTGCGGGGTCATTTCCTGTGAATAGTTTGTAACTCTTTCTTGTTTAGCTCATTCACAATAATCCTCTTGCATTCCACTCTGTGGACCACCAGGAAGGCATTACCTTGAAAGGCATTGTTTCTGTGACAAATAAGAGTGAATAAGCAATCCACCTCGGGTCAGATTGAACTGCCTTCACTGCCTTTGGATGGGCAGTAGAGGGTTTAGGGTGAGTGGGAGTAGCATTTGGCTTATGCACAGGAGTGGTGTCTGTCTGTGTGCCTATGCTCTTCTTTTGTACCACAGCAGCAGCATAGGTCTTTGGAAGAACAGGTGCTCTAGAGGCCCTGACTACCCTCCTTGCCTCAGGAAAAGATATTCTTCTCTCAGTATGGCCTGACAGGATTTGCTTTTCCTCGAGGAACTGCGGGCACCTCTTTGAGAATGAAGGGTGTGCTCCCTTGCAGTTGGCACAGGAGGGTTTTTTCTCCTGGCAGTCTTTGAGTGTGTGTCCTTCCTTGGCACACTTTCCACAGACTGCCTGCCTATTGCACTTCTTACCAGTGTGGCCAAATCGCTGACAGTTGTAGCATCTTATCGGAGATGGGATGTACTCAGACACCTTGACCAGCTGGTACCCACATTTGATTTCCTTAGGAGGAACATGGCTGTCAAAAGTCAGCACATATGTGGCTGTCTCTCACATTGCTCCATTCCTCCTCATTTTCATTTGATGGACATGGGTAACCCCATGTCTTCTAAGCTCATCTCTGATCTCCTCAACAGGGGTGCCGATGAGGTCTTTCCATCGGATGACACCCTTGGAAGGGCTCAACCATAATGAAAAGCATACCTGCTTTTGTTTTAGCAATATGCTTCACATTACCGCCTGTTACATTGGCAATTGCTGTGCCTATGACAAAAGGTGAAACCTTTGCCAATGTCTGTTCAGATTTACTTTCAATGACAAGGAATTGTGGCCAATTCCTGTCATTGAAGTGCCATTTATCATTCTCATAGTCCGATTTGGTTCCAGTTTGTCTTCGAATTCCAGTAGTTTGGGATATTTCAGAGTTTGTTTTAGCTCCGCTGGCGTAAACCAACCAACCTCGGAATGCTTTTGGGTTTGGTGAGGAGTAAGCGATTTTTAGGGCTTATTTTCTCGCCCCTTCCCCAGTCCAGGGGTGAGCAGCGCTGGTTCCTAAACAGGACCTGCTCAGTTACTCAGGGGGTTCATACTGCTAGGGCTTCACAGTAGGCCGGTAGTCCAGGATGGCTGAAGTCCACTGTTACCCCTCATTTTCAGTGAACAATGACCTATAATCCCCAAAGCCTGCGTGTGCGGTTGAGCACTAGCACCTGACAGCACAACCATACCCGATGCTTCCATGCTTTCCCCCGTTCAAGAACCAGAAAGGTCAACCAATGAGTCAGTCTCAAAAGGACGTAACTTGCCTACCGAGACGAAAAACTACACAAACAAACGATCCCCGTCGCCACGACTTATAAGGTTAAAAACATGTCTTCCATTATTATAAACATATGAGTCACCTGTGATTTCACCTTTAATAGTCCTCCACGGTTCAAAGAGGCAATAAGGGTGTCATGCTCTGTGTATCGAGTATTTTGTTAATTTGTTTGGTCTGATGTTTGTTGAGTTCCCAGGTTTTTGATCCGTAAGTTATTATTGGTATTATGATGAGGACTCGGTGTTTGGGTTTGGGTTGTTGGGTTCTTTTTGATTCTTGTTGTTTCCAGAGGTGAGTGCTCTGGTCTAAAAGGTCTTTTAGGACGTCCTCTGCTTTCTCTGTCTGTTCTTTTTGTGTTTGGAGTTTATCTTCTGCTTGTGTTTTTTGGTCGTCTAGTTTTTTGTTTATTTTGATTAAGTTTTGGGTTGTGTTTTTGTGTTCTTGAATTTGTTGTTCTAGCAGCTTTGTGCTTTGGGTTGCTTCTTGGAGGTGTAGTTGTGTTTGTTGGTATTGGGTTTCCAAGTTCTCCATTTCTTGGTTTAGTTTTTGGATATGTTTTTCTTGTTCTTGGATTTTTGTTAGTTGGGTTTTGCAATTTGTGCATTGTGTTTTTTGTGTTGGCTTTGTTGGGTTAGGGTCTTGTGTTTGTTGTTGTGTTGTGTCGATTTTTTTCCTTGTTTGTGATTTTTTGGGTTTGACCATGTCTGCATAGTCTTTTGTTTCTTTTCTCCGGGCACTTCTTCTTTGGGTTTGTGGAGATGCTTGTGTTTCGTTTGTTTCTGTGTTGTGGTCAGTGTCTGTTGTGTTTTCTCTTTGGGATGTGGGTTCTGAATCTGTGTCTTCCTCTGTCAGGGTTTGGGAGTCTTGGGTTTCATTATCTGTGATAGTTAAGTTTGGGTCATATACGAGTGAGTTTTTTGGTTCTGTGTCCATGGGTTTAGTTGTTTTGTCCATTTTTGTGTTGTTTTTGTATTGTTGTGTTGTATTGGGTATGGTAGGTGTAGGGTTGGTGTTGGGTTGCCGCGTTTTCCCGCCACGCGGGTGGGCGATAATGGGTGAGTTTGTCGGTTGGTTTTTTTTTCCTGTCTGGTTGTAGGAATGTCTTGTGTTTTGGTTTGTGGGATGTGGGTTAGGTTATTGTGTTTTGATTAGGTGTGTTTGTTACTCACGTTTGGCTTGAGTTGCGATAGTTTGCCTGTAATTTCCTGAGGTGCTATGGCGAGCGTGCTGCCGCTACATCTTTCAAGAACCAGATAGGTCAACCAATGAGTCAGTCTCATAAGGACATAACTTGCCTACCGAGACGTAACACTACACAAACAAACAAACAAACTACCTATATTAATAGTCATTATCTATGTGAAAGACCATATGCCCCATGTACTTTGTCAATTTGCTTTGGGAATAAAACAATTACTTCTTTATCTAGTTAATTTTATAAACAAGTATAACATGCTGCAGTTAAAGGGTTAAATTCACCAGTTACAAATATAGAACTTAAATATTGTATGATTTTATGCTAATAGTCTATATATTTATTCAATCGACTATCACCCCACACTGTACTGTGGGCATTGCAGTCACCCATCAGTATGTATGGGGTTGGAAGTTCTTCTATTAAGCCTGTTAGGTCCTTCTGTGTAACTCTCTGACTTGGTGGTAGGTACAGTGAGCACACTGTCACAGGGGTGTTAATACAAGGACAAGGAATCGTGGCCAATTCCTGTCATTGAAGTGCCATTTATCATTCTCATAGTCCGATTCGGTTCCAGTTTGTCTTCAAATTCCAGTAGTTTGGGATGTTTCAGAGTTTGTTTTAGCTCCGCTGCCATAAACCAACCAACCGCGGAATGCTTTTGGGTTTGGTGAGGAGTAAGCGATTTTTAGGGCTTATTTTCTCGCCCCTTCCCCAGTCCAGGGGTGACTCAGTTACTCAGGGGGTTCATACTGCTAGGGCTTCACAGTATGCCGGTAGTCCAGGATGGCTGAAGTCCACTGTTACCCCTCATTTTCAGTGAACAATGACCTATAATCCCCCAAGCCTGCGTGTGCGGTTGAGCACTAGCACCTGACAGCACAACCATACCCGATGCTTCCATGCTTTCCCCTGTTCAAGAACCAGAAAGGTCAACCAATGAGTCAGTCTCAAAAGGATGTAACTTGCCTACATTGCACCTCTTCCTTGCCATAAAGGCGATTTGCTGATTTTTTAACTTTAGATATAACACTCCCATCAATGTATGAGATTATATCAAGTTCCTCTTGGGAGTGTGACTGCCTAGTTAGGGACATTGTTGTAGTCACTGAGGGTGGACTCAAAAGCCTTTAAAATACGGAAACAAAGAAATGACGACAGATGTGTGCTTCTTGTGATGGTTTCAATGGAAGGTAAATTTGCAGTCAGACCATGGTAAAAACTATCCCAAGTATTCTAGAGAAGATGTTGACTTTGCAGGGAGGCTGGTGTTGATGAAATTGAGTTGAGGTATCAAGTCTGGCACTGCTCAAAAAAAAGGAAGAAGATTTTACAGAAATTGTCTCAGCAGTTGCCATGATACATGGGAAAAAGGCTGTCAGTAGTTTGTATGTACTAAAACCTGTGTAAAAACGCAAGTAATATGGATCAGATGAAAATCTATGCAAACATAATCTTTGTTTGCTTAAAGATTCCACTTGTTGCTCTAAGACTGAAATACGGGCAAGTGTGGCAGCAAGCTTGTCGTGGATAGCAATTACCAATCACCAATCTGTTCACCCTCATGGTCGCCTTGCCTCCTAGTGGTACAGACTGGATATGCTTGCATACAAGCATAATTAAAGCGACCAGGGTGGGGAGTTATCTCAGTGGTAAAGAGCTAAGGACTTTGTTCGTTTGGGTCACACTGCAGCCACTTTTCTCCTTCACCCCCAGCAGTGATAGATTTACTGCTATATCAAAGGCCAATCCTTCTAATACCATGTCTATGTGGTGTGGGAAGCAGGGATAAGTACACTCAATGTGCAACATCCATGTCCAGTGTTTTCAACAACATAGGGAAGAAAGAAATTCTGAAGTTTCTTTGTGAAACAAAGATTTTCGAAAAGCTTTAGAAATGAACAAAGGAGAACTTTTAGTGGCCAAAACTGTCCGGTGCGGAAGACTGTTGGCAAAAACTGTCAGCCGGCTTGACCTGTAGCCAATTACAGGGAGCAGCCTCATACTGGTCAGCTTGCCATTAGCAGCCTTACAATTCTTCAGAAGAAACTCAATACTACACAGATCTGTGTCAGATATCATGTCTGTGTCTTGATTCAGGGGCTTTCCTGTCACATAAGATACAAGGCAACTTGCTGGATGCACAACCCTTCAGGAATTGCACTTCTTCTATGCGTGCTGCCTATCCTTCTGCCTGTTTTCTTTTGCTCTCCTTGCCCATCGTGATTGCTGCCTGGTATCTGGTAGACCCTGCAAAATTTTTGTCAGGTGTTCCAAGCAGTAACAGACATCATGAGGATGTCATCTATTTCTCTAATCATATCAGAGATCTCGTTTAGTTTTCGCCGACAGTACCGTGCTTTCTTCCCATAGCAAAATATGATCTAAAATAAAAGCTAAAACTTTGCTGTAGCTGTTCACCGTGTGATGGCAGCATGGGATTCGGCAGACCAGAGAGAACTTGCTACTTGCTGTTGCCCATGCTGGGCTGGGCTTAAAAAAAAAGTATGAATATCAAAACCCATTGTAAAACATAAAAAACTTTCCATATTCAGCCTTTAATGGAAAGCTTGGTAACCTCACCTTATGGTTCTTTTGAAATTAATTCTATTATTATTGTAATCATAACTATTAAAACGATTTGGGTAGTTTTACTTATGTTTCACTTTAAGGAAGTTCTAGTAATTCAAGCATTTTCTAAATGGACTAAATATGAAGCTTTCTTTATTACATTTATGCTATATAATGGGAATATTGTTTAGACTTCATTCATGTGCACAGCCCTTCAGTGAAGCAGCACTATAAAACGGGCACAGGGTTTCAACTGCTACAAGCAGACCATAATTGGGTTAG
Source organism: Alentia gelatinosa (assembly GCA_950022655.1). Lineage (NCBI taxonomy): Eukaryota > Metazoa > Annelida > Polychaeta > Phyllodocida > Polynoidae > Alentia > Alentia gelatinosa. The sequence goes on from OX465590.1 coordinate 12,118,087, forward strand.
TATACCTTTACAGATTCAGATAGGTCAACAAATGAGTTTGTCTCAGAACAACGTAATTAGCCTAGTGAGACGTAAAACTACACAAACAAAGGAACCTCTTTCGGTCTGCTTGGCTTGTGGGGTCATTTTCTGTGAATAGTTTGTAACTCTTTCTTGTTTAGCTCATTCACGATAATCCTGTTGCATTCCACTCTGTGGACCACCAGGAACCATTTTGCGTTTCCTTTCATTTTCGATGATAGAGATTTTTCTCCCTGATCTGCTATTACTTTTGTCGACTTATCTGTAGTTTGAAACAGTGACTCTAATTCCTCACTATGTTGATTTAGTGCCTCTTCGATAGAGATTACTGCCTCCCTCGTGGTGGTGACAGTACTGTCAGTGGCCATTAGATTCTCCCAAGCGAGGTCAATAGTTTAGCAGTTTCGTTTTGTAGCTTATCACATCAATCAAGTTTAAGGTTAATCTTGGCTAGAATACCTGCTGTTGTAAGAGTCGAAACTTCTTGTTTGTCTGCCCTATTTTGCAGTTCGTTTATCTTGTCGATAAAATCCGCGGTTGTCGACTCACTGTTTAGTTTTGTTGCAGGCGTGATGTTGACTTCAATCATAGTTTCCGCGTCAGTGTCGAGCGCGGTGGGCGATAATGGGGTTGACTTGCGCTGCTGGATTTGTTGGTTTTGATTTGTTCAACTGTTGGCGATCCTTCTTTCTAGACTTTCCTTTTCCAGCCATCGTTGTTCTCTGTCAAAAACTGTAACAGCTTTTTGTTGTTTTGAAGGAGTTTGCTCCGTCTTTCCCTAAAGTTTTACGATAAATGTGCGGACCCGAGAGAAGCACCGGCGTCTTAGTCAGCTGTGTCTTCCTCTGTCAGGGTTTGGGTTTCATTATCTGTGATAGTTAAGTTTGGGTTGTATATGAGTGAGTTTTCTGGTTCTGTGTCCATGGGTTTAGTTGTTTTGTCCATTTTTGTGTTGATGTGTCGTATTGGGTATGGTAGGTGTAGGGTTGGTGTTGGGTTGCCGCGTTTTCCCGCCACGTGGGTGGGCGATAATGGGTGAGTTTGTCGGTTTTTTTTTTTTCCTGTCTGGTTGTAGGAATGTCTTGTGTTTTGGTTTGTGGGATGTGGTTTGGGTTATTGTGTTTTGATTAGGTGTGTTTGTTACTCATATTCGGGTTCATTCCTGGCTTGAGTTACGATAGTTTGCCTGTTAATTCCTGAGGTGCTACGGCGAGAGTGCTGCCGCTACATCTTTCAAGAACCAGATAGGTCAACCAATGAGTCAGTCTCATAAGGACGTAACTTGCCTACCGAGATGTAAAACTACACAAACAAACAAACAAACTTGGTTGCTTTGCCAACATGGTTTATCAAATATGTCATGGAATGATAGCAACCATTAGAATTCATCGTCAGTCATTTCGAGGTGCCACATGCCTATATTCATAGCAAAGAAATCTTTCTATGGATTTTTGTTCCATTATTTGTTGGCCATTTTTAATTCTGCCTTTTAGCTCTAATTCCCTCATTTTTCCAGAGGTTAGGCCCAGATAGACTGAAAGAGTACAATCAACTTTCCTAGAAATAATTCTCAAAAATTGTTTGGCCCAAAATAATTATGGAGCTGATGAAATGACCCCCTACTGATCCAACTAATTCATTAACAAAACATGAATGCAATATGATACAAGTTTATTTCACAGATTGTTTTAGCTGTTTTCATACATCATACAGTTATCCAAATAAACGAAATCATGAGGGTTGAGATGGTCATTCATTGTCTAATCCAAGATGTCAGAAGCAGTCAGGTTGGCGTCGTTGCTTGCTGCACGTGAAGGTGTGTGCGGACTGTCTATTGATGTGTTTTGTAGTTCTTTGGTCGGGGATAATATGGCTGGCTGACGTGGCTGGGAGTCGTGGCATATGGAAGCTCCGCATGCACTGGGCACGACATACAGACACTGGACAAGTATTTACATTGGATAGCCGTCAAATGGCAGCGCTCCCTCCTTGGAAATGTCGTTTGTAGCCACTAGGTGACGCCACTGGATGAAGAACCAGACAGAATGATCCCATGATGCATCAGCCAGCGTGCCTCCAGTGGCAGCATTTGGAAAGTGGAACAAGCCTAGAAGACAGAGGGAACAGTTCTATGTAATAGATCAAGGAGGGCAAGGTAGAGAATATCTTATAGTTTAGCAATAAACAAATGTGAAAGTCTATTAGAACATATTGAACTTTAAATTATCCAAACAAACAAACAAAGAGGATAGTGATATTTTGTAATAGAAATGAAGAATGAGTTTGAAATTAAAATGTGTGAGTCCCTAAGAAATACAACACAAGAAACATCTGCGACGTGGTATTTGTAAAGATTTGCAAAGACATAGTGATCGAGGGAGATTACAATTTATACTGGCATTAAAACAATGTATACATAGATTTTTTCCCTGAAGATAAACGACACTATTTAGGGGTGAGAATATAGACTTGATCAATTCTCTGATTGAGAGATTTCTTAAGAATCAAAAAAATATTTCAGTCCAATCACTTCCCAGAAAGCCCGACAAGTCCAGTTATCAAAAGCTGTGATGGATGGGGAGGGGTCGGGGGGGGGGGGGGGGGGGGGGCTCTATGGTATGTATAGAGTTGTAGATGATTGAGGCAGCACTATAAAAAGGGCATAGAGTCCCACTGCTACAAGCAGACCATAGTTGAGTTAGTATACCTTACAAGAACCTGATAGGTGAACCAATGAGTCAGTCTCAAAAGAACGTAACTAGCCTACAGAGATGTTAAACTACACAAACAAACAAACAAATGACCTGTGGTTCCAAATATGGTTGAATATGCTCTTTAAACTTTAAATGTCTATCGCTTCTTGTCCAACATTTCTGCTAACTTATGAAAATGTTTTTCATTATGTAAAACAAAGAAGAAATTGGGACTCATTTACACCAATGACCAACAGAAAGAAAACATTCAATGTGGTTCAAAACTGAAATGATAGTCATAAAAAGAAAAGAAAATACATGTTGAGAAAAGAATGATATAACTTACCAGTTACAGCTGAGTGAGTGGAAGATAAAAGGTTTGCCATTAGACAAAAGAAATGACAAGGATCATCATCAAATTTAGATAATATTAGGTTGATGTCATGTTTAATCATCATAAATATTTTAGATTTACTTTCATACAACTGTCTGAACAGCTCCAAAAGTAATTGTCTGAATATTGTCTCTAGTGTTTCGGATGTTATGGTTTTTGAATTTTTATACTCCTCTGCTGTTTCATGCTGTCCATTTCTCTTTATTTACAAGGCTTCTTGACAAGTTATTCAATTGAGCGTTATTGATATGTCATTATATGATAGGAAAATAGATTTATACCCTTGTAACGTATAACATTATGTTAAAGAATATATCAAATGTAAAAGATATGGCGTAGTTATGCACAATTTTAACGTTTCGGACCTCCGCTGTGTAATATTGTTACATAATTCAGTCATTCTTCCTATCAAAATCGTCTAAAACAAATCTCGATATCTTCCAAATTAAATCTAAGAAAAACCCCTGTTAAATCTATATCAGGATGATCTAAATAAAAATCTTACCAGTATGACCTTTTCAGTGCAACTTTCCGTAAAATCTCTGATGGGATATTTGGCTCCTCCAAGGCCTCCAGTGGAAGGTCAAAGTCATCCTCTTCTGTGTAAAGTCTCTGACGTAGAGAAGATGACGTCACCATTGAGAGGAGTGTCATAATGACGCAGAGACACAGGTACATGTACCGCATCTGTAAGCATGGAAACATAGAGACATAATATTTATCAGTCAGTAATTGTTCGTATTATAGAGCCAGTTGCTAAACAGACTTGTCTATACTTAATAGGACTACTTGCTGAACAACTGACGAATCACCGCTGTCCTCTTCCCTGTTCTCCTAGGGGACTTTTGAAAAAGGTCCCTAGGCTCGTAGGAACATCAATTCCCCATCGATACATGCTAAGTACCTCGGGTAATTATCTATTATAACCAGTTATAAACTACACAAAACAAGTCTTTTGAAACGAACTTGAATAGGTCTGCGGCCGAACCCGCTGCTAGGGATGCGGTATGAATAATGTTCGGCTCAGACACCATACGAGGTCACCTTGTACCATGTACTTTCTTAAAGGTAAGTTATTCAACAGACTTGAGAGACCATACGAGATCTCCTTGTACCCTGTACTTTCGTAAACGCAAGTCATTCAACAGACCCCTGAATCCTCGAGATCAAAATTCTTTTTAAAATCGACCATCATTATATGTACGGACTCGAATAGCTTTTAATATAGTTCTCTGACTTTAGCAGATAGGACCAAAAACAGGCTTATGGTAGATATAACCTAAAAGAGTAAGCTATCTGGATCTCGCAGGCAGAATCGCCTGTAAATCCAACAGGATTTAAATATATGTAAGTAAAGTCAATCAAGTTATAAATGAACATTAAACTACCCAAACAGATAAATAGGTCCAAGGGTGCTTTTCAGTATAGGTGTCCACAAAAAGGCATCACAAGCATAACACAGACATCATACACATAGAGAACACATAGGAATCCGTCTCCTACATGTCCGGCTATGTCGCGGGCACCTGTGCAGAAAGCAAAGAACCAATAAGTCTTGATAAATTCTACCAAAAGCCGCAGAATATAGTGACAGATTACGACGGGAGATGGTTCTTGACAGGTGGCGCCCCCATTGTCTGTTCTGGGTCACATGGTGTATGGTCCTGAGCTCTGATTGGGTGTGTTTAGTCACGTGGCCTTCTGACGTCGCCCACGATGTAATGCGTCATGACCCTACTGCGGCACACCTTCCACCACGCCATCATGTTGCCATGGCAACTCCCACACAGTCCAGCTATTGTTTTGAAGGTCGTGCAAAGGTCAAACACGATAGATGACGTTAATTACGTCATTTGGCCTCAGTATTCCGTCACTGGATGTCGTGCAATAATCTAATTATAGCTTACATGTCACTCCGACCTGTCTGAGAACAGGGGCCTGTTCCTAAATTAGTCACAAGAAACTATAGAAATGTAGGGTTCTCAGCTATTTCTCAGGGATGCCAGTTTTCCATTTCTCCATGAAAATCCTTGTTTTCATTTCGAATTTATGATTATTTGCCAATAAGACAGTGGGTTGAGCCACCCAACACATCTTCAGTCCTATTCCATGCCCAACATTGATGTGCTTCCTCAGTCTTTCCGAGGCAGTAAATTACACATGAATAATATTTCCACTTTTTCCCCTGACCCAGACATCCCTGACTCCTAGATTTACATATCCACAACCAAGAAACTACTAAGCAAAATTGAATAATCTATCATGGATGTCACTTTCAAAATGAGATAACTACCATGATAAAAATAATGTAGGAGGCGCGTAAAACAATATTTTCTGTGGGATTATACATCTAGCACCCACACTTCTCCATTCGCCAAGACAAGGGCAATGAAACCAGGTCATTTTGACCTGAAGCTTCTCCAGGTCTAAAAACTTACACATGTGAGATACTGAATTGATGATATGTAAGAAACCCTAAACCTTGTACTTAAACATTAACCTTATACATAGACTTCAACTCAACCCATGCTGCAAACACCTCTCTGACAAAACCCTTTGGTAAGAGAACCATTTTAAAGAAAGGAAAGAGGGACGTTGGTTTGATGCTGGCGGCAAAGCCACATAGGAATTGACGGAAATGAAGAGGCAGACAGAGCAGCAAATAAGGCTCTGGAGTTGCATTTGTACTGTGAAAATCACACAGAGATATGACAGCACCAATAAGAGAACTGGCAATGAACAAATGGCAATCTGACTGGAACAAACTGATAAACAAACTGCATACCATTCATTCAACTGTGAATGGGAAAAGAAACTGTGGGGGATTAAGTCGTAGTGAACAGGTGAAGTTGACCTGTCTGAAAAAAGGTCACTCCACACTTAGACACTAATACCTCCTGAAGTGGGGAAATCCCCCATTATGCCAAGCATGCAATATATGCATAACTGTTCAGCATGTCCTGCTGAACTGTCAAAGGGAACAAAAAAATAGAAAAAAGTATTTTTTGAAAAACAGTAACTGCATGAAAATATTGTTTGAAACTATTCCAAAGAATGATGTAAGGTTTTTGAATGAGACAAATCTCATTGATTGTTCATCGAATATTTGAAAACATTGAAAAGAGTTGGCTGAAAGAAGTATATGAAAGTGAAAAGCTTGAATCATTGATGGTCTCTATATACTCTCAGGGTCCCCTTGGACGTTAAACCACAAAAAAACATAAGGGGAAATATTACAACAATGTTCTAATGTTTTTATCCCATGCCTATGGACCTTTGATAAATTAGAATGCAATAGTTATTATTGCAAAAGTCAGAGACATGCTGCCATCTTGGATATTGCCATCAACATGCATGTAAGGATATTTATGTATGATATGAAATCAAATGTTGCAATGTTACTGCCAAATACAAGAGACACAAGGAGAACGGCTGGTATTCTGTACAGACAAGTTCACCCGAACTGTAATCTTTTCCTTAAAAGCCTGAATTACTATGGACCAAAACTATGGAACGAAATGCCGGCTACAGTAAGGAACATAAGCAATCGTGATGAATTTAAACAGTTCCAAAAAAAACTTTTATTGGCTAAAATACCGTAAAACATGAAATGGTTTTGTCTGCATGGATATCTATGCATCTTATGTTTTTTGTGTATGTCTTGACGCCTCTGCCGACGACCAAATTATGGACTTACCAGAAACTCATCACTCCTGTTCATGATGCGAACTCCCTTGTTTAGTGAATACTCGCCACACTATTGTACATATATCTTTGATTGTAATTAGTAATTTTTATTTACATTGTATCTCATTTATTGATGTTGATCACCGACTGCCAGACCGCAAAATGTATACACACTGTAAACATAAGCACTGGCTGAGCATTGAAACCAGTTTTACAAAAAACTGAGCTTATCCAGGATAAATAAAAAGATTTAAAAAAAAAAAAAAAAATCATTCATTCTATTACCTCACCCCTGTTATTTTAGACCCTCATGGACTTGACATTGGGAACTTAACTTGTACTCAACGTCCATGGAGTATGGGGGATGATGTCACAAACGCTAGCTAATAAGTCAGTGATAGGGGTTAGATAAAAACTGAACTGCATTTAATCCTAGAACGCATTCAATCCATAACCACTGAAAATATGCCACTCATCCTGTTTTTCTACATAATCTCACCTGGCTTTGCTTCGTGAAATTACTCTACTACCAAAACTCATGGCATATTTTCATTAGCTTTGGACCTCGATGCAGCTCCTTTTGAGTACCCGACATTTTTTCATGATTTTGAATATATCCCTTTCTTGATAAAAGTTCTCACTTCCGGTCGAGGGATAAACAATAGCAGACACACCAGATCCGGATTACATACATGATACATAGATAATAGGTATATCATATATAATCGTCCATTTATCGATTAAGACAAGTTATGTAAACGGTCGAGATAAAGAGAGTTATTACATGTGGGCGGTGAAGGTGGAGTCAGAAATAGACGTCATTAATAGGAGAGAATGCACCTGAAGGGTTCAAGCATTGTTCAATGGTTAGCTGCCCCTCCCTTTCATTTACGGGGTGTGGCACATAGTATAGGGGACGTCTAAACCATGGTTCGTATAATCTCTTATGAGGTATTACAAAGAGCAGAGGACTATAGTGGTCAACTGAGGCACTGGGCGTGTTGGGTAAAGGTAGCTTAAGTAAAGGAACTCCCAATGCGCTATGTCTCTGGTGGGAAGGGAGACTATTCTGTCTTCAGACATTCTCTAATATCATACCTTTTCTAAAACAACCCATCTGCCAGAAATATAACATAGCTCTACCCAAGGAGTCCCTGATGCTTTCTTTTCAGTCCTACAAATGTCTACAGATGGGTATCTGAAAGGTGCAATATCCATGTACAATATTTATGAAAGATGCCTAATGGGCTTGGATGTGTCCACCACAGCTGCATTGCACATGTGGTCTCGCTCTCATCGAGTAGTCAATGTCCAAGTACAGCATATTTCAAAGCAATGATAGGAAAGCAATTATGTTCTTGCTTCATGAAATCAAGATTTTCTAAAAAGCTATGAAAAGTATATAAGTCAAGAAATTTTTTATTACATCACTTTTCTTGCTCTTTTAGGGAGTACTTGACAATGAAATCCATGATTGTTAAGATTTCAAACAATTGAACAAATTGGACGTTAAACTACCCAAACAAACAAACAAACAAATTTCAAACAATGAGAAAGTCCCAGAAGGACCTGTAGTGATCGACCAGACGCAATATCAATCAGACAAACAACCAATCATAAAACATCCGCTGACATCCTGCCTAAACGTATTTTCACTCGTAAATGAAATTTGGACGATACGTATGTCACACATATATGATTCTTCGCTGAAAATTTCAAAAGAATTGAATAAGATTTAGTGCTTCAAAAACAAATGGTTTTACTGTTGTTTTGGTATATACGAGAGGGTACTGCCTCTCGTAGTTAAGGGGAGTCAGGGGAAAGAATAACGAACGACAAATTTTCCTATGAAACGGAAATTCCGTTAAAGTGATCGTCCATTAGAAAATAACGGGGAAATAGGGGAAATAACGAACCATTATGAACGTATGAAACAGGCCCCAGGATCAGTGACTAGAATCTGGAAATGATAACCACATGTGTCATACAACATACCATGAGACCCAAAAAGACAATTTGTAGGCACGATAGACAGACATTGGAGGAAGGTACAGATCATGTGGACTACACACCATTCATTCAACTGGGAAGAGAAACTATGGGGGGTCTAAGTCATAGTGAACAAGAGAAGTTGACCCATCTGAAAATAGGTCACTCAATTTCAAAACGATTGAAATGTATTTCATAAAATAAATCTACAAAAGTGAAAAGTTAAAAACTTTGATTGTCCCTATATACCCATGGGACGTTAAACCACAAACAAACATCTTGGCTCATCTCGTCCTAATTGTGCCCTTATCATGGACTTCAGATCTCCACAGACATAATAATTAGGTGTTGATTACTATAGAGGAAACCGATGAAAGTTTAAGGTCAGAGCACCACATTTTAAGAATAAAATAAACAGGTGCATAGAATCAAAACGGCAGCGGTTATGGCACAAAGAAGATTGCATCTAATTTGAATATCGTGGTCCCCGACCTTGTTAATTTCTTTCATTCATAACGAAAGTCTAATTCAACAAATTGGACGTTAAACTACCGAAACAAACAATTCATAATGAGATCAGATTCCATTAGAAATTATCTCCCACTCATCTGCCAAAGAGCAAACTACATGTCAAATTACACTGTACGTATGCTATGATATAGGCTTACAGTAGTAGTCTCCCCAACAAACAAATACGAGACGTTAATGGTTAACCAATACTTCCGACATGACAACCTGACAAGATTCAAACAGGTGAAATTGACCCATTGGCACCTCCGGAGAGATGAATTACCACCTGTATGCTAGCCATGCAAC